>OY979687.1:7477914-8093359 GCA_963855955.1 Luperina nickerlii | reverse complement strand
ATGGATGGATGGATGGATGGATGGATGGATGGATGGATGGATGGATGGATGGATGGATGGATGGATGGATGGATGGATGGATGGATGGATGGATGGATGGATGGATGGATGGATGGATGGATGGATGGATGGATGGATGGATGGATGGATGGATGGATGGATGGATGGATGGATGGATGGATGGATGGATGGATGGATGGATGGATGGATGGATGGATGGATGGATGGATGGATGGATGGATGGATGGATGGATGGATGGATGGATGGATGGATGGATGGATGGATGGATGGATGGATGGATGGATGGATGGATGGATGGATGGATGGATGGATGGATGGATGGATGGATGGATGGATGGATGGATGGATGGATGGATGGATGGATGGATGGATGGATGGATGGATGGATGGATGGATGGATGGATGGATGGATGGATGGATGGATGGATGGATGGATGGATGGATGGATGGATGGATGGATGGATGGATGGATGGATGGATGGATGGATGGATGGATGGATGGATGGATGGATGGATGGATGGATGGATGGATGGATGGATGGATGGATGGATGGATGGATGGATGGATGGATGGATGGATGGATGGATGGATGGATGGATGGATGGATGGATGGATGGATGGATGGATGGATGGATGGATGGATGGATGGATGGATGGATGGATGGATGGATGGATGGATGGATGGATGGATGGATGGATGGATGGATGGATGGATGGATGGATGGATGGATGGATGGATGGATGGATGGATGGATGGATGGATGGATGGATGGATGGATGGATGGATGGATGGATGGATGGATGGATGGATGGATGGATGGATGGATGGATGGATGGATGGATGGATGGATGGATGGATGGATGGATGGATGGATGGATGGATGGATGGATGGATGGATGGATGGATGGATGGATGGATGGATGGATGGATGGATGGATGGATGGATGGATGGATGGATGGATGGATGGATGGATGGATGGATGGATGGATGGATGGATGGATGGATGGATGGATGGATGGATGGATGGATGGATGGATGGATGGATGGATGGATGGATGGATGGATGGATGGATGGATGGATGGATGGATGGATGGATGGATGGATGGATGGATGGATGGATGGATGGATGGATGGATGGATGGATGGATGGATGGATGGATGGATGGATGGATGGATGGATGGATGGATGGATGGATGGATGGATGGATGGATGGATGGATGGATGGATGGATGGATGGATGGATGGATGGATGGATGGATGGATGGATGGATGGATGGATGGATGGATGGATGGATGGATGGATGGATGGATGGATGGATGGATGGATGGATGGATGGATGGATGGATGGATGGATGGATGGATGGATGGATGGATGGATGGATGGATGGATGGATGGATGGATGGATGGATGGATGGATGGATGGATGGATGGATGGATGGATGGATGGATGGATGGATGGATGGATGGATGGATGGATGGATGGATGGATGGATGGATGGATGGATGGATGGATGGATGGATGGATGGATGGATGGATGGATGGATGGATGGATGGATGGATGGATGGATGGATGGATGGATGGATGGATGGATGGATGGATGGATGGATGGATGGATGGATGGATGGATGGATGGATGGATGGATGGATGGATGGATGGATGGATGGATGGATGGATGGATGGATGGATGGATGGATGGATGGATGGATGGATGGATGGATGGATGGATGGATGGATGGATGGATGGATGGATGGATGGATGGATGGATGGATGGATGGATGGATGGATGGATGGATGGATGGATGGATGGATGGATGGATGGATGGATGGATGGATGGATGGATGGATGGATGGATGGATGGATGGATGGATGGCTGGATGGATGGATGGATGGATGGATGGATGGATGGATGGATGGATGGATGGATGGATGGATGGATGGATGGATGGATGGATGGATGGATGGATGGATGGATGGATGGATGGATGGATGGATGGATGGATGGATGGATGGATGGATGGATGGATGGATGGATGGATGGATGGATGGATGGATGGATGGATGGATGGATGGATGGATGGATGGATGGATGGATGGATGGATGGATGGATGGATGGATGGATGGATGGATGGATGGATGGATGGATGGATGGATGGATGGATGGATGGATGGATGGATGGATGGATGGATGGATGGATGGATGGATGGATGGATGGATGGATGGATGGATGGATGGATGGATGGATGGATGGATGGATGGATGGATGGATGGATGGATGGATGGATGGATGGATGGATGGATGGATGGATGGATGGATGGATGGATGGATGGATGGATGGATGGATGGATGGATGGATGGATGGATGGATGGATGGATGGATGGATGGATGGATGGATGGATGGATGGATGGATGGATGGATGGATGGATGGATGGATGGATGGATGGATGGATGGATGGATGGATGGATGGATGGATGGATGGATGGATGGATGGATGGATGGATGGATGGATGGATGGATGGATGGATGGATGGATGGATGGATGGATGGATGGATGGATGGATGGATGGATGGATGGATGGATGGATGGATGGATGGATGGATGGATGGATGGATGGATGGATGGATGGATGGATGGATGGATGGATGGATGGATGGATGGATGGATGGATGGATGGATGGATGGATGGATGGATGGATGGATGGATGGATGGATGGATGGATGGATGGATGGATGGATGGATGGATGGATGGATGGATGGATGGATGGATGGATGGATGGATGGATGGATGGATGGATGGATGGATGGATGGATGGATGGATGGATGGATGGATGGATGGATGGATGGATGGATGGATGGATGGATGGATGGATGGATGGATGGATGGATGGATGGATGGATGGATGGATGGATGGATGGATGGATGGATGGATGGATGGATGGATGGATGGATGGATGGATGGATGGATGGATGGATGGATGGATGGATGGATGGATGGATGGATGGATGGATGGATGGATGGATGGATGGATGGATGGATGGATGGATGGATGGATGGATGGATGGATGGATGGATGGATGGATGGATGGATGGATGGATGGATGGATGGATGGATGGATGGATGGATGGATGGATGGATGGATGGATGGATGGATGGATGGATGGATGGATGGATGGATGGATGGATGGATGGATGGATGGATGGATGGATGGATGGATGGATGGATGGATGGATGGATGGATGGATGGATGGATGGATGGATGGATGGATGGATGGATGGATGGATGGATGGATGGATGGATGGATGGATGGATGGATGGATGGATGGATGGATGGATGGATGGATGGATGGATGGATGGATGGATGGATGGATGGATGGATGGATGGATGGATGGATGGATGGATGGATGGATGGATGGATGGATGGATGGATGGATGGATGGATGGATGGATGGATGGATGGATGGATGGATGGATGGATGGATGGATGGATGGATGGATGGATGGATGGATGGATGGATGGATGGATGGATGGATGGATGGATGGATGGATGGATGGATGGATGGATGGATGGATGGATGGATGGATGGATGGATGGATGGATGGATGGATGGATGGATGGATGGATGGATGGATGGATGGATGGATGGATGGATGGATGGATGGATGGATGGATGGATGGATGGATGGATGGATGGATGGATGGATGGATGGATGGATGGATGGATGGATGGATGGATGGATGGATGGATGGATGGATGGATGGATGGATGGATGGATGGATGGATGGATGGATGGATGGATGGATGGATGGATGGATGGATGGATGGATGGATGGATGGATGGATGGATGGATGGATGGATGGATGGATGGATGGATGGATGGATGGATGGATGGATGGATGGATGGATGGATGGATGGATGGATGGATGGATGGATGGATGGATGGATGGATGGATGGATGGATGGATGGATGGATGGATGGATGGATGGATGGATGGATGGATGGATGGATGGATGGATGGATGGATGGATGGATGGATGGATGGATGGATGGATGGATGGATGGATGGATGGATGGATGGATGGATGGATGGATGGATGGATGGATGGATGGATGGATGGATGGATGGATGGATGGATGGATGGATGGATGGATGGATGGATGGATGGATGGATGGATGGATGGATGGATGGATGGATGGATGGATGGATGGATGGATGGATGGATGGATGGATGGATGGATGGATGGATGGATGGATGGATGGATGGATGGATGGATGGATGGATGGATGGATGGATGGATGGATGGATGGATGGATGGATGGATGGATGGATGGATGGATGGATGGATGGATGGATGGATGGATGGATGGATGGATGGATGGATGGATGGATGGATGGATGGATGGATGGATGGATGGATGGATGGATGGATGGATGGATGGATGGATGGATGGATGGATGGATGGATGGATGGATGGATGGATGGATGGATGGATGGATGGATGGATGGATGGATGGATGGATGGATGGATGGATGGATGGATGGATGGATGGATGGATGGATGGATGGATGGATGGATGGATGGATGGATGGATGGATGGATGGATGGATGGATGGATGGATGGATGGATGGATGGATGGATGGATGGATGGATGGATGGATGGATGGATGGATGGATGGATGGATGGATGGATGGATGGATGGATGGATGGATGGATGGATGGATGGATGGATGGATGGATGGATGGATGGATGGATGGATGGATGGATGGATGGATGGATGGATGGATGGATGGATGGATGGATGGATGGATGGATGGATGGATGGATGGATGGATGGATGGATGGATGGATGGATGGATGGATGGATGGATGGATGGATGGATGGATGGATGGATGGATGGATGGATGGATGGATGGATGGATGGATGGATGGATGGATGGATGGATGGATGGATGGATGGATGGATGGATGGATGGATGGATGGATGGATGGATGGATGGATGGATGGATGGATGGATGGATGGATGGATGGATGGATGGATGGATGGATGGATGGATGGATGGATGGATGGATGGATGGATGGATGGATGGATGGATGGATGGATGGATGGATGGATGGATGGATGGATGGATGGATGGATGGATGGATGGATGGATGGATGGATGGATGGATGGATGGATGGATGGATGGATGGATGGATGGATGGATGGATGGATGGATGGATGGATGGATGGATGGATGGATGGATGGATGGATGGATGGATGGATGGATGGATGGATGGATGGATGGATGGATGGATGGATGGATGGATGGATGGATGGATGGATGGATGGATGGATGGATGGATGGATGGATGGATGGATGGATGGATGGATGGATGGATGGATGGATGGATGGATGGATGGATGGATGGATGGATGGATGGATGGATGGATGGATGGATGGATGGATGGATGGATGGATGGATGGATGGATGGATGGATGGATGGATGGATGGATGGATGGATGGATGGATGGATGGATGGATGGATGGATGGATGGATGGATGGATGGATGGATGGATGGATGGATGGATGGATGGATGGATGGATGGATGGATGGATGGATGGATGGATGGATGGATGGATGGATGGATGGATGGATGGATGGATGGATGGATGGATGGATGGATGGATGGATGGATGGATGGATGGATGGATGGATGGATGGATGGATGGATGGATGGATGGATGGATGGATGGATGGATGGATGGATGGATGGATGGATGGATGGATGGATGGATGGATGGATGGATGGATGGATGGATGGATGGATGGATGGATGGATGGATGGATGGATGGATGGATGGATGGATGGATGGATGGATGGATGGATGGATGGATGGATGGATGGATGGATGGATGGATGGATGGATGGATGGATGGATGGATGGATGGATGGATGGATGGATGGATGGATGGATGGATGGATGGATGGATGGATGGATGGATGGATGGATGGATGGATGGATGGATGGATGGATGGATGGATGGATGGATGGATGGATGGATGGATGGATGGATGGATGGATGGATGGATGGATGGATGGATGGATGGATGGATGGATGGATGGATGGATGGATGGATGGATGGATGGATGGATGGATGGATGGATGGATGGATGGATGGATGGATGGATGGATGGATGGATGGATGGATGGATGGATGGATGGATGGATGGATGGATGGATGGATGGATGGATGGATGGATGGATGGATGGATGGATGGATGGATGGATGGATGGATGGATGGAT
Source organism: Luperina nickerlii (assembly GCA_963855955.1). Lineage (NCBI taxonomy): Eukaryota > Metazoa > Arthropoda > Insecta > Lepidoptera > Noctuidae > Luperina > Luperina nickerlii. Next base: position 8,087,005 of record OY979687.1, on the reverse strand, counting down.
GGATGGATGGATGGATGGATGGATGGATGGATGGATGGATGGATGGATGGATGGATGGATGGATGGATGGATGGATGGATGGATGGATGGATGGATGGATGGATGGATGGATGGATGGATGGATGGATGGATGGATGGATGGATGGATGGATGGATGGATGGATGGATGGATGGATGGATGGATGGATGGATGGATGGATGGATGGATGGATGGATGGATGGATGGATGGATGGATGGATGGATGGATGGATGGATGGATGGATGGATGGATGGATGGATGGATGGATGGATGGATGGATGGATGGATGGATGGATGGATGGATGGATGGATGGATGGATGGATGGATGGATGGATGGATGGATGGATGGATGGATGGATGGATGGATGGATGGATGGATGGATGGATGGATGGATGGATGGATGGATGGATGGATGGATGGATGGATGGATGGATGGATGGATGGATGGATGGATGGATGGATGGATGGATGGATGGATGGATGGATGGATGGATGGATGGATGGATGGATGGATGGATGGATGGATGGATGGATGGATGGATGGATGGATGGATGGATGGATGGATGGATGGATGGATGGATGGATGGATGGATGGATGGATGGATGGATGGATGGATGGATGGATGGATGGATGGATGGATGGATGGATGGATGGATGGATGGATGGATGGATGGATGGATGGATGGATGGATGGATGGATGGATGGATGGATGGATGGATGGATGGATGGATGGATGGATGGATGGATGGATGGATGGATGGATGGATGGATGGATGGATGGATGGATGGATGGATGGATGGATGGATGGATGGATGGATGGATGGATGGATGGATGGATGGATGGATGGATGGATGGATGGATGGATGGATGGATGGATGGATGGATGGATGGATGGATGGATGGATGGATGGATGGATGGATGGATGGATGGATGGATGGATGGATGGATGGATGGATGGATGGATGGATGGATGGATGGATGGATGGATGGATGGATGGATGGATGGATGGATGGATGGATGGATGGATGGATGGATGGATGGATGGATGGATGGATGGATGGATGGATGGATGGATGGATGGATGGATGGATGGATGGATGGATGGATGGATGGATGGATGGATGGATGGATGGATGGATGGATGGATGGATGGATGGATGGATGGATGGATGGATGGATGGATGGATGGATGGATGGATGGATGGATGGATGGATGGATGGATGGATGGATGGATGGATGGATGGATGGATGGATGGATGGATGGATGGATGGATGGATGGATGGATGGATGGATGGATGGATGGATGGATGGATGGATGGATGGATGGATGGATGGATGGATGGATGGATGGATGGATGGATGGATGGATGGATGGATGGATGGATGGATGGATGGATGGATGGATGGATGGATGGATGGATGGATGGATGGATGGATGGATGGATGGATGGATGGATGGATGGATGGATGGATGGATGGATGGATGGATGGATGGATGGATGGATGGATGGATGGATGGATGGATGGATGGATGGATGGATGGATGGATGGATGGATGGATGGATGGATGGATGGATGGATGGATGGATGGATGGATGGATGGATGGATGGATGGATGGATGGATGGATGGATGGATGGATGGATGGATGGATGGATGGATGGATGGATGGATGGATGGATGGATGGATGGATGGATGGATGGATTGTAACGTCGTACGTTACATTTTGCATAATTAAACACATTTTAACTAATTTAACAACAAAATCACAGCAACATTCCAATGTTTACATACATCAACTGTCAAACAAACGCAGACGTCAAAATATGACAACCACAGAATATTGCAAGTACCTAGTGCGGTAGTAAATAGTGATTACTAAAAGCACAAAATGTTCAGCTATCGGCGCGTGAGTGAGAATTTATCTATGCGCCCGCGCATGTCCCATCTCTATCCAACGCGTCTTTCGTTCGTCATTAGGAATTTTGGTTTTTCCCGAAGCGGTCACACGTCTCACCAGATAATTGATATCAGTGATTTCACACGTGTCTTAACTCGCCATTATCCGGGCTTAAAAACAACTACCTAATCTACGAAATTCTCCGCCATCGAGCAATTAAATTCGGTGTCTTTGAAACCCCCATACTGGGTAAGTGTTGGATAGCATTTTCATGCGTATATTTTGTGTTTTTTTCTTGCAGGTTAACTTGGCATGTATGCTTATTTTATCTGAATTTAATATACGCTAAATAATGTAATTCATTTTAATCTAAGGCCTTCAGCTTAATGCATTTTGACTTTTCGTGCTTCACACTCAAAATGTATTGCATCATGCCTTTTTTCACTCTTCCATTTTGTAAACTCCGTCTGATTGTGACAATCCACCAACACCTTCATTAGCGCACTGCTATTGCTACTCGCTCTGCTTAGCTTGGTGTCGCAATCAGCGGAGTTGACCAATGGTCATCTCGTGACACGCTGGACGTCATGTTCCAGGGTCCAAAGTTCCGGTTAGGGAACACCTCAAGCTCACGGCCGCACATCTGGAGCTACGCGGCTGGTTCCGTCGTGACTCGTGCGTGCTGTAACGTCCAGGCATCGGACGTCCCATTTGTTGGCCGTCTTGCCAAGTGGGCCGAGCTGACTTACGAAGGTCGGCGCAAACACCTGTCGACCGGCACCCCTGCGCATCCAGCGTGGCACCTCGCTGCGGTCATCGCCACGCCAGCTATCAGGGCAGTACAGCGCTACCCACAGGGTTGACTCTGGGAAAATTGTGACCCGTAGACCTACCCACACCTTTTCTTTTTCTAAATATATATTTTTATGTTGACAAGGTTGCGTGGTCTTATTTTTATAACCTGCGCCACGCAAACCCCTTTCGTCACATTGGCGCCCTAAAACGTGGTTTTACGGTCACATTTTCCTCAGGGTTACCTTGTGGGTATTTTTTTTTTGTATGTTGGTGTATTTTGGTGGTTGTTTTGTGTAAAACGTTCTGGTTGCCAGCAACTAAGGTGTACGCAGCGCTACCTTGTTTTTTTTCTTGTTTGGTAGGAACGGATTGCACTGTTGCAACTTAATTGTTAATTTTTTTTTTATTTAAAAAAAAAGAACGCATTTATCGTTCTTTTATAGTGGTAGGGCCAATAGTAACGGCTCGCCCCGGGGAGGTACCACGCTCATTCCTATTTCTTCCGGTAAGCAGCTCTGCTGTGTGCCGGATGAAGGGATTGGGTTGCCGGGTTTTCAATTACTGGCTACTTTAGACTTAACAACATTGTCTACTGGTACACAAACAGTGTTTTTATCAAATAACACTCATATGTGTCAATTTTTTTTATCATAACTTAGAGTCAATTTTTTAATAAAACTTAGAATCATTTATTTTATTTATTAAAAAACATTGTAAGAACAAAAATTAACAATTTTTAAAATTAAGTATTAGAACTTAATACTAAAAGTATTATCACACAATTTATATCAACAAACTTGTATATTGGAATTATAGCCTAAATATCAATACATCTTGTACTTGTTTACATTTGACCTAGATCACTAATGTTCCATACAGTGAACGTTTTTATTGTTGACAACTCAAAAGTACAGTACTATTTCATTGATTTATCAGCTGTTTCCAACAAGTGTTGCAACCACAATTCCCACCTACCTCCTTTTAATTAATAATTATCCTACTAACTGTCTACCTGCCTATTGACTTGATACCCTTGCCTTGTTCAATATTGTTGTTACTAAGTACAGTCAACAGCAAAAATTTGTCATTGGGTGTCAATAGTGACTTATATTTTAATTTTAAAAACTAGTATTGTCACAAATTTCAGTATTTAATACCATAAGCGTACACATTAGTTGCACCGATTATTTTTAATATGTTTAAAATAAGTAAACAAACTTCAAACTTTAAAAAAAGAAAAAAAAATTTTTTTTTTTCAACGTTTTACATTTCATAACGTAGTTTCCTTCACTTTACACGGACAACGACCAAGACGTTAATTTTAGTTTGTTTTGTAACAGTCGGAGTAATTGACGCTTATCATACCATGCGGATTGCTACCCAACACTTACCAGTCTTACGGATAACTTAATATTCTTACATTTGAACTCAATTTGAAATAATAACATATTATTCTAGTTTTCACTTAATTTTTTTTTAAACTTTGTTGTATTTAAGCCACTGCATAACACTGTAGTGCATATATACAACCTCAGACGGAGACACGCTCACTAGATGTCATCATCAGTGTCTTCACACGTGTCGTAATCCGTCAATTTTTTCGGCCACCGTATTCAGCCCCGATGGAGAACCACGCTCACTTGATTCTATCATGTGCCTTACCCGTGGTCTCTCCACATTTATCGGAACCTCTGGATTGGTTGTTGCCAAACTCGGTACGTTTTACTTACCGGGAGTTAATATTTCTGAGCGGTTGCAACTCATTAAATAAGCCTATGCAGGAGCGGGTGGATACTCCTTAAATAAGCCTTCGTCCAGTTTTTTAAATTCCAAAAACAACTTTAACTTATCAGAGCGGTTTGCAACTCGTTAATTAAGCCTTTGCAGGAGCGGGTGGATACTCCTAAAATAAGCCTAAATTCCATTTTAATAGTATAAACCCAGTAAGTTTTTTTTTTTGCTTCTCTAAGCCGAATGTACGTCTGTTTTGCGCGAGTAACAAGTCAACTTTGGACATGTAACTCTCACATAGCTGCTAGGGCGCGGACTCACCTCTTGTTAAGGTAGTCTGCCAGTATGCAAAGATTACGAATATGAGATATGATGGATGAACGATGAAGAATACAAGGGGTCGTAATTCAGATGGAGGTATAACAGGGGTAAAGGATTTTTACTGAGGTAAAAACCCTCACCAAGCGGCGGGGTACTGTAACGTCGTACGTTACATTTTGCATAATTAAACACATTTTAACTAATTTAACAACAAAATCACAGCAACATTCCAATGTTTACATACATCAACTGTCAAACAAACGCAGACGTCAAAATATGACAACCACAGAATATTGCAAGTACCTAGTGCGGTAGTAAATAGTGATTACTAAAAGCACAAAATGTTCAGCTATCGGCGCGTGAGTGAGAATTTATCTATGCGCCCGCGCATGTCCCATCTCTATCCAACGCGTCTTTCGTTCGTCATTAGGAATTTTGGTTTTTCCCGAAGCGGTCACACGTCTCACCAGATAATTGATATCAGTGATTTCACACGTGTCTTAACTCGCCATTATCCGGGCTTAAAAACAACTACCTAATCTACGAAATTCTCCGCCATCGAGCAATTAAATTCGGTGTCTTTGAAACCCCCATACTGGGTAAGTGTTGGATAGCATTTTCATGCGTATATTTTGTGTTTTTTTCTTGCAGGTTAACTTGGCATGTATGCTTATTTTATCTGAATTTAATATACGCTAAATAATGTAATTCATTTTAATCTAAGGCCTTCAGCTTAATGCATTTTGACTTTTCGTGCTTCACACTCAAAATGTATTGCATCATGCCTTTTTTCACTCTTCCATTTTGTAAACTCCGTCTGATTGTGACAATCCACCAACACCTTCATTAGCGCACTGCTATTGCTACTCGCTCTGCTTAGCTTGGTGTCGCAATCAGCGGAGTTGACCAATGGTCATCTCGTGACACGCTGGACGTCATGTTCCAGGGTCCAAAGTTCCGGTTAGGGAACACCTCAAGCTCACGGCCGCACATCTGGAGCTACGCGGCTGGTTCCGTCGTGACTCGTGCGTGCTGTAACGTCCAGGCATCGGACGTCCCATTTGTTGGCCGTCTTGCCAAGTGGGCCGAGCTGACTTACGAAGGTCGGCGCAAACACCTGTCGACCGGCACCCCTGCGCATCCAGCGTGGCACCTCGCTGCGGTCATCGCCACGCCAGCTATCAGGGCAGTACAGCGCTACCCACAGGGTTGACTCTGGGAAAATTGTGACCCGTAGACCTACCCACACCTTTTCTTTTTCTAAATATATATTTTTATGTTGACAAGGTTGCGTGGTCTTATTTTTATAACCTGCGCCACGCAAACCCCTTTCGTCACATTGGCGCCCTAAAACGTGGTTTTACGGTCACATTTTCCTCAGGGTTACCTTGTGGGTATTTTTTTTTTGTATGTTGGTGTATTTTGGTGGTTGTTTTGTGTAAAACGTTCTGGTTGCCAGCAACTAAGGTGTACGCAGCGCTACCTTGTTTTTTTTCTTGTTTGGTAGGAACGGATTGCACTGTTGCAACTTAATTGTTAATTTTTTTTTTATTTAAAAAAAAAGAACGCATTTATCGTTCTTTTATAGTGGTAGGGCCAATAGTAACGGCTCGCCCCGGGGAGGTACCACGCTCATTCCTATTTCTTCCGGTAAGCAGCTCTGCTGTGTGCCGGATGAAGGGATTGGGTTGCCGGGTTTTCAATTACTGGCTACTTTAGACTTAACAACATTGTCTACTGGTACACAAACAGTGTTTTTATCAAATAACACTCATATGTGTCAATTTTTTTTATCATAACTTAGAGTCAATTTTTTAATAAAACTTAGAATCATTTATTTTATTTATTAAAAAACATTGTAAGAACAAAAATTAACAATTTTTAAAATTAAGTATTAGAACTTAATACTAAAAGTATTATCACACAATTTATATCAACAAACTTGTATATTGGAATTATAGCCTAAATATCAATACATCTTGTACTTGTTTACATTTGACCTAGATCACTAATGTTCCATACAGTGAACGTTTTTATTGTTGACAACTCAAAAGTACAGTACTATTTCATTGATTTATCAGCTGTTTCCAACAAGTGTTGCAACCACAATTCCCACCTACCTCCTTTTAATTAATAATTATCCTACTAACTGTCTACCTGCCTATTGACTTGATACCCTTGCCTTGTTCAATATTGTTGTTACTAAGTACAGTCAACAGCAAAAATTTGTCATTGGGTGTCAATAGTGACTTATATTTTAATTTTAAAAACTAGTATTGTCACAAATTTCAGTATTTAATACCATAAGCGTACACATTAGTTGCACCGATTATTTTTAATATGTTTAAAATAAGTAAACAAACTTCAAACTTTAAAAAAAGAAAAAAAAATTTTTTTTTTTCAACGTTTTACATTTCATAACGTAGTTTCCTTCACTTTACACGGACAACGACCAAGACGTTAATTTTAGTTTGTTTTGTAACAGTCGGAGTAATTGACGCTTATCATACCATGCGGATTGCTACCCAACACTTACCAGTCTTACGGATAACTTAATATTCTTACATTTGAACTCAATTTGAAATAATAACATATTATTCTAGTTTTCACTTAATTTTTTTTTAAACTTTGTTGTATTTAAGCCACTGCATAACACTGTAGTGCATATATACAACCTCAGACGGAGACACGCTCACTAGATGTCATCATCAGTGTCTTCACACGTGTCGTAATCCGTCAATTTTTTCGGCCACCGTATTCAGCCCCGATGGAGAACCACGCTCACTTGATTCTATCATGTGCCTTACCCGTGGTCTCTCCACATTTATCGGAACCTCTGGATTGGTTGTTGCCAAACTCGGTACGTTTTACTTACCGGGAGTTAATATTTCTGAGCGGTTGCAACTCATTAAATAAGCCTATGCAGGAGCGGGTGGATACTCCTTAAATAAGCCTTCGTCCAGTTTTTTAAATTCCAAAAACAACTTTAACTTATCAGAGCGGTTTGCAACTCGTTAATTAAGCCTTTGCAGGAGCGGGTGGATACTCCTAAAATAAGCCTAAATTCCATTTTAATAGTATAAACCCAGTAAGTTTTTTTTTTTGCTTCTCTAAGCCGAATGTACGTCTGTTTTGCGCGAGTAACAAGTCAACTTTGGACATGTAACTCTCACATAGCTGCTAGGGCGCGGACTCACCTCTTGTTAAGGTAGTCTGCCAGTATGCAAAGATTACGAATATGAGATATGATGGATGAACGATGAAGAATACAAGGGGTCGTAATTCAGATGGAGGTATAACAGGGGTAAAGGATTTTTACTGAGGTAAAAACCCTCACCAAGCGGCGGGGTACTGTAACGTCGTACGTTACATTTTGCATAATTAAACACATTTTAACTAATTTAACAACAAAATCACAGCAACATTCCAATGTTTACATACATCAACTGTCAAACAAACGCAGACGTCAAAATATGACAACCACAGAATATTGCAAGTACCTAGTGCGGTAGTAAATAGTGATTACTAAAAGCACAAAATGTTCAGCTATCGGCGCGTGAGTGAGAATTTATCTATGCGCCCGCGCATGTCCCATCTCTATCCAACGCGTCTTTCGTTCGTCATTAGGAATTTTGGTTTTTCCCGAAGCGGTCACACGTCTCACCAGATAATTGATATCAGTGATTTCACACGTGTCTTAACTCGCCATTATCCGGGCTTAAAAACAACTACCTAATCTACGAAATTCTCCGCCATCGAGCAATTAAATTCGGTGTCTTTGAAACCCCCATACTGGGTAAGTGTTGGATAGCATTTTCATGCGTATATTTTGTGTTTTTTTCTTGCAGGTTAACTTGGCATGTATGCTTATTTTATCTGAATTTAATATACGCTAAATAATGTAATTCATTTTAATCTAAGGCCTTCAGCTTAATGCATTTTGACTTTTCGTGCTTCACACTCAAAATGTATTGCATCATGCCTTTTTTCACTCTTCCATTTTGTAAACTCCGTCTGATTGTGACAATCCACCAACACCTTCATTAGCGCACTGCTATTGCTACTCGCTCTGCTTAGCTTGGTGTCGCAATCAGCGGAGTTGACCAATGGTCATCTCGTGACACGCTGGACGTCATGTTCCAGGGTCCAAAGTTCCGGTTAGGGAACACCTCAAGCTCACGGCCGCACATCTGGAGCTACGCGGCTGGTTCCGTCGTGACTCGTGCGTGCTGTAACGTCCAGGCATCGGACGTCCCATTTGTTGGCCGTCTTGCCAAGTGGGCCGAGCTGACTTACGAAGGTCGGCGCAAACACCTGTCGACCGGCACCCCTGCGCATCCAGCGTGGCACCTCGCTGCGGTCATCGCCACGCCAGCTATCAGGGCAGTACAGCGCTACCCACAGGGTTGACTCTGGGAAAATTGTGACCCGTAGACCTACCCACACCTTTTCTTTTTCTAAATATATATTTTTATGTTGACAAGGTTGCGTGGTCTTATTTTTATAACCTGCGCCACGCAAACCCCTTTCGTCACAGGATGGATGGATGGATGGATGGATGGATGGATGGATGGATGGATGGATGGATGGATGGATGGATGGATGGATGGATGGATGGATGGATGGATGGATGGATGGATGGATGGATGGATGGATGGATGGATGGATGGATGGATGGATGGATGGATGGATGGATGGATGGATGGATGGATGGATGGATGGATGGATGGATGGATGGATGGATGGATGGATGGATGGATGGATGGATGGATGGATGGATGGATGGATGGATGGATGGATGGATGGATGGATGGATGGATGGATGGATGGATGGATGGATGGATGGATGGATGGATGGATGGATGGATGGATGGATGGATGGATGGATGGATGGATGGATGGATGGATGGATGGATGGATGGATGGATGGATGGATGGATGGATGGATGGATGGATGGATGGATGGATGGATGGATGGATGGATGGATGGATGGATGGATGGATGGATGGATGGATGGATGGATGGATGGATGGATGGATGGATGGATGGATGGATGGATGGATGGATGGATGGATGGATGGATGGATGGATGGATGGATGGATGGATGGATGGATGGATGGATGGATGGATGGATGGATGGATGGATGGATGGATGGATGGATGGATGGATGGATGGATGGATGGATGGATGGATGGATGGATGGATGGATGGATGGATGGATGGATGGATGGATGGATGGATGGATGGATGGATGGATGGATGGATGGATGGATGGATGGATGGATGGATGGATGGATGGATGGATGGATGGATGGATGGATGGATGGATGGATGGATGGATGGATGGATGGATGGATGGATGGATGGATGGATGGATGGATGGATGGATGGATGGATGGATGGATGGATGGATGGATGGATGGATGGATGGATGGATGGATGGATGGATGGATGGATGGATGGATGGATGGATGGATGGATGGATGGATGGATGGATGGATGGATGGATGGATGGATGGATGGATGGATGGATGGATGGATGGATGGATGGATGGATGGATGGATGGATGGATGGATGGATGGATGGATGGATGGATGGATGGATGGATGGATGGATGGATGGATGGATGGATGGATGGATGGATGGATGGATGGATGGATGGATGGATGGATGGATGGATGGATGGATGGATGGATGGATGGATGGATGGATGGATGGATGGATGGATGGATGGATGGATGGATGGATGGATGGATGGATGGATGGATGGATGGATGGATGGATGGATGGATGGATGGATGGATGGATGGATGGATGGATGGATGGATGGATGGATGGATGGATGGATGGATGGATGGATGGATGGATGGATGGATGGATGGATGGATGGATGGATGGATGGATGGATGGATGGATGGATGGATGGATGGATGGATGGATGGATGGATGGATGGATGGATGGATGGATGGATGGATGGATGGATGGATGGATGGATGGATGGATGGATGGATGGATGGATGGATGGATGGATGGATGGATGGATGGATGGATGGATGGATGGATGGATGGATGGATGGATGGATGGATGGATGGATGGATGGATGGATGGATGGATGGATGGATGGATGGATGGATGGATGGATGGATGGATGGATGGATGGATGGATGGATGGATGGATGGATGGATGGATGGATGGATGGATGGATGGATGGATGGATGGATGGATGGATGGATGGATGGATGGATGGATGGATGGATGGATGGATGGATGGATGGATGGATGGATGGATGGATGGATGGATGGATGGATGGATGGATGGATGGATGGATGGATGGATGGATGGATGGATGGATGGATGGATGGATGGATGGATGGATGGATGGATGGATGGATGGATGGATGGATGGATGGATGGATGGATGGATGGATGGATGGATGGATGGATGGATGGATGGATGGATGGATGGATGGATGGATGGATGGATGGATGGATGGATGGATGGATGGATGGATGGATGGATGGATGGATGGATGGATGGATGGATGGATGGATGGATGGATGGATGGATGGATGGATGGATGGATGGATGGATGGATGGATGGATGGATGGATGGATGGATGGATGGATGGATGGATGGATGGATGGATGGATGGATGGATGGATGGATGGATGGATGGATGGATGGATGGATGGATGGATGGATGGATGGATGGATGGATGGATGGATGGATGGATGGATGGATGGATGGATGGATGGATGGATGGATGGATGGATGGATGGATGGATGGATGGATGGATGGATGGATGGATGGATGGATGGATGGATGGATGGATGGATGGATGGATGGATGGATGGATGGATGGATGGATGGATGGATGGATGGATGGATGGATGGATGGATGGATGGATGGATGGATGGATGGATGGATGGATGGATGGATGGATGGATGGATGGATGGATGGATGGATGGATGGATGGATGGATGGATGGATGGATGGATGGATGGATGGATGGATGGATGGATGGATGGATGGATGGATGGATGGATGGATGGATGGATGGATGGATGGATGGATGGATGGATGGATGGATGGATGGATGGATGGATGGATGGATGGATGGATGGATGGATGGATGGATGGATGGATGGATGGATGGATGGATGGATGGATGGATGGATGGATGGATGGATGGATGGATGGATGGATGGATGGATGGATGGATGGATGGATGGATGGATGGATGGATGGATGGATGGATGGATGGATGGATGGATGGATGGATGGATGGATGGATGGATGGATGGATGGATGGATGGATGGATGGATGGATGGATGGATGGATGGATGGATGGATGGATGGATGGATGGATGGATGGATGGATGGATGGATGGATGGATGGATGGATGGATGGATGGATGGATGGATGGATGGATGGATGGATGGATGGATGGATGGATGGATGGATGGATGGATGGATGGATGGATGGATGGATGGATGGATGGATGGATGGATGGATGGATGGATGGATGGATGGATGGATGGATGGATGGATGGATGGATGGATGGATGGATGGATGGATGGATGGATGGATGGATGGATGGATGGATGGATGGATGGATGGATGGATGGATGGATGGATGGATGGATGGATGGATGGATGGATGGATGGATGGATGGATGGATGGATGGATGGATGGATGGATGGATGGATGGATGGATGGATGGATGGATGGATGGATGGATGGATGGATGGATGGATGGATGGATGGATGGATGGATGGATGGATGGATGGATGGATGGATGGATGGATGGATGGATGGATGGATGGATGGATGGATGGATGGATGGATGGATGGATGGATGGATGGATGGATGGATGGATGGATGGATGGATGGATGGATGGATGGATGGATGGATGGATGGATGGATGGATGGATGGATGGATGGATGGATGGATGGATGGATGGATGGATGGATGGATGGATGGATGGATGGATGGATGGATGGATGGATGGATGGATGGATGGATGGATGGATGGATGGATGGATGGATGGATGGATGGATGGATGGATGGATGGATGGATGGATGGATGGATGGATGGATGGATGGATGGATGGATGGATGGATGGATGGATGGATGGATGGATGGATGGATGGATGGATGGATGGATGGATGGATGGATGGATGGATGGATGGATGGATGGATGGATGGATGGATGGATGGATGGATGGATGGATGGATGGATGGATGGATGGATGGATGGATGGATGGATGGATGGATGGATGGATGGATGGATGGATGGATGGATGGATGGATGGATGGATGGATGGATGGATGGATGGATGGATGGATGGATGGATGGATGGATGGATGGATGGATGGATGGATGGATGGATGGATGGATGGATGGATGGATGGATGGATGGATGGATGGATGGATGGATGGATGGATGGATGGATGGATGGATGGATGGATGGATGGATGGATGGATGGATGGATGGATGGATGGATGGATGGATGGATGGATGGATGGATGGATGGATGGATGGATGGATGGATGGATGGATGGATGGATGGATGGATGGATGGATGGATGGATGGATGGATGGATGGATGGATGGATGGATGGATGGATGGATGGATGGATGGATGGATGGATGGATGGATGGATGGATGGATGGATGGATGGATGGATGGATGGATGGATGGATGGATGGATGGATGGATGGATGGATGGATGGATGGATGGATGGATGGATGGATGGATGGATGGATGGATGGATGGATGGATGGATGGATGGATGGATGGATGGATGGATGGATGGATGGATGGATGGATGGATGGATGGATGGATGGATGGATGGATGGATGGATGGATGGATGGATGGATGGATGGATGGATGGATGGATGGATGGATGGATGGATGGATGGATGGATGGATGGATGGATGGATGGATGGATGGATGGATGGATGGATGGATGGATGGATGGATGGATGGATGGATGGATGGATGGATGGATGGATGGATGGATGGATGGATGGATGGATGGATGGATGGATGGATGGATGGATGGATGGATGGATGGATGGATGGATGGATGGATGGATGGATGGATGGATGGATGGATGGATGGATGGATGGATGGATGGATGGATGGATGGATGGATGGATGGATGGATGGATGGATGGATGGATGGATGGATGGATGGATGGATGGATGGATGGATGGATGGATGGATGGATGGATGGATGGATGGATGGATGGATGGATGGATGGATGGATGGATGGATGGATGGATGGATGGATGGATGGATGGATGGATGGATGGATGGATGGATGGATGGATGGATGGATGGATGGATGGATGGATGGATGGATGGATGGATGGATGGATGGATGGATGGATGGATGGATGGATGGATGGATGGATGGATGGATGGATGGATGGATGGATGGATGGATGGATGGATGGATGGATGGATGGATGGATGGATGGATGGATGGATGGATGGATGGATGGATGGATGGATGGATGGATGGATGGATGGATGGATGGATGGATGGATGGATGGATGGATGGATGGATGGATGGATGGATGGATGGATGGATGGATGGATGGATGGATGGATGGATGGATGGATGGATGGATGGATGGATGGATGGATGGATGGATGGATGGATGGATGGATGGATGGATGGATGGATGGATGGATGGATGGATGGATGGATGGATGGATGGATGGATGGATGGATGGATGGATGGATGGATGGATGGATGGATGGATGGATGGATGGATGGATGGATGGATGGATGGATGGATGGATGGATGGATGGATGGATGGATGGATGGATGGATGGATGGATGGATGGATGGATGGATGGATGGATGGATGGATGGATGGATGGATGGATGGATGGATGGATGGATGGATGGATGGATGGATGGATGGATGGATGGATGGATGGATGGATGGATGGATGGATGGATGGATGGATGGATGGATGGATGGATGGATGGATGGATGGATGGATGGATGGATGGATGGATGGATGGATGGATGGATGGATGGATGGATGGATGGATGGATGGATGGATGGATGGATGGATGGATGGATGGATGGATGGATGGATGGATGGATGGATGGATGGATGGATGGATGGATGGATGGATGGATGGATGGATGGATGGATGGATGGATGGATGGATGGATGGATGGATGGATGGATGGATGGATGGATGGATGGATGGATGGATGGATGGATGGATGGATGGATGGATGGATGGATGGATGGATGGATGGATGGATGGATGGATGGATGGATGGATGGATGGATGGATGGATGGATGGATGGATGGATGGATGGATGGATGGATGGATGGATGGATGGATGGATGGATGGATGGATGGATGGATGGATGGATGGATGGATGGATGGATGGATGGATGGATGGATGGATGGATGGATGGATGGATGGATGGATGGATGGATGGATGGATGGATGGATGGATGGATGGATGGATGGATGGATGGATGGATGGATGGATGGATGGATGGATGGATGGATGGATGGATGGATGGATGGATGGATGGATGGATGGATGGATGGATGGATGGATGGATGGATGGATGGATGGATGGATGGATGGATGGATGGATGGATGGATGGATGGATGGATGGATGGATGGATGGATGGATGGATGGATGGATGGATGGATGGATGGATGGATGGATGGATGGATGGATGGATGGATGGATGGATGGATGGATGGATGGATGGATGGATGGATGGATGGATGGATGGATGGATGGATGGATGGATGGATGGATGGATGGATGGATGGATGGATGGATGGATGGATGGATGGATGGATGGATGGATGGATGGATGGATGGATGGATGGATGGATGGATGGATGGATGGATGGATGGATGGATGGATGGATGGATGGATGGATGGATGGATGGATGGATGGATGGATGGATGGATGGATGGATGGATGGATGGATGGATGGATGGATGGATGGATGGATGGATGGATGGATGGATGGATGGATGGATGGATGGATGGATGGATGGATGGATGGATGGATGGATGGATGGATGGATGGATGGATGGATGGATGGATGGATGGATGGATGGATGGATGGATGGATGGATGGATGGATGGATGGATGGATGGATGGATGGATGGATGGATGGATGGATGGATGGATGGATGGATGGATGGATGGATGGATGGATGGATGGATGGATGGATGGATGGATGGATGGATGGATGGATGGATGGATGGATGGATGGATGGATGGATGGATGGATGGATGGATGGATGGATGGATGGATGGATGGATGGATGGATGGATGGATGGATGGATGGATGGATGGATGGATGGATGGATGGATGGATGGATGGATGGATGGATGGATGGATGGATGGATGGATGGATGGATGGATGGATGGATGGATGGATGGATGGATGGATGGATGGATGGATGGATGGATGGATGGATGGATGGATGGATGGATGGATGGATGGATGGATGGATGGATGGATGGATGGATGGATGGATGGATGGATGGATGGATGGATGGATGGATGGATGGATGGATGGATGGATGGATGGATGGATGGATGGATGGATGGATGGATGGATGGATGGATGGATGGATGGATGGATGGATGGATGGATGGATGGATGGATGGATGGATGGATGGATGGATGGATGGATGGATGGATGGATGGATGGATGGATGGATGGATGGATGGATGGATGGATGGATGGATGGATGGATGGATGGATGGATGGATGGATGGATGGATGGATGGATGGATGGATGGATGGATGGATGGATGGATGGATGGATGGATGGATGGATGGATGGATGGATGGATGGATGGATGGATGGATGGATGGATGGATGGATGGATGGATGGATGGATGGATGGATGGATGGATGGATGGATGGATGGATGGATGGATGGATGGATGGATGGATGGATGGATGGATGGATGGATGGATGGATGGATGGATGGATGGATGGATGGATGGATGGATGGATGGATGGATGGATGGATGGATGGATGGATGGATGGATGGATGGATGGATGGATGGATGGATGGATGACTTTATTTATTTTTAGGCCAGTTCCCCTGGCATCGACCGCCTCCTTCACCCTAGCGAGCACCTCGTCAGCAGTCTCCAGGCCGCCCTCAAAGGTGACCGCCATCGAGTGAAGTGCCGGCCGATGCCCGGGTTTGGCTGCCGTAACATCGGCGTATGTCCGTGGGTCGGTGTTTTGCTCGCAGGCCGCTTCCCTTATTGCCTCTTTTAGTCCGTCGGTTCTGGCGGCCACCTCGCCGGCAACGTGATCGATTTTCCCCTCGAGGACAGCGGCAGCGTTAGTAATGACCAACACTCCTTTCGTCGTGTGGTCTATGTCCGCTAACGCTGTATCTACCTTGTCGCTGACCTCGAGGATCTTATTGACGACCTTGTCGACGAGGTCGGCTCCGCTATCGTCGATGCGGTCGGTCACTTCTTGAAAACCTTTTGAGACCTTATCTTCGAGGACGTTAAATCGTGTGCTCATAGTTTCCTCCACCTTTTCGAGCCTTTCTAAGATTTTATTCGGCAGTTCGGGTGATAAGGGCGCGGTGATGGTTCTTTTTGGCGGAGCTGTTTTGGGCGCAGTTTCCAGGGCCTTCATCCGTTTGCTCAGTTTGAAGAGGATCCGCAGGCTTTTATCCGACTGTTTCTCCAGGAAGGCCTTGATGTCTCTCCTCATCTGAGGGTAATCTTTGATTCGGGATGGGATATCCTCGAAGGTCTTCATGACCTCCTGGAGAAGTTGGTCGTTTGTTGAAGCAGCATAGGTGTCCGTCTGCTGCTTATAAGCCTCCATATTGTCGACGGATCTCCTCTTTCGTTCCGGTCTCCGGATGAAGGTCCTGGCGGCGTCCGGCGCCTGTCCAGACGGGCCCGCGGGGCTGGGAGTGGTGTTTCGGGCGACAGCGCCAGAGGTCCCCGCCGACGTCGGCAGTGGCATTTCGGCTGTTTCCGCTTGGGTTCTCTGAACAGCGTCTTTTCTGCCGAACGTCAGGGATAACCCCTTTGGCGCATCGTGCGCTCCGGAAGGACCCTCATTTCCCGGGTGGGCAGGCGACGTGGACTCTTGTAGTCCGCTGGTGCCAGCTACCGGCTTTCTCTTCTGGACTGGGGTGTGTATTCCGAATACCATTTTTATTTTGGGCTGTGTATGTTAATGTACCTACTACCTTGTGTGGTTTGTGTGTATAGGGCACATTGAACGGGGAAAGTTGTCTAATGTGTATAATAATTGTAAAATGTATAAATTGTAAAGAAGAAGGTAAAGAAGAAGGTAATTAAATAGGATGCAAGTTTCAAGACGAAACCGCAAGAGTCTTAAAAACTATGGTGACTACACGCACCGTACACTCAGGATATACCCCAGCACCAGGCGAATAGGTATATATTATTATATAAATAAATATAATAAATAGATCAGGAATAGTTTTTCTGTGATTTCTCCGGAGCCAGAAGAGAGATCTTTTTCTCCTGGTTTCGGAGAGCCCAAGCTCGGTGGGTCTATGACTTCTGGTTCCGAAGTTATGGCTCGGGGGGGTGAGGTAACGTGAAGGGTTGGGGGGGGATTAATACAGATGGATATTTAAAGGATTTTGGAAGGCTACAGGAGTCCGCCAGTGGGAACGGAGAATGTTCTAGAGGTTCCAGGAGTCACAGTGTGTCACGGGGTTTCGTTGGAAGCGGGGGGAGGGGGGGGGAGGTGTAGGATATAATGTATAATATAATATAATATAATAGCTCTATGGTATATAACGTATAATTTAAAAGTTAGGTGCTAGGAAATTTTTAGGGGTCTATAATGTGGGGGGTCAAAAAGGGGGGTCTAAGGGTCTTATACCAATATATGTTCTAGATGAGAGGGCGGTTATAGGGGGGGGGAAAATTTGGTCAGAATTTTGATATTCCCAGCCGGTCCCGAGATATCTGGATTTTAAGTGGGGGAAGGGGAAATTTTCGGTACTCTAATATTTCTGCCTTACGAATAAGTGGCGTATGACGTATGATGTGGAGGATACGGGGAATTTGGAAGTGGTCTCAGAGGGGTAGGGTGGGGGGGGGGGATTTGAAGGAAGTCTTAATATATAACGTAGATGATATATAGCTATGGTCATAGATGGCTATCTGGGCTGGGGGGGAGGGGGAGGGGCGGGGGGAGTCAGTCTGATAAGACATATTAAAAGATCATACCATCCATACTAAAAGAAAATCATTTAGTATTCTTCAATCATTGAAAGTACATACAAACACCATGGCAAGTATCGTTACAAACTTGGATTTGTTCGTTATTTTGAAAGGCGCAATTGTGCGATAACGGAGATATCATCATTTATTGTGTCGACTCCATACAATATTTTTCGAAATAAATTCTAAGAGCGCTGTTTGCAATTACAAACCCAAAAGTTTATCATAACAGGTACATAGAAGGTATTCCCGATCGTATCCAAGTATAAAAAAGCGTCGCTTTCAAAAAAGGATTTGAATGTCTATGAAACACGAATTTCAGCCCACTGTGTGCCGTGGCGGCGGGGAAACATAGACGTCTTGCACATTTTTCTAATAAACAAGCTCTTCTTTTCCTTTTGGAACATCTTTCTTTGTTTTTTTACCATTTTTATTTTATAAAACCGCCAAATAAATTCGCGCAATGCTTAATGTCGTCCGGAAGCCGACTAGCACAGACCCGTCGCTGACAATGGTCAAGAGGGGACTGAGAGTCTGAGTGGGGCGAGGATTGTATACGCGCGCTAGCTTATAACTAAAGGACATAAGCGACAAAATGGTTTTTGTTGTTTTATTTAGATAGAAACGATAATTTGAGAAATTCCTTTTGGTATTTTAAAGAGTATGTATAGACTCATCTACATAGAAAATTAAGAGGCTTAAATCGGTCCCGTTTGCCCATAATATGTGAATCTCTTTTTAAAAAGAGGTATGTTTGATATATTTTTCTCTGTTAAAAAAGTTACCTAATCATGTATTGAAAACTGACAAAATAAGGTTTTTATCATGAACTTTCAGGTCACCAACTTATATTTTGATCCGTTTTGTATTTACTGAGAAAAATTGAGATCCTTGGCGCCAATATCTCCAAGGCGTCCTCTTAAAGGACAGCTCGATTGATATATGTATCTGCTTTTTTGTTAGCACCGTAACTATCCAATGTAATGTTTGTATGTGATAGGCCATTGGTATTATTGCCTGGCGCTGCAGTTACCACAGGCATTTTATTCCTTTTATTAGCGTAAGCACTGCAGTGCATATCCCTTCAATACCTTAGTTTTACTGGTGATGGGCGCGCCATGTTGCAGCAGACGTGATACAACGTTGCTGTGTCCCGACCGCGCCGCGCAGTGCAGAGGCGTCAGGCCGTCGCGAGTTACGGCTGCTATGTTAGCACCTGAAAACAAAATGATATTTTACTGTCAGTGGTACTTATTATAATATTAATTTATAGAACACTTTATTGTACACCACATAAAACAAAAAAAGGACAAAGATATTTAAAACTAATGTACAATTATCGCAAAAGGCGATTTCTTACACACAACCTTTGGATGGACTTAAAAAAAACACAATTTTGGACAATATGAGTGTTCAATATATAATATGAGTGTTTGATATATAATAAGTGTGACAATATGAGTGTTTAATATATACTAAAACGGGAGATATGAGCGCTATGTGTTAAATTCATTTTACGTACAAAACCTATAGCTCTCACAAGCAAATGCCCAGTGTTACCAACTTACAAAACTTTACTTGTGGTATTCCAAAGGTGCAAGTGGAAAGGGCAAGATGCAGTTTTATATTCACGGAAGCCAATTTAATTAAAACTTTATTTAACGCTAGAGAGGCATGTGTTAAAGTAGTTAATAAATCACATAGGTGAACATTTAATTGGACCTTAAATGCTTGCAAAATGAGATTATTTACTATATCAAGGAACAAGAATAATGCACGAGTCTATAACGCTCCTAAACTGAGTGACAGCAAGTAAACTGCGTGTGACCTACCAAACTTTCATACACTATTAAATGATTTAATGATGCTGAAATTACTGGAATATTTTAACAGGAAAAAATGTCGAACTTTCATGAAAAAAAAAAACCTTGTATAGAACAATTTTTCAACCTCACATTTCACGACAATAGCGCTTCACGCGAGACAAATTGCCGAATTATTACTGAAACAGTCTGAAATTCCAGTTTATTATATCTGTCACTGTCTACAGCTGTCTAACCGGACTGCGAATGATGCTTGATTGACAGCATATCGTGAAGAACGCCCAATTAAAACGAAAATTCCTACAATATGATATTTCAATCATATATGAAACATAATTAGATGGTCGCGTGTTTACTAAAAAATGTGAACATATGTAATTATTGAGTCATACCGATGAAAATATTACGTTTGATTTATGTGATTTGTTAATACAAATGTGTTTTCGTTCCTTAGTTTTAATTGTTGGATAAATAGTGCGAGATTCCTTGGATGCCTGCTGCATTGCAATGGATACCTACACACATCAATCAATTATTACGTGAAAAGTCTATTTAGGTAGACATGCGATGTGCCTTTAATGATTTACGACACGAGAAACTGAATAGCACTTCAGTAATGTTACTAACCATCGAGAGAGCTCAGAGGGCGATTCTCAAAGTGTCTACTTTCCGCCCTTTCCTTTTTCCTACTAATCTCCTGTACAAAGCTTGTAAAGTACCTATCAACAGTTCGACAGCTATTTATTTATTTATAATTACATTTATTATGGGCATTGTATTAAAACAACACAAAGCTCTACCCTACAGCGCTAGTAATACTAATAAAAGACGTAAAGATATAGTTTGTCCACAAATCTTAACAAAACATGCTTTTATATCCAAATTTTACCTATACCTCGGACCTCTCCTATATAATAGACTGAACTCGAAAGCAAACATTTATTCTGTGAACTATACAAATTGTAAGAGAATCCTCAAGGATGTTCTCCAAAGTATGTCTTATGAAGAAACAGAAAATTTACTAACTGTGTTAAAGTAAATATAGTTATACAAAATTCACCTGCATTACATATGTATTTATCAAGTTTAGAAACTAAGAGTTAAGCTACTCAACATATAATTATTTGTCTGTTGTAATCTTTCGATTATTTATTAGTTTTAAAATACTATTTTAGCTCTTCTCGCCTGAAACACAGGACTATATAGTTCAGGCACGTAAGTCTTAGCAATATATTTTTTATATATAAGCAAAACTGTAATAATTTTCATGCCTTATAATTATTGAATAAATATTTTATTATTATTATTTATAGTATCAATCTCTACGGATCAAGTCAGCTGCCCTGTGCACAACAAACGTAGCAAATACTTTGCAATATAATATATTCAACTGATTATCTTGATTCAATTAAGGTTTTTAGAAAATAAGATTCTGACTTATTCAAACGCGACCAAAAGACACAATTACGAGAGAATTTTGCTTAAACAGTCTTTCACTCATACAAAAGCAGTCAATATCATTCCAGCCTACTCTTTCAGACGGTCCAATTTTAGTACAAAAGCCTTCTAAACATCGAGATCACATTAGCTGTAGCATTAATCTCCGAGAAAATCAACAACATGGCTCTCAAACTTGTCAGTCAAAAGCACCACCTACCCTTCTCCTGGGGCAACGTTCGCACATACTTAAAAATAAAATAAAATTCTATAAAACGCACCCTTTTTAACGGACTATAAGAAGCGGGAGGTTCTCAAGTCGACGCGTATATTCTTTTTATTGTTTACTAGCTGCGCCCCGCTGTTTTATCCGCGTAAATGTCGATCCCGTGGTAATATCGAGATAAAAAGTAGCCTATATGTTAATCCAGGGTGTCAGCTATCTCCATTCAAAATTTTATCAAAATTGGTCAAGCCGTTTGAGCGTGATGTAGTAACAAACATATAAACACACACATACACACACTCACAAACTTTCGCCTTTATAATATTTGTGTGATTTTGTTCTGCACTAAAGAGTATATACCCTTTCCACCGGGCTCATCGTTCTCCACCAGCAGGTCCAGCATGGCGAGCTGGCCCCACTTGCTGGCCACGTGCAGCGGCGTGATGTTGTGCTTGGCAGCGCGGCCCGCGTCCGCGCCCGCGCCACGCCCACTAACTCACCGTTCTCCACCAGCAGGTCCAGCATGGCGAGCTGGCCCCACTTGCTGGCCACGTGCAGCGGCGTGATGTTGTGCTTGGCAGCGCGGCCCGCGTCCGCGCCCGCGCCACGCCCACTAACTCACCGTTCTCCACCAGCAGGTCCAGCATGGCGAGCTGGCCCCACTTGCTGGCCACGTGCAGCGGCGTGATGTTGTGCTTGGCAGCGCGGCCCGCGTCCGCGCCCGCGCCACGCCCACTAACTCACCGTTCTCCACCAGCAGGTCCAGCATGGCGAGCTGGCCCCACTTGCTGGCCACGTGCAGCGGCGTGATGTTGTGCTTGGCAGCGCGGCCCGCGTCCGCGCCCGCGCCACGCCCACTAACTCACCGTTCTCCACCAGCAGGTCCAGCATGGCGAGCTGGCCCCACTTGCTGGCCACGTGCAGCGGCGTGATGTTGTGCTTGGCAGCGCGGCCCGCGTCCGCGCCCGCGCCACGCCCACTAACTCACCGTTCTCCACCAGCAGGTCCAGCATGGCGAGCTGGCCCCACTTGCTGGCCACGTGCAGCGGCGTGATGTTGTGCTTGGCAGCGCGGCCCGCGTCCGCGCCCGCGCCACGCCCACTAACTCACCGTTCTCCACCAGCAGGTCCAGCATGGCGAGCTGGCCCCACTTGCTGGCCACGTGCAGCGGCGTGATGTTGTGCTTGGCAGCGCGGCCCGCGTCCGCGCCCGCGCCACGCCCACTAACTCACCGTTCTCCACCAGCAGGTCCAGCATGGCGAGCTGGCCCCACTTGCTGGCCACGTGCAGCGGCGTGATGTTGTGCTTGGCAGCGCGGCCCGCGTCCGCGCCCGCGCCACGCCCACTAACTCACCGTTCTCCACCAGCAGGTCCAGCATGGCGAGCTGGCCCCACTTGCTGGCCACGTGCAGCGGCGTGATGTTGTGCTTGGCAGCGCGGCCCGCGTCCGCGCCCGCGCCACGCCCACTAACTCACCGTTCTCCACCAGCAGGTCCAGCATGGCGAGCTGGCCCCACTTGCTGGCCACGTGCAGCGGCGTGATGTTGTGCTTGGCAGCGCGGCCCGCGTCCGCGCCCGCGCCACGCCCACTAACTCACCGTTCTCCACCAGCAGGTCCAGCATGGCGAGCTGGCCCCACTTGCTGGCCACGTGCAGCGGCGTGATGTTGTGCTTGGCAGCGCGGCCCGCGTCCGCGCCCGCGCCACGCCCACTAACTCACCGTTCTCCACCAGCAGGTCCAGCATGGCGAGCTGGCCCCACTTGCTGGCCACGTGCAGCGGCGTGATGTTGTGCTTGGCAGCGCGGCCCGCGTCCGCGCCCGCGCCACGCCCACTAACTCACCGTTCTCCACCAGCAGGTCCAGCATGGCGAGCTGGCCCCACTTGCTGGCCACGTGCAGCGGCGTGATGTTGTGCTTGGCAGCGCGGCCCGCGTCCGCGCCCGCGCCACGCCCACTAACTCACCGTTCTCCACCAGCAGGTCCAGCATGGCGAGCTGGCCCCACTTGCTGGCCACGTGCAGCGGCGTGATGTTGTGCTTGGCAGCGCGGCCCGCGTCCGCGCCCGCGCCACGCCCACTAACTCACCGTTCTCCACCAGCAGGTCCAGCATGGCGAGCTGGCCCCACTTGCTGGCCACGTGCAGCGGCGTGATGTTGTGCTTGGCAGCGCGGCCCGCGTCCGCGCCCGCGCCACGCCCACTAACTCACCGTTCTCCACCAGCAGGTCCAGCATGGCGAGCTGGCCCCACTTGCTGGCCACGTGCAGCGGCGTGATGTTGTGCTTGGCAGCGCGGCCCGCGTCCGCGCCCGCGCCACGCCCACTAACTCACCGTTCTCCACCAGCAGGTCCAGCATGGCGAGCTGGCCCCACTTGCTGGCCACGTGCAGCGGCGTGATGTTGTGCTTGGCAGCGCGGCCCGCGTCCGCGCCCGCGCCACGCCCACTAACTCACCGTTCTCCACCAGCAGGTCCAGCATGGCGAGCTGGCCCCACTTGCTGGCCACGTGCAGCGGCGTGATGTTGTGCTTGGCAGCGCGGCCCGCGTCCGCGCCCGCGCCACGCCCACTAACTCACCGTTCTCCACCAGCAGGTCCAGCATGGCGAGCTGGCCCCACTTGCTGGCCACGTGCAGCGGCGTGATGTTGTGCTTGGCAGCGCGGCCCGCGTCCGCGCCCGCGCCACGCCCACTAACTCACCGTTCTCCACCAGCAGGTCCAGCATGGCGAGCTGGCCCCACTTGCTGGCCACGTGCAGCGGCGTGATGTTGTGCTTGGCGGCGCGGCCCGCGTCCGCGCCCGCGCCCAGTAACGCGCGCGCCACGCCCACGTTGCCGTAGTGCGCAGCTATGTGCAGCGGGGTGAAGCCAGACTTGGAGCAGGCGTCGGGGTTGTGTTCGTTCTGGAGATAAGATAAGATAAACATTTATTCACAAGAAATGTGGTTACATAATGGTGGTAAGGTAATTCTAATCCCGTCACATTCTACCATAACAATGGTGCGTAAATATGTCAAAATTGTACGAAATCTCCTGATTTTAAAAATAATATAAATTGATTAGTTAATTAATGTCAAAATGTATGTCATGAATAATTAATTATTGTATTAATTTAAATAATTGTACGAAGAAGCAAAGAACCAAATTTAAAAGTCAAGTATTGTGTTGCCATGTCAGTGAGATTAAGAAATTTCAACATTAATTAGTTACATCACATTAATTAGTTACATCATTACATCATCACGAGATATTAATTTATTATAAAATTGTAAATAGACCAATAAATAAATAAACATTACTTATCCAAAGTTGAAGATGTAAACTTTTAGTATTATAGAAAAGCCTAATTGTTTGGCATTTATGTGACAAAATTATTTTGATGTCAGATGGTCTAACTTCTAGAATCTACACGTTCTGTATGCTACGAACCGAAAAGGGTGTTACCTCAAGCAGCAGCGTGGCAGCTTTGACGTCATTCTTCTTGGCAGCGATGTGCAGTGCTGGCAGTCGCACCTTGCCTCTTGTGTCGGATTCTAGTAGCTCGGCGACTACACGGTCGTGGCCTTGTTGCATCGCCACTGCTAGGGGGGTAAAGCCATCCTGGAAAAGTTGAACATAACAATTAGTCCATCTATAAAAATAATTGCCTGTCCTTTTAAAGCTAGCCAAAGGCTGGCACACTGTATATTTTAGCTTTACAGAAGTTGCATTATTACTGTTTGAGATGTTGCTTATTGGGAGTCTCAGGTCAAATATTCGGTTTTATTAATATTATGAAGAAAATAAGAAATGGATATACACATCAGTCAAAGACAATTATTGTGATGGCAGCCGATATTAGGGTGAAGAGCATTTTGGGCAGACTATTGCAGAAGCCTGTTAGACAGACGACATTACAGCGCTGGCTGGGAAAATGTGGATACGAATACTCCAAGGCCATCTAGTGGCGTAATAGGGAGACAGTAGTGAGAGGCAAGATGGCGTAATAAAATACAAAAATATTTATTTCAACTTAAACATTGTGTCATACATAAATTGAGGCAGCCCCAGTAAGTTACAAAAGTACTTGTGTCGGAGCTGTCTCGTTCTTCCCAAGCCCCGAGCGTAGACTATATAGTACGATACAATAGAAAATCAATTGTGTCTCATTGGCGGAGCTGGAGAGGTCATGGTAACTTAACAATGATGAGGCGTAAAGGGCTTAAAAGTAACAGGACGTGGAAAGGGGCTAAAACGATGCCTTTAGCACAAAAAAAAATGCTTATTGAAGTAAAACTTCTGTAGGCGCGATGGACATTTTTTGAGATGGGAAAAAACTATTGAAGTCGCGCCTATGTTATCGTAACCGATACTGCTTCGGTTGTGTAAGACTGTCCTGGGATGTACTCAGTTTTAATGTACATCCGATATGTTAATGAGTGATGGCAAAGTATTCTGTTTGTGTTTTGTTTTCACTTATGTCTTCTTTTTTTAGTCTACAATAGTCTACATCAGCATTAATGTTTCTTACCTCTGTAGCAAGAGTCTGACTGGCCCCCGCAGCGAGCAGCATCTTGACGCATCCCGCATGGTTCTCCTGAGCAGCCATGTACAGAGGAGTGAACCCTGCCGCGGATTGTGCGTCGGCCTTCGCTCCCGCCGCTAGCAGCGCCCGCGCCACCGATTCTTGGCCCGCAAGACATGCTATGTGGAGTGCTGTGTTGCCTGGAAAGAGAAGATGGTTGATGAGGTAAACTTATATTTTTATCCTTAAATATACAATAAAGGATTCTACATAATTTTGATGATGGATGGCATAATTTCGTAAAAAATACTGATGTTATGATTTCTTTGTGTTTTGAGGCTTTATGCACTAGTTTTAATAGTCTAGTTAACTATTATAAGACCATTTTGTATGCTATGATAGTAGCAGTAATGCTAATCAATTATCAAATACCAAAAAAGAGCTACAACTGGTCCCAGCCCCTTAACTGGTCCAGTTACTAATTTCCGCCACACAAGTTTGAAAAAACCACATAATCTAATTGAAATAAGCACAGCGGGTGGTTATCAGTACTAAAATGATAAAATGGATCTTTTTGGCGCAGCCGTGAGGCACACACTGTTGTTGTTAAAACACTTCACGTTTTTTTTTATTTGTGTTTCTTTTCTTTTCATAGAATGAGCTTACCTTTTTTAGTAGCGGCGTCGACAGTAGCGCCTCGTTTTAGTAACTCCTCGACCACGGAGATGTGTCCATCTTTAGCGGCCAGGTGAAGCGCGTTCAGCCCGTTCTGAGGAAAACCAAACAAATTATAATGGTTATCAGACCATTAGAAGAAGCTCCCTCCAGCTTCAGAATCATTACTGGAAGACCATCTCTGCACTCTCACTTTCTCTCAACCTCTTGATAGAAAGAGATAGAGACCTGGAGCAATCGGGTATTAGAGGATCCTTTACGGTTCAAAGGATCTCTGGTAAGACGCGAAATCTGTAGATTAGTACGACATAGACGAATTAGCATTGGAATCAATAATGGTGATGGTATCACGTTAGCATCCATGCTATATACATACTTCCAAGGCCACATTGTCGTTTCTGTTGCCTACTCCACACTTGATTCTTAAGTTGTAGGTATTGGAAATGATGAAAAACAGAATAGGTTTTCAGTCTGGTAGAAACAATAGCTTACGATAGATGCTAATATGGTAACACAATGGGTAATTAATGAGAGATCGTTGCTAGATAAATGTGAAAGGCCTTTTGGCAGGATTCGTCCTAAAAACGTTAAAATTACGTAAGTACTGTAGAGGCTGTAACCTGACATGGTTGTAACTTGTAGCGTGCAACATCCGCGAGTCCGTTAAAAATAAGATACATAAGCACAAATACAAGACAAACATTGATTTGTATTTAGAACTAGCTTCTGCCCGCGATTTCGTCCGCGTGAAATTTCTTGTTCCCCCGACCCAACCTGTCGCGTCGCATCGCCTGCCCGCGCTATTACTTCGTTTTTGCTTAGCGTTCTTTCTGACTTTTTTTCCTTTTGCTCGGCTCCTAAAGATCATAGCGTGATGTTATATAGCCTATAGCCTTCCTCAAGAATTGGGCTATCAAATGCAAAAAGAATTTTTCAAATCCGACTGGTAGTTCCAGAGATTAGCGCGTTCAACCAAACAAACAAACTCTTCAGCTTTATAATATTAGTATAGATAGAACAAAAAATATAAAGAGTCGGTTTAGCTGACAAGCGAAGTCATAATAGAAAAATACAGTGTCTAATTAAATTAGCTAACGAAACTCTGCAAACGTGGCCCGTGGTGGAAAATATAACAAAAATTATTTGATGTTTCCTTTTAGAGTTCAGACTGCTGGCTGTTAGTTTTGTTACTCGTAGTATGAATTGAGAAAAGATGTTTTATCGTGTTTAGACGTCGATACCAATCACGTCTATGAAGTTTACACAAAAAAAAATAAACAGATTTTTTAAAGTGATACAAGCGAACACAATATCTGTGGTCGATGACAAAAAAAAACAATTTAATTTATTGTTGTTTGTCTAAGTAGTTTCGCTAGATAATTTAGTTTAACCCTGTATAGTATTAAACGTATCACCTTATATGGGTATAATTTTATTATGACAGTTATTTGACAAACCTTAGTTTAATCTATTCATCCTGGTACCGTGAACTCGCAGAGACCTCACAGTACTTACCTAGATACTTTTTGAATGCCGACTTGATTATTTTCAAACGTAACAGTTAGCTAGTGCTGTGTATTCGCTTCTGCTGTAAATGGTACCACTCCATAAAATTTAAATAATGTGTAAAGTTAATCAGAGCGGATAAAATTATTATGATTTAACATTGATAGTTTGATTCAAAACGATAACGCTGAATAGGTTTTTTACATGGCGTCATAATAATCAGCATATTATAATGTTCCCATTCCCACTGCAAACATTTCTTAAAATTTTGGTGTCAGGCGCCAGCACATGAAGCTATCCGAAACTGTAAAATTTTCCCAATCAACTTTGAACCTTATCCTTTAGCGATACAGTTGAAAATCTATTAAAGTAATTTGACAGATTGTAGTAGCTTGATGTGTTGGTGTCTGTACAATACAATAAAGTGTTTTGTAAAGCTATCTTGATTAAAAACATGCACCTATTGTAATAGTCTTATTCTGAGGTCCGATTGCACCACAAATCACGTTAAGCGCTAAACGAATTTAAAACATAATCTTGTTTCCTCAGGTCCTCGGGTTCCTTAGGTCAGTCTCAAGTTGTATGTTGAACAAAATATGATTTCCGAGCGTAACAAGTATGTATTTACAGAATTATAAGCATTGAAATCATTAATACAACCCTCTTAGTTCATATGACTATTTCATTGAAATATCAGTCAATCCTTACTTAATATTATAAATTCGAAAGTAACTCTGTCTGTACGTTACCTTTTCACGCCTAAACCACTGAACGGATTTCGATAAAATTTGGCAGAGAGATAGATTGCATCCCGGAGAAGGACATAGGATAGTTTTTATCCCGATATTCCCACGGGATCGACATTTATGCAGGTAAAACCGCGGGGCGCTGCTAGTAGGATTATAAAGCCTTAGTATTCCTAGTTCTAAGCTATTGTGATTCGTAGACTTAAAGAAGACCAATTTTCTAAGTGGAACACCATGGAAGTAGTAGAAACAATGGTAAGTGGTTATAACTTTTACTTCCATAAACAACACTATTAGAGTTGACAGAAATATCTATGGACCTTGAACGTGGCCCCCTTACTTATGTCACCGTTCAGCCACGCTGATTGGATGACGCGACCGGCTGGCAGTTCCGCATACAGGTTGCACTTGCTTTGCTCAATAAAACTGTTTGCGTTTGGATACAAATTGACCTCATCGGTGTATGTAAACAGTGTTAATGTAATCCTAACTAATATTATAAATGCGAAAGTTTGTTTGTTACCTTTTCACGCCTAAACCACATAAATGCGAAAGTAAGTTTGTTTGTTACCTTTTCACGCCTAAACCACTGAACCGATCATCCTGAAATTTTGCATACATATACTTTGTCAGGTGTACAGAAACGGACATAAGGTACCTTTCTTCCCGAAAAAAAGTGCTGTTCCCGAGGAAAACAACAATAACGTTATTATGATAATAGATGGCGCCACGTGTCTTTCGAATCATTATTGATTCTAAGGCGGTACGAAGTTCACCGGGTCAGCTAGTAATATGATAAAATAACATTAGGTTAAGTCTGTTGACAGCAAGCCTGTTAGCATCAAGGCTCCTGCAAACAGGCGCGACGCGCGACGCGATCGCGCACGACACAAAGGCACCGCTCGTTGCGCGACTTGCGGTGCCTTTGTGTCGCGCGCGATTTTATCGCGTGGCGCGCCAGTTTGAAGGAGCCTTCAATCGGGCACAAATCTAGACTCTGGGCTGCGATTGAGAAATTCCCGAAGAAAAACACCCAATAACATTTGCCCGACTTGAGAATTGATCCATGACCTCATGCTCGCAATAACGCTTGCAACCACTAGCTAGACCAACGACATGCAGTTACATAACACTACGCATGAATTCCCGCAAGGTTTACTCAGAGCTGTATTATACAGGGTGGTCAAAAAGTCGTGGATCAAACGAAGTAGGAAGATAAAGGAGGTCACTTCCAACAAAAAATCTCTCTACAGCGTAAACATAATTCAATTACCCTAAAAGTTATAAATATTTTGTATACCGAGTTAGAAGCTTCCTCAATGTTATGAGTCAATAACTAATATTATTGAGAACTACAGTGAACATTAGCATCATAAACTTATTAGTTTACAAGGTCTGATATCTCTATAACCCGGTATTTCACAGCCTTCTGCTTATAATGAAAATTGATCATTATGAAAACTTTAATTTTGATGTATATGTGGTTTTTATTAGACATAGCGGCCAAAACGCCCAGCATTTGACCATTAAGTTTGACCACGAGGAAGGAACGCAGCATTCTTTCAAGAGCAATAATATTTTTCCAAAAATTTTGAAACGTTACAAAAAACCTCCTTTATCTCCCTATTTCGTTTAATCCACGACTTTTTGACCACCATGTATAGTTCACCTACATTTCGGCAGTCATGTTTTAAGTCCTATAACAAAGGGGACAAGGCTCTTTCCATTGCCACCGAGACACAAATCCAGACTCTTCGAATCCGAGCTGCTACTAAGAAATTCCTAATGAATATTGCAAATTGCAATCCATTGAGTTTCTTCTCTATAGGAATTTACGAATTAGAACAACCGGTTTATTCTGTAAAAATCTCACCAAGAAAACTTGTGTGAAGTGAACTGTGATTCCTCGTGATGCATGGATTGAAACTATTGACAGCTCGCACTTTATAGCAAGAGCAACAGGAAACTAGCCGTAACTTTTTGACTGACCGACTCCTGGACAGCTTAGAAATGCCTGTAAATGGTTTCATTGAGATAAATGTTCTGTAACAAAACAGTCAGTAGCTAGGTCTCGGTCTGATTTAATTAACAGTGCGATGAGAAGTGACGGTTTGCAATAGCTACAAGTCAATTTCCGGATAGTCGGAAAGCACTAAATGACTGAAGCCTATTTCTACCAGTTCTTGAAAAGGATGATAAGCTAGGTATTTAACTTTTACAGTAAATTTAGTGCTTAACTATATAGTTTTTGCCCAAGCCTTCGCCCGCGTCGATGGCGGAAAATATTCCACGGGAACGTACTACCGGGATTAAAAGTATCCCATGTGTTAATCCAGGTTGTAAACTACCTGTGTGCCAAATGTCATCCAAATCCGATCTGCCGTTTTTAAGCCAATCCGGAACATACAGCCAGACAAACGGACAAACATTCTAAAATCTATATTTTCGGCAACATACTCATTTTCTCACCACGTAGCGACAACTTTTTTCAAAAATATTCAAATTACGTTTTTGACTTTGTACTTATTACATGACTGATGAGTACCCCATGTGTTAATCCAGGTTGTAAACTACCTGTGTGCCAAATGTCATCCAAATCCGATCTGCCGTTTTTACACCAATCCGGAACATACAGCCAGACAAGCAGACAAACGGACAAACATTCTAAAATCTATATTTTCGGCAACATACTCATTTTCTCACCACGTAGCGACAACTTTTTTCAAAAATATTCAAATTACGTTTTTGACTTTGTACTTATTACATGACTGATGAGTACTCCATGTGTTAATCCAGGTTGTAAACTACCTGTGTGCCAAATGTCATCCAAATCCGATCTGCCGTTTTTACACCAATCCGGAACATACAGCCAGACAAGCAGACAAACGGACAAACATTCTAAAATCTATATTTTCGGCAACATACTCATTTTCTCACCACGTAGCGACAACTTTTTTCAAAAATATTCAAATTACGTTTTTGACTTTGTACTTATTACATGACTGATGAGTACCCCATGTGTTAATCCAGGTTGTAAACTACCTGTGTGCCAAATGTCATCCAAATCCGATCTGCCGTTTTTACACCAATCCGGAACATACAGCCAGACAAGCAGACAAACGGACAAACATTCTAAAATCTATATTTTCGGCAACATACTCATTTTCTCACCACGTATTAGCGATAACTTTTTTCAATAATATTGAAATTACGTTTTTGACTTTGTACTTATAATTACATGACAGATGATTTGAGGTTTTACACGTCATCTGAATCATATCATAATCGATTAGTGCAATCGCTAGAGATGCAATTAAAAATATCATTGGATTGGAAAGATATTTTTGCGTTGCGTAATTATATGCATATGCATTTGCGTAATTAGCGTAAATAACTAAAATAGCGTTACAATTCTATCAGAAAATAAGTTGAAGACCATTGTAATTGCAGAACAATTAAAATACCATTATAAATGTAGCGAGCACACATTATTAATGAAGAGAATTTATTCAAATGTATGGACTTGCGTTTCAGATATCAAGACTTGGACTATTTATGGAAATGTTATAAATACATTGTAGTTTATTTACGTAATTATCGACTAAAAATCGCATGTTTGTGCTCGATCTCTAAAGCTCATCATCAGGCGACGTTTCAGAATTCGGGGATATGTTATTCCATATTTGCTCTATCGCTTTGCATTATCCTCTATCTTCTTGACCTGTTATTTTTATTTAATTTGAGCCAAGATTCTATTCACAAAGACCGGGACAAACTGCGTTTAACCTCTGACTACCCTACTAATCAAAAGAGACGCAAACACCCCGATTGACAGTTTGGTTTGGTGTCCTCCCCATTATTTAAATCCAATTGTACATTCAAGCTTGGAATACTTTAGGAAAACTAAAGTCTTGATGACGTTCGTTTTCTTAGCAAATAAGAACTGCTGTTTTCACATCAAATATTACAATACAATCCCATTTCTACACGATATTCTAAGGCACCCTTTGTTGTAGTAAGGATCGCAGATAAACGCGTTACACACACGCGACACCTTATTCCACTAACAACCTGAAAACTCAGCCTACACAGCTCATTTAATATTCAGTACCCTTTAACGGGATGAAAATTTGTATGAAAATCATGTTATGTAAGTTGTTCACATAAACAAGGCAACAAAATTTTAGTGGTACTTATGTGATATCACGGATATTATGTGAAGTAAAATTGACGATAACCTACTGTCATTAAGTTTATAGTACCTACAATTTAGCGAAATCGTAATAGTATGAAACAACAACCGAGACAGAATATCATTTTTATACACTTTAGATTCTGCACACGTAGCATGACGACGTTTTGTCGACGGAAGAATAGACAAAATGACACATTGCAATGCTTAGACGCGTAGAATGCGTACAATTTTTTCTAGAATCTTGTCTGTTCTTCCGTCGACAAAACCCATTTCTACGGCGGTCATGCTACGCGTGCAGAAAGAGATGGCGAGATGCGTACCACGAAGGCTGATTCAAGGTGTCGCGGGAAAAGATTTCCTGGATTTGGGGGAGGCGTTTGCCCAACGGTTGGACAACTTCGCAACAAAAAAAAAGTTTTGAAGTAGGTTTGTACAAAATTAAAAAATTGTCACCTAAAGGTCAGTTTATGTGGGAGTACAGTCTAATGCTACGGACACGAAGTTAGCGAGCGCGGGTCGGTAGCGGCGGCGGCGGCGCGGGGAGCGGCGCGTTTCAATGCATAGACATAGTATAAAGAGGGGAAGTACGTTATCTTCATACAAACGCACCGCGCGCGGCTTGTATGTGTGCGTCATAGTAGCTATGCGTCGCCGCACGCACACTTAACAAAATCTCGACCCGTTTCTCAGTGCGCCAGTCGGGGCTAACACCGCATGAGCTTCGCGCGTCACGGCTTTCGGCACCGCTAAATGAATGAAAAATGTGTGATAATCGCAGGAAAACGTATTGATGTGTGTTTGGGTGTCTTAATAAGTAATTCCAGAATTGTCTCTGTTCTGATTACCTATTGAACTGGAAAGGTAGCAAGTTGCAGCTTGCAAGTTCTAGCATATAATTTATACTTGATGATGAGATACCTACTTATTTAGTTTTTGTTGTAAGTATTATTTTATATCAGACAGAGAAAGTAGGTAGACCTACTTTCTCACTAGAATGCATTAGGTACTTTTGATCTTTCAATTGATTTGCCATTGATCGTTGTTTTCTCGTGCTCATCACCGCCCCGCGCCGCCCGTTTGCTGGCCCGTCACTCTTTCTTTTATCGTGAAAGGTTTCATCATCGTTTAGGTAAAACCGACCTCTCAAACCCTGTACTCAGACAATACAAGTAAAAATACAACTTCCCGACCCTTGCCAATTTATAGGCACTGAATTAACATTAAGCTAAAAGTAACAACCCTGAGA
Organism: Luperina nickerlii; assembly: GCA_963855955.1. Lineage (NCBI taxonomy): Eukaryota > Metazoa > Arthropoda > Insecta > Lepidoptera > Noctuidae > Luperina > Luperina nickerlii. The sequence goes on along the minus strand of OY979687.1, from coordinate 8,051,545 downwards.
CAGTAGGCAATTATATCGCGGATCGGGCCGGAGATAGCCTACTTCCCCTCTTTATACTATGGCATAGATTTTCATGGAAACTGCGGTGCTATTCTGTCAAAATCTCACCGTGAAAACTTGGGTGAAGTGAGCGTGGAGTGAGCTGTCAATAGTGTCAATTCCTAGCAAAAACAAACTCACTTCACCTAAGTTTTCACGGTGAGATTTTTACAGAATCGACTGACTGGCCTCGAAAGCAACGGCGGCGGCGCGGCGCGGAGAACGGCGTACGATGCGCACCAGTATAGCGGTGGCTGCGCATGCCCGCGCGTCTGCATTAACGTAGTCATGTGCATTTTATTTTTTGCTTTTTAACGATCGACGTTTCAATATGTTGTATCAAAAAGATGTTGTCGTCGCTGATTATACATTTCGCTCTCGAACAAAGACACTAATTTCTCATAACACAACACTACGCCGTTCTAGGGTCGCGCGATCTCCCCGCTGGCTTCGAGGCCGGGTCTGCGTTGCCGCGCTGCTCCCCGCGCCGCCGCGCCGCCCCGCCCGCCATCGCCGACTTCGAGACCGAGGCCTTACCCTGTTCTCTCACATGATCATTTGTAGCGTCTGAGATGGCCTTTTCAGGAAAGAACTTCATACACAGATTTCAGTAGACTTGTTCAGTCACAGTGCACGCATTTGTCAGCAATCGTGTCGCCCAACTCAGAACTTAAAGAGCTCAACGATTTGTCGAACAATACCAAAGAAACGGGATTTGGGTAGGCCACATAAAGTAGGTAGGTACTCGAAACTGCTAGACTTTATTAATATTTGTCGCATATTTCCAAACACAGTAATTTCTGTCCTGATAACGTTTCACCATGCATACACACAGTTGCAAAAAAACAGCAATATCGAATCACCGCATCGATTACATGATCGCTTTTGCGACAATATTATCTGACCGTCGCAGACGCAAGTGTAAAGCGATCCTTACTCTCTACTGGTGCGGAACACGGCTTGAACCGAAGGCCGTTTACTGACATTGGAAAATATTAATATTATTTTTTTCAATTACAGGTCAATGCTCGTTACTGTTCATTACTTCATGTCTGTTAATTTGTTTTTAATATTTTTAATAAGTTTGTATTTGCAATGTCATTGCTACTGGCTGGTCGTAGATTTGAACTGTGCTAAGTTTATTAGGTGTATGCGGAAGTCGGAAAAATGTTGCGCAATTAAAAAAGGCTTTTATGAATAAACAGTACTTATCTACCTACAGAGTTATAAGAAAGAAGAGTACCTATCTACCTACAGAGTTATAAGAACGAAGAGTACCCATCTACCTACAGAGTTATAAGAACGAAGAGTACCTATCTACCTACAGAGTTATAAGAACGAAGAGGACCTACAGAGTTATAAGAACGAAGAGTACCTATCTACCTACAGAGTTATAAGAACGAAGAGGACCTACAGAGTTATAAGAACGAAGAGTACCTATCTACCCACAGAGTTATAAGAACGAAGAGTACCCATCTACCTACAGTAGTCGCTTATAATTTAGGTATGTATACAAGCTGATCTATTTTTACAAAAATATTGCGACCAAACAGTACAAGAAGACAGATTATGGGGATATTCCGTTCGTCCACCCTAAAAACGCGGAAACGCCGGTAACGCATGACCGAAATTCATCTTAGGCCTAGTCGGATAAACGGAATTTACAGGGTTAGGGTGGGTCTTGTGGAGTGGATAAACGGAATAACCGAGATTATGTGGTTGCCCATATTCCCCTTTTCTTCCTAATCTGGTTTACTTCTGTCAAATATTCTTTAGTTCGCTCAAATTTTGATGCTTCTTCTAACAAATGGTGCTGTAATTGTTTGCAAAATCCGGAAGCTGTTATTTGTTCGGCATTTGTACATAGTTGACTGAATTGTGACGTCATTGTTTTTATTTTGACAAGGTCTTGCTCTAGGTGTTGTTTTTCATAATTTATTTCTATCCTAAATATTCCTCTGTCAATGCTTGCTGTTCCTATTTTTTCAACATAAAATCCTGGTGGTACCGTTTATATAGAGTACGCACTTGGAATAACGGCCGTACTAAGCTGTAAGTCCCGGTGTGTACATTTTGGTCCTTCGAGCCGGATAAAATCCACCCAAATTCGGTATTTTGAGCGATGATTCCGTCTTGCACCTTGTGTAATCCGTTTAGTAGTAAGTCGCTATATTCTTGAGCCCCCAATATTATATCTATTGGGCCTCTTTTGTAGTACATATTATGTAGGATCGGCAAATAGTTTGTTTTGTAAACAATCCGATTTTGAATCCGATGATGAATGATGATAAGAGACATCTCAAACAAGAGACTGTCAGTACGTAGAATATCAATAAAGTTGAAGTTTTGGTTCCTTTTGTTTTTGTATACTAATAAACGGTTAATATTACTTTCCTTCTAACAACCATAAAATGAAAGCTCTGCCACTTCACTAATTACAAAAAAAAGCGACTGTATAGAATGTATGCATATTATAAAATACCTATTTCAACATTCATTCATCACATCATTCATCATCATCATACATCATCATCATCATCATTCATTTTTTTTTAAATAACAACATTCATTCTTTCATTCATCACATCATTCATCATACATCCAATAATATTTTTAATTTAAAAATAGTCAATTCACTTGTTTCACTTAAAACAGCAATGTAAATAAAACTCGAAAGGGCTACCTGATCAGCTGCATTGCTAAAGTTCATTTGCGAGGTCAACACTGTCTTCGTACCTACGCTATTCGCTTTCAAATGCCGCGACAAAGGGACCGCAGCGCCAAGCGGTCTCCTCGTATTATTAACGCACTTGAAAATAAACTTTAAAATTATTACAATAAAGTGCATAAATGCTTGAACCTGACAAAAAATGCGGAAGATTGCGTTAAAGAAATATGGCAGATTGTAGTAGCTTGATGTGCTGGCGTCTGTACCATAACATCGGCTGGCTTAAAAACTGCTACTAGTACTAGATCTACTCGACTCGCTGTTAGTTTTAAATTTTGCTGAATAGAAGAATAAGATAAACTTTGAAACATAAATACCTACATAATTTTTACCAACCTACTAACGTTAGATCTGAACATTAGACTTATACAAGTATAATATAATACTCCAAGTAGATATACCTACAAGGTATGAAATGAACTTTGCTAGAAAGTTATGCTGGGTACATTTTTATCACATATGGGAGCAAATTTGTAAGTAACACGCTACCTAACTACTTAATAAATAGTCGAAACATATAATAATCAATACAATACCTTTTAGTGTTATGACGATACGGTTCTGATACTGGGGAACGTCTACCAAAATCGGGATTGAAACCAAATACTATAACGCCCAAATCTCAGTTTGACTTAACTGCGAGACGCAAGAGTCTTGCAGGCTTAGTCTTGTTCTTGCTCAAGTCTTGCAGGGTTCAGTCTTGGTCTTGGTCTTGCTACAATAAGTCGGTCTTGGTCTTGGTCTTGGTCTTGCAAAAATGCAAGAACAAGACCAAGACTGCAAGACCAAGACCGATTTTGGGCAACACTACTCATCATCCTCTGCCTAGCCTTTTCCCAACTATGTTGGGGTCGGCTTCCAGTTTAACCGGATGCAGCTGAATAGTGAATACCAGTATTTTACATGGAGCGACTGCCTATCTGACCTACACAACCTAGTTACTGGATAATACGATACCCCTTGGTAAGACTGGTTGTCAGACTTTAGGGCACAGAGTACAATACTTTTTGATAGACTGGCTTCTGACTACCCGTAACGACTGTCAAAGATCCACGAATGACAGCAAAAGCAAAAAAAAACGACAGCAGACACACGAATGACAGAAATAACTATACAAGACTTATGAAGTTAAAAATACTATTACATACTTATAGGTTTTCTACACTTAAACTCAACATTTATAGCCTCACTGTTACTTCAGTTTGTCTTACGACGCGCCTATATTACTTTCCTTCTAACTACCAGAAAATGAAAGCTCTACCACTCCACTAATTACCAAGTAATAAATACAATTTCATTACTTAGTTTAATAAGTATCGGGTTTCTATTCCGATAATGAGAATCTAGAATATGTCGACCACGATGTCGAAGGTTTATCGCGCTCAGTACCGAGAGAAAATTTCATTTATCGACCCGATAAAGTAATTACAAAGTCAACAAACTACCCAGGATAAAGTAAATATTTTATTTCAATAAACTTTAATTTATAATATTTACGAAAAGATTGATAGTGACTAGTGAGCTATCGGCTATGCTATAGGCTATTTAACATCACGCCAAGACCCTTAGGAGCCGTGCAAAAAGAAAAAAAGTCAGATAGAACGCGATTAAAGGTTCCTGCAAACAGGCGCGACACGCGACGCGAATCGCGCGCGACACAAAGGCACCGCTCGTTGCGCGACTTGCGGTACCTTTGTGTCGCGCCTGTTTGAAGGAACCTTAACAGCACGGGCAGGCGATGCGATGCGACTGGGTGGGTCGGAGGAACAAGAAAACTCACGCGGACGAAGTCGCGAACAGAAGCTAGTTCGCTGTAAACAAGAACAGTCTTTTGCTGTCAAATCTAACGACAACAGGCCGGTTTCACATTTTCCTAACGATAGACATCGAGACTCATAAAATTGAGAATAAAATATACCATGACCCGTTCATTACGTTAGGTACCCTCGATTAAAATTACGAACATGTTACACTACAAATTAAGTACATGTATTCAGTAACCCACACACCTGCACAATAAAACAAACATGTCATTTCCATGAAACTCCTACCACAGACACAAAATAAATAATAGTACCTATAGACAAGTATTGTTATCCTATGACATAAGTCAACAACAAAAAGCCTACTTCATTGTGAAACCGCTGTAATGTCGACCATGAAATGTATAATAGCGAATAGATGCAACGAATAGTTGTTATCTATTTTTATGATGATGATTACCCCACCTGTCAGGATGTCCTCAATGTATCAACGTGTATCTGATGGCGTGGACGGTGGCCAGGGTTGGCGACTGCGACGAATCTTAAATCTCTCCTTGACAGATTTACTAGCACGATCAACTCTTAAATCAAGGCATTATACCTAAAAAATACACTTTGTATTTCGGCTCTATGCTACTTATATTCAAAGAAAGTCTAAAACAACATTTGTCTAGAACTGACAGGAACATCAGAAAAGATCATAGAATTAGTACGTACAAGAAAAGACTGACAACCCTTAAAGGAAAGGGCCTCCTGCTTCTGTATCTAATTGGCCATTCGGCATTTTCTGTCGGTTGACCATCAACACTACCGCCACATTAATTTATAACCCATTCAATTACATTCCAATTTCCCATAGTGAATGGCATTTATTTTCCGTCAACCCTACGCGCAAGTACTATCTGTAACAGTACGACGTTAAATGCGTGTGCGCATTTCATTCAGTTTGCGTCGTTACCGTTGCAACAATCAACTCCCAAGAGATTAAACTGAGGGAGTGAAGGTAACACGGTTTTTGAATCACTTGGGGCCAAGAAAACTACGTTCCGTAAGCCGTTCTTAAGCCTTGTGTATATGGGGACAAAAGTTGCACAACATTGTTTCTGCAACAAAAGCGTTCTTTCTGACTTTTTATCTTTTTCTTGGCTGCTAAGGGTAGTAGGGTGATCTTAAAAAGCCACCAACACCAACCTCAAGAATACCTTCCTTAAGAATTGGGCAAAATATATCAAATGCAAAAAGATTTTTTCAAATCTCACTGAGACTTGAAAAATCTTTTTGTTTTAATATTTTATCAACCTCATATTCATGGTAAACAAAAGTTGCGACAACATTCTATCCGATCATGAGCGGGAAGCAATGCTTAGCAACTATTTCTCAAGTTTTGTTTCCTATATATACGGGGCTTTATATAATTTGTGATATGTCTAGAAACGGCTAGACAATTATCTTTGTTACCTGTCTACCTTTCTGCAGGAAAAGCGTTTCCGAAAGCGGATTAACACAGTTGATACATAGCTACATCCCACTTTCCATTTATTTTCTATTCCGTTGATAGACCTAATGCAAGGTTATATCCAGAGATTGGATAAGATTAATTTAAAGATAATATAAAAATCCTTTACTAAAGGAAGTTAGCTATCAAATTCATTACCATTATAACATTAAAATTCATTACGATAACAGAACAGAATCAAGACAAAGGAAACGGAGAGATGAGATTTGATCCGTATTCCGTACCTATCAACAATATGTTTAACAAGGATTCTATCCAACAATATGTTAATATTGAACTCAATACAGAAAGGATCAAGGGTATTCAAAAACTAATTTCTCAGCAAAGAACCTTTAGTAAGACCCAAGATTAACCTTTATAAAACCATAGAGTTCAAGTATTGTTGAGAAAAATATGAAGGAGTCTAACATTGTTTAAGGGTCCATAACTCGAGTTTGAGTGCCAGTAAATGGCCAAGAATTAGATACTAAAAGCCTATTAGGCTAGGTTACCACGACCGCAGCCATAATCCGTAAACTAGAAATACTAAAAGCGGTACCTGACAGTGCGCAATGATTATTACGATCAATGATCTAGTTAGAGGAAACAGGGAATAAATCAGTAGGATTGCTAACTTTAAGACTAAATGACGCTGCATTTAGCAAACATTGTGCTATGGTATATTTCGAGCCGCTCTGTAATACTTGTCATTAAAGTAAATAACAACAAACTTGTGAGGGCCATTTGCTTGGGACAACTTGACGGACCGGACCGATATCAATCGCATTACTGACTGATATTCGGATCCATCACAGACTGCCTGCATAAACTCAAAACAACAAACAAGATAATGTAGGTAAATAATGCAGTAAGATTCTGTGTTGGACAGATATTTTATATGTATACGCTCCCTAAAAAACATGCCCTCTTATTCTGCGGTGAACATTAAAAGTAACAGCGGGATCGTCAAAATGTTACTACTAGCATCTTGTATAAGTCATAGGAGTAACTATCTTTAACAATGGGTGTTAACGGGCATATAATATTATAACTCTATAGAAAGTAGTAAAATCTTACCGAATTGCATGTGTTTATATCCTTGACGGCGCCGGAGTCGAGCAGATCGACAACTGTGTCGAGCTGACCGGCGCGCGCCGCTCGTAAGAATGCTGTGTTTGGCTCTATCTGTAAATACCAAAAGGATTTGATTAGGAATTATCCTTTATATAACTTGTGAAAAACTCGTCCTGCAAGCTGTGTCGTAAAATGGTACAGATAGGAAATCTTCATCTCGACCTGTTTTCAAAAGAGTCAGACGACATTGGATGGAATGCCTCAAGGGCCAATGTTTGGGTCAATTAAACCATAGCGTACACAGTGCAATATTTGTGCCTGTCTATATCCATAATATTAAGAATAAACCTAATAATTGGATGCCGAAAGCGGGAAGAAACTTTGACATTAAAAAAGCCCTACATCAAACAACAACGTAGAGATGATTGATTGCTTGATTAAATCATTTATAGCTACTTGAACTTTAAGCAATACTAACATTGAGTATTGGAAGACTATCAAATATTCATTAAATCTACATTGCGTGCCTACTGACTGACTGGCCACTACAACTACAATGAATATTTTACGTTTACATTCATGAATGAAGGGTAAACTTGACGCTCTCGACGTTTGATTGAACAAAATACACAAATATTTAAAGTTATTTATCTTATACGTTAAGACCATAAATGATAAATGTTTATAGACACTAGAACTTTAGGCAACGGGTCGCTTTCTTTCGAGTCTACTATTAATGAGAAAACTCAGCTGCCAGGGAGACAACCTGAACATAGTCAGGCCATCCACGATTCTCATTTTAACAAACACCCACGACCTACCCACACATTACAACAGTCCATATAGGAATCCAAAGCTGGTACCGCACCATTATCTTTAACTAAATTATGTTACTAAACTGTTGTCGTGACTGGACCTAGGACTTGTTCCCAGCTTTCTGCCGATGCTAATTCACCATTGAAACATTCGAAGACTGTACTACGATTACAGCTAACTCTTGGATTGTCGATTTCACTACGATTAACCAGATGTTTAGGGCCTGGGACCCTTTCAGCTCGTGTATCGCAAATGCCTGATAAAACGTCAGCCAGTGAAAGCAAATAAAGCTCTTTAGAATTGAATAGATACTTATAAGAAAACTGGGAGCACGTGTACTAAATAAATTGCCGCTTTTCTTGGTAGTAACAGTTCAGTATTTTATGTCCTCGTTTGAAGTCTTGTTTAATTCGAATTACCTACTTTCGAGGAGAGTGTTCGCTTTATTAGTAGAGTTAACACAATTATCGCCACTGAAGCAATTACAATTTTAAAGGTTTATTCAAATAGGGTCGTTAAACATATTCATATGGGCAAATGTATCACCGTCGTCGAATTTATCGTAAGAGTTGTTTTTCCATCGCAAGTCCCATGAGAAAATCAGTTTCACGGTATTAAAAATCCAATGGGGAGTCATACCGCAGATTTGTCGAAACTCGTGTTCGTGCCCTAAGATTTCACGCCTCGATCGGCGACCCATAGCTTATCCGTCGTAGTAGTCGGGAAAAATCTCATTTTGCGCTCTATTTCGTTCACACGAAGGGCCCGACAAATCTACTTATCGATATTGATACGCTGATGGACCCAATACCTGCTCAATAAAAACTCAATTTTATAAGTAAAATGGAGACCTCGCCTCGTCTGGGGCTTTTATCCGTTTATGGTTTGCCGATAAAATCATTCGTTATCCATGTTATTATCTATCTTAATGTATGTAAAATTAATGGTAATTTTATGTAGCCTTTCTTACTTGAGTTGAGATCAGTAATTATTGGTATCTTAGACTTAATAATGACTATGTTTGGTTAGGGTTTTCTTTTTATTATACTAATTTCTGTTTGAAACCTAGAAGATTATTATTATAAACAAGCATGGGAAGCCTACGATAAGCAGTGGGTAGAGTAGAATGAAGGTTACAATAAAATTAAAATATATTCCGCTAGTCGCAAGAACAACTTTGCCAAAATTGACCATGAACAAAACAATGCAAAAAGCAACGAACGCAAAGAACATTTCACACACTTAATACGCGTTACAACAAAATCACATATTTATTAACCTCTGGATGAACAAACTCAATAAAGTTATAAAGAGATAAAGGCAATGGACGCTTTACAAGCAATTTACTTAAAAGCTAAGTGCTGCAAAGGACAGCGCAGCAATGGAGGATGGAGAAATCATTTCACCGCTTCACCTCACTTAAAGAAATTAAAATAGTGGATAGAATTCAATGAACGAACACAAACAGTTTATAAGGGGTAATAACCTCGAAGAAAAATACGATGATATGATTGTATTTTCGCATGCCGTGACAACCTACGATACGTATGCTATGATACTAAGATAACAATCCTTTGAATTCATACTATTCCAATTTACTCTGATGCATTTTTTATTTTCATCAATCTGGTAGCATCTAATTACGTTTAGTGCATGAAATATGAAACCATAAAAAAAGTTTATTAATTTTAGTTGTACAAAAACACTTATTTAAACACTATGCAGCGTTACAACTAAGGGAAAGAGTGATTTCGATAAAAATACCATACCTACCGCAAAAAAAGTTAGTCTTTCTTTAAAAGTAACGCTAGTAAATATGTTTTATATGATCCCCACACTGATGCAAATTATGCATATCTTAATTACGAGGTACTCGTATATTACTCCCCAGCGCAGATTCAGCAATAAAAGAAACGCTATTAAATATATTATCATCCAACGCAACGTTGAACGTAAAAGTCGACCAAGGGAAAGGGCTACTGTACAAATAAATAGTAACAGATCTACCCACTGCCTCTACTTAGCTCGCTGAAACCAACAACCTGAATCAAATATAGATGATTTAAATGACACTGATGATAAAAGTAGGTATATCGAAGAGAGAATAATTACAACTTATGATATCATAGAAACAAAAACTATTGGAAACTTAGACAAGCAGAAGAAGCACAAAACTTAACAGAAAGCCGCTACGGACATCAAAGTATCTATGGTATAATAAACCATCAATAACACACAATAGGATTCCGTATCCGATACCTGGATAATATTTCAATCAACGCGATTTGAATGGAGATAAAATAGAATTTATAAATGAAGAAACTTCCGTAAGGCAGCCTTAAGATACTGAGATAATTTGCTTCGTAACCGTAACTTGTCGAATCCTCAAGATTTTGCGGCTAACTTGCCAAGTATTGAAGATCATCAGATCTGTAAGTTATTTCTTTTATACTTGCAAGCAGCAACTTTATTAAACCCACCCTTTCGGTATAGAATTCTAGAAATGTTTCATGTCTCGCGCTATAAGTGGGCACTATGAAAAAAACATTAACTATGAAAAATAGGCACTATGAAAAATACCATTAAAATTTAGATGACATTCAGTAATGTTTATGGTTTGTTGACGGCTATTAAATTTGGTTTATAGAGAAAAGATCCTTTAAAGCGACGTAGACAGACACTACTTTTTACAGTTCTGTATTACATATGTACTTACTTAATTTGCAAACAACTATCGGAATAAAATTGTACTTTTTACTATTTTCCTATTTATAATTAATTGGATCGTAAATATTTTTTAATCTTTTTTTTTTAAGAAATAGGTAGGTATGCGTATTAAGATAATTTCCATAAACAACTCGGAAATCCAAAATAAAACTCATCCGACGTCCCCTTTCTCAAACTTAATTTCCAGAATCAAGCACATCGACAAAGCACACACAAATCGACACGCACGCAACGCAGCTGACGTAAATTGGTCAATAAATAATAATTGACACCAACGCACCACAAGAGTGATAGAATAGACGCGCCGTTCGAGCGGACGAATGCGCGCGCCGCACCACACCGCCATGGCGGCACTGGCTGCGCCGGCGCAAGCGTCATGCGCCACCGACCACACCAGGTGACAACGACAATGCTCACTGGCCAGTGGCCACTGACGAAAACTGACGACCAACAGTAGACCAACTAGGGTCGTGATCTAAGTTCTGAAGTCCGGAGGAACAATAATAGTAATTGCGCGTTCCTTTGAAGCAAAGTGTCAGTTGCGCACGATCGAGGCAAGAAATGATAGTTCAAAATGTCAATCTAACAATAGATGCAGATTTTAAAATAAACGAGAGAAAGACACAAAAAGTACCAGGAAGTCAGTTTAAACACTAAGGAACTCAAACACGATAAAAGATACGGTAAAAATCAAATACACTTGGTAAGACGCTATAAGTATGCTCACCTACATTAATAATTTGGAACTATGTACAATTAATTTATAATCGCACAAAAACTATAAGTAACTCTAATTAAAATACCCAAACAAAAAACTATACGCTGAAATCTACGTTCTCATAGGCAGTGTAACGCACAAAAGAACATGCAATTCATGCACACACAAATTGTTGGTATCGTGGCAAAAAATTCAAGGTTGAAACGGAGGTATAATAGTGTGATCTATATCAGTCCTGGCGCTATAACGGACATCCCATCGTTTTGTGCAATGTGCACAGCTAAGCGTCTAACTGCAACGGGACGAATTAACGGGACGGTCTGTTTTATGTAACGTCTGCGTTTGTGCATGTGCCTGTTTAGATATACATATTAGATATAGACGAGAAAATGGGAGCGAGGGAGCGAAAAATTGTGGAGCAAAATTCAGAAGCCTTATTATCGTGATTTGTAATCAAAGGATATTTGTATTTCAGAAATTAAATCTAAATTCTGTTATTTATTTTACCGTAGGCTTTATGTCACGGTAGGCACGTGTAGTGGATTAGATCAAATTCCAGTTCCCAGAGATCCCGCTGTGATATGTTTACCTTTCAAAGCATGTTAAGGGTTATCTGATTCCAATTCAGATTGGGATTCATAGGTCTAGTTGCTGCTAGGAACATTACAATTCAAAGAATTTACTTTGATCAAAATGTTCTTGTTCAAATTACTAGGAGGACATGAATACCGACTCTATCACACACTTTAAGAGCTTTTTCGAAGTACCACACCGAAAATCACAAGCCAACTTAGATACGGAGTTCTGTTTACTCGCTTTTTGCAGCCGGATACGAAAAAAAAAACATCCCAGAAACAGCCAAAACAAAAGCAATTTAAAATTCGTCACAGAGAAGCACGTCTGATATCAATTTTCACTGACTTCTCTTTACAAAAGATTCCATGTTAACAATGTAGGTGAGCCGGTCCGATGTAATCGAGGTAAATAAAAGTAAAAAATTGTAATTTGGTACTTACAATAAGTGTGATTATTGCAAGAGAATACTATGTACCGTTAGAAAGCAGTGTAATAAGAGACACGGGTCGTTGACGACCAGAATTGAATGGATGATGGATACACGGGTGGAAATTATCGAGAATCTTGTCCAATCATGATTTGAGAAAACCCGGGACTCGACTCCAATTAAAGTATCGGTTTCATTAAAAATAAATCATGGGAATTTATTTCAAGAACGCGATAATGCGAGATGACAATATTTTTCGTTATTTCACACGGCAAGGAATTCGATTCGCCCATTTATGTATTTGACTGCGTACAAAAGTTTTCTGAAGTGTAAAGATTTTTTGTGGTGTAACCATGCAACTAACCAAAAATCCTAACTAGGAACAGAAGCAGACAAGTAGGTATGCACAAGTAGTTATCCAAGCATCAAGTAAGCAGATTGAACAATAACATAACTACCCACGCAGTGCGATAGCTGGAGCTGTGGCCTAGTGGTAACGGGGGACTTGCGAGTTGTAGATCGCAGGCTCTTTACTTTGTGTAAATAATTTCATCACCAGTGCTCTCAAAGCGGCGAAGGAAAACATCGTGAGGAAACCGGCATGTCCTAGAACCAAAAATTCAAAGACATGTGACATCTAGCAACCCGCACTGGGCCTGCGTGGTAGATTACAGCCCACTTACAGCAGTGAGAACATTATAGGCTGATTATGCAGTGTGTTGGCTAATTATTGAATCTAGAGTCTACAGAGACTCTTTGCCGTAGCTTATGTTAGAACTCATCTATCTTTCCTATAGGTTTCACCTTCGCAGTGTGTGCCAACTTCCAACGGGCCAACACATAGAGTTGGAACAAAGATCTATCGGAAGGCAGGCAAATACCAACTTTCATCCCGATCGAATATTGATTCAAATTCGAAACAACAAACCTCCATACTTGGATATTCAGCAAAGGCCAGAAATGTCATCAGGGTGGCATGGGACATCGACGTACAGTACCCGGCGATAAATATTGCACATCGACCTTTGGAAAGAGACAATCGGCTAATTTAGGCTTCGTACAGCGTTATATCTGTCGCACGAAATACAAACAGTCCGGTATCTATTAGGAGCTGTTACAACAATTATGATTTGTTTCTTTTGATAATTATTTTTATTCTTTGTATAAAATCGATAGGATCGAATAGGTCGATGTGCAATATTTATCGCCGGGTACTGTACAACCATGTTACCCCATGGATTCAGTACCTACATGACCCTGTACACCTCTGCGTTGATTTTTTCATCTACTTATTATATTTAAAAAAAAATGCTGTTCAGTACATTTCAACCGCGTAGGCATTGCACTTTTCTATGAAACAGCAGCAATTTTTTATTGATAACCGACGAAAATTTTCTACGCTAGTGGGTCTAGAATCATGTGCTGAATTCATGGTGACAGTTTGCACGTCGATGTCCCTGCCACCCTGTAATATTGTCAAACCAAAAGTACCCCCTCTTCTTTCTTTGAAGTAGGCTCTTCATCGTATCCAAACAGCAAAATTGTACAGACGCCAGCACATCAAGCTACCAGAAACTGTCCAATTTTCCCAATCAACTTTGAACCTTATGCTTCAGCGATAAATATTGAAAATCTATTAAAGAAATTTGACAGATTGTAGTAAGTTGATGTGCTGGCGTCTGTACAAAAAACATTATCTTGAAGGGTCTCGCAAAGCCAGAGCAGCTGACTAAGTAGGTACCGTTAACTAAGCCATATTGTGGTACAAAAAATCTATAGAATCTCCAATGCGATCTCGGCCCTTGTCAGTATGTAGGGCGTGCAGTCGTTCATACTCTAGGTACTATTCTTTGCTTTGTCATTGTTTGATACACTTGTAAAGGGGCCACGGTGTTTGCCTCTCGTTTGTACTACTCCATTTTGCCAAAGCCCGATTGATTCGTTTATGTGCGACTACGCACAAGAATGAGTTCGACTTCGATTATAATTTGAATTGAAATTGTACCGATGTTACATAATTCAATCTTTTTGTTAATTCAATTAAGTTTTTCAATCAACTCAATTTATATGTTAAATTAGCTTGGGCTTATGACAACCACAGAAGTAAGATAAATAAGCCTTTGATAAGCCAATCTAAAACGTTTTGGCATTGATGTACATACAAAATTTTAAGGACCTCAGTCTGCTTACGCAATTCATAGGACAAAGAGGCAGACCTTCCGATCACTTTAATCTAAAAATAGATCAGATTTAGTGAATAATACGACTCGGCGGACCAGATGGATGTTGTTAACCAAACTATGTAAAAGACTTCATTAAAGTTATATTAATCTACAACAATTCAAAACTGTAGGTAAAATTACCTACAGTTTTGAATTGGTTATTGGAAAAGTCAATACAATAGAATGACCGAAACACACCTGGTATTGACATTTTCGGAGCTCCCGAAGTTCCGTATTTACAGCTTTTGAACGCGAAATTGAATGTCCGACGCAACAACTTCGTTCCAATACTGTCATTCACATAGTATTAGATATATAACATGTGACCACCACCCACGAGGTTATGAAAACTTTCATTTAATTCCAATAATTGCGCAGCACTTTAGTACCCAATAAAAGACGAAAACTTTTAGTACTCACTGATTACTTTCGCAGTTCACAAAATGCTATAGGATCAATTACAGGGCGAAAGCTAATAGCTATATTTTCTGGGACCAATTAGGAACCTACAGAAGGTAGTGATGATATAGAGAATTTTTTTACAGAAAACAATACAAATGTATCCAATGTAGAAGTCGAAAACGACTTCATTTTCGAGTCTCGTGCTAGTGTTACTGCTAGTATGTACGTACGGCTATACATCATGCTATACATAACCAGTATAAGCTGACTTCTGATTGTATGAAAAATCTATACAATTAATGATATTAAAAATACAGAGGTGTTACTTAAATTTAAACTCGCCAAACTTTTACGTTTGATGGCGAGAGACGCTCTTTTACATAACAATGCACCACCTTATTACATGCCGACTTCTTATAATTATATTATACCGCTATGGTTTAATCTTATACAATGTAATCTGCATTCGCGATTGGTTTGCCAAAAATGTAATCAAATATGAGTTTATGGTAAAATTGAATTGATGCTACATTTCCATTTGCAATTTAATTGCTTCGACAGTTAGTCATCCGGGAAAAGGTTATTACAGATGACTATAATTACGTAATTAAAATATCTGAGTAATAAACAACGCGTCAAACGCGTGCCGTCTGGTTTCCAGCAATAAATTTAAACCCTACGACTAATAACTAAGCCAAAATTATGAACAACAGTGTTCTCTTCACCATCATCTCAGCTGTACCAGCGTTGTGGCTCTGTCCCGCATAGGTTCGTAGCATTATGCTGAGCGATGGTTTGCGTGGATGTGACGCATATTTTCCGCCAACTTGTTTTTTTTTTATTTGTGTTCTTTAACTGCGTCATGTTTACCGCAAATAAACGTATTTCCGTTATTATTATTTAATATTTTCTTTTTTAGGGTTCCGTACCTCAAAAGGAAAAAACGGAACCCTTATAGGATCACTTTGTTGTCCGTCCGTCCGTCCGTCTGTCAAGACCCTTTTTCTCAGGAACGCGTGGTGGTATGAAGCTGAAATTTATATCAATTACTCAGGTCTACTGTCCCTTGAAGCTGTGAAAAAATCAAACTTCTAAGCCAACGCAATCAAAAGATACAGCCGTTTATGCCGCAAATTTTCGACACTTGCAAGGGAATCAAAACCTACAGGGTGCTTCCCGTGAACTCAGAATCTTGAAATTTGGTACGAAGCAACGTCTTATAGCATAGATAAAGGAAAAATTACGAAAACCATAAATTTTTAGTTACATCACATAATATATTTTTTTTAATAATTTTAAACTTACTACCCATTTCCTCATAAACGCGTAGAGGTATTAAATTGAAATTCATACCAAATACTCAGGTCTATAATACCTTTAAGCTGTAACAAAATCAAACTTCTATGTCAACGCAATCAAAAGAAACAGCAATTTAAGCTGCATATTTTGAAACTCGCAAGTACTCGCAAGGGAATCAAAACCTAAAGGGTACTTCCAGTCGACCTAGAATCTTGAAATTTGGCATGAAGCAACGTTTTATAGCACACATAAAGGAAAAATTCCGAAAACCTTAAATTTTTAGTTACATTACAAAATATATATTTATTTTTTAATAAATATAAACTTATTACTTTTTTCCTCATGAACGCGTAGAGCTATCAAGTTGAAATTCATATGCAATAAAAATACCATAGTTATGACTCGATTGTCGTAATGAACGAACTTTGTAAACCTTGCAGGTTTGTACGGAACCCTCGGTGCGCGAGTCCGACTCGCACTTGGCCGGTTTTTTCTTCTTTACATAGTCCCCATGGATAGCTATAACGAGTCCTCTATACCTACATATATTTCCATAGAAAACCAATTGCTAAGGTCACCAAACCGTCTGTCAAACGTAGTGATTAGGAAAATTCACAAATGCACAATCTTGATTAATCGATACTACATCTTCAGCCATTTAAGAGGAGACCCATATTTAGAAATAGCTACTTTTACCGGCTCATAAGATGATAATTAATAACCAATTGTTCAAACATGATCACCGGGTGAAATGAGCCGGGAACGCATAGCCATTCGAAATTAAAAGTGAAGCGGAGCGGAATCATTGAGCAGTCATTACAAACTGATTACAAAGTTAATTAAATCTTTGGTTTCACTGCCTGAACTGTTATTACTGTCTTCAATTAACGCTAAATTGGATAAAGTGGGCTGTATTGTATTCACACAGCTCACAGGTTTTTAGCCCGAAATCTTGGAGACTGTGACTTGAGTGAAAAGAAAAGTCTCAGTTATTGGATTGAAACTGGAATCGTTTATCATATTATTTACATACTATGCATACTAATTAATGAGCAAAAGAATTGTGTCTGCTGTCTGTCTATTCGACTGGAGTGATCTACAACGGAGTTCAGTTACAGTTGAGCAAACTTTCTAAAACAGTGCGAAATCTAATATTAATCGACCTCCTATTATATTATACTACCATCTACCTGCAACTTCGTCCGCGTGTTTCTTGTTCCCCCGACCTACCCCGTCGCATTACATCAGCTGCCCGCACAATTACTTCGTTCTCGGTTAGCGTTCTTTCTGAATTTTTTCTTTTTGCTCGGCTCTGACGGGGCCCTAGCGTGATGTTAAGTAGCCTTTCTCAATAATTGGGCTATAAATTTAAAAAAGATTTTTTTAAATCCGAGTTGCATTTCCCGAGATTAGCGCGTTCAAAAAACTCTCCAGCTTTAATATTGGTATATATTTTAAATGCAGTCTTGCTTTGGACTAATCCGAAGTCCACGTTCAAATGATAATGCAATAAATAAGCTGTCACCGGATAAAGCCATTTGCTGCAACAATTCAAATTGACTCTTAAAGGAGTAATTTGGCCACCCAAAGTGTTTTGCAAGTACGCATAATTACGTGACAAACGTACCTCCTACGCTACCAATCTGAGATTCGTACGAATGTACCTACAATAGATTCTGTAGTGAACCACAGTTCAAGGAAACAATCAAGCAATTGGATAAATACGCTAAAGCGACAATTGAGCAGTTGACCTACTAATGTGTGTCACTTGTTCTTATCTTAAGGTGTAAAGATGGCTCACTGACCTTGTGCATGTGGGCGGAGCTAAACGCCCTACTCCCGAATACGTAAAATGTGTGCGGTGGCGCGCGACACTAAAACTATGATCAAAGAATATGAAGAGGCGCAGACATGCCGCACGTAGGTCGCCATTTTTGCCTACGATTCCAGAAGGGAATGGCGGATGCAAGGCTGATATATTTTGTACTAGCTGTTAATCGTCCGTGTGGAATTTAACAAAAAAGTTATTGTTGAGTTCGCAGAGTTTACGATAACTTATTAAGGCGCTGTACTTAGTCAAAATAGGCTTCACAAAACAATATTTTAGCCAAATGTATACATTTTAGAACAGCAAAAAAAAATGTTAATCTTGATCATATTTATGAGTGGACCATTGTGTTCAAAACACGTTTTCGGTAAATTTTCTCGATAGAAAAAAATCATAAAATAACCATTAAAATTGAAATCGTTGCAATTGTAATTGTGTTATTTATAAACAAATCTTGATAAAATTAATAACAGTGATGTATAATAATAAAGGGAACTGTTGTTTTTATTTATCGATTGTAATAAGATATTTGTAAGGATTAATTGTATTTAATGATAAATAACTCGAACGAAACGTTGCGCCATCGCGGCGTCTTTTTAGCTTCTCTTTCATTTCTACGCGGAGCGAAAGTGAGTCTTGTTTTTTAGTTAGGTACTTATACTCTAAGGGAGGGGTGAGACAGTACTTTTTAGTTAGGTACTTATACTCTATGGGAGGGTATAAGTACCCAACTAAAAAGCAGTGACTAGACATGGGTCGTACTTGCGAGTACGACCCATGTCTATGGGTCGTACTTGCAAAATCGCGTACCAGGGCTTACAAGTACGACTTCTTTATGAAACCACGTCCTAAAACTAGATCTCGGGATACTTTCAAGTATTTTCTATCTGCATAGGAAATTGAACCTTAACTGTATACAAATAAGGAGCAAAATCACTTTTACAAATAAATACGTACTTATAGAGTATAGACGATTAAAGTTTCTACTACTATTCCAACCAAGAGCCCTGTTGGAAGAAAAAAACTTGCATAGGAAATTGAACTCTGAATTCTTACTTATGGAGCACGATCGCGTTTAGGCATGGGTCGTACTTGCAAAATCGAGTACCAGAGCTACAAAGTACGTCCACCTTAAAAAACCATAGCTCGAGATACTATCAAGTATTTTCTATCTGCATCGAAAATTGATCCATGACTTCATACAAATAAGAAATACAATCGCGTATTCAAAAGCCCTGTTGGTGGTAAAAATACTTGCATAGGAAATTGACCCGTTATCTTCTATGAATAAGGAGCATAATCGCGTTTACAATTAATATTTTCACAAACCATTAAAGTAAAAATACTTTCATACGAAATTGTTCCGTAGACTCTAATTGATAAGGAGCATGATCGCATTTCCGAAAACTGACGCGGTTGGGTACCTATGTAGTTGAGCGAGTAGCCGTATTTAAAATACTTTGAAGTCTTGCAATTATTTCGGGTCGGTACCTAATGTACGTACTTTGGTATCTGTTTGTTGATGAAAGCTGTTTATTATACATATTTTATTTTATGATTAGTTTTTTCTAAGTAATGTTGTTGGTGTACAAATGTTTGTACTGTTTCGGTTCTACTCATAAGTTGTATAAATAAGCAATCAGTGTATAAAAAATGGTCAACAAGAAAATAAACGGAAGGCAATAAAGAGATCCTTTTATGTTTCGTTTGTTTGTGCATATTTTTTTTTAAATTTCTTTTCCACTATCGCAAATATTGTTTTAGCTGACTTATTTAAAGACGTTATATCCCTCATATTTGGTTAATCCAAATGCAAACAACAGCTAAGACAAGTTCAAAGCACACACAAAATGCAAACTGTCCGAAAATAGTCCGCCGCGCTCGGCTGCTTGCAACGTATTGTGCGATGACATTACAGTGCACGGATTAATAAATTATTATGACAATGTGTTGGAGCATGGAAGTCAGGCATCGTTTTAAATTAAAACAGGTTTCTGTTCTGACTCGTTTCGGAGAATTTCTTTATTTGCATAAGAAGGTCTATCATGCGGTCATGTCACTTATCTATTTATCGTTATTTATTTATTTATTGTTTAGTTTTGCAATGTTACTCAATATCACGCTTTTTATACATAGGTACCTACTCGTTACTGTTTTTATGTGACACTAATTTATTTTTATTTATTTACTTAATTATGCATACACATTACACACATCACGATGCAGTATAAAACTGATTTACATCCGTCACCTCACACATCAGGTCCAGTTGAAAACCAGCGTCAGGCACCAGTTGTCTGGCATTTTTGCTGAACTGGGCCTTTTTGGCGCAGCCGTGAGGCACACTTTCCTCCTAATTTCTTACATCGGACTTTGCACTTTTTATTTTTATCTTATTTTTTATTCTGATGTACGACTAATATCTGACTACCTGGTGTATTGTGTGTCTCTTAGTCTGTGCTAAATAAATGTATTTTCTTTCTTTCTTTCTTTAGATCTTATTCGACGAAACAAATTGTAACGTAAGTAGGTAGGTACCTACTTTTTTGTACACACCATATTTTGTTTGTATAGATTATCTATAGACGCGAAATTTCGACATACATTACAACAGCTCGATTGGTCTAGTGGTCTCGTGCGTCACTATAGTTTTCTGTATCAGTCACTAATGTCCGGGTTCAAACCCAAACTTTTTGACATATTCATTTTGTTGATTTTCTTATTTGATATAAATGTTTTTTTAATTATTATTTTACTTTTTGCCGATTTTCTTGTTTGAAAATTTTCAGACTATATTATTATTGCTTATACTCTTTTGTAACACACTGTAGGTATATTATTTTTCTTCCGAATCAAGCTTGGTGGACGTTTTTATTTTATTTTTATTATATTACTCTAGATTCTGAAGAAAAATAACTATAAGAATGAAAATGATTGTTTTTATTAAAATAACAATTACTTATTGAATTATTTTAAAAATAAGAAAATAAAAATATGCACATTATAATTAAAAAATAACAAAACAAATGATAAGCACATTATAATAAAAAAATAACAAAAAGAGATATGCGTCCACTGAGATTCGAACCTGATGATTACGCAGTGAGAATCCGGACAGTGGAGCGCGGAGGCAATCGTGCATCTTGTTCGAGTCGCGAAATTACGCTTCTAAATATAATGGAAGTCGCTCATCGACAAAATTCGCGCGGTGCACCCCGCCGTAGGCGGGGACTATTCGTATCCCACTTACATAAAAGTAAACTCAAATACATAAAAGTCGTCTATTCACCGCGACGTAAAGAAATACCTATGCTAATTTTAATGAAATTCTTCTAATATTTCTCCATTTAGTTCTTTTTGATCGTTTTTGCATTTTTAGTTTAATTATTATTTATTTTTAGTTTTTCGTATTAGCCTTTTTTTATATACAATATTTGGTGAACGATTTCCTTGGGCTAAAACAAAAACACTATATTTTAATATTCAATCAATTTCATTGGAGATTAAGGAATCTTCACGTATAGGATCCACTTATATAAAAAAAAAACTAAACTCCGTTTCTTTATTATGATTTATTTACATTTGGTTAAGTACCTAAATAAACGTAGTATACAACCTCCCTATTTGAATCGGATAAATATTCAATATTTAATTTCATAGGTTTTAATTTTTTTTCGTGGGAACCTAGTTTCTTTTTTTTTCTAAAATAAAAGTGCCTAAGTTACTCCTTATTCACCTATCTGCTAGTGAAAGTCCCAGTCACAGAAATAAATCCGCACAAGAATATGAGAAGGTAGTAATCAATAAACTCAGTAATGCAAATACTCGTAGATTGACAACTAAGAACGCTCATTTTTTATAAATTATGGTGTTTGAAAACATTTTTTTTTATTGTGGGTAAGTATTTATTTTCTAAACAGTCAAAATAAAATGGCCTGAAGCGGTTGTTTTAATATTACAAACAGACACTCCAATTTTATTTATTTGTACCTATAGATAGATAGATACTTATTAGTCCACTCAACGAATAACCCAAAAAGAGGTGTAGAGTGCGTGAGCTGGGCCCTGAGCCATTTCTTCAGAAAGTTGCTCAGAGTGCTTAGGGAGTAAACATACTAAAAGTCCCCGCGTCTAGGAGGTGAGCCGGAGTGGGGGGTATAAAAATTCCCACTTTTGAGTTTTTCGCTAATATCTATAAAACGGTGCGTCGTCGTAGAGAAAACGTATTTTTCTTGACTTGCTTTGCTTTGGCATTTTTATTTATTTACAAATTATCTTATATTTACAAAATAAACAAAAACAGTATTTAGAAATGGCACCACTAATAAAGCGTCCACGCGGACAATAGAAATGGGCCCTCTGCAGCGAGCTAATCTATAAACGCATACTGATACAATTCGTTCATAAATATTTGCACTAACACAGCCAAACGCGCGTAGTCGATCGATAGCCGGGGCGGAGCAGCGAGCGACACAGCCACCCCGTCTCAGTGCTAACGCACGACTGCCGCCTGCGCCCGCGCAGAGCACCTCTGAACCTATATCTCAAAGTGGGGCATTGTCTTTGCAACTGTTGATTGATTTAAAAACGCTATTTCAAATATGTAGTACCTCTAACCAGCAATTTTTCAGTGTAAAAATATTTCCAAACATCAAAGCCGTTTAGAAGTTATAAGCAAATGTTAGCCAAAATAGCGTTTTGGTAAATATTTTTTTAAGGCAAAAGTATTAGCCTTATGAAAAAACCCTGTTTCAAAAATGCAGTACATGAATCTATAGCAAACATATATTTTTTACAGACCTTCTAACCAAACCGTTAATGAGTTATAAGCTTCATAAAGTGACCGTGTTACGGTACTAAACGAGAGTAAGGCCCTTAAGAAATCATTACGTCTGAATCTTCTTGCTCTTAAAACTTTAAATGTCGCTTGCTGTTATCCAACTTGACGTATATTCTGCTGCAACAAATGTTGCATCATAATATCCCACCCCACCATGTATCTTACCCCATAGCCATCATAATTAATCTCTTTATCAGAACACAACAGCGAACTCCCTCTGATCGATGATAGATAAACCCGTGTACTGTTGAGTTGACAGCCGGTTTTAATTCCTTTTGTGCGAAGTTTTCACGACAAAAACACTGTATAATCCAGGTATACCTAATACCTGGATTCGACTATAATACACTTTATTTAAAATATTTAAGTATAACACTTTTATAAATTTTCCGGAATATTTAACTGAGAGATCGTTTTTTTTGACGACCGGCTAACGCTGTTGCCAGCGCAAAAAAAGATAGCATTCGGATTTATGTTTGAATTTATTAGTCATAACACCTCCTAATACATAGATATGTATTATGTAGGTACCTGCTTCTTACAAATCTCCAAAGACGATTCTTATGTTAGATGGTGTCATTTATTAGTGCATTGATGCATAAATAGAATTCCAATGACATGAATCCATAAGTGGTTTAAATACTAGTGACAGAAACTATGCACTGCACTAGCGTGTTGATTTTAATGACTTCGGACAAGTTATTAGCACATACACTACAATCATCATGACAAGCTAGTCAGATGATAAAAAAAGTGTAATGAAATTTCCTTATAAGAATTAAAGCAGGTTAAGAACTACTATTCTTCATCCACTAAGCTGGGAAACGTGTTCCCCGAAGACTATTCTGAGAATCCGTCCCGACGGAATGAAAAGATCCAAAAGATTTACGGATTTGTGCGAAAAAATGTGAATCTGGCACGTGTTTCATCTCTATCGGAATTCTGAGTACTGCTGTCAGAAAAAGTAATCGTACCTAGACGTTATCCATCAAACTCTCGCGTTCTCACGGAACTGGGAGATTTTGACAAGACGAGCTACACGCCTAAGAGCTTCGGATCATTTATCAAGGATTTTACTTTTCTTTTGCCAGCAAGTGCATTAACAGCAGACTATAGATATACGATCGTTCTAAAGAGAAGAAGGTTACAATGCCAATGCAACAATATCGAATGCATATGTCCTGAATATGAATGTGCCCTAGATTCAAAATGTATGGCGCGTGCAGCCCAACCTAGCGATTTGTGGTTCTGAATTAATTTGATGCAAATTCTACCCTATCCCACAGACCCGGTATGTGGTTTAATATATGAAAATTCAAAGCAAAGTGAATAATTTATAGTTACTTATCTCACTAAACGCGTGGTCTAAACTAACTTGCAGTAAGTACCTACTTAGATCTTTTTGTGGGCATATTATCATACTTACTTACAATTTTATACGAGGATGAACTGAAATATTAATCTGCCTCTCTAAAGAAATGAAACTAAATTGTTTATCTGTAAATAGGATAAGTATCGGAATTGTTAGTATAGCAATTGTGCTATACTAACAATTCCGATACTACAGAATACAGATAAATAATCAATATATAGTAATTGTACTATATTGATTATTAATCTGTATTCTGTCCGGGACATCTCTAGTAGTTTCCGTTCACTGACAACTTGTCATCACTATGCCCATTCCATAATATGTCTCGCTCGGATGTAAAGATGTCCCTGTCTGGCTCATGTCGTATAAATAAATATAAATCACTTACAAGTCTAAATGTCTATAATAGAATACACTCATACATCATAACAGGAATCACTTTTACACGTAATATTATTTTTTTAAATACTTAAGCTAGATGAAATCGACGTTTCCTATCTGACTACCCCTGAGAAGAAGCGGCGAGACAAAATCAAGTGTCCAAATCTTTTTTAAAATCCAGACATAATCTTTGTCGGATCATGTTCAGACGCCAGCACATCAAGCTACTACAATCTGTAAAATTTCTTTAATAGAATTTCAACTTTATCGCTAAAGCATTAGGTTCAAAGATTGGGAAAATTTGACAGTTTCGGGTAGCTTGATGTGCTGGCGTCTGTACCTAATGGTTAATAACTAGCACATAACATATTAGATAATAATCTTAGGTATATTTTATTTAATCTAAAACCACGATAAAAATGTGATGTTTAATTAGAGCTGCGCAAAAAATCTACGGAATAATCCTTTAAGTTTTGCTGAAACTTAAGCACCTTGTTAGCATCGGACCCAGCTGCTATGCTGACTAGCTAATGATCCTTTGTAGCAAAACTCAACAAAAGAAAATTGGCAATTAGATTTCCCGACGAAAATAGGACGCTACAATAACAG
The DNA here is from genome assembly GCA_963855955.1 of Luperina nickerlii. NCBI lineage: Eukaryota > Metazoa > Arthropoda > Insecta > Lepidoptera > Noctuidae > Luperina > Luperina nickerlii. The sequence continues at coordinate 8,026,229 of OY979687.1, read as the reverse complement.
AATGTCACCTGTCCAATTTTTCCATGACATCCCTCACAATTCTGTTGCCGCCAATTTAGGGGCGACCCTTTCCCCAATTCCGAATTTTAGACATATGTATATTGCTCAGCACTCATAACCTTTCCAAATTAAAATTTCCTCCATCCTGTAAATGATTGAAGGCTTCAATATTGCATTTAATATGGTACTATGCTGAATAAAACTAGATACATTCGTAACCTAAGGATACGGGCCAGTGGCGGGGTCGACGTGGTAGTGTCAGCATTAGATTACCTCCCATGGCTATCGATACCCACCTGCCGGTATCCGGTATCGTTTGGCTTCTACGGACCAATTGCATTTTGTAATCGATATTTTTAAATGCGATCGTCAAGTTTGGTGAAAAAATACCGCTTTTGTGAAATCGAAAGTAATTAAAAAGCCTAATTCTACATCTCATACTAATGAAAACAAATTGAACCGACCCCAAATAAATTGGGATGCCTCGGGGAAGGATGAAACCCTAATGAAATTCGAAATAATTTGGCCCTAAATTAAAATCTACTTTTGCTATATCAGAAACATTTGATGGCCAAGGGCGTCGATATAACGAGCGATGTGCAGCTATGTGGTAGGTTAATTGCTTAAATCGTTGACTGCAAGTGTGAATAAGTAATGGGTAAGAATCGACGGTGACCTTGGTAATTAGCACCCTTATTACGAAAACAAAACATTACCGTTGTGACTTCCCTCATATTTACAAGGCGGTATAAGTATCTGGTGAAATAGACATACTACATATATCTTAACCGAAGTACTTTTAAAAGTAATATAGCTAAGATTTTGAGGGATCAGCAGTAGACTCCGTATGCTTAACCCCTTAAGCTCCGCTAATGAGACACAATTGATTTTATATTGTTTCGTGACCCATCGGTCACGCGCGGAGCTTTACCGGTTAAGCAAATTATTTATATTTATTCTTTAATATACTACTGTTTATTTTCTCTTACAAATAAAATAAAATAAAAATAAAATCTATATACGTTCCTACCGTGTACCTATCTATGTATAAAAAGTTATGGAGGTCTCCGGAAAACCGAATTTCTATTCAATTGAAAAACATAATTACCTACGTTAGCGAATCGCTTTTCCAGTAGCTCTTTATCGATTCACTAGGTTTTCCTCTTTCTATATGGGTAGCAAGCAGCTGGCACCAGATTATTTCTAGGTCAGCATTTTACTCCAAAATAATTCATTAGACTAACGTTCTCCTCTCCTCCATTTTCTTTTTATTCCCACATTCAGCTGGTAATGCAGAATATTCTGAGCATAGAAAATTCATATTACTGATTTTACCAGCATCTGAGTTCGGAGTATCTAAGTGTACACCTAATAACAAAACGAAGTTCATCTGCGTTCATTTCGCAATTGATTACAAATTCCACTCTACATAATACAAAAAATTGTTTTAGCTCAAACATAATTATGTAATTGCTGTGAAGTTTGCGTTCATTTTAAGCAACCTTTGCATGTCGTTAAGTAAAAGCAGTAAGTATCAGCAGTTTTGTATAAGTGGAGTTACAATGTGAGACCGATCTGGTCAAAAGACATTTCAATACAAAACGTTGTCACACATTGTATCATTTTAATGTAGGCTAGTCGTTTCTGCAGCCCACATATTTCATTCCAAGTCGCTGAAACGAACCATCTTCAAACGCGGACCATTAAACGAATGCAACAAAGGAACTATGGCAACAATAACAGACGTCTGCATATTTCCTGCCACGCACACGACTCATCACACATTCACACCGTCTCCATGTCCCGCTATTGAACAATTATAATTAAATTCGATCGAACAGCCTGCGGAGTATCAGCAGTGGTGCAGTGCGGCTGAATCTCGTTGCTAGTAATATTTTCTCAGGCGCTTGATAACGAAGCTAACTAGTTTACAGTCAGAAACTCTGTTAGAGACCCTTATTATATAGGGGGCTTTGATTTTCATGTGAGGATGTTATAGACGAGTAATTTAATTTAGATAAGGAAACCACTTCTCATGTTAACCCACGTGCATAGGCAATGCGCTTATGTTAGTTTCTTCAGATTGCGGTTCGATAAATATAAGGCGAATTATACATTTCTGATCGAAGAAATAGCGGCACATAATGATAGAGATAAATTATGTATTATTGCTATTCAAGGGCAGCGGAACTAGGGTACCCTTCGATGGCGCCGTGAAAGTTTTATTTGATACACAGACGTCGTACTCACTAAACTTCCTCTTAAGATTCGTAGGTCTACACAAAGCTTTGATTTTATATAGCAACGGGAAAAAACTTCGAGCTATCTTCAAGTTCCAACGCTTTTCAGATTTTCTTTGCAGGTTCCCGCAGCATCGACCACGTAATATACATTTTAGGCTTTATCGGAATGGAACGATCCAGTGATTTTTCCAAAGCGAATTCTGCACTTATTTTCACTCCGCCTTTTGGATTCTTTTGAATAATTTATGTACATCTTATAACAATCACGTAAATGTTTTTGCATGCTTTATACGCTCGTCTTTCCATATACATCAAGTGGGATTGATTATTAATTCAGACAATCATAGCATGCAGATGATACACGTGTGCATAACCATCTATGATTGCCGGAGCTTTAACCGGTACTTACATGAGGTATTATTATTAGCCATGGAAAATTCCATGTTATTTTTATCACAGATCGAAAAAAATACTTAGTCTAAACAAGCTTAGATAAATCATTATAACGAAAGTTTTTCCGTCAGTCTTTTACGTTTTCACGGCTACACCGCTGCACCGATTCTGACGAAGGAATAGAGTTAGCTTAAATAGGTAGGCATAAATTATTTATTATAAGTTATAACCAACCTCTAAAGAAATGAAATGGGTGTTGAAGTTTCGGAAACCCCCGAAATCCATGTAGACGAAATCGTGGGCATAGTCGTCTATAAAGTGTATAAGCTCAAGTGTACCTATCCAGTGTTAGCACGGCTTGTGTTGGTAAGAAAGCTGTGTAATTGGGTCAAGTCATGCAGACAGAACGCCTGGGATTTATTGCTACAGACTTACAGCTTGCCCATTCGCCAGTTTGTCGACTTTCATCCGCAATTTACAGAGAGATTAGAGATCTCAATTATTACGCGGAGATTAGGCTTAATAGTCGACAAACACATGAACATGACGTTTTGAAACGGATTACTATCTCTTTTCTTGTGGTCTACGAATTAGGTTGCTAAATTAGATGAGATGTTATTCTGTAAGTGCAATAGGTACTAAGTACCTATTTACATTCTATTTTTAGAAAATATTGTGTAAGATGTATCTACCTAGGAACCTTTTTAAATAGAGGTCAAGGGTCAAATACTATGAATAAATACAAAAGGGTTTTGTATAACTCCCCTCAAATACCTACCAGAATAATATTTTGAATAAAGGCAATAATGTTGATGTGATTACGTACTGTGTGTACTTTATCTCCATATTTCCTTAATCACGGGGTTTCCCAGCACACAGTTGAGAAAACGACAAGCAAAGGCAAACTTTTGCATGAATACCCGATATCGTGTTCCAAAATTCATTTCCAGCGATAAAACAACAGTTTATCGCTCGAAATGGATGTAATGGATGGATGTAACAGTTTGCACCTCGCCATTACTTAGCATATTTGTATCCGACGGTTCGTATTTTAACCTTTAAATTACCATTTCTATTGCAATCATGGCACAATACGCGACGGACGTGTTTTGGTTTTCTTAACACAGCAGGGTCTTTGTGCGGCTATGACGTCATTCGGTTAGGTTGTTCTTTATTTCGTGACTTCAACAAGTCCTTTACAAGACAATTTTCCTATTTTATTCGACATGAAACAATAATAAAGCTTTTGAGTAGCTTCCTTTATAGGTACTATGGTCTAACTAGTCCTCGGCAAAGTGATTGTGTAAGTTTTATATGACATGGACAGCATTAAAAGGATTTAATAGCTGTTGGTGAGAAGGTAAAGTTTCTAATAGCATACATAGGTACTCATAGCCTTGCCGGCGGCGCCCATAATTATTTATTTTCGAATATCCTTTCACTTTCAATGCTTGTAAATACCAGTTGTACCGCATGATCAGTAAATACAGGCTCTAAAATACATCAGTTCTGAAAGAATTACACCCTCAAAGAACCATAAGGAAACACAGAAGCACTTAATGTACCAAAATAGCCAGCAAATCATGAATTGTTTAAGAACGTGTAGGTAAGTACGTGTATAGTATTCATAAAGTTAATCCTTTAAGAGTTCAAGCCGCTTGACCAGCACGGCTCGATATAGATCTGCTCTGGAAATAGCTTTAGCACTTGAGCTGGAGTTTATAATGAAGTTGGCACTTACAGTTCATGCATCATTGACGGCAAATACTTCCTGGAAATGTGCCTCTGGATAAAGGAGTATTATTTAATCAAATAGGTAGAGCCTCGCCATACATAATTTATTTGAATTGTTGAATAAATCAACGAAATTTCCACTTTGCTCAGGAGTGTTGAGGAAAAACAGGGGAGAGAGATTTTCCAAGAGATTCAAAAACTTGATCCTGCCCAAGCACTCTTCATCCATAAGTAATCTAATATTAGCAGAATATAAAATCCGTTTATCAGGTATTGAGGGGTTTTCCTGTCTAAGCTCTTTAGTAGAACACAAAGCTTGCCTTTCTACTGCTAACTTTTGTGTTATTCATAAGAAACCAAAAATAATTCTAATCATAACGGGATTGCAAGGAAATTTCAAAAGTCCTGGAAAAAGTCTATCATCACTAGTTTCTCAATGCTTATCTGATAAAAGATAAGATGATAATACACTACACTATCAACTAGTTGATAGTGTACGAGTATGACAGTGCGAGTACGGGGGCTATTGTGACTATTACTGGCGGCATAATATATTGTAAAGTCAACAGTATATTTAAGGTAATAAATTGAGCAAGTACAAAACAATAAATGATACGGCCTAATAATTTAATTACCAAGACGTAACTTCGTTAACTAAAACGTTGTCTTAGGCTTTTTTTAAAAACAACTGATGATGATGTGAAAGAAACAAGTATGATTGATTAAAGTAAAACCCCATTTACACGTTGCGCGTTTCTGGAGAGTTCAATAGCAATAATCGCATGCCTTAATTTGAAGCACGTTGACAAAGACGACAATAACACCGACCCCAAGGAAGCAACTTCTTATAGGATATTAGGATTGTGTTCGTTGTTGCTAAGACATGGTGCACTAAATGTTGTTGTTAGTGTTATGTTTCTTATTACATAGTAAACATAATAATCGTGCATAATAGGACATTGTCTCCACAATTTGATCGCCGTCCTTGACAGTGACACGGTTACGTTTGTTGATAGACTCATTACGATGCGTTAGGTAAGCGCAATTAGATAATGATTCAGCAGACTACACAACGTTATGTAAGGCAGTTGCTTTACTATTATGCAGTTTGTATTATGTTCTGCCTATGCACTTAACAAAACAAGCGATGCAGAGCAGATTTAAAAGATAATTTTATTGTTCATGATCGCATTAGGCATCGGTTATTCCGTTTATCCACCCTAACTTGGATACACGGAAATGCAATGTCCGAGAATCTACCCTAAACCTATATGTTCCATTTATCCAACTAGGCCTAAGATCGATTCTTGAATATGCGTTTCCGCGTATCGACCTTAGGGTATTTTTTTTAGGTGCACGCCCCTTAGGTACTCTTATCCAGCTACGTACTACCCCCTTTCCTCCCTGTGAAGGTCGTCACTCCATCTAGCCAAATTGTGGCTCTTGCTGAAGTGTTTATAAAAACGGAGGCTACACGGATTTCAAGTCGGACTAGCAAGAAAGTGACTTACAATTGCTACACTTACAGAACCCTAAATGTATGCAAATCTGTCGCGTTCCATGTCATCCATAATGTATAGCATAGAATACAAGATTGATAAGTATCAGCAATTAAGTAGAGGCACGTCCATGTCACGTCTGAATGTTTGCCTTCATTACAGCGACGCGCCGCCAGTAGTATACATGATTATGATAATTTTAGACACCAATAATACTCTACTGCAGTTTCAACTGATCAATATTCATGTTGTGTCCTTCATTATGTTTTGAGGTGATATACATTTTAAGTGGTGAGTCATTCTGTACTTTTTCAATGCCATATTATGTAACCGTGGAGGTCTGCCTTCGTTGCAATGGGATATCCGCATTTTTTTTCCTCCTCATTGCTTGCACTAATCTTCAATGTTTCAAACTATCTCGAAAGTAGCAATTTACGTTTCTAATTTCTGACCATTCACTTCGTCATGTTGTCTATTTCATTTGTTTTTTTATATTTCAAAATTGTCAAAGTTTAATTGGTTGAATACTTTTGCGTACTTTCATGTGTGTTAACATATCAATATGTTTTTTTTGTAATGTGCGTTTAGTTTGTGCAGAATAAACAATTTTTCTTTCTATTCTACTCCGATTTCGAAATACTATTATATCAGTCAGGCCTTGCAAATGACCGCGCTGACACCCATATTTGAATGACCGCTCGAAATATGCCTTGGGCTTCATAATATAGATATAGGTACCATACCCAAACTCACCGAAGCACGGATGGGTCTCGATGTGTAAACTGTGCAAAGAACGGTCTTGGTCACCCATCCATAACTGAGAGCAATTTTCGCGGAAGTTTTGTGCTATTAATACCCGTGCAAAATCGCAGGCGTGTACAGTTTTATTAGATTTCCCAGAATTGTAATAAATATTTATTGAGCACTTTACTTACATCTAGTAAATAATAAAGGCATGACGCTGATTGTAAACGTGAACCATAAAATACGACACACACCTTTTAATTCCCCCACGCTGGGAATCAAGAATAGCAAAAAACTTGTAGAATGACACCTATCGTCTTATTATTAGAAGCTGCATAGGAACTAAACGTTGAAACCGGTCTAAAGACGTTCGGAATAAAGCATCACTTATTCATACAGCATGTTTTAATATTGCAGTAACAATAACTTATGGTTTCCCAGCCAGTTTCGTGGTATACAACAATCAAAGATGTCTGAAAGAAACAAAAAAAACAAACATTGAAAAATAAGACAATAGGGGAACGCCTACGTCCATTTACTAGACTTCCTACGTACAACGCACTCATAGGCTTGTTCGGGAATACGAACTTACATAATATTCCACAGAAGTTGGACGTATGATTAGAAACTTCAGGAAACTGGGACAAGGCAAGACGTAGTTTTGAATTGCAGTGAGGAACCACAGATCGTGCACTATATTCTAGCAGGTTTAAAGCACTTTACTTGCTCGCCACTATCAAATAAACGTTCCTCCATTCGCTGTAAAAATACGGCCGGCCTGCATTTTGTTTTTACTGAAACAAAACATTGTGGATTCGTTAAATTATAATAGCTCTGCTTAAAAGCGGAGCTATGTAATAAACAATGAATCCAGTGCTTCCTTGGATCTAAAGGAAAAGGGAATACTATTTTCTGCGAACCACGTTGTTTTTTTAATTGTGTTTTTTTTTTTCATTTCTATGGATTCTGCCATCTATGAATGTAGATTCCACTACAATTAACAATACATGGTAATTTCGAAGAGCCGTTGTTACAGTACATTTCTACCTTCAGAAAATTAACTTCGATCTTTTGTACTTAGATATAATTCTGCCATCAATATTCATCACTACGCCTTTCCTTTTATTCCTCAACCGAGAACTGAAGCCAAAACCACAAAACCATTCCCTAGGTGAACAGAGCAGCGGGGTAATTACGTAACACACTATCAGTAGCAATGGGTTTAATTTTGACAGTTCAACAACATTCATTGCGTTATTTGCGTTGTTGAACAGACACATATTTCAAACAAATGGAGCAATGGATTAGAAATATGCTTCAAAATGATTCAAATTGAGAGTAATAAGTGTGTTACGCAAGTTTTTGTTGATTCGGAAGCTGTAGTTGTTTGCTCCGGAACAACAAATATCTGCCATACATCACAGTGTAACGTCGAGAGTGTCGAGACTGGCTCCTCTTTGTACTGTTTATTCGCGTTCCTACGAGAAATGTAGTATGTACTTACTCGCTTTGATGAATTTATTAAGGTTGGAACACTAATCAGAAAGAATACTTTTTAAACTTGGTAGAATGAGCTTTAACGGAGGTTTGGCTTCGTAATCAACTCGGCCAGTCCTCTGTTTGATTTAGGTCTCGTCTAAACTCGCGAAATAATTTAATGCATCATATTTGCGATGTGTTTAAAGTTTAAATTTTAATTGATTTTACATTTTTAGGGTTCTGTACCCAAAGGGTAAAAACGGGACCCTATTACTAAGACTCCACTGTCCGTCTGTCTGTCGGTCTGTCACCAGGCTGTATCTCATGAACCGTGATAGCTAGACAGATTTCTGTTGCCGCTATAACAACAAATACTAAAAACAGAATAAAATAATATTTAAGGGGGCTCCCATACAACAAACGTGTTTTTCGGCGTTTTTGCCTTGTGGTACGGAACCCTTCGTGTGCGAGTCTGACTCGCACTTGGCCAGTTTTTTATCGATGCTTTTTATACACAACAAATGTAGGTACAAAACAACGTATTTTATCCCAATATTCCCAAGAATAGGACCCTATTAACAATTTAAGCTACCTCGGCAATACAACGGCCAAATGCATTTCTGACTTGCTGGTTTCAACTCGAAACTGAACGAATTAAAACGCATTGTCTCACTAACCGGTTCAGATTTCTGGCGCATAAAAGCTCTTGAAAGGGATTAAAAAGAGGCAGGAATTCATTATTCTCTTTTTGTCCGAGGTAATAGTAGTTCCGAGCCTCATTCCCGCTTCGAACAATATGGAAGAGAGTTTTCAAAAGAATCATTTTAATTGCCCCACAAAGTACAATTAAGGGGAGTTTTATAAACTTTAATTCCGTAAATATACATAGGCGGCTCTTTCATATTTTATAATCTGTTACGGACATTTGGAGGGCATTAAGTCCCCGCCCCCACGCGTCCCAAAAAATATAAACATTTGGGAGTTCCTAAACGATGTGCTTCGGCTTCGAACTCAATTTATGGACGTATAAAGTTATTTAGTGTTATCGTTTATTTATTAAAATCGGGATTTGTTGAAATGCTTTGATTTAGTATCTTAATTCTTCCCTTTCTGGTTTGCTTATCAGGAATTACCAGCTACATTAATTAACTTGTAATCGGAAAAACTGCCTACCGCAGTGCTGGAAGCTTTTGCACTTATCGGTTTCTATTCTAAATGACAAAAGCACTGAAATAAATCAACCACAACTAGATGACAACATTTAGCACTCACGCAGAACTTTAGTATCACAACATCGTTTCGCGGCAACCCACCACTGCACTGAACTTTCGTCCTAGCGGCGCAAGCGCATCGGCGTTCCATCAACCGGAACCGGTTCCGAGCATTTCACCCGTCTAGTCCGCCTACGTTGGACGTTACTTATAAAGCTTTTGAAGCTTACACTTACCGAGTTAGTCAAAATTACCATCCATGTGGTTAAACTTTGATGCCGGTTTGAGATTTAAGTTGGTTAGTGTTAAATTGGGTTTGATTGTTGTGGGGCGAACAGTTTTATTGTTGTTTCTTCTTTGAGAAATTAACAGGGTTATCTGTAAATGGCTTTACTACTGGAACTTCTTATACGGATTGGTCTTTTGATGCCACTACTGGAGATTGTGGAGATTGGCCATCAACTCTAGTAGGGATAGTTTATCGACAATTCTACATCACTTCGTAACTATTTCGTTCTTTCTGTTTACTTTAGTTTCGTTTCTATTTGGATTCATTTTTAAATAAATTATTACTTTACTAAACTCAATTGCTTTATTTACTTATTATAGAATGGATAACACTTAAATATGCAATAATAGCTACAATAAATTCAGTCTTAAAACTTCGTTAGTTTTGTCATAACAAACACGCTTGAAAAATGGTTTGGTGACCGCAATTTGTTGTGATTACTGCAACAAGCAATGCTACTATCCATCCTTGTGACATAATCCCTTGGCCGCCTTTTACGACACGATCCTATTACGAGTGTAAAAATAGAAATGAAACTGAAAAATAGAAGCAACACATTCTCACACAAGATTTATAAAAAGACAAATGTACGTTTACGGCAAATTTAAAGTTAGCGTCATCCAGTAAACTAGTTGGTGTATAAAATTACATATTATTCGACGTGATTAGCCGGTGCTTATCTGACTCACGGACCACAGTCTCAAGACCTGTCTACCCACGCGGCTTGCTAAGATGGCTGATTCGTCAAATCCTTTTGTAGTATACGGATAATTATGAACATTGTCAATAGGATTAGGAAGACCGGCTTTCTGTATTTGTGTAGGTACGCTTTCTTTTGTTGTTGTCTTATTTGTAGTTTGTTAACGACAAGATTAACATACACTGTTTTTAATGGAGCGAGTTGTCTATTCAGTGCAAGCCACTAAATACTAAACTGGAAGTCCTTACAAACTCGCGCATCAACAAAAACAGCGGCCCAGAATCCAAAAAAAAACTCCCAATAAATAAACTACTTGGTCTACAACGTGACATTCCAATGCAACGTTATTGTTCCCCGTTAAAGGCTACGCTCAATCATCAGGATGAAACCATAAAATAAAACAGGGACTCCATTAGTGACACAGAGTTGTTACGAAATGGAGTGCCTCTCGTTTTGATAACTGCTACGAAAGACATTTGCGAAAATTGACGCGACAATCGCCAAAATGGAACGGGAAGCCAAGGACAAGTATTTTATCTCTTCGGTGTAGTTCTTAAATGCCACAATTAGATAATAGGCTTATGAGCACTCCGTTCTCTTTCTACTCCAGGCCCAGTGACGTGACAGCACACACCCAAGCCCTTAAAACGAAACGGCTTGACGGGACACGGACATCCACCATAAGCCCATAATGGATGCCATTTGGTATTAAATTAACTGTGTCGAGTCGAGTGTGAACCATTAAACGGAATAGTTTCATGTTTCTGGTTAATTAAGATGAACAAATGAGCCTAAAGATTAAAAGAACTCGCGAAAAGCTCTAAATGTCAGGAAGACGCGCTAACCAAACCATTCTTACAAAATGTTACAACGGAAAATTCATGGAAATCTTTTCTACATCGGTATGAAACAGAATAGAACTCGTGAGGTACATAAACAGTTGCAGAATGTATTTATTAAAGGATACTTTCATAAACATTCTTCAGAACTTGCCGTATCTTCTGAAAGCGAACAATCTTCATTCTTGATGTCGCAAATTCGCAATTATTTTAATTCGATTTTTTTACCCACGACAAATTGTATTCAGAGCGGTCTTACCTACCTGCTTAAAAAGCTCCTTCAAACAGGCGCGACACGCGATGAAATGGCGCGCGACACAAAGGCACCGCAAGTCGCGCAACGAGCGGTGCCTTTGTGTCGCGCGCGATTCGTGTCGCGCGTCGCGCCTGTTTGCAGGAGCCTTAAAACAGGATGTACTTACTTAAGTATAGGTAAGTACTTAATCGTTTATTAATAACGCGGAATGAACACTGCAAAATCAAGATGTCAAACATCACATAACTTTACCACAACAGTAAACAAATGTGATGTCAGACGACCTTGGCTCCAACCTTCATGGCGTGAGGCAAAAAACCTTTATGCTCAATCAATATCAATCACTAAGGAGTATTCTAATGTGTTGGCCGGTAGCTTAATGGGTGAAGGCGTTAACTATAGAGATGGACTATAGAGGTCGCTTTTCCAAGTTCAATTTCCACCGTTTTATTATTCCACCCCAATCCCATTTAATGCAAGTTTAGTTTTAATTTATAAGGGTTATTGTCACCTCTACGTACCCTTGTACACCGCCCAAGGGTGCTTGGTGCTTGATATACAAATAAAACAGAACTAATGTATTTATCTTTGTACACTTAGGTGCACGGTCGAGAAAATGTTATTTTCATGTCCATTTCACCTAGCGTTGTAAATGGACAGATGCTCGACGTCCTAGCCCAGCTCCATTTACGCCATGATCCAGAGATCCAGTTTCAACTGGTCCTTTTCGAGCCATAAATCCACTTCTGGACGCACCCAGTTAGGTGCAGCATCAATAGACGTAGGTACAATAAGTTAAAACATTTAAATGCTTGTCTACCTTGAAATTAAACTGCTAGTCGACCAAATTACTGACATCTGACATTAATCTGTAAGCCTTAATTTTGACATTTATATTTTATTGTATTTGACATTAATTTATTTTCGCTTTTTTTTTACTAAATGCATATTTTGTAACTAAGTATCATGTTTTATGTTCATATGTTATCAATTTTTTAACAAAAATAATATTTGCAGTTTGCACGTATGTGGCAAATATGCCTCTGAACTGTTTCTTTGATTTTATGTTATCCTGCATGCAAGTTTTTATTTTTATTCTTGTATGTGTTACACATGTTTGGGCAAATAAATATGTGTCATTCATTGTAAAAGTGAATTATCTCCTTGTAACTGAATTTTAGAATAACGAGCTTTTTGCGAATTATAGTGTAGGAAAAAAAAAATATAAGCATTAATTCCATGTTTTCTATTTTTTATTATTTATTATTAAATGCAATCAAAGATAATGCTTCTCTTTTATATTGAGATATGACTAAATGTGATACCATTAGGCAAGATATTATATGTTTTTAAAAATAAGGAGTTACACCACTTTTACAATGAACGACACATATATCTTATCTTGAACTTTATTTAATCTAACTAAACAATAGCGCTACATGACTAGACAGTCTAATATTTTACAATTATATCTGAAACCACAATGAGCATAATACTCCAAGAGCTAAGGCTAAGTATGACATCATTTCTACCACACAATTTTATTACTTTAGTTTATTTCACATCAAAACTAAACCAACCGATAAATAGAGAGACAAGTTATGTTTTGATCGTGTGACACGCGACATCAATACATTATACCTCGTAATTCAATTACAAACACATCATTCATACATACTATGAATTATTTATTTGGGTGCCAAGCCTTAGAAGAACAGATAGGAAAGAAAATATATCTATATACCTTTTTCTATGAAGCTTGAGGCGTAATGTACTTAGTTGAAGTAACTGTAGGTAATTGCTCGTTCTTTTTATAATCTGTCCTGTCCACAACAGGTGCCACTGACGTAGTTTTCCTCGGAATTCTATATGCCTATCGATTCCATGTCACGAGTGTACTTCTATATTATAAATAGAGATGTAAGACTCTGCATATTTTAATGGGAAACCTTGACCTGCTGTGCATGTCACAAAATTAATACACGGTAGGTATGTGAGTCACGCAAACTGTAATTATAATCAACGTCCAGGTTCTAATGAATGGTATTCATTATAGCGTGCATTAAATTTCACCATATAAGTATACATGATGGAAATTGTGAACATTTCCATAGACGTCACAACGAAAATAGTTAGGAAAGATAAGAATTATAAATCCAAAAATCTATGATATACTTTTTATATATTAGCATCAGTAGTTTCAACGTTTCTAGCCACTGACTCACAAGATGCCTTGAAATGGCAACCTCCAATGTGATGGAAGAGCTGTCGAATCGATCGGTCTGTGCCAGCAGTTTGGTGATGCTTGCTGTGGTGGTGGTGATGGTTTGCTTTCATTCATACTGTCCAAACCAACTGACACTTCATCGCGCCCTCAATTCTACCAGGTACGATGAAATTTCCCAATATTTGTGAATGAAATTGAAATTTTGCTAAGACAACTCTTGGACACTGGTTTAATCAATGCAACCATCGTGAAAGTTTTCAAATTAAGAGGAACCTATCATCCACGTCAAATCCGTCGTAAACGTCAGTGAGGCACTTAGAAGCTCTGAACGAAAACAATCACTTTAAGCCCACACAATATTGTAAATACTTACGTAACTTTCATTTTAGCAACTTCAATTAAATAAAAATCTTTAATTAATGTCCAACCAACGCTTACTACTCGTATATCTGATAAAACCAACAATGGGCACGAGGGTATTGAAGAGGAAATGTCAAGTAAACTGTGAATAGTCATAGTCATACGGTACGGCACTGTCACATGTCACTTCAGTTGGTAACTGTACTCCATACCTTTCCTTACAATGATAGTGGTCGAGAACAGTCGCACGGATGGCTTGTCACCTAATATGGCGGAATAATTTTGCAATAACGCAGCGTCTAAGGTGCGAGAGCGATGCCACGTGAAGAATAATTCATGAGCTTTTCTTAATTTCAATAAATCTGTCTCGTCAACGAGATGTATGAACTTTCGAGGATGATTCTAAGTATTTGCATACGTTTCTTATTCACGTCGTAAGGAACCCACTTCAATCTCCTGGGGTTTATATATCTGTCTTACCTTTTATTGACAATGCTTCTGGCTTCTTTATTTAACAAAAGGTCGTGTACACAATATTTGCCTCCAAAGCTATTTATGATTTTTTTTTTTTTTTTTTTATTTGAAATGGGCTTGCTCTTGACTCTAGTCTAGGTCAGAGATGACAGAAACAAAGTCTACGATGGAGTGAGCTCACCCAGAAGAAGCCTGTTCACTCTTACTTTGAAGAGATTCGGGTTGTATGCACTCGGAAACACAAACGCAGGTAGAGAGTTCCACTCTTTTGCTGTGCGCATTATAAAGGACATTTGAAAACGCTTAGTGCGAATTGGTGGAATAGCAACTAGGTAGGGTTGGTAACTTGTAGTGCGTCTGGATGTCCGAAGGTAGAAGGGGGCCGGTGGAATGAGGTCGTGGAGTTCTTGGGCACACTCACCGAAGTACAATCTGTAGAAGACCGACAAGCAGGCAACCTTGCGGCGATGAGCCAAGCTGTGAAGCTTGGCATCCACCAGTTTTACGTCGCCAATGAGCCTTTTAGCTCTGCGTTCCACCGAGTCAAGCGCGGCAAGTTGGTATTTCGCTGAGCCATCCCAAAGGTGGCTGCAATACTCCATGCAGGATCGGACTTGTGCTTTATAAAGGGTTAAAAGCTGTCCGGGTGTAAAGTATCGCTTTACCCTATTAAGGATTCCCAGCTTCTTGGCCGCAGTTTGGGCTTTGTACTCGATGGTGGCGCCGAAGTTGAGACTAGATGTCAACTCCATGCCCAGGAGCTCGAGCCGATCTGTTACAGGAACAGATGTTCCCCGAAAAGTAGGAGTCTGGTCGAAATGACTCCTTTTGGCGGTAAAAACACACGCCTGTGTTTTTGTGGCGTTAAAAGAAACCAAATTGTCATCACCCCACTGGGAGACAAGGCTTAAGGTCAAATCTGTCCGCTCCACCATGGCCTCTCTCAAGAAACGAACTTCGGCCCCGCTGGCCCTTGCGCTGGACAAGTATCTCTCTGAAACAGTACTGTCATCTGCGTACCCAACAATACCAGGCTGAAGTAGGTCATTGATGTGCAGCAGGAAAAGAGTTGCAGAGAGAACAGACCCCTGAGGAACTCCGGCATCAATAGCCATAAGGTCAGAGGAGCAGCCGTCAACGACTACTCTGATCGACCGCTCACTAAGGAAGTCTGATATCCAGCTACAAAAATCAGCTGGGATGCCAAAAGCAGGAAGCTTGCTGAGTAGACCCGCGTGCCAGACCCTGTCAAAGGCCTGCATGATTGTTTTTTATTATTATTGTGAACTCGCAAACTGAATACCAACAAAGGTATTCCCGAAGCGAGAAAGTTTACCCATTTCGGGACTCGCTGATTGGATTACAATAAACCATTACGGTAATAAAATATGCAGTGGAACACACATGAGTGATTAGAAACAATTAGTCCATCCAACGCCTGCGGGAACTACGTAATTGGAATCCAATTAAGAATTAAGTTGACATGTTTCTGTCATTAGGTTGATTACAAAGGATGAAGCTATACATAGATGTAATTATATTCAAAGCATAAACCCTGCGATTCATATATCATCGTTAAGTATTCTGCGGTCACCGACTGCAAGCATTATCTCCTTTTTTGGAAAAGCTTACGTCTACTGCGATGGCTGCTTGATTGATTGAACCGTGGCTAGAAAAATAACTCTTGATTAGCTATGTTAAGTGCCTTGCCGATGCCGAAGATAGACTAGACTACAACGCAATGTCTAGTGAAGTGAATCACGCACTGTTATTATACTTTGTGAAGGCGAAAGTGATCAGCGAAAGTGTTTCACCTTTCTTGTCCACTACAAGATTCAAAGCGTTCTACAGACAAATTATGAAAAGGTCGAATTTCACTGACATTTATTTCAAGCGTACCCCATGTGAAACCGTCAGTTTCATACCTACATTTTAATATTTATTGCCCTTTAAAAAGTAATTTGTTGGTTTTTATTTATGGCGGTAAACAGTGTTGCGTTGTGCAAGTATGTAATTCGTTGAAACATTTTGTTGTCACGCATGTCAGGTCCGAGTGTCACGTGAAGCTGTCACTGACAGTCCTAATGGATTAATTACATTTGTCGCGCGTTTCCATTAGGTTTAACATGTTTTTTTAATTCCGTTACACACCAATTCATATCAGCAAAGTCATTGTAAACTGGTGCAAAAATACTGGACTGACAGACTGAGGACAATGACAAAGAAATACTTTCCAGAAATCGCACAGGATGCCAACATAAATTGTATCTTTTAGCTACTAGAACAGTTAGGTAACCCGTACGATGACATTTACGATACCAACCGAGAGATAAGCAAAACACATTTTGTTTTTACTTTAGACTTTCAGACTACCGTCGTTGTAAGTCTAACAAAGGAAACTAAAACGTATTGTTCATAAGTAAGAGATAGTAGTTCACTGTTGACAGCTGATTTCTGGTTTAGATAATGCAATGTATAAGACAATAAAGAGAAAGGACCTAATATCAACATGAAAGTGCAAACCATAGATCGCAATAACAATTTATCATGTTTATCTGATGGCTAAACAACTCCTTGTTAATGAAACATGGTGTTACGGAGAAAGTCAGGTACAGACGTCATATCCACTTGAATTGTTATGTCGTATTGTAAATTATAATTGCCATGATTACCCTGTCAGTCTTGTTGGAGTTAATTTCGGTGGAGAAAAAACTGAAGCCTCGAATGATTCATTATACCAATACACCATGCCTTATTATATTACCTACCACAAATTATTCAGTAGCTAGTACATTTTTTATGACCATTTAGATAATCCAATTATTACTAGATTGAGTAATGAGGGTCAATTCTCGTAATCTTAAGAACGTTCAGTCTGGGGTCCTAAAAAGGCCACTTTGGCAGAATCATAAAAGGATAACATTATGAATCGTAATGGATAGTTAACTCTTAAGTTAATCGAATCAAATCCCATTGATGAAGGATTTTTCAGTTATTTTTTTTTTGTCTGTGCTAAAATACTAATCAACCCAATCCAAATCCAATCCCTATCTCTTTGATTATACCTACATAGTGCAGCGAAAAAAAAGAAAAACACGGACTGTCGTCGCCATATTTTGATTCATTAACGTTATGAATCAAAATATGGCGAAGACAGTCAATGTTTTTCTTTCCTTTTACGATTCCGCCAAAGTGGCGGCCCCCTGATATCAGTCTCAATCTGTCAAAAATAGCTGTAATTTCCCTACATTTTTAACAAGTTTTTGACATTGATTGTCACTGAGATGAGATTGCGATACTGCACTGCGATTCTGTAACCATCTCACCATGAAAACTTAGGTGAAGTGAGCGTGAGTGAGCTGTCAATAGTGTCAATTCCTAGCAAAACAAATTCACTTCACCTAAGTTTTCACGGTGAGATTTTTACAGAATCGATCGGCTGACCTGTATTAAGTAAGGCTCCTACAAACAGGCGCGACGCGCGATTTTATCGCGTATCGCGCCTGTTTGAAGGAACCTTTATACACTTGTATGATAGAGGGTCAGTGGATTGCGACGATTAGATTTTGAAGGTTTTTAATTACGGGACTTGGCCTGCAGGTGATTATCAGTACCTAATTAAATTAATGACTGAATGCACATAATTTTGGTACTTAATTGCCACAAAGACTTCATGTAGGTAATTCTAGTTCCATAAACAATTTTGACCTAACCCAGAACATCCTGTCCCTTTGCCTTATAAATGGCGAGCTTCTTATCAGTATGCAGTGGAAAGCGATCGCCGATGCAGTTTGCATGACAATGTACCACCCACCCGCAATGCACACGTGAACCGTCAGAAAAAAATGCATCTTTAATAACAGGGTTAGTTTGTGACGTCAGAGATTATGATGACACGGATCCGGAGAACATGTTTGGGTGAAATGCCTTTCGTGTGAATTTTTTTAACCAGCTTTAACATTCAAAGTCAAAGTCGTCCCTGGATCATCAAACTAAATCATCTACGTACGATTCAACAACAAAAGGCCAGTAAAACGAATGACCAGGCCATTTTTTTATTTGTACGCAGTTTATCAGTTACGTTAACCTATAAACATTTTGAACCAGCAATTTCTTAAAGAAGCCGCGCATGGCCTGCGTGAGCGCATCGTCCTACATTCGCGAGTCGACGCGCGTGTTCTGTGAGCATTGCCATAAAAGATCGTTGATCGTACCGTTTCGCCTGACTCTCAACATGCATTAGTAAAAATGGTCAACAAACTAGTACGTCGCCTGAGTGCTAGATTGTCCAATTGACCATTGACCATATTTTTCACTAGACAGGTTTTTAAGTTTATTTTTGTGATGCATGCGTAAGGCGACCAATTACTTAATAATGACTGTTTATAATGATAAGTGGAATCAAAAACTACTTCTTCAAAATCGAAATATGATGCCGTTTCGTTTATTTTTAAGTTTAAAAATGGAGGTTGAACAAAATACCACCAACAAAATTACGAATGTGGACTTAGAACAAAACTGCATTGGACTTAGCACAAATTGCAAAATAATTTGTCAGTGCTTCTTTGTTCAAGCTACCACTTCAAGGTACAGGATGTTTAAAAATAATTATCTCATCTCAAATTTAAAAAAAATATTAATTCGTATTCTTATTTTAGCCACAAAATTATAACTTAATATAATTATAAATCGAAAGGAGAAAGGTTATCCTATCTAAAAATAGTATTAGCAGTAATAAGAAAATGCATCTGCATGAAATGTGTAAGGTGAGTGAGTTTATAATGAATGGGGTGTGCGGTGTAAGATGTGTGTCTGAGTGCAGTAAAAGAAAATACGTATGCATTTTGAACGACTAAGTATGGTGTGTTTCGTGTAGGTGTTTGTGAATGCGAGTACGAGTGTAAGTGTGTGGTAATTGTGTGGTATGTAGAGTGTACTAATTATTGTGATTTTCACTGTTACAGTATATTAAAAAAAAAATCTTCCTCTTTGCTCTGCTCTTTTCATTCTTTTTTACTGATTTATTTGCCTTTTTGGATGGGTTTTTCTTTTCTTGATCTGTTTTTTTCTCTGTTACATTTTCCTTTTTATTTTCCGTCTTCTGTTTAGCTTCATTTGTTTTAGTAGATGTGCTTGGTGTGATTGAATTGTCATTTTCTTATATTTTTTGCTTTCCATTACATTTTGACCTTACAGCGTTGGCGTGTGTTACCCGTCTTGTTTGTGTCATTTGTCTTTTTTCCTGCTTTTTTTATAATCGCCTCCATACATGAAATATCTTCAGGTGGCATGTATTTATACGCGTTTCTGATATCATCATTTTTTTTTTGGTTAACGTTGCTTTTGGCCCCTTGAGGGTTATTTCATTATTTATTATTATAGAACTTTTTTGTATATTTACTATTTTCGGTGGATCGCTGAACAAGGTTTGATAAGAGATCTCCACTAAATTTGATTTTGAATAAGTCGACAATTTGACTTGTTTGTACGGAATTTGGTGGAACCCATTAATTGCTTCTGGGCACTATTTAGTTATTTTGTTGCATAATGCACTATCTTCATTAACCAAAACACCTTAGACACAGAAATTAAAATTCAATCAACAGGTCCGAACCACTCCCGTCGAATTCCCGCCAAAAAGTCCTCACTTTTAATTACTTAGGTGACGTAATCTCAACATCCTGTAGACGAAACACGAGCTCCATGAGAGATAGCTTAAAAGTGCTTACCGTTCAATTTCGGCAGGTTCTCGGGTGGTATTTCTTTTATAATATGTTCGGGACATATTAGCAGATTATACTCAGATGCTTATTTGTAAATCAAACACTATACAACAATATTTTTACGTTATTTTTGTGCAATAAACGAAGTATTCTTCTCAAGACGCCGAGCCACACTGAATCGCGAAACAAAATGGCGGGCGCTTACGTCACGCCTATAGCGAGCTGTGATTGGCTATATAGCTGGAGGTTGACCAAACAAGCACGCAATAACCAAATCGTGGAGGTTGGATTATTAAGCAGGGAATTAATATTTTTTCGCTGTGAACAAAAAAACTTTAAACTTAAAAAACAGCCCTTTTGTTTGGGAAATAAACCTTGTCGTTAGTGTAATAAAATCGATTTTTGTCCGTTGATCATCCTGCATTTATAACTCATTTTTGGTCAAAATGGTCGGTTGAACAATCTAGCACTCGGGCGACGAGTAGTCAACGGAACTTAACTGCAGAACGTTACAATTTATTTATAAACGACTAGCAGCGCCCCGCGGTTTCACTCGCATAAGTGTCGACCCCGTGGGTATATGGCAGTGTTGGCCCAAAGTTAATCTGATTAACGATTAAAAATTAATGATTAAAAATCATAATCAAAAAATTTGATTAAGATTAATTAATCATAATCAAATTTAAAATGATTAAGATTATTAATCATAATCTTTAATCGTTAATTTGATTATTTGATTAACTATTAACTACTTGTTCATTCATTTAATTTATTGGAAGAGCAACACCAGCAGCTTATGCAATACATAAATATGCTACTTCAAAAGCAGTAATTTATTAAGAACAATACACCAATGCCGTCCTCTGGCTCGGTAGAAAGAATGTTTTCTTTTGCAACTATACTAAATAAACCTAGGTCACACAAATTATCTGACGACTTATTTGAAAAGAAGTAGTTATGAAATGTAACTTGAACATCAAGAAATCAGAAATGTGAAGATCGGGGGTTAGTTGATTGAAAATATTCTTCAAAATTAGAATTCAGTGTATTTGAACGATAGAATTTATTTTTTTGTTTTTTGAATAGGTAATTAATAAAAATATTTTAAGAAATGTGTCATTATTTTCCATCATTTCTTTTATATAGAATTAATAACATTGATGGATGTATTAGTTTATAATCGAGTTAATCAATTAATGATTAGTGATTAATGATTAACGTCAATAATCATGATTAAGATTACTTTTTTAATCATGATTATTCTAATCGTGATTAATGTAATCTGATTAAAATTAATCAAATTAATTAATTGATTAAAAAATTAATTGATTAATGCCAACATTGGTATATGGGGATAAAAAGTATCCTATGTCCTTTCCCGGGATTCAAACTGTATACTAAATTTCATCGAAATCGGTTCAGCGGTTTGAGCGTGAAGAGGTAACAGACAGACAGACAGGCGGACACACTTTCGTATTTATAATAATTAGTATGGATAGTATGGATGTTAAGTAACGTCTAAACATCAAAAAAATTATGGTTGAACAGTCGCTAATCACTACTTAACTTTAACCCATTCTCTGTCCCATGAAGGTTCAGGTTGACTGTTTAATAATTGTGTCTACTTTGTGGACAGTGAAAGTGTTTAGCAACGTTTATGAATAACGGGGTTGATATTTAGAACGCTATAAAAAGACAACCAGTGAGGATCAAATCGAGTGTACTTTTAACATAATATTAACAGCAAAATAATAGAGTATGGTAGGTGTCTAAGTACAAAATAACAATACAATGTGTAAATCCATCGTAAATAATAACATTAGTAATGCCAAGCAATACATAAAAAAAGAAACGTCAAAATAACACTAATTCTATGTTAATGCTCACGAAAAGCGATTCCAAAGGTGACCCAACCCTAACTTTCGGAACAGAAAAACACTGGCAAAAACACAAATACTCTGACAAATAGTAATAAATAACTCCAAACTGCCAAGCCCGCAGCAGTTTCTTTCACCCACCATAAACATAATGCTGCAGACACAACAATATACATACACAAGTACCATATTTCTCAAACTGAAACGTTATTAATCGTAAATCCTAATTAAAAATTCCCCTAGGGGCCAACGGATTTGGAGAATTAAAACACCTAAAGGCCCCAACATAATTATAGACTCGACCCGCGATATAATCGCGCGCGACACAAAGGCACGGCTCGTTGCGCGACTTGCGGGGCCTTTGTGTCCCACGCGATTTAATCGCGTGTCGCGCCTGTTTGAAGGAGCTTTAAAACGGTTGTGGAAATCATATAAGATTCTCTTTGGGTTTAAAAGATCTTATGAAATGGTGGTACGGAGGACTTAGTTTTATAAGATGCTGAGTAACGATCGTTTGGACAATATTTTAGTGGCAAAAATGACTAAAACTTAAGTTCAGAACCTTGACACTTGTGCTCTTGCGTCTCCAACGAAAATTTATTTACGTGTACTTTTGGTGGCAGTAAAATTGTTTCATTATGTACTTCGAAATGTAGAGTAAGTACTAACCCTTTGTTTTGGAAATACGAGTTGAATGCTCGAGTATATGTCACATAATGACGGCCATATGTCCAAAGAAATATTTCCAGCACAACGTGTGGGAAACAAAAATAGGAAAAAACGCACGTGGTGTTATGTGACTGATGGACTAAGTACAAAGAATAGGCTTTACAAAGAACAGACAAGGCAATTAATTTTGTGAAAAATGTTCCCCTCCTTTTCTCTTGGACACGCTATCTTCCTCAATATTAAATTATCCCTAGTAACGCTTTTTTATACGTAAGGAAGCATGACACAATCCTTTAGTTTCTTAATGTATGATATTGATAAAGGATGGGAGAGTAATCCAGTCAAAATAGACAAAAATAAGTCGTAACTTAGACAAAATTCGCATAGAGCTGAAAATTGGCAGAGATGTTAAATACATCATTATAAATGAAATGTCAAAAATCCCCTTCGATCCTACTTCTGCAAAAAAAAATATTCAAGGTCAAAAGTACAAAATTAAGGTTTTTTCCATTTTTCTCGAAAACAGTAAGTATTATCGTGAAAATAGATCAGACAAAAGTTGTAGATCATACAATTCTCTACAAAAATGGTTCAGTCACTTTTTCTCTTACGACTTTCATATTTTACATAATATGCACACATTTCCGCACCACCTATGAGGTAATGTACTTAGTACATTTTTTCTAACGTGGTTTCCCCAGTAGGTGATGGAGATAGCCCTTCAATTAACTCCCCTTGACTTGTACATACAGCAGGAAGCGGCGCTAGCCGCCTTCAGGCTAATGCATCTGGGCATATGGGGCAAAAACATTACCAGTCCACACGCTAAAATCCTGGACCGGGCGATTGAGTACCAGCCTCTCATCGCTGCCCCGTGTGAAAGAACACCAAACCAACCGATGTTCAACAAGAACTACATTATACAAACAGTTCAGGAAGAAAGGGATCAGTCAGGAGTTAATGAAGTGCGCATTTATACAGACGGCTCTAAAACACAAAACGGTTCAGGTGCTGGCGTACACTCCCTTGACCTAAATATTAACTTTCACATACCACTAGGCACACATAGTTCGATCTTTCAATGCGAATGTGTTGCCTTAACACAAGCTGCAACAGCAGTAAAGCGCTTAGGCATCCGGAACTATGGCATTAAATTCCTATCCGACAGCCTATCTGTGCTCAAAGCTTTAGGAAGCAAATAAACTAACAATAAGCTAATTTTTGAGTGCCATCTAGCTCTGGAGAGTTTATCGACGTCTAATCGTATTACTCTCCAGTGGATCAAAGGGCACAGTGAATCTCTGGGCAATGATGCTGCAGATGAACTTGCGAAAAAAGGCTCTGATATGAGGGTGCTAGGCCCGTACCCACTTCTCCCTTTGCCTTTCTCATAATTTTGTTCGTGGATTCGCCAAAGATCGACCGAACTTCATAACAACAGATGGTCACGGGCAACAGACTGTAGGTAGACAGTCAAAATTGGCTTTACCAATGATACACCCGCGATTAACCAAAAAACTTCTCAGCCTGAGTAGGAATAACCTTAGAATAATAATAGGTACAATTACGGGCCACAACCTCCTTAACAAACATCTTTTCAACATAGGCGCCACGGACAGCCCCCTTTGCAGGGGCTGCCTTGATGCCGAGGAATCAGCCGCCCACGTCATCCTGGATTGCGAGGCCGTGGCTTCTCAACGTGCAGAAATCCTCGGAATAATGAGGTCGCACCGCGAAGCCTGTGAAGCTCCCAGGAAGCTTCTGTGCTTCTGGGCGGAGCTAGGCTGGCTCTGTTAGCCAGAATCCCCACGCACAACGCGAATACGGGAAGGGAGTCCCATCATCATCATCATTCCCCAGTAGGGATACTCTACGATCTATTGTAATAAAGAAAGTTTGATCAGATCGTATCCTTTTAATTGAAAGAATCCTCGTAGTAATATTGCTAATGAGTAAAGTGGAATAGATTGTTTTTTTCCACATGTCATTATATAAGATAATTGTTTAATTCTACTTCGACAATTATTTCTTCGTCTTTATTTTCTTCTTCTTGCAGAAGTTCGCTGTTCTAAGAAAAGGGATGCATCAATTGTCTCCTCATCAATATCATAAATATCTTCATCTGTTGTATTTCTTTCAATATAACATGTAGAAAAACAACCTATTCCACTTTGATCATTAGCAATATTACTATTCCTGCAATTAATAGGATACGATCTGATCAAACTTTATTTATAACAATAGATCATGGAGTATACCTACTGGGGAAACCACGTTAAAAAAATGCACCAAGTACATTATTACCTCATAGGTGGTGCGGAAATGTGTGCATATTATGTAAAATATGAATTTTCTAATGATTAAAACCGCGATATCTCACGAATGGTGAGTCGTAAGAGAAAAAGTGACTGGACCATTTTTGTAGAGAATTGTATGATCTACAACTTTTGTCTGATCTATTTTCACGATAATACTTACTGTTTTCGAGAAAAATGGAAAAAAACCTTAATTTTGTACTTTTGACCTTGAATAATTTTTTTTGCAGAAGTAGGATCGAAGGGGATTTTTGACATTTCATTTATAATGATGTAGATAACGTCTCTGCCAATTTTCAGCTCTATGCGAATTTTGGCTAAGTCAAATGTCTATTTTGACTGGACTAGAGTTAATTCCCCACCATAGACAACACGTGCCTAACCTACTTGTACGTCAAAAAACATGATATATTATTAATGACGTTTGGAATTTAACCGCTGTCTGTATTAATATTCAACAGTTCAAAGCAATTTAATTAGAAGTTTTGCCGCAAAATTTCTCTGGTCCCTCCTGCCCCAAAATAAGAAAACCTGGAGCTAGCTAATCAAAATTTAATTTGCATTCCACGCTTTCTGTAATGATTACTTGACCTAGATATCAAAACAAGAGGAAAAATAAAAGTATTTTTCTACGTAGGTATCTACTATCATATTCTGAATTCCTGAACGGAACAACCAATTCGCATGAATAGAAAGCAATGGGTATTGATTTTCCCTTTGGATAAAGATACAGTAACATAATGGGTATAAAGGATACCCAGAGAGATTTTATGGGCTTTTATAATGTTGATGTTTTAACGATTTTAAGAAATGCCTTATCTCGGACTATCAATCAACGAGATAGAGTTGCAAAATTTTGCGGAAAAAGCATTAAGGCTCCTTCAAACAGGCGCGACACGACACGAGACACAAAGGCACCGCAAGTCGCGCTACGAGCGGTGCCTTTGTGTCGCGCTCGATTATATCGCGTGTCGCGTCTGTTTGTAGGAGCCTTTAATCAGTCTTTATTATAAACCCCGCCAAACAAGCTGCAGATATTGAAAACTATCCGACAGACGGTTGACAGACAACATAAATCAAATCTACGGAGCTTTCTTTAGCACTATCGACTGCAGGCCTCAGGCCTCTTGAAAATTAGGCCTGGTCTAGCTACAAAGCGGTCGAGCGCAGCTGCCATCTTCGTAGGCCGAGATGAAAATGTAGGTTAAAAGTAGTTTTGTATCTTTCAATTTATCTAAGGAAAAGCTACATAGCTTATATACAAAACATTTCAGACAAGAACGCATTGATAATATCATCAGTGCAAGCTACATGTTTAGGCATTCATAGAATAGAACTACAATTATCTGGGTCTTCCCACGGCTGTCGTCCATTCCCCTTTAGTGACCCTGCCAATTACAATGGGAATTGGGAGCGGTCTTAATTTTAGATATGCATACATTTCTGATCTTCCTCACAGCTATAATTAAAATAGCTCGTGTTTTAATTGTATTAAGAATGGAAATAAATATTCAATAACAAGAACATCGTCTAACTAAGAAATATCACATTCTTGCGTGTATCTCGGAAGCGAAAATTCATCCAGATGAGGTAAACGCTGCCGTGAGCCTATATTTACTCTCTATTGTTAGAACTGAAGTATTCTGACTAAGATCAGACACCTGCCGGACGCGGGTACCCGATACAATGTAAAACAAATTCAAGACTGGACGAGAAAGTGCAAATAATGGTTACGCTAACATATTGTGTGGATCTATGGAGAAATGCATGCATTAGTAGTGCAATTCAGAATGAAAAATCATTTTTTTATACCTAAAGATAGCGCAATTTGGTAAAGGAAAGTGGTAAGTGAGTTTACGGGACATTACTTATGTAAATAGCGGTAAAACATCGATATGGAAAAAATGTTCAGCTTCCGAATTCACACGTTGCTTTCATCGCCCCAGTTATACAAGATGTCATTTGACCCTATAAATCCCATGACAAACGTTCGGTAAATAATAGCGTGCGTGCAATAAACCGTGACGACATATATTCAATATTCGATTCTTTTGCATGGACCATGGAACAATGAAGAATGAATGCAATTGTCGCAGCTGTCACGCTACGCTGCGCTACATATGTGAAATTAAAACTACCGTCATAGATGATGTGGTGTTGCATATTAATATTTAATTTTCCTATGCCGCATATTATTGTAATAAATCCAAGTGTTGTATTGTATTTCTCCGCGTAGAATAACAAAAAAGCGCTTGCTTTAACCACAGTTTTTAAGCAAGTAATGGTAAATTAAAAAGGCTTTAACATGGCTTTTACCAATCAAATATTCAAAGATTTAGTTTTCTGTATACTTGAGAGGTATATGAAATTTGAGTTATTTATCAATGTATGTCATCAATTAATCATAAGCTCGATAGAAAATATAAAGCTTTATTATTAGAGAAATTCTCTCATTAGATCTATTATTTAATTATACAAAATTTTACACAGAAAAATCTTCTGTCTTGTAGTGCTACTGACCACTTAAACATGTAAAACCCGTATCATAATGCCATTATATTACGGTGTCCGCCGAAACAACCGGTTATGTTAAACTGTTTACATCATTCGCTCGAAATAAATATTGTTATGCCACACAAAAGTGTATGTGTTCCATTCCGCTTTTCCTTTACTATATTGGTGAACTGCTGTTTTCTTCCTTTATGTTTACAAGCTTGATGAAATTGTCTTTTAGCAATTGTACACCGATTGGGCTGTTCGATTGTGCCTCCAGGACAAGTGGGCGACCTTGTTGCTTATCTTAATTTATTCAAATATGCGTTCTTACTCAGGACATAAAAAAACGTGTTCGATAAACTGACTAGGTATGAACTGATCAAATTCTTTGAACAAAGCACGAGCCAGAATATTCTCTTTACACAGTTGACACATCGCATTTACAATATCTCTAGTGTGACCCATATGTTATTTAGGTACATTCAATATTATAAGATGCCAAAAATATTTTACAAGTTCATCCATTTGGTCAGCAAGCATTTATAAGTTCTAAATGTGTATTGCATCACAAGTTTATTTGCGGACTTGACACGGTCGAAATGTTACTGATTGGCCTGCGCGGACGCTGCATCAGTGACGTCACTGTTTATAGGATAGGACTGGAGGAAATAAATAAATATGATTGATAGCAGATTATAGCAACCTTGGAGATTACGTTTATGAAGAACCTTTCAATACCTACCACTAATCGTAGCTACAAATTAAAAATGCAATGACTGTAAGAGTCAATGGCAAAAACAACACAAGGATGCTCTCAACAATTCCTTTATTAATAATAATGACAATAGAAGGTGTTATTACAGTGAAAATTGATTAGACTGGGATATGTGTACACATACATAAAGCAACTAACAGCATCCAAGTACACCATAATATCCGTTCGTTGATTAAACTCTAATGGTATGCGAAGTGGCGGCGTCAGACAACTTGCTTTGACTGCTTATGACGTATGAGGTACTGAATTAATATCGGATAACATTTATCCATACAGGGAAGACGATCATAAATGATGCTTTAGAAGAAAATTATACTAGTTTCTATGTAAAGTCGCTAAATAGGTAATCTTAAACTGAAATGATTCTGTTTTCAGAGAAGTCATAATGTGTTCGGCACTGCTAGATTACGGTTCATAAAATTTTATAGGTGATATGAAACCCGAGATCTGATTCGGAGACAAGGACTTGAGATTGTGACTAATAAAACAAATGACCAAATTGTACAGTACACGAGGTCCTGGTAACAGGATGAAATAATTTTTCTTATGATCGAGCACACGATGGGGTCGATTTATTGTACTCCCACTCAGTTGGTTTTCGTTAATTTCCGGCCAAATCTAGAGCAATTTATTGTGAATAACAGTAACTGTCTCATTCCCTGCGAGTTACCCCTCTCGTTTCAATGACTGCATTGTTAATGGTAACAGCTCACCGCGGTGTGATTTTTTCAAATTAAAATGCATTCTGCTTCATTGTTATGCAAATTGAGTCCCATCCCGGAGCTTTAATTCTATTCGAGATTTCCACGATACTATTTTATCTGAATGCAGTAGCTTTCCGTGCTTCGTGTCCGGGCATGATTTCCTGTTATTAGTGGTGTCATATTTATTTCAACCCACAGTCAATGTTCAAACTAAACTACAAATTGCATGCACGGTTACGGACGTGTATGTGTTATAAGTAAATATCGTACATAATACCGATCATGTCATGACACACAAAATATTAATAATGCGTAATCATTTATTCAAGACGTCAATAAAGATAAACGATCTTATTTATCATGCCAAATCAATATCAAAATCTTAAAAAAAAACACACAATTAAAACGAAACTCAAGGTCGACCCTTGCGGCACACCACCAATGTTTTATATTTTCATCTTATTGGATCTTTATTCACGGACCATTTCTCTACATAAAAAGAGAGTAAGCAGCAAAGGCGACCAGGCGCTAAGGGCGAAAAAACACAGACAAGTCTATTCAACGAAAATAAGGTCAACCTCATCTTGATGGCTTCTATAAAACGCCTCAACCAAGTCAAAATATAATGAAGACGATGTTATAAGACGGCGCCATGGTCAAATTTACAAACGTTGTAATTTTGGGCATAACATGAACTTTTTTGCCGTTTACGAACTTGGTCTTGAAGCTCGTGTCACCTTCACAACACATTTATGGTATTAATTGATGATATTGTTGAAGGGCGACAATGCTGTTACAAATCTTAATTTGTGGTTTTGCACACGCAAAGGGAGTGTCATCCATAAAATTTATTACGCAATTAGCGAGATTAAAATAAACGTTTACTGCTTGTTGCTCATCGAAACAATAGCTTCGAAGTAGTTCCAAGTAATCCACATATTTACGCCAGCCAATAACGTTGTACTATACCGCCATCATAACAAAAAAAACATGAAGTACTCAATCGGAAATATTCTATATCTACATATTTTAGAACCAAGTAATTTTCTGAATGTGGCTAAATAACGATTACCCCCGCTAAGAAAATAAACAGTGTGAAATCATGTGCTCGGCAACGGTAAAGTTCTATTAGCGGTGGCCGGAAAACATTACGTGACTGGTGCTACCAGTAGCCGTCTCAATGCACTCTCTGAGGATGACTTGGCTTGCAATATTAGTTTACACCGTCGTCGCAGAGCAGCACTTCCGCAGTTTACACCGTCGTCGCAGAGCAGCACTTCCGCAACGCTGTGAAATGGGATTCAAATGAACACACCATCGCTTAAATAACATATGTAATTTTAAAACGGCATCCGTTATTTGCTTAGATGCCATTAAACGGGTAACAAAATTCATGATCTTTCATGCAAAGGATACGAGCTAATATTTATGTTCAATTTTATGACTGGTAAGAATTGATTAGTTATCGCCTTGAAATTATGCGTTAGCTAGCGAATTCCTGCTAAAATTATTTCATACTTCATCAGAGTCAACGTTATAGGATCTGTTAAATGACTTTTGGCATAGAAGCTTTTGATATCAGTCAGTAAGTATGCTCAGTATTGTGTAAATAATTATATAGTGATCATTTGATGGCAAACATCACCATCTCCAAGTCGTGAATTTGGTTAGTTATGACGACTGGCATATTCAAGTGCATATTACTCCTGAACGGAAATAATTTTTGGCACTATTGTAACTAAGTCATCAACTCACCAGCTCAAAACTAGCATCAGAAACTTTTAACAATAAAATAAAACAAGTCTCACTTTGGATGTTAAAAACTCAGTAGTTATACAAAAAAACAATCTAGAGCGGTAATACCATGGTGTATTGTTTTATTTCCACTTGGCTAGCCATCAGATGACGTCACGCACTGCCACCTTCCGCTGGATAAAGTGGAGACCACGGATGCGGTCACTAACAGACAGAGCACGGTTTTACGTTAGGGATTTGTAATACGTAGTGATTTATTGTTCTTTGTTTAGGAAAGAATAATATAGGTAGTTGTTAGTGGTCTACGTTTGTATAGATATATAAGTTCTCTTAAGCTTCCATGATTAATTTAGGCTTTTGGCACTTTTTTTTTACCTCAAAAGGCATAATTGAGCAGTTAGCCATGAACGATCCGGCGAGCTAACGCCCTCATTTGGCATTGCTCGCGCAAATAGCAACCATCTGTCTAGCAAAGGACGCTCGACAGCTATATTGGTCTGAGTCTAGACCTAACGCGAGCAGGTTGGCAAATATTAAAACTATAACTTTGTTCGAGTTCATTTTCTCTCTCCATTACATTACTTTTCATTAGTTTTATTGTCTACACAATTCTAGATGGATTTGGATTTGGATTCTAGGTGGATTTGATAGAGACATTAATGGGTAAGTAAACTTGATATAGGTAGAACTACGAAATTGGGATTGTACATAAAATGTCACTTCAAACAGTTCGAGCAGTTAACGTTTATTTATACCGCTATAAAGAAAGTACTTGATCGTACTCGTATAAAGTTACATGAAACTATAGATGATGATGTAACAATTACGACGCCTCACCAATTAAATTTGGCCCATATTTGTCACGTCTAAAATAGTCTGAAATACACTTCTCAGTAGTAATTAATAACGTTATCCAACTGCACAAAGAACGCGTTAAATCGATACTAGGTCAGTAGACAAACTATTTCCCTCGTGTAAAAATGTAAACAAAACGGTCGTAAAGCAAACGAAATTAGCCAGGCAGGCACCGCCATGCCATTACAGACGAGACCAGTTCTGAACTTGCTAACCCAAATGACTCGTGAAGAGTCGTGAAAACAAATGTGAATTTAAGGAAACCAGATTACGGTTGTTGGTTGACATAATAGTTCTTTCGGTTGAGCACTTGGCCACTTGAATGTATCTTTTGTAGCCACGCATACAGTTATATCACGACACGCTATTACACAAATTGCTAGATATTGTTAGAAAAGTAAGGATGGGTAAGTATACGTATTAGTTTTTCTTTTTCATCTTCAAATATGGGTTTGCGATGACAAAAAGAAGTAGCAGGTGATTAAGATCAAGTTATATCTGAAACGGTGGCATGTTTAGATAACAGTACCGAAATAACCCTCCACTTGTTGTTCACGCGTACGGGTATTGGTAACCGATCGATTATTTTCGACGTACTATAAGGTACGTCATGGATTTTTCCTTCGTTACAATTTTGCATGTCCGTTTCACTGTTAAGGAAATTGTGTAAAGAAAGTTGTATCAAAGAAAATTTCCTTTTATTGATGAAATCTATCGTAATTTAGACTTATCAGGATACCATACTGAATAGTTTCTCTAAGTGGCTAGCCGTCTCGGCATTTTATAAAATGTCGTCTGTTAATCTGCTCTACCTTTTTACTTTCATTTAGTACTAAAATAAACTGCCGGCCAGCCGACAATAACAAAATGTCAGAGAACACTTTCACTCGAAGCAAAACAGAGCATCGGACAGACTATACGGAAACAAACAAATTAAAAGGCACAGACAAAGGGTACACTTGAATAGAAGCCTTTATTGACTGATAAATAATAAAAACATTAACCAACACTGCGCAGTAACAAGAGAAAGTTAATGAAATAAAAAGTCCAAGTCATTATTTTTATCTTAAAATCTTAAATGATAATTTTAATATCTAGTGTATTCAACAGGTATCAGATAAGGTGTTAACAAATTCATTAACAGCCAGATGACAGATAACATCGGATGCGCTCGCGCAGTTCAATTTAGTAATTTGTCAACAATGGCTCTACTATCGACGGGAGTGTTACATACTCGTTGCGGCTTCAATGGATCAATTGATATGCATAACTGCTCTGCATCTCGGTCATACATTGTTGACTTCTTCGTTCAAGTGAAACTCATGTTCTTTATCTGTCGTAATTTCCTATTCTTATCTTCTTAAGAATTTACTGTCTGTATATGTTTTAGCTCAGTTTTCATATCTGGATCAGGAAATACTTCAGGTTTTATAACGACTAAGGAAGAAATTTTGGAAATTACCTATGCGGAAAAAGTAGCTATTTAATTAAAATATCTCATACATTTTTTAATCACTATTGTGTTACTAACGGTAGCTGCATGGTTGATAAAGTGTACTTCATTGGCGCATTACAGAAGGGTGTCGTGAGCTCTGGTGGAATAATCCAATTAATTTACGCTACACTCTTCCTCTTCGCTATGAAGTATTTATTTATAAATTCGCCAATATTCTACACAATTTCCAGTTCGTGTTTGGTAAACAGCACTTTCGTGATAGAAAAGATACATTTTGTTGGTCCTTTCTGTGAAACTTTAACTACCGTATGATGTACTCTGTGGTAAGGCTTCTTCATGGCTTCGTGTAACTTTAATTTCCTTTCTATGGAGAACACAAATGACACATGAACTCAATTTCTTTATTAAATTGCCTCTTTAAATAGTAGCTATAGGTACTGTTCCTGCTTATGGTACTTACATATAACAAACAAAACACAAAAGTAGCGAATTCACCCCAACAGTTAACTGTATTCATCTTATTCAGGCTAGTAGGCAATTTGTGTTTTTGGCAAATATTCTTTCGTGGCCTCCCCTGCATTGTCGGTTCCATATAAAATATTCACCAACGATACTATTTACAATCAACCAGCTTCTCCCCGCTACTTCGTTCGCGTGATTTTCTCGTTTTAACATAAAACATAACCTATGATACTCAGGGATAATAGCTTCTCATTAGTAAAAGAATTTTCGGAATCGAATCAGTAGTTCCGAAGATTACCCTCTACAACCTCACAAACTTTACCTCTTTATAATATTAGTATATATTATGACAGCTCTTCGGTTGTCGGTCACAGAGTTCGGGGATGGTACTTACCTACGTTATAAATTCGGTCCCTCCGGTCCCTCCACCCTCTCTGGGGGATGACGTCATGTCAAGCGGAGAAACCTCTCAAGGTCGCTCGAACTGTTTTGATTCGATAAACGTCTTACAAATGTAGAAGGGAAAAAAACATCGGTCACGTTTGCTGAAATCTAAAATTGCTTTGGGTGGTTATTGTACAAGTTTACAGAAGTCGTTCTATAATGTACTCTACGGTTCATTAAAATCTACTCCCAGCAATTTTATGCCTAATGTTATTTCATTGGATCGCCATTTAGTTTAGAATTTAGCAAACTTCATGGTTCCACTATGGCTGGAATAACGATTTTTCTAGTAAGTAAACAGCAAGGTGGGTCGGCCACGCCTTGTGGGTACCCACGTCCCACAGTGTCTAATAGTTACTATCATAACGTACCTAACGCCATGGATCTGCGACGACCTTGACCGCAGTCGTAAAACTCGTAGAATCATATCAATCGTTGCAAATTAAGGAAAAAAGCTCTATTTAGATAATGTGGTCTCTATTAGACACATTTTACGCTGTGTAAAAAGGAATCTAGTCTCGTATCGGCTGGATGACTGACTCATGGCGACTGATCTAGTTATTAGCTGCCTATAAAACATCCGCAAATCGTTACAGAAACAGGTAACGGCATCTAATGTTCGAAACTGCCAGAATTCTATAGCTCATTCCAACCAGTCTCTGAGATTACATCATTTTCATTTTCTTCATACGAGTATTTGTCACACTCCTCATTTCCTTGGAATTCATCTGTCCCATTTTCAGCTTCATTCAAGGTAACAAAATCACATCTGTCACTTCTGTTAGTGACCATATAAAACCCAAACACAAAGTACAGGATATTAGCAAGGCCCGTGAGTCCGTGACGTACCCACCATGCAATATAAATACAGCAATTGCTCATTAAAAAAAAAACTGGCACTCCGGTAGTGCCGACAGAAGTGAAAACTTGAACAATTACGAGTGTATTTTGTGAATCGTCTTATAAACAAAACACGCGTGTTAAGGTGTGTTCCTTATTTTATAGGGTTTTTTGCAA
The DNA here is from genome assembly GCA_963855955.1 of Luperina nickerlii. Classification (NCBI taxonomy): domain Eukaryota; kingdom Metazoa; phylum Arthropoda; class Insecta; order Lepidoptera; family Noctuidae; genus Luperina; species Luperina nickerlii. Next base: position 7,991,233 of record OY979687.1, on the reverse strand, counting down.
ATCAGGTATGATGACCAAAGTGACTGGTTTATTCTTCTCGTGAAAGGAATTTATTCAGATTTACAAATAAGCACACAGGATAGACTTCAGTTCGTGGTGTTGGTCGCGGCAGTGGTAAGAGAAGCAAGCCCATGGAGCTCGTCGTCAGTTATATATCCGTGGTTCAGCGCCATCTCGTCGTTGTTGGATGAACTACGTAGTTAGTACGCGAGGCCCTCGTAGTTCTTCCCGATGTGCATAGATGGCGCTGTCCTCAACAACGCGCGTCTTTCGTTTTACGTCTTACGAATCTTACGATCAGGGTCACGTGACCTGACGCGAATTTAGAAGTTTTTACCCATTCCAAAAAAAGTACACAGCGCCGCTAAAGAAGTTTTCACTTCAAAAAATGAATAAGTGAATTAGGACAACGCTACCCAGATTGCGACTTTATTCTAATTGTGTAATAATGCAGCAGATGTTATTTGTAAAAAAACCTTGAATCTTGATGCAGACTATTTGCGTCATCCGTCTTGCTCCTCTTTTGTCGTGCAAGACCATAGTTCATTGTACATTTTGTTTTTTTTTTTATGGATTCGCTTTGCTAATTATTCTGTGGCATAATTCATTTTGTTAATGTACGGAAAAAATGTGAAGAAAAAACCTTGAAAAAATATGTAAAACAAGAAAGCCATTTTAGTTTTTTTACAGAGTAATTTATTTCAAATGCAACGTCAAGTTTTCCCGTTTTTTATCAAGGCTACAAAAGCTTTAGGTATTTTCTAAAAGTATCATGATTTGACTACCTGCTAAGAAGTCTCCTTTTCTGAAACGGCAAGTCATTGAAGACATTGAAACAATACGAACGTTCGCACGCCCGGAAACTTCCGATGAAGGTGTTTCCCATCAAAGGGAGCGAGTCTGAAGTAGGTACTTTCGGCGCCTACAGCATCAGCAAGTACCACGAAACTCTCAACAATCTGGGATTCGTGGACTTTTACACTCGAAACCTACGCTTGCGACAACTAATACAAGGTACAAAATTGATTGCGGTTTTATTTTTGTATATTCTTTTCGTTTAATTTTGGATGGAGGAGGGAGAAGGGAGAAAAATGTATGAATTCTGTTTATTATGTGAACAATGAAATGTAGGAAAAGAGAGTGAATGATAAGAGTGATGGCTGACAAAACACATTGCTTCGAACCCAAGAAACATACATCCGCCTCCGCCGAGTCCGCCTCTGTACATTTATGTGCTTGAAGTATTAAATAAATAAATAAATAAACATAGGACCAAAGAAGGAAGAAGAGAATGAATTTCTTACACTGCTTTGTGGACACAAGATTATTCAAAATTCGTACTGATTGCATTTCAGATATCTAATAGAAACAAGAATAAGTGATATCATAGCTGATGACGAAGTGGCTATAATTAAATATTAGATGCAATTATCGTAAGGACTTGAATGCTGGCAAGCCTCGAGAGTGATGACATGTTAGTATAAAATATGAATTTTTATATCTATTTGTGTGGGTAGGTAAGTCTTACTGCTATGACATAAACAATGTTTCTGTTACAGTCAAAAACATTTAATTGGTGAAAACGACTTTTGACTTTTTTCAGTCAAGACCCATACTAAGTTTTTAATGGGTCACAAAAAAACCTGCCTATCCAATACATTTCACAATAAATGTTTTCAATTGTAAAATGGGTTAAGACTGATTTTGGCAGCCAAAAGTAGGTTTAACTGGTTATAAGTTTTAACTAACAGCTCTTAAATATGATTGGTGATGCACAATTCATTTAAAAGAGGTAATTGTTCATATTTGTTTATTAGCATTTGAAGTTCTTCTAGAGTATTTAGTCCATGGTGGATTTAGTTGTTTTATGTCATGTCTGTTATAATTTTAGTTCTGAAGTATTCTATGACTAGACGAGTTCCATTCATGTTGGATAAAATCTCCCCGCTCTATTGCAATAGTATTTGTGAAGGAGTTTTTATGCATAGCAATTTTTTAGCTTTAAAAACAGTCTACATTTCTTAGTACCTACACAAATCTACAATTCATCAATGAAAATCATGGCTCTGTTTACAAACCTAAAACACAGTCCATAGCCATAATAAAAACAAGCTAAGTATATTTTATATTAAACTTGTAGAATATTGAGTGGGTGATGACAATTTGACATCTCATTGTAATGTCCATAGTTCTAATTGGGTCGGCAGACTGGGTCAATTAGAATGGCCTTTTTAGCACAAGCCTCAGAAATATTCTTCATAACATGCTAGCTATAATAGGTGGGAAATACCGTTAGTTTAATTGGTACCTACACCTACACTGATTTCTTAATAGCTGACTCTACCGACTTTGTTTACTGTCATGATTTTTTAAGATTGGGCTTAATAAAATCATCTTGATTGAATTTATTGATATTTTTCATACTACTTAAATAATTTTAAGATTTGTAGGTTAAAATGCTAGAGCTAGAGCTGCCATAAAAAACTCTTTAAAGTTTTTTTTTATGAAATGTAATTGAATAAGTGCTTTGAGCAGTTTGTGACTATATTCCAGTTCTGTATCAAATTGTTTATAAATGCCTTGATTGTTCAAGAAGATTTAATAAAGATACAAGGCCAAACAACCCATACAAATATGTTGATGTTAACAATGAGAAGTGAAGATATTATCACTGCCATCTGACAAATTGAACTGATGAATAATGAAGCTAAGTACTAGCAAGAACCATGTATCTATGAAATATTTATCAAGAATACTCTGTATTTTTCTTAAAAAACGCCGTCGAAAAATGAGTGTAAAATACATATACGAACATACCATGTAGGTCGGACTCTACAACCGCACACTAAAATATATTTAGGTATGATCACCAATGACATCATATTTAACAGAAAATCGGCCAGTAACCCAGAAAAAAACGCCGCATAGTTTCGCCTGAAATAGGTCATATCCCCGTGTAGAGTGACCACCTATCCAGCCTATCCTGAGTACCCGGGTCATACATGATGCGCGAAAACACCCTTGCCTCAACCGCACCGCCGATTAACCGGTATTATTACTTAATGCCAACGTTATGGACGCTCCAAAAAATATTAACAGAACCCCTATGTCTTTCTGAGTTTACGGTGAAGCTCTGAGGTCAGAGGATGCGAAAAATCGCAGTGAAAAAAATAAATTAAAAAGTCATATCGGTACCTGTTTACTTTTGTTGTCGATCCCGTTTGCCTTGCCGTCTGGTACGTTGCCGTTGTTTTCCTCACTTTTTTCACTTTTCACACCCTCCAACGCCATCTTCAAACGCTTATTTTATTCACTGTCATGCGAGAAATGTAATAATTTCTCGTATTTCACCGAACATGAAATATTTCGTCACAAATTCAATACGAGCAAACACTCCCATAGACAACGGGCTGTCACAACCCACAACGCGTCGTAGTAGCGGACGCATTGAGCGCTAATGAAAAATGAAACGGATTCGCTACGGGAGAGAGAGAGCGAACCATTCGTAGAGCACGCAGAACCGGGGATTCGACCAACCGACGCGACGCATTTAGGCTAGCTGGGACTCGAATCAAATCGAAATCAAGAAAACGATGAAAGCATCAAAAATGTCCTGAATAATAATTCAATTATTTACATTTTTATGTAACATTTTGTATCAAGGGGCAAGCAAGGGGCTGATCAGCTTTTATGATTTGAGATGCAGAGAAATTTTTCATTGCGATATCCTGTAATAATTTTCCGAATTTATAAATAAAGAAATTAGTTTATTATCTTTTGCGTTTTTAATTATTGAGGGAGTATTGAATAAACCAGTTAGATAAAGCTGCTGTTTTAAATCAATTTAAGGCGACTACATGACCTAAAGCGCGGTATTTGTCGGACTGCATAGAAAAGAAAAAGAAGCGCGATGACACACGCTGGTAATTTATTGCAAAATTATGAAGCAATTATCTATTTACAAAAAATCCTTTGTATGGACTAAAAAAATAAAAACCTAGGTGTTTAATAAGTTGCTAGCATATATCCTGAAGAATATTATATATTTTTCTGATTTTGTTTACTGTAGTCGATCAATTGTTTATAAAACTTGCGTTTTTTGTGTTTAAGTCCTGTAAGCCCCTTAAACAAAAATAAAGAGACTTAGAGCCGATGAAATGATAATGTAGCGAAATGATATGCAGCGATTAAAATTATGCGTGTTATTAAAAAGCAAGGAAATGTTCTACTTTTTTTTATTATTTTGAATGTGAATTTGTTAAATTTTCCCGCCTTCGATGGAAGCATAGACAATTTGGAAGCAAAAAATTATTTCTAATGTGTTGCTCTTGTGTTGCTGAACTTTTTTTATTAACTAAAATTAAGAAAAAATATGAATGTAAGTAGGTACAACTCCGTACAACTAGCACTCTACATAGTGATAATTTTGTGCCTTTTAAATGTTTTAAAACACTAAATGCAATCGGTAAATTAAAAATATTGAGAGTATTATGAAGGACCTAACATATCGGCACCAGCGTCATCTAGAAACATAATAGCGTATTAGAGGCAGCGATATTTTCCATTACCAATCAATAGATGGCGCTAGCTTTCGTCTTTTAAAGTTAATTCACAAAAAAACTTAATCTGTGAAGAAGCTGATTCAGACTCTCCTCCCAATAAAATTGCTACAACTTAGTAGTCGTAAGGGATTTTTTTTTCTCTAACTATATTCATTGGCATTCGATCAAATTGTTGTTCTTGCTGTTGGCGCATTTCCATGCCGTCTAAAATAAAAAGATATACTTAAAAAAGGACGGTAGTGATATGCAAGGTCCGTAAATTATGTATTTTACCTATTTTACAATTATTAATTACAAATTATTTTCAGGGCCTTAAAATATTCCTTCTTAAAAATAAAGCTATAATTGAATTTGAAACATTTAAAACTCACGTCACGAAATATAATTAGGCAATCACTATCGGTGGTATTGTTTTATTTGTTTTAGGGATTTGTTGGAGGTAGATAATTACGTTTACTTCGATATCATTAGGTAACATTAAACAATAGCTAGCTTCTTCATTTACATTACTAGCACAGACTACCTACCATGTGACTGAACGAGGCACCGAAGCAAAACAATCATAGAATTCTTTCGCGGCTGTGGTAAAATTGCTCAAAAAGTGGCGTATTGCAGGGACGTATAGCGTTCGGGATGTGGGCTATTAGTTACATACTCATGCTTTTTTTTTCTATTAAAAAGAAAAACCAACCATGAAGTTTTTACTAAAAAAATTCATAGAAGTTTTTATGATTCATGCAAATACGTATATTTCTAAAAAGAAGCTACTAATTTGTTTCAATATCAGATTTAATGATTTGATTGAATGAGTTAGGTTAGGTTTCATTTCATTTCATCTCATTAAATTTCATTTTCATTTCATATCAATAAAAAAATTCTACTGAAGACTTGGCTGTATGGGCATAGTTCCCTTTGCCTACCAGAATGGGTGAATAAAAAAATCTCTGCTTATATTTTACGGTTGGCGCCATTAGTTAGTTGAGTTTATTGTGTTTTTATTATTTTATTAAATTGCTTCATTTTTTCGCAACTGTATTAAAAATAGTCGTTCAGTACACGTGCGAAACCGTCATTGCAACTTGTTCCGACTGTCAACCCTCGCCTTCGGCTGCGCCTCGGCTCGGGTAGACATTTGTCGGAACTCTTTGCAATGACAACCTTTCCGCACTTGTAATGAAATATACTATTTCATTACAAGTGCGGAAAGGTTGTCATTTGTTGGTTGGTTGACAGTCGGAACAAGTTGCAATGACGGTTTCGCACGTGTACTGAACGACTATTTTTAATACAGTTGTGAAAAAATGAAGCAATTTAATAAAATAATAAAAACACAATAAACTGAAAACTCAACTAACTAATGGCGCCAACCGTAAAATATAAGCAGAGATTTATTTTTTCTTCACTCATTCTGGTAGGCAAAGGGAACTATGCCCATACAGCCAAGTCTTCAGTAGAATTTTTTTATTGATATGAAATGAAAATTCTTTTCAATCAAATCATTAAATCTGATATTGAAACAAATTAGTAGCTTCTTTTTAGAAATATACGTATTTGCATGAATCATAAAAACTTCTATGAATTTTTTTAGTAAAAACTTCATGGTTGGTTTTTCTTTTTAATAGACATTATTTTGACAGTTGGGAAAGAGAACGCACGAGTTCGGGAAAGGTAAAAAAAAAGCACGAGTATGTAATAGCCCACTTCCCGAACGCTATACGTCCCTGCAATACGCCACTTTTTGAGCAACTGTATTAAAATATACTATTTCAACACACTTGCTCGTAAAGTGGCTCTTATTGAACCGCTTTTAGGTCCTAAGTGCAGTCTAATGCAGTGTATAAAAACGCGTGCTTTTTAATTTATGTTATTGCACTAGTGCGATAACGCCACAGATAACTATTTACTAGTCGGAGATGCGCGTTTCTTTAATCTCATCAAAGAGACTTCATGCCAAAAGAAATCCGCGGGCCATATTTCACTTTTTTTTAATAGTCTGTATTTTTGTTTGTTGATTATTTCTGAAAAAGTGTGCTATTTAGAGACTTCGTTTTATTTTTCCTGTAATATTTACATAAACTTCTATCACATAGAATTTTTATTTGAGTCGAAAACTATTCAACCTAAACAAAAAAAAATGTTTGAGGATGTGCAAACTTCGCTCTTTTATATGAAACCCACATAGTAGCTACCCTACTTCGAATTTTTCAGACTCCCTTTCAGTCCCTGTTGCAAAAAATATAGGATATTTTTATTTCTTTCTTGTTTGTAAAATAGTTGGGCAAACGTTATCTAAAACTATTCCAAATTTCGAGTTGATAGCATTAGTAGTTCTTGAGATATCCAGCTGTGACAGACAGACAAACAAACTGAGTCCACCATAAGGGTTCCGTTTTACGATTTTGGTATGGAACCCTAAGAACAAAAAACAATGACCCACATACCTATCCTCACATTCACAATAATTAAAGCGTTGAACGAAAACGCGCCCATTATTACAACTCTACCCTGAACTGACAAATTTAATTAAGTTATCTCTATCTATCTGAAAAATTTAATTAAGTTATCTCTGGCTGTCACAACTTCAACAAAACAGATGACTGATACAGGTCACGTCCGAGACGACTGGGACAGACAGCCACTGAGAGATAAGAACAGTGATCTCAAATCAAGGCTTTGTAGCCAATGTAAGGTGGCTCCCGACTCGATAGAATGTGTTCTATACACCTCTTAGTATCAAACAAACAAATACGCGTTTTGCGAAATTGATCACTAATAGCTACTAGAATTGTCGCACTGATAGCTGTCAGTAACGCATTCTCTCAACGGCTGGAGTCTGGACCTACTGTAGGCCTAACTTTCATTTTCCACAGCACCTTTTTCTAATAGCTAGCTGGTAACTAAACTGCGTATGACGCTGAATTCGTAAAATTATAATTACCTATTATAAAAGCCGTAAAATGGTATTGGTAGGTAAGATAATGTCAACCACACTTACAGCAGTGGTGGCGATACTTGCTCTACGAAAATAGCTTATTACCACTGCAGTTGACTGTGCCTACCATAGACTATAGAAAGAAATGAAGTGTGTTTTTATGATTTGTGGTGCCTACTAACAGTTGAATAAAACAATAATAAAAGAGTTCTGTAGCCATAGGTTCGCACGTCGACATTCATTTTCAGTATAAGCTGACTTCAGACTACCCAATGCAATGCGAGGTTAGATAAAACTAGAAATGTATAGCTTGATATGGCGTCGTTTGTGCCTAAATAGTTACGAGTAGGTAATATTAACGAGTCCTAGGTGAAAGTCCACGTTATCATGGCTGTAACTAGCTGATGAACTGATAAAGGTCATATCAGCAGGACACAGGACAGTTAACAGATAACACTATCAGTAACCTATCAGTACAGTCATTGAAACAATCACTAACTGTGTTACTGGTTACTTACATTAATTATTATTATATTAACGCTGGTGCTTTAATTATATTCCGAGCTAGCTTCTGCCCGCGATTTCGTCCGCGTGAAATTTCTTGTCCCCCCGGTCCACCCCGTCGCATCTCATCGCCTGCCCGCGCTGTTACTTCGTTTTTGCTTAGCGTTCTTTCTGACTTTTTTTATTTTTGTTCGGCTCCTAAGAGTCATAGCGTGATGTTAAATAGCCCTTGGCCTTCCTTGAGAATTGGGCTATCAAATGCAAAAAGAATTTTTGAATCCGACCGGCAGATCCAGAGATTAGCAGCTTCAAACATACAAACAAACAAACTCAAACAAGTTCCCAATAATAAAAAAGTATTAACGTCTTATTGAAAAAAAAAAAACAATATTAAAATCAGACTTTAATAAAAAAATAAATACCTAAATTTATTTATTCACTAAAACAATACATTAAATAAATAAAATGTTTTTGTAAAATACAAAAATCAACTTGGGCTTATCACGGATTTGAGCGCACGTCTTGTTTGGGGGTAACCAGTTTTTGGAGCTGTGTGTAGGTACATACCTGTAAAAAATGTTCGACGTTATTTTCCGCAAGAATTCAGTTTAGTCCTAAGTATTTTTTTCTGGCTTTTGACTTTCAACTGCTGGGTACAAAATTACTGATGTCCTTTCTTCCAGCCGACCTGGGGCAGGAGACTGAGGAGATTGGAAACTCTGCTTCATGTATTGCCAACAGCAACAAAACCCAAAAAGGAGGGTAATATTTTATTATACGCGTTAGTATGTATTTAGACCTGTAGTGGACGTGGCAACGGCCGCAACTTCGGAGTAGTAGGTCGTGGGTTCGAACTGGGGTCCAAAGTATAGGAGCCTGCTTGGGAGCAGGCACTTTACTTAGTGTAAATTATTTCATCACCACTGCTCTCAAAACGGTGAAGGAAACCATCGTGAGGAAACCGGCATGTCCTAGAACCAAAAATTTGAAGGCATGTGACATCGGCCAACCCGCATTGGGCTCACGTCCTCTCCTAGAGACGGGTGAACGGATTTGAATAAATGTGGTTGGCAATCTACGCATTACTTTTATCATTTTAATTAGTCTAGAAGCTGCAAAATTGCTCTGAGTAGGTTGGTACACTTATCAGTAAATAACAACATAAATAGTTTCTACATATACCTAACTAGGTACCTGCTGTCTGTAGGTAAAGTATTCAAATGAACTCGTTACTTGATCAACAATTCAACACTTTGTTCAGTGATCAGTGCGAGACACAGCTCAATAAGTTTCAATTTATTAAAAGAAGTGTTTTCAATAAACAAAATAGAATTCGCAACAGAAAGGACAATACTAAAAAATTGTTTATTATACATAATTCCTAAATTAAAGCGTGACGATTATTATTTATTAAATAATATTTGTATCCTCAAATGATATTTACCCTGTCTGTACCTAAGTATCGCATTAGGCTCGCCCGGGCGATGCGTGTGTTTAGTTACAAATGCACGCGGCAGGATTACAACGCCTCACAATAAATACACGTTTATTGTTATTATTTTAAATATATAATAGTAGAATAATAAGTGCAGTGATATTAAATAAATTAGGAGTGAACGAGCTTGGAGTGTGGTGTCTGTTCATGAGAGGCATTTTGTTTTCTAAATACTTAGTTAATTTGGAATATTAGCAAAAATGATGTCAGGTAAGTCGTATTTTTTTTTATTTGGTGCGCTTCCATGGCTCAGATTTGATTATTTTTTAATTAAATAATATTTTACTGTTTATCAGTCAACAACAGTGAACAAAGAGCGCTAAAATGTTCGAATTCATTGCAAATTACGATGTACTTGTTTGGAAATAGAAAAAAAAAAAAACAATTAAGTACTTAAATAGACTTTTCAATGATTTCCGCAATGTACGGACGCCAGCACATCAACCTACCACAATCTGTCAGATTTCTTTAATAGATTTTCAACTTTATCGCTAAAGTTTAAGGTTCAAAGTTGATTGAGAAAATCTGACAGATTGTGGTAGGTTGATGTGCTGGCGTCTGTACCTTAGATAGGATAGGTTATAGGGTATATTACGGAAATTATTGAAAAAAAAAATGGTCTTGAATCTTTGGAATTGAAAGTATAATAATATTAATCTTTTCGAGAAGATTACTTATATGTAATTAGACAATAAAGTTATTTTGATAGTTTCCACAAGGGAAGCAAATTCAAATGCAATATCAAATGAAAGTTTTACTGAAGTAGGCAATGTAAAGATACCATTAGCTATTTCATACACTAACTGGGATGGTAAAAAATGTATTTAAGAAAGGGTTTGTCTTCCATAATTTTGAAACTGTGAAGATATGGTTCAATGTCACAGTTTATTTATTTAGGACTTTCATTATTTACGTATCTATACCTTAATTTGGTATAGATCGACTAGGACTCGATAGATAGGGCGACTTAATAGAATCAATTCAATTTTACTGTAAGTTTTGACGTTCAAAAGTGCCTTTAATGTGCCTATTTGAAATAAATGATTTGACTTTGACTTTGATATTTACAATCTTTTTATAAAAACGAAGAGCAGTACAAACTATACTTATTTCATAAACAAATAAAAAAACACTCCTTTGTTTACCACAATCTATAAATAATAAGTTATGTAAATCGATACAATATGCATCTTGTTTATCCTACCTAGGTACTTGATAGTATGTCAGAACAGTCCATGTCGCTGTTAGATGACGCCCGATCAAAGTCCAATGGCGACGAGATACGAGAAAATTATATTTTTTAAGAGACAATTTAAAGTAGGCAGCAGTCTAACAGTCTTGTACAAATAACATTATCAACGGGGCTTAGAAGGTAGAAATACATACGTAATGTAACGTCACGCACGTAATCCCCGAAGAAATAGACAGAGGTGTATGTACAGACGGCAGCACATTAATTTGACAGATTGTAGTAACTTGATGTGCTGGCGTCTGTACCATAAGTAAACCCATATTTTGCCAGATATGTTTATTATGTTTAAGTACCATGTACCTAATAGAGGGCAAGCCTATTGCCATCAACCGGGCACAAATCTAGCGGGGTAATAGCGTAACACACACACACACACACACACACTCACACACACACACACACACACACACACCGTAGCAATGACTTTCATTTTGACAGTTCAACGATATTCATTGCGTTGTTGATTTTTAATTATTTTAATTTTGTATTGTTGTTTTCTTACTATTTGCTGTACTCTGGACGCTTTTAACGCGTACGTCTTTTTTAACATCGTTCTCACGTATAATATTGTAAATTCAACATTAATGATGTAGTTAACTAATATTTTTGTAAAAATATAATTTAAAAGAGTGTCCATGGAGTTTCTTGCCCGTTCTTCTCCATAGGTACCTACGCTTTGGAATGGGCAACTATAGCTTCATATTTTCTGACTGACCGACTTCTCGACAATTCAAAAGTGCCTGGTGGTGGAAAGGTTTAATTGAAATAAATGCTTTGAGTTTGAGTTTTTTTTGCAGACAAATTTTTAGAACATATATTATGAAGATGGATATGCAATATTCTTTAAAATGATTCAGATTGTTATTGATAATGTGTAACGCAATTATGGTGCATACAACGGTCTGCTACTGAGACATTCCTAATGGAAATACATTGGAGATAAAACGAAAGAAAATCAAATGTAACCGTCTCAAGCCCTTGAATGTCTTAAAATTAGATCGATGCTCTTTCGTTTTCAAACTCAGGCGCGTTTGGATGGTAATTAGCACGTAGAGCAGAGTACAATTTTGCAATAAAATAGATCTTATACGAAAATGTGCTGCGAATAAAATTTATGTTTATGCGATCAGGTCAGGTATTTTAACGGTCTATTGATCATTGGCAGGAGCTTTCATTAACTGGTACCTGCACTAAATAAATAGGTATTATACAGCAAAATAAGTAAGAATTATTGTAACTTCGAAGCTTATAACTTTTGTGCGCTTTTGTCTTCTTTCTATCATCACGATGTAGAGTAGAGTCTTGTGTCCCAAAACATGCAGCCAAAGTGACCTCTGCGCCACCGATAACGCTGTGGATGTGGCGAAGTTTTGGGCCAACAAAATTTAAATAACTGTCATACGACACGAAGAAGAATGCCAACGACACGAAGAAGAAGATCGTGACGATATTGTCGTGAAAGTTCACGTCACGGCGGCGTCACGATAACACAGGAAAGTAAAATGTAGGGAAATATATGAGGACGTTTAAATTTCCGTCCAAGATAACGTTATATAACGTGCACATATTACAATACATTTTATAGAAATGGACGTCCACGACAATATCGTCACGTAAAAAATTATAAAACCGCACATTAGTAGAAGACGTTTACCTACCTACTGGCCAATTTTGACTTGAGATGTTAGAATTCTCAGGTTGTGAGAGCTAGTATGCATTGTTTACGCAATCACACTACATAATATCACGCCTGTACACTTTAAAGGGGTAGGCAGATGTGTTCAATAGCTTCCTGTCACTGATATTCACATAGCAAGTAGTGATAAATAAAAAATAACTTTAATTTCGAAGTCGGTGTCAAAAAACGAAAATACAGAACCTACAACTTGATAATTTGTTAATTTTGCATTCTACCAATTAAAACTGAATTAAAACCGTTTTACAAGGTTAAAAAATGACCAATTCTTAACTAAAAGTAATAAAACGTATCCATTTAGTCTAAAGCATATTATATTATTGTTTATAGAATAAAACAAACAAGTCGTTTGCAATCGTTTATATCATCAGTTGCACGGTAAACTATCCACAAGGCTGAATGCGACGGGCTAATTGAGCCAATAGACAATATTTACCATAGAGTATGTACTTTGTTTGTTAGTTATCGACGCTATTGCCAATATTGTAATCGTACGAACATTAGACCTACAATTTGAGATTGATAGTGTATTACGCGATTAGGGTGCTGGCTTGGAATTTGACTTTAGATTTACAATTAGGTACCTAGATACCTACTAAACTCAGAGAAGCAAATCCTCTAGCACATGCTGAAAGAGACACAAACAATGCGCAGTCCACAGTCTGCAATGGAAACATAAATAACCTTGCATCGATTCCAATCGAAGGCCATCAATATTTACAGTCCTATAGAAAACCAGAGTTAACAAGCAATTGAACTCATTTACCACTTGGTGGACTCGTGGCATTCATCAAGCTTGAATCTTGGAAACTAATAAATCACTGCCAGTTGAAGAAAAATAAGCTCTTTGCTATAGACAATAACTTTTTAGAAAGCATCTCTAAAAAGCCAAGTCACTGCTGGACTCCCCCAAGGGTTCAACTACTGACCCAAATAAATAGACCAGACGATATCCACTCATCTACATCAATCAAACTCAAATCGTTTATTTCAAATAGGCACATAAAATGTACTTTTGAACGTCAAAATTTACAAAAAAAAATAGAACTGATTATAGAACGTTGCTCCTTCCAAAAGGTAGTGGTCTGTCTACCTAGCTTTTTTCCAAGTATGTTGGGGTCAGCTTCCAGGCAAATTGGATGCAGCTGAATACCAGTATTTTACATGGAGCGACTGCCTATCTGACATCACGATACCGCTCCTCTCAGGCCCGGTCGCAGCCCAAGAATTTGGGAATTTAGGGTTTTTTTTTCACCATGTCATTTCACTGTTGTTGTTCTTAATGTTTTTGTAAAAGTTCATCAGGGTCTCCGTGGTTCAAGTAGGTACAGTTTGAAGTTAGTAAGACAAGTAAATCATTCAGGCCATCGACAGCTTGAATGATTTTGGGGGGACTGCGCCTACCTCCACTCATCTGTATTCACTCATCATTCCTTTGATAAAAAGACTTTTCTTTGTTACTGTAGCGTATAATATAACTTATTTTTATTTCCCGTTTAGAGACAGTCTTCGATCTGATGCCGATTGTCGTATTCCTAAAATTAATAATATGTTAAAGATTATACTTACTACAAGATCATCGTTCAGATCCCAATGACATTATATAATTATTTTTGTATGAATAGTCAAAAGAAAACCTTACCTATCCGGGGCGGGGTGCTAAAATTCTATATTCTCAAACTTTCCTGCATAGGTGGAGTACATAATTCATATATTTTTATAAATGTTCAAAACGAAATTTAACCAAAACTATGAACAAAGTGCAAGCATTTTCGAGCTCGCTTAGCTCGCTTTAGCATCCTATATAAATATTAAAATGGAATCCTCTAACTTTTCTGTATAAGTCGACAAAGTATCTTTTATTTCTTAATCAATCGTCTGAAGGAATCCTAACCTTTGCGAGGAAGCGTGCTACAAATTTCGAGTTCGCTTCGCTCGCTCAATTCTACATTCTCCTATTCCTCAAACTTTTCTGCATACATACATATGCATGAGCGCGATGGGGCCATTTAGTTATGCGGCCCCGGGCCCCCGACATGCCTAGTCCGCTACTGCTTTCGCTATCATCTCCTCCTACGATTTTCTTAATGTCTTAAATCTCTTTCAGGCCACCCTGCCTGACAACATTATGCCATCGTTTCCTAAGCTGTTGCTCGTAAGGGTTGTGCGATGAGGTCATCTAGGTCAACAGCCAGTGAAGTGAGGCTACCGATTTGTTTTTAACGATGAGCCAGTTTCGGTCGTGTTCATGGTCGCGTTCCTAGATAACCTAAACCTTAGTTACGATAACAAAGATTAGCTTCAACAAGTATCTATCCAATTGTGTGATAGAAATTTGTTAGAAAAATGAGGAGTTTAAATACTTTGGAATTTGTATGATACAAATTCCAATTTAGATCACGATAGCAATTAGTAATAAGTTGAAGCATTGTGTCCATATATTGATCGCAGTGTTTGCGACGATAAGTGATGTGATAAGACTGATAATACGTAACCCCTTAGCTCAGAGCTCAGTCGGCAGCTGTGCCTTGCATTTGACACTCGTCGACGGAAGATTTTCCATATTTTTGCAGTTCTTTTTACGTCAGACAACGTGAGTTTCGTAATTTTAAGTTCTATTTTTAGTTCGTATTTTTTTGGCGATTTTCTAATTTTAGTTCCATCTTTAGTTCTTTTGGCTGGTTTCACCAATATTTTGGTTAGGTTCCATTAAGGAATTTGTTAGAATGATGTTTTTTGTTAATTTCTTGCAACGAAATTTCATTCAAGAGTGTTTTGGTCACGCTTAGTTTACTTCCCGAATTTTTCAGAGAATTATTTAAGGAAGTTTATTAAAACAATCATCATAGATTGCTTTAAAAAAAACAAAATGGTAAATAATTATTTGTTTATAAAAAGAAAAAAATAACTTCTGCCTCCATAATTGTTCGGATCAACGTATTCCTACAATCATGAATGGCTACATGGCTAATGGATGACTCCTATTTTACATCAATCAAAAACAGAAAAAACATTTCTTAGAAATAAATACTTTCCTCTTCTTCTTTATTTTGAGATTTTATAAACACGGTCTATAACATGATAATCATTATCAGCAACATTTCTGTTGATATGAGTTTGACAAGAGAGGTCAATGATTTTGTAACTTTGCCCGAAAACGGGACAGTAAATATTTTTTTAACTGTCCTCAAGAACGTAACTAGATAAGTTAATAATTTTGTAACTTTTCGTATTATATTATTTAAACGGTATACATATTTCTAATATTCAAATTAGGTATTTAAATTTATCTTAAATCTTTTATAAACTTTTTTATCTTACCTAAGATAATTTTTGATCACACATTAATAATTACCTCTTTTTTTGTTTCAGTAGGCGCAATAATGAAGATTGGTTTCATTGGCGGCGGCAGATTGGCCTTTGCCTTGGCCAACGGCTTTATCTCAGCCGGTAAATATTGTTTCGAACAATTCAGTAACTAAGTTACTTTATAGTAACACACTATAAAGTACGACACGTGTACTCGTATGTCAAATATTCTCATTCTGACACCCTAACCCTAATTGCGTAACACACAGTATCAATCATAAACTGAATAATTTGAAAGGTTATTTTTTTCTAATATATTACATATATGTATATTGCTTATTCATTGCTTCATAAGATCGCAAGAACGTGAATAAATAACGCAATTAATGTTGTTGTTGAATTGTTAAAATTAAAGCCATTGATACTATTAGTGAGTTACGAATTACCCCGCGTTTTAAAAAGGGTAAGATTTTTTTTTTTGAGGATGGGAAATCATCAAATGACCCCTCCCGCTCTGGGTGGAGGACGGGAGTGTCAGACTCTTACTGACTAAAACCCACCCGTGTTCCTTCCTTAGCCCTTTATGTTCCGAGACAGCGGTAACCCTTTCGGACAATCCCGCTGACACGGCAGGCTTCGGCCCTGACGAGAAAGAACGTAAATAAATAACGCAATGAATGTTGTTGTTGAATTGTTAAAATTAAAGCCATTGCTACCTACTATTAGTGTGTTACGGAATTACCCCGCGTCTTAAAAAGGGCTCAATTCATCAATAAAAAGAATCTCATAAGATGCTGCCTTGTATTTTGGAGAACAACTTACTGCGACATTTACTTTCCATAGCCTTTGTGGAGGTCAGATGGCAATGACTCCGTGAGATACCGAAATGTTATCTGCTCGCGGTTAAGCTAGAAGCACATATATCTAGTATGTAGTTGCTATGCAAATGAATGTTGATGGCATTGGCACGGTGTCTGCTTTAGAAACATATACATTATTAAAGAGTTTGGAAAGAAAAAAGAAAGAAAAATACTTTAATTTGTCACAGAATGTGCATACAAAGCTAACACGAACAAAAAATAACACAAAATAGATCTAGGTGTAATCACGAGCACAGAACATAAATTGTCGGTAGCTGCATGTCATGACTGTGACAAGAAGGCTCTTAAGATCTTTGATCTGTGATCCCTTTCAAGAGCAGTACCACTGCGAAATTACTTGGACTAGAAAGTGTAAAGTATTTGTTGATTAACCTCTGTGTGAACCGCGAATCAAATGATTGGCGAGTGCATATACGGGGGTTGTTTTAGTACTTGTTTCCTGCCAAGAATTAGTAAATACTATACCTAGTTGCGTTTCGTTTAAATTTTCTTTGAAAACATTTCTAACAAGCCTGAAATTGCCTTCGTCTTAGTCATTTAATTCACTGTTGCGTTTAATCGGCTGCTTGTTAATGAAATGAGCATTGTCTTTTAGGTAGGCCTGTATATTTTCCGTCTCATATGATCATCATCTACCTAGCCTTTTCCATTTATGTTGGGGTCGACTTCCAGTCTACCCGGATGCATCTGAGTACCAGTATTTTACATGGAGCGACTGCCTATCTGACCTCCACAACCCAGTTACTGGGTAATACGATACCCCTTGGTAAGACTGGTTGTCAGATTTTCGGACTTCTGACTACCCGTAACGACTCATATGATCTTTATCCCTTATCTGTGTTGACTCTAAAATTATAAAGATATTTCACAACAATTTAAATGAAGTTGTGACGCAACATTGTCTATTTTAATGACGAGATGATTATTTTAATTAGATAATAAATAAGTTGTAAGTATAGTTTATGATTAAAATAACCTAGTTACCTACTTGTGTGAATGGTATATTTTATGAAAGCACTGTTAAGTGTTACAAGTATAGAAGACAAAAACAGTCTAGTAGGAGGAGAGACTGATCTCCGGCGCGCGGCGGACAAAAACAGTCTAGTAGGAGGAGAGACTGATCTCCGGCGCGCGGCGGACAAAAACAGTCTAGTAGGAGGAGAGACTGATCTCCGGCGCGCGGGGGACAAAAACAGTCTAGTAGGAGGAGAGACTGATCTCCGGCGCGCGGCGGACAAAAACAGTCTAGTAGGAGGAGAGACTGATCTCCGGCGCGCGGCGGACAAAAACAGTCTAGTAGGAGGAGAGACTGATCTCCGGCGCGCGGCGGACAAAAACAGTCTAGTAGGAGGAGAGACTGATCTGCGGCGCGCGGCGGGGTAATCGCGAAACAAACTTAGCAATGACTTTCAATTTGACAGTTCAATGACAATCAATGAATGAGGTTTTCGTGAAAATTTACGACACCAGTTGGCACCACTGTGACAAGAGGTCTTCCAATATAAAATATATGATGACGTTCATCATTCGATTCATTCATTCGTTCATCATTCAGTCATGACCTTGGTCATGACTAAAGAAAATATAGGCTCTTTGACAGATGCCTGGACCTGACGTGTCAGTGCTGCCACCTAGCGAACGTCATTTCAGAAAACCCTCATTATTTATGTTGTTGATCAGACAAATTAATCGTACTATGAAGCAATGGATTAGCAATATCCTTCAAAATGATTCAGAATGTGATTGAAAGTGTGTAACGCAATTAGGGTGCGGATTAATCTGATGTTATCTGAAAGATATAACGAGAGAGAGAGAGAGAGGGTGAGAGAACAAGAGGCGATTCGGCGCAAAAGCAAATTATTAGGTTTTTAAACATAAACAACAAGGTTTTTGACGCACAATTTCTTAATCGCAATCTTAATAATTTAATAACATACCTACCTAGGCATGTTTTAATGAGTATAAAAATAGTAGGGAAACAAATCACATGATGTCATGACAAATATAATTTTAACCTAACTTTCGCAGGTTTGGCAAAACCCGATGAAATCACAGCGAGTGTTCATCCAGCTGATGTCGTCAGTGCTGAAGCATTTAAGGTAAATCTAAACATAAAGAAATTATTAAAACTATTGTTTTGGCAGAATATGGGTTTGATAATACAAAACTGTAGGCAGGAGGGTCATAGAGGCATTTTTCTGTCATTTAACCTAAGGATGGATCATTAATTCCTCGTGCTAACTATAAAAAATAATGATATATTTTGCCTTTATCAATCATGGCCCACTAAACAGGGAAATAAAGAAAAAATTTATAAAAAATTCAAGTTTTCGAATAATTCCGTTGATGTGACTCAAGAATAATTTAAGAGAGGTAGGTACAGACGCCAGCACATCAAGCTACCCGAAACTGTCAAATTTTCCCAATCAACTTCGAACCTTATGCTTTAGCGATAAAGTTGAAAATCTATTAAAGAAATTTGACAGATTGTAGTAGCTTGGTGAGCTGGCGTCTGTACCTAATTTTCACTTCCCTCATATAAGAACATTTACTTACTTACCTACATTCATCAACTCAGTCTATCGCAGTCCAATGCTGGACATAGACCTCTCCCAGGCTGCGCCACAACACCCTGTCCTCCGCAGTGGCATAACTATAGGATGGCATTGGGGCGAAATGCCACGGGCCCCCCGGCCAGACGGGGCCCTCGACCCGAGAGGGCCACGAGCACAGGAGGATCCTAACATAAAGACAGAAGCAGTCGGGTGTTAAATTTTGTAGGGGAAAATATGAAATGTACGCGGAAGAAGTCGCGGGAGAAGTGCTAATAAAAAGAAAACTATAATGTTGGTTGAGCTTGTTTACATTGAGGGAGGGCCGAGGGCCCCATCCCTTGAATTTGCCACGGGCCCCAAACGGTATAGTTACGCCACTAGTCCTCCGCCTTCCGCATGCAATCTGTCCCAGCAGCCTTCCGGTCCATCTAGCTGGGAGGCGTCCCACGCAACGCTTGCCGATACGCGGTCTTCATTCCAGGACTTGTCTGCCATCGGTCCCTCGACAAACATGGCCAGCCAACTACCTATGCAACTACCGCTTCAGCTTGCTTACTCTGCAAGCTATGTCGGTAACTCCGGTTTTTTCCCGGATAATTAAATTTAATTTCTGATTTCATCCGTCAAAGACACCACGAGCATAGCGCACTGAGCGAACTTGAATTTGTGGACCAGCCCGATTGTCAGTGTCCACGTTTCGGCTCCGTATGTAATAACGGACAGGACGCATTTAGTGATTCACATATATACAGGGTCCCATTAAAATAGATGGACAAATTTTGACACAGCGCTCAATAATTCGTCTAACCAAAGATATCCAAGCAAAAAAAAAAAAAAACACTGATTAAAGTGATTTTATTTTGACCTAAAATTTATATTATTTTATTAACTGTAATTATTTTATTAATTTTAATTTATTTTGCCGACACATTAGTGTATTTCGTTAGCCGATTATTTTTCTTGTATCTATGCGTTTTTCTTATATATTTTTTTATCATCGTCCTTATTTTGGTGGTCTGAATGATTTCTAAAGGTTTCTCCGTCTATTTTATATTAGACCTTATATTAGATACATTAAAATCTCTATTTCCTTGACCATAATATGCGAATTGTTATATAACCCGTTAAATTGCTATCTATGAATAGAAAGATAGTGCTATAGTTAATCATATCACAGAGTTGTGTACTTTAGCACTCAATAGAGTACTCAGCTTGGATTGATATAACCTTTCTATGAATGAACAACGTTCTTAATATTTAGCATATTAGGAAATATACGCGCATTCTGTTACCATGGATCTCAGTACAAGTTACGTGATTCTGGACCCACCGCGTTGATTTTTTTGTTTATAAAAAAAAATTGGCTGTCAATTTTTTTTAAAGTGCCATGCCTACTACGGAGGTATTGCACTTTTTTAAGAAAAAGCTGATTAAAAAAAAATACCGACGAAAAATTCTTGGTAATTTTTTATCTATGGTAAGTTGTGCGTCAATGTCCTTTCCACCCTGTTTAAGGCATGTTTGTACTGCCCAGTTGCGGGAAAATCACGCAATGCACATTAACATTGTGTAATTAGGAACATTATGAATGAAGACTTCATTATTCAGAATGACGCATATCAGTTTGATACTACTTATACATATCGTCATTTCAGAATACCCTCATTAGCAGGTATGCATGACAATGACATAATATTATGAAATTTAGAGACAAAGAAGAAAAAAAATAAGTGTGTCTAGTTGACCTAAATCTAGAATTCTACAGAACAAACCAATTTGGGCTATATAGACGTGCATTGTTCGACGGATTACTTGTGTAGACATAAAATAATATAAGTAAATCATACACAACACATTATGAACGAACACATAGTTAAAATCGAAACTCATTGAGCCATCGCAAACAGCCTTGACTCTGTGGTTATTGTCATGTAGATAAGGAATTACGTGTTTTTTGTGATGATGTAAAATAAAGTATGATCTATTAAGAAGATAACTTTATGCGAATTTGGCACAATAGTGTAGACACATACGGTTGACTGGTAGAAAATTCCTATGGCATTAAGTCCGCCTCTGTAAATTTATGTGCTTGAAGATTTTGCACGCATACTAGCTTTTCACGATGCTAAATGCCATTTCACATCATATTAGAAAGGCCTCCCAACTATCTTACCCCCTTTCCCTGTCCAAAACTGCTAAGGATCAATCTCCGTCTGGGCCTGCCGCGATGTCGCTTGTCATTTCACATATAATGGTTATAATTTTTATTTTTTTTAACTACCCCATTGGTGTCGTGGTCGCACCTCGGTGTTAAGCGTGGGGTCCTGGGTGCGATTTCCGGGTCGAGCAAAGTGTTATTGAGTTTTTCCTTTCGGAATTTCTTAGTAACGGCCCGTTTGGAAGTTGGCGGTGTGATACTCCCGTGCCTCGGAAAGCACGTTAAGCTGTTTGTCCTGCGCCTGATCTCTCTCCGGTCGTGTCGGATTGCCGTCCCATCGGACTATGAGAGTGAGGGAAGAGGGAGTGCACCTGTGTCTGCGCGCACGCTTGTGCACTATTATATCGCCGGAGGCTAGTCTTCCGTTGAGATTGGCCGCCGTTGCCGAAAAACAGTCTGGAGGACTTTAGTTTATAATATTTCGTAACTCGTCAACGATGGTTTAAACTGTTCCTACTTAACAGAACAATAATTAGAGCCAGCGCGCACTAGCAACTTTTAGTTGACCAATAGATCGATCGCCAAAGTATTAATAATATAACTCGGTCAACAAAAAGTCGCCAGTGCGCGCTGGCTCTTAAGCTTCATAAACCACTTTTCGATAAATGGCACTACTTCTGTGGATTCTGGTTATTTTTGCAATAGTTTTGGCTTGACCAATCACCATTTCGCAATATTTTGAGGAGAGAGGATTCTTCAGTAGCATTCCGGAGTCTGGATTTGTGCGCGATTGATATATGCTCGCCCAAATCACGTTACATGAAACTTAACTGGCAAAATGTGATACGTCCCTATATATACCTCTCCCTAAGGCGTAATCCTTCGGGAAATATATGAGTGTTGACATCTTAGGGGCAATTCTCGTAATTTTAATCAATCAATCAATCAGTTTATTTGTGAGTCAATGAGTTTAAGGACGTTCACGTCTGATTTCAGTCTCAATCTGCCAAAATACCTCTGAAATCCCTACATTTTTATCAAGCTTTTACATTGATTGTCGCTGAGATACGATCGCGACTTTATTTTGAACGTTTTTAATTACGAGAATTGGCCTTTATTATACTTATATTTTCCACCAGAAACGATAGTAACTCCTCTATACTCATTCTTATACTTAGGCCATTAATTCGACCCATTCTAAAATCCAGACCATGGCACTTATAAAATTCTAGTGACTTATGGCTAAGAAAGAACAGATTTAGAAAGACTGAAGAATTATAAAGTCTATTTATAAGTCAATTTCAAAACTCATCCTTTTTCCACTATCCCCAGAAACTCGGAGCGACGGCAGTGTTCGAGAACAAACCGGTTGTGGAGAGGTCAGAAGTGGTAATAGTGTCGGTGAAACCTGATGTGGTGGTGCCAGTCCTGAAGGAGGTCAAGGACCTGCAGGCTTCGAAGAATAAGCTGTTCATATCTGTAGCCATGGGAGTTTCTACTGCTGCTATTGAGAAGGTAACATTTTAAGAAGTTTTCGTAATATTACAATTATTTGTGAAGATTTCTTTACGAATGCTAACGCTTCAAGAAACACTCATAACCAGCTCTATTCGGTGCCTTTTCTGAAAAATTACCTCATAATGACTTAACCACTTTCCTTCTTTCCAGGTGCTACCATCAGAAGCCCGCGTGATTCGGGTAATGCCGAACACGCCAGCCCTCGTCCAGCACGGAGCTGCGGCCCTCAGCCGGGGCTCCCGCGCCACCGCTGACGATGCCAAGCTGACGTCACAGCTGTTCGAGGCCGTGGGGACCTGTGACGAGGTGCCGGAGTACCAGATGGATGCTGTGACTGCGTTGAGTGGCAGTGGGCCGGCTTATGTGAGTATGGTGGTGAGATTTTAATGGTGGAAATAGCTGGATGTAATTCACACAGGACTAGGGCCAGTCAAATAGGAGGCCTTCTGGCCTTGGTCAGCTATAGAATACTGGAAGTTATATAACCAAACTATAATGTTCCCACTGCTGGGACACAGGCCTCCTACTCCAGGCCGGGTAGATATTACGGTCTTTACGGTACTTCGAGTGAGAGTGGGCCGTAATATCTACCACGCGGGTCCAGTGCAGGTTGGTAGAATTTTCAGAGCATTGGTGATGAAATAATTTACACAAAATGAAGCGCCTGCCGGGGTTCGAACCCACGACCTATACGTAAGTCGGAGCCGCCGATACCACTGGACCACCACTGCTCCCAGTGAAAGTTGGATGTGATGAAATTAAGGACCAGTATTTCTTCAGAGTTCGTGTCATGTGCTCTAGTACAAATTCAACGCAGGTTCAATTACTTGGTTTCTGAAACAAGCCGCACAGTGCGGTCGCCATAAAAATACAAAGCATAAACTGACATCTCATTGGATTTATTGAAGATATTAAAACTTAACTCTAAAAAAGTTAATCATTTTGAGTAAAGACACAGATTGAGTGGCCTGCCCATTAAATTCTAAACTAATCATTCCACTTTTCAGATCTACATGATGATCGAGTCTCTAGCTGACGGCGGTGTGCGCTGCGGTCTACCCCGGGACCTGGCGCTCCGGCTGGCTGCACAGACCACACTAGGGTCCGCAGCTATGGTGAAGACCGGCACCCATCCGGCGGTGCTGAAGGATAACGTCACCAGTCCTGCTGGATCCACTGCTGACGGGACTTATCATTTGGAGCAGAACGGTAAGTAGCCATGAAGAAGGAGCCCGACAGTAGTACCGGTGACTGAAAAACTTTGTGGTAAACGGTTGTGGTTTGTGATGTGGATGAATGAACAAAATATCTTGAGGAATGTTTGTATGAATGTGGAAGGATAAGACCAGCAAGACACTCTTACAATACTTTCATACCTCATTCATACTCAAAACTTTACGAACAAGTGGTCCATCCACGACTGACCAAGACAAACTGGGTTAAACTTACCTGCAACTAATAAATTTTATTTTAAAATCAAATTATAGCGGAATTATTGTATTTAGCCAGAGACAGTCCCAGTAGTATGCCTACAGATTACATAACAAGAGCTGATAAAGAAAGGATTTTTTAAAATTCATCCTCTAGTGGGGATAAATAGGATAGGGGATGAATAGGTGGGGATAAATAGGTTTTGGGATTTTGTTGCGCAACTTCTTCCCAGCTAAAGCACTAGGAAGTGGTTAAGGGCCACTCGAGGAGTACCCTACGTGGGCCTCCGAGCGGCGGATCTTGGTTACCAGGATCGGGCGAGACCTGTCTCTGCCGGCAGTAGTGAGGGCTATGCTGGCAGAGACAGAGATTTGCACGGTAGTAGCCTCCTGTCAGACCGTGATGGTCGAGAAGGAGGCCGCCGAGCGGGATCGGGAGAGGGCTGATCCTGCTCGGAGAAGGAGGCGTCGGAGAGGGAGCCGCTTTGGCGCCTAATACGCCGAAACCCGCTTTCCTATCAAGGTAGGTGGTCCTTTGGGGTCGCGTGCGCACAGAGTGGGGACTCTGTCCACCCACCAAGTTACCCCAGGGAAGACGGTGGCAAACTGATCACGTGCTGCCGTGCATATAGCTATAGGCTCTGGGGAGGCCCCTTTACAGTCTCCCTGATGTGCCTTACAGGCGTTGCACGGGGGGTTCTGGAATTGGTATTTTAAGAAGAACCGGGACCACCCCTATTTTCTGATGGTGATCACCGGGGTAATCTTGACGTTTGAACAGTGCTGATTCTCAGCCTAATTTGAATTAATGACTTTTGAGTTTGATTGTATGGAAGTTCGTTATTAGGGTTTCGTACCAAAATGGTAAAACGGAACCCTTATGATAGTCTGTCTGGCTGTCACAGCTGGATATCTCAGAAACATCATATTATCAAGAACTTCTAATGCTCTCAACTTGAAATTTGGAATAGTTTTAGATGACGTTTGCCCAACTATTTTGCAAATAAGAAAGAAATATTTTTGCAACGGGATTTTTGAAAGGTGTTCTGAAAAATTCGAAGTATGGCTAGGGCAATATAAAAGAGCGCAGTTTGTACATTCTCAAAGAATTTTTTTTTTCGACTATTGATAAAAAATGTAAAAAAAAATACCGTTCCCCCCTTATCTCCGAAGTTTGCCAAGACAAAAATCTGAAATAATTCTATGTGATACATGTTTATGTAAAGATTACAGGAAAAATAAAACGATGTCTCTAAATAGCACCCTTTTTCAGAAATCATCAACAAATATTACACTAGTTCCACTATCGGTCAAGAGATGACGCTGACCTAAAACTGCAATATTCTACACCGCAGTGCACAGTGTTAAAATTCTCTATAGAATATAGGCCTCGCCGATGAAAATTTTAAAACATATGATGGTACGGAACCCTCGGTGCGCGAATCCGACTCGCTCTTGCCCGGTTTTTTTGCCAATGGGATATTCCATTAGGCTTGTTGTATTATAAAATGTATTCAGATTATTTTTCCTTCTTTTCCCAGGTTTCCGATCAGCAGTCATCGGAGCCGTGGCTGCCGCCGCTGACAGATGTAAAGTTGTGAACAGCCAACTCAACAATAAACCATTATAGTGTTATTGTGCCGAGTTTGTCTTCCACTAATTTTAATGTAATTAACGACAATTATATTGTTCTAAGAATATGTCAAGCATTATTTTCGTAAAATTAAATGGCTTTCGTAAATCCTATGTTTTAATAGAGTATCTACTTATAAGACATTCATACGCTTGGCAGCAAATTAAGGCTCCTACAAACTGGCGCGACAAGCGATATAATCGCGCGCGACGCAAAGGCACCACTCGTTGCGCAACTTGCGGTGCCTTTGTGTCGCGTGTCGTGTCCCGCCTGTTTGAAGGAGCCTTTACGGTATTCATCAAGAATCTGTCAGCCACTCTACACTACCTAGGTACTCAAAAGCTAAAAGTTGACAAATAACATATATATGTTGCAGTCAAAACTCTTAACCAGTCAAAAGTACTATTGACTAGCAAAATCAGTCAAAAGTACTTTTGACCGTATGCTTTAGTCAATAATACTTTTGACTAAAATAACAGTTAAAAGTACTTTTGCCCAATGGAGCTGGTTAAAAGTACTTTTGACTAAGTGATTCCGTCAAAAGTGTTTTGACTGGTTGTATCAGTCAAAACTCTTAAAAATTATTTAGCATATTTATTTCTTTGAAATAATGTCATTTGACCGAATTTTCAAATGCACTAATTTGCCTGTTTAATATGATATGAGGTACCTAAAGATATTTGTATTCTCATTCACTCGCTCTTGCATCCAATGTCGACGGAGCCCCGCTTCGCGGGGCTCCTATTTCTGTGAAAAGGGTTTAAAGTAACCTAACAAAACCGAACCTCGGGGTGGGAACATTACATCAAATGAACATTATACCTTTTGATCAACAGCGCAAATGTTGTTATCGCAAATAAATATTCGATGACATGAAAATTATGTTAATCGATATTATACAAATTGATTATTATCCTAAACGTTGTTCGAATTAGTAACATTACATCAAAAGTTGTTATACCAAACAAGGATGAACCTCTTTTTTATTCACATCTAACGAGTTAATAGTGCTTTTGAGTTTTGACTGATGCTTTATTGCAGTTAAAACTACTTTTGACGAAGAGCGTCAGTCAAAAGTACTTTTAACCGCAAATTTGCAGTCAAAAGTACTAATAACCAATAATTTTCAGTCAAAACCACTTTTGACCAACCTATTCAGTCAAAAGTACTTTTGACTGATTTTGCTAGTCAATAGTACTTTTGACTGGTTAAGAGTTTTGACTGCAACATATACACTGCGTGAGGTCTGCCAGTATCGCCAGTAGAGTGCGCGCAAGATAATTAAGGTGAATGGGTAGTTGAGACCGCGAAATTCAAATTTTCTTATGTTTTTTGCAATTTGCAGGTCAGTGTCAGGTTGTATCTTGATCAAAATATGATTCGCGACAATAGCAGGTACATATTTAGAGAAGTATAATCATTAGAAATAGAATCAATAATACATCTTTGTAAGTTAGATTTCTACCACTAACACTTTTCCATAAGAGATTGGTGGTTGGTGGTAGAAATCTAACTTAGAAAGATATATTAATGATTCTAATGATTATAATTCCTTAAATATGTACCTGTTATTGTCGCGAATCATATTTTGATCAAGATACAATCTGACACTGACCTAAAAATTGCAAAAAACGTAAGAAAATTTGAATTTCGCGGTCTACTACTACCCATTCACCTTAAGGGGCTTACATGAGAAAAAGCGCGGTCACTGTCGGACTGCATAGAAAAGAAAGAGAAGCGCGATGACACAACGCTGGTAATTTATTGCAAAATATGAAGCAATATTTAATTTTAAAAAATCTATTGTTTGGACTAAAAAACTAAAACACTACGAGTGTTTTAGTTTGTTGCTTGTAGAATAATCTGACAAAAAAACAGAATGATTGTATGTATATTATGGTTTTTATTGTAAAAAGAAAGTTTTTAGAGGTATCTTCCTGTTTTTTTCTATCGTATCAAATTAGTTGTACTTATTATGTTTTCAACACACTATCTAGCATATATCCTGAAGAATATCTTCTTCTTCTTCTCTTCGTTTAATGGAAAAGAGTTTTCAATATATTTTTCTGATTTTGTTTAGGGTGAGTGGGGGCAAGATCGAACGGTTTTTTGATGAGATGAGCAGTGTTGTATTTGAAGTCTTGTAGAACAGTACATATGAGCTTATGCTATAAAATTATTTGTTTGAGTAAAGAGCAAAGAGTATATTTTTCTATCATATTGATAACATCCTGTTAAATCTGCTCCAAAGCATAAAAAAAATTAAATTAAATGTTTTTATCACGAAAATTAACCAGGGGAAAGATGAAAGGGTGATGGGGAAAGATCGAAATAGTTTCTAGAATCGTTTAAATGATTGTAAGACGCTGTTGGTGGTCACTAGTCTATAGTTTGAAGTGCCCTAAAAACTGAGAACTGACTGAAGTGTCAAAATTCCTTTAGTTAAGAAAGATATAACGTTTTTATATTTTTATATATTTCAATCTTACCCCACCGGGGGAAGATTGACAAAGAGGTTCTCAAACTTTCCACTTTAATTACTTAAGGTTATATATAATGAAAATAAAACATTGCTATCAATCAAATATATCCTTTAATTTTACTTTATCCTAATACTTACCGAGATATTACAAAACAGAGAGTTTGCATTTTTCTTTCATCTGAGTCTACAAATGTAGCGCAATATGTAACAAATAAAAGTGACATAAAGATAAAATATTTCAAAATTAAATAGTTATCCAAGCAACATCTTAGAAAAATAAAAAATGTATGGCTTCATGCCCATAACAAAAAGATAAAAAGACTCTTCAAAGGCAAAAAAGCAATAACAAATCACTTATCTTACATTAATTTGCCATATTTAGGATCAATATCTTTAAAGATTCAATTTTAATCTTTATTACATCTAAAGGTACGAGTTCGTAGTCGACTGCAGACAGCAGCAGCATACGACGTGTCGCTGCGACACTACTGGGGTCTATGTATTTCTATGAAAACAACGTGTCGCTAGCTACGGAAGGTATTTCATAGAAACACATAGAAACCAGTAGTGTCGTGGCGACACGTCGCCTGCTGCTGCTGCTTGCAGTTGGCTACGAAGTTGTACCTTAATTCTTAACATAATAATCTCGACTGCGGCACGGATTTTTCGGGATGTCTTGTTCTTTCACACTATGACGTATTATATTATAAAGATTCCTTCCGTTTTACTTTCTCTATGGCGTTAGCAATATCGTCATGGGTGTAGGAAGTTGCGCGTAGAGATGTCCGGACGTAGTTACGTGGCATGGTGATTCTGAATTGACAAAATGCAATTATTGAATAGTCATTCGGTAGTCCTAAGTTGGTATTTATAATAATAATATTTGTAATCACCAATCAATTATACACAAAATTAATTCATTCAAACTTTGCATAAACGATATTAGTACCGATAGTACCGATTATTTTATTTTGTATACTTATCTTATCATGAACAGTTTGAGAACATCTGACTATTAGTATGACTTTTGAAAACGGGGTAAGGTCGAAACTTTTAAATGTTCTTCTTACCCCGTCAAATATTGGTGGGTAAAGATGGAAAATTGAAATAAATCCTAAAATACGAAAAATAGCCATATTTGGATGTAATAACACAACTAAGAATTAAAAATAATGAGTAGATATTCCAATAAAACATTCGTACCCACCTCGTAAGTAAAGTTACAGGACACGGGGTAAGATTAAAACACTCGATTAATTTGCGTAAAAGACACTGCGCAGACATTTGCATTTTTCACACAACCATTCATTCAAAGCGGTAAACGCTGATTGAGATCATGAGATGTGCGACGTAACAAAATGGCGATCTTAACAATGTTGCCATCACTGCAAAAACTGCATTAAGTCTGACGTTATGGACAACTTTTTGTGTTACCCCGTTTTCTATCTTCCCCCCACTCACCCTACTGTAGTCTATCATATACTTTTATTGGCGTTTTTTGTGTTTAGGTCCAGCCCTAAGCCCTTTAAGTCTGCGTGCGATGTTTGACTTCAAGATTACATCCCTGCTAACACTTTTAATCACTTTTGACATAATTATGGCAATTATTTACTTTAGAAAATACTGAACACAGCACACCTATTAAAGTTTTTCCTCTATGGAGCACACTCTTGACACCTGAAATAAACGTCCAGATAGCGGCAAACGATTATTTCTGATTTCGGCCGCGCGCAGACTTATTTTGCACGCACTCTACAGTCATTATATCGATAAATCGTATTATCTATTATCTGTCTGTCTACCCCATTTTAGAAAACTGGTACGCCTGTATTGCGCCTGTAGTGCTGTGTAGTGCCATCTTGTTTCAGAATCATTACATAAAATCATAGACAATTAGGTCCCCAATAATACTGTGTCAGAAAGTTTTCAAAGTAGACATACTAGATGGCGCTGTTCGTTTGACAGGATATTTCATTTATCATCTGTCTAAAGTTGAAAACTAGTTTTTTTTTATTGTCTTCCGTTTTGTTCCCAACGGCTCCGCCAGTGGATAAAATAAAATGAAACGTCACTCTCTAAATGGAGAGGACTGAATTGAATTATATTGCATTCAGGTTAAACGTGAAATTGCGACCTTGTGTCGCCACAACCAATCGCATTGTGATCTGTTGTGACGGCCGGTGCTTCTGTTTACATCTTATCACACGAATAGACAGTGCAATTTCAGTATGAGAACCGCGGTTGTCGGCGTATGCTTATTAGAACTACAAAAATAGAATGCAAACGTCGTGTTGTGATGTGAAGACTCCGTGCCTTCGGTGCGAGCTGAGCTGACCTTACATCTGAGTAAAGACATCGACCCACGCCGTCTAATAAAGAGACTCCTACGCGGCAGCCACCGATACAAACTGCGTCGTCTAAACATTACAATGAGCGAAATTATGAGAAATACTAGCCCTGTCGTGTCGTTAACGTGTGCTGTGCAAGTTTAATTTTAAGTTAAAGTGTTTGTTTGTACAAAATCTGTGCTTAAATTGTGAGTGCATGAGTCAGTGTGGAGGCGTTGTACAGTGAGTGTTTGCTGTCCAAACTACCGAATTCCGCCAACTATCAAGGCTACTGAGTAAAGAAACCTGATGTTCTTCAACTGTGCAAACTGGTGCGTAACATTGTGTTTATAATTATTTTTGTATTTGAAAGTCATAGTGTAGTTTGTATTTTTTTTTCGAGTTAACATTCGATTAGCGTTTTGTTATATTCGCTTGTTGTTTTTTGTAGTTCTAAGATGATAAGTTGTTACCTACATGTTAATTCTAATTTTAAACAAGAATGTGACCTGATATTACCAAAATTCGATAGAAACATTAGCTAAATCTGCGTGCAGTTGTTACAAATGGCATCCACCTCAAACAACACTTCGTCCAATATGAGTATTATTGGAAACAGTTCTAATAAGTATTTAGCATAGCTTAGTAAGTATAAAATTCCCACTTCCGGGACACAGGCCTCCTCTTTGTGAGAGGGACGTTATATGGAATAAATAAATAAAAGAGACTGATAAAAAGTAGTCATTGAACCAATAGCAATACTGTTCTTGTATTTCTGTGGGAATACCTCAACGATACCCTTGTACAAATCAGCCCCTAAGATGACCCACTGACCCCCTTTTCCAACTATGTTGGGATAGGCTTCCAGTTTAACTGGATGCAGATGAGTATGTATTTTACATGGAGTGACTGCCTATCTGACCTCCACAACCTAGATGCTGGGTACATGAAAGTGCACAGTACTTATAACAAAAAACAATTTTTAAAAATTTTGTCTGCCACTCTTTTTGTTCCGGGTAATCTCTGAAATGGCGGGACTGATTTGGATGAGACTTTCACTGGCGGATAGCTAATGTTATAAGGAGTCACTTAGGCTAAAATTAAAACCAACATTGAGAGCATTAATCTTGCTTGACCCCAGTATCATTTTCCATCATTCACTATTCTTCACACTGTGTAAGCTCATATTATGCATACATACAAAATGATCATTAAACTTTTGTAGACCTTGAGACTATATGTACCTACTTACTTCTTTTGGTTGTCAGTACCTTTTACTAAAGATACTGACAACCAAAATAAGTACTTAAGTCCTTGACCATGGATTTATTATTACAGATGCTAAATTTTTATGAATGCATGCTATTTTTATCGATGCACTGGCACCAAAATATTTTTCATTAACATTACATTAATTATCAAGTTATTTAGTACTGAATGAAAACTACTATTAAATGAATTTTCCAAGTGGGCATGGATGGCCATATCCGAAACTGAGGAATAGCGAAAAGTACTCAAATGGGTTTCGGGCTCAATTTTGATGAAAACTAAAAAAAACTGCATCATTGGATTTTTGAAAAATCAATATTTCTAGCCAGGAATCAAACCTGTTGATTTTGATAAAAGAAACACTGTATTATTGCACCAATCGATAGTGTCGCTAATAAGGATCGAATTCTGGGAAGTAATGACATACGGCAATCTCTGGAACTACCACTCGGTTTAGAAAAAATATTTTTCCATTGAATAGACAAATTCTTGAGGAAGACTATAGGTATTTTTAACATCACGCTCATGACCCTGAAAAGCCGGGCAAAAAAAAAGTCAGAAAGAAAGTTAAGCTAAATTGCAGTGATAGTGCAGGCAGATGATGCAATGCGACGGGGTGGGTCAGGGGAACAAGAAATTTCACGCGGACGAAGTCACGGGCAGAGGCTAGTCTATTGTAAAAAACAAACTAAGTACTACTGTAAAAAACAAACTAAGTACTACTAATAGAAATCTAGATACAGATCATAAACGGGCAGGAAATGGCATTATACAACCAGTAACCTGATTGGTAATTAGTTGATTGGGTCACTTTCTAAGTTACACTCATTTAAGGAAAGTTAACTATTCACTGATATATGGAATGGGTTCTAAAAAGTTGAGTTTAAGTTACTCCCACTATATCCTTACATGGTAACAGTTCATTTGCAACCTGCTTATAGCATTTTAATTGACTACGAGCTTAGATTTATTAAGGTATTTATTTGGCCTGTAATTTAGTGTTCGATGTTGGTATGCAGTCTTCCACTTTCCAGTCATGGAAAAGGCGGTGACATTTTTTTTTAAACTTTACTTGTTAAGCCGTCATTGATGAATGCATTCAAACTGACAGAAGATTTTAAGAATCTCATCTTTCTGCCCTTACCCATGTTACTTGTGGTCGGCACAACACATTATCTTCTTCTGATCTCCTCGGTCAACCATCACGTTATCATTCACTTCCTTCTCTTTCCTATCATTTCTTCACACAATCCATCAATTTTTTCTTTGGCCTTCCTCTTTCTCCCCATCCATCAACATTTTTATTAATGACTCTTTTAGACACATGCATTTCATTCCTCCACATCACATACCCAAGCCAAGTGTTTTGCTTTCAACTTTTGTATCATCAAGATTTTAAGGATTTGTAACATAATTACTTAAGTTATACCATAACAATGTAGAATTAATAATACCAGTACTTCTACACATAAAGCGTTACTTAACTTAAAATTAAATTCACATAAATTCTGAATTGTCCCATTAATATAATGACCGTAGTTTATTGCAGAATCGTCTAGCAATGCATCTTAGAACAGTACATGATTATGTAACTCAGTAATATGTTGTATTGGTACATAAAAGCTGATGAATAACAGTATGTAAGTGCTTGTTCTTATGTCAGCACTAAAATTATTAAATGAAGCATTCATTTTCTGAGAATTATTCCAAGATGACACTGGAATTCACCTGGTTGCATTGTGTCATATTTTTATTCAATGTTTTTAAAATATATTGATATTTGGAACTAGCTTTTGCCCGTGACTTTGTCTGCGAGAAATTTCTAGCTAGGGATGCCTCGATACGCCTTTTTGCCGATACGATACCGATACCGATACTCTTATAAAAATATCGGCGATACCGATACCGATACGCTTACTGAATTCAAAAAGGAAGGTAGATTAAATAAAACACAATTAATTAATAGTTGTAGTAATCAAAATTAACATTTATAAGATTTTTATGGAATTATCAATTGTCGAAATTTCAAAGTGATGCCATATAGCACTTTTGTGTTTTGAAGTTGATATCGACTACTATTTATTTTATTTGACTCAAACGACTAGTTATAAATGACATACAATACACAAACAATTACAATATGTAATTCTTAATCTTATTTGCATGGAAAAATACTTCGCGCAACAACATTCATTCAACCTAACGAAATGGGATAGATGTGCGAGTGCGAGGCCAAAGCGGTCGCCCTTACATTACATTTTTAAAGCGCGAAATTTGACAAGTATCGTTGAATCGGCCATAAAAATATCGCCGATACCGATATATCGGCAAACCTGAAGTATCGCCGATATATCGGTATCGGTATCGGATGCATCCCTAGTTTTAACATAAAATACTGTAGCTTCCCATTACTGAAATAATTTTCGGAATAGGACCGGTAGTTCCAAAGATACCTCCTACAAACTACAAACTCAACATTTTTACACCTTATTAATATTTTTGTAAGTTGATAGGTACCTACTACCGACATGAATAAATATTTGACAAGAACATGTGAGATTTTAGTTATACATATTTTATTTTAGTTATATTATAAGATTTATATTATAAGACTAAATAACAGCCGCACGGGTCGATGGAACGTTAAGCTACGCTTGATAAGGTCGGTCCGTGGATGGGTGACCACTCGTTACGGGTCGTCAGGAGCCCGATAGTCTGACAACCAGTCTTACGAAGGGGTATTGTATTATCCAGTAACTGGGTTGTGGTCAGATAGGCAGCCGCTCCATGTTAAATAAGTACTGTAGTGCTATTCTGTAAAAATCTCACCGTGAATACTTAGGTGAAGTGAGCGTGGAGTGAGCTGTCAATAGTGTAAATTCCTAAAAAAAACAAACTCACTTCATATAAGTTTTCACGGTGAGATTTTTACAGAATCGATCGGCTGGTATTTAGCTGCATCAGGTTAGACTGGAAGCCGACTCCAACATAGTTGGGAAAAGGCTAGGCAGATGATGAGACAGTATTTTGGTTGTAACTACTTATAATTACAGAAACAATGCTGATTTGAAGTTGTCTTTTTCGAGCTTCTGATAAGAAACATAATATTATTTAAACAAAATTGTAGTATAACAAGCTAATGAGTTCTAAATCAACTACCGTTCTACTTTGATTTTTTACAACCGTTTTAACTCATACGCATAATTATTATAACTTAGCCAATCAATTACTGAACATCTACAATGTACATCATTATTGAAATACTTCGTAAACATGTGAAACCATTTTTCATTAATAAAAAAAAGTCGATAAATAAGTTTTATTTTTATTTTCAGATGCAATTCTTCACCCAATAACCATCTACCAATTCTGATACTCCAGACTAGACCAGTATCCCTCCCAAAATGTCGGGAAACACCATGACATAATCTAAAAGTACGACTGATAGAGATGTTCCTGCTGAGTTAAGCAAAATCTTTCAAAATAAGGAAATCGGCAGGACTGCTGTGCTACAAAGCGAGGATGGATGAGAGTGACGTCATCATATCATCTACGGAGATCATTAAAGGTTGGTCGACACCATTTTTATTTAAATGTAGCTCTACTCCTGCAGTTTTTAGGATTAAAGTAACGAATGCCACTGATGTTGTGATTTACGTAACCCTGCACCAACAAAACTCAAGGATTTAAAAATTAACATTCGTATGCTAAAGTTACCTCTTAAATGGACGTCACATTCTACTCCAATTAGGTATGTACATCATTAATATTTCATAATATGAATTCATCAATGAGTGATTTATCTTCAATTACATACGACGAATTACGAGTTAAATAGGATTTCCCTAGTTTCTGTGGTTCTTTAGCTTTTCGATTATACCAGCTGCATTTTCTTAGTCATTCATCAAATAATTTAACATCTCATGATTTGTCCATGAGGTAAGTTCAAAAAATCTTTTCCTCACTTTTTTCGCCCTTTTTCTCACGGGGGTAGCAAGAATCTACAGAACGTAACCTGCTACGATCCTTTATCCTTTTCCTCTTTTTTTTATCTTACACATACCTATTATAAGTATCCGTTACGCAAAGAATAACATTTTTGCCAAAAAAAAAAGTGGTAGACACCGTATTAAGGCTCCTTCAAACAGGTGCGACACGCGATAAAATCGCGCGCGACACAAAGGCACCGCAAGTCGCGCAACGAGCGGTGCCTATGTGTCGCGCGCGATTCGCGTCGCGCGTCGCGCCTGTTTGCAGGAGCCTTTAATCCTTTCTAGACCGTCGTCATTGCATGTCAAAAATCCTTGCTAACTAGGGATTTGCACAATCTGTGATACAGAAAATTATTAATTAAAATCGCTAGTAGCAGCCCGCTCCGGGGGATTTAAGTACCAGACGAACTGTCGCGAACAGACTCCCACTTGACTCATTTAAATAACTGAATAATAAATATGTATTTGATACTTTTCGTTACCAAATACAGAAGGACTGACCATCTGGTGTAATACGGCAGGTTGGAATGAGTGTTGTTGTAGTATTTATTCAAGGGTATTTTTGTAAATCTAGCAAAATTGTCAGTAGATTCTCGGAGGAGATTGCAATAGGCCTGGCTCGCCACTAACTCAAATCAACTCAGCCAATCGCAGTCCAGTGCTGTAAATAGGCTTCTCCCAAATTGTGAACAACACCCGGATCTCCGCTTTCCGCATCCAGTCGGTCCCACTCCCAGCCCAGTTGCTTTGCTAAAGCCGACGCTCCATCAAGCCTATTAACCGTTACAGCCGCCTATTACTTGGGAATTATAACATAACTTGGGGAACACGGGTGTATAACTGCACATCTCCATTTACGCCTTCACCTAACATCTCCAGAGGCTCCAGGCCAGCCCGATGCTAGGGTTCGATGGAAATACACTATTGACATCTCACTTCACCTATGTTGTGAAGAATGACAGGTCACTTCAAACTCACTTCAGCTAAGTTGTCAAGGTGATATTTTACAGAATAGAACGTCTGGTTACCTTCTTTATACACGCGTGACGTTATGTAATTTTCTTTAACTTACATTTTCTCGTAATCCCAAGTAAAATGCCAGAAGGTCGACCTAAAAGGATAGGTATACACTGACCTTTGCCTGCTTTATTGGTTTGTAGTCCTTCAAAAAGGTTGGGTCTTAGATTACCTAAATTTAATCTCAACTTTCGCAAAGTAACTGGCCTTTACTATTTTTGGCTACCAACGTTCTTGCGAAAACATGTAATAATAACATCATCTCCGGGCTAAGGACTCAGGGTCAAATCTGAGCGGAAAAATGGCTCCAACGTAGCAAGTTAAATTTTCTGAAGGTTGCCTGGGTCTAGCTGAAATTGTGCGTGATTGCCACATTTACCAAAATTCTCTTTACCTAACCTACGTTTAGCAAAATTCATCATCCACAGTTTAACTTCACCCACTGCTGGGCCATCGGTCTCTTAGCTTGTGCCAATCCCCGCAATCCTATGCCAGCCAAAATTACGATCGCAAAATGCCGCCGAGTTTATGCGGTCAGATTTTTCCCTAGCTAGTCTACGGGGCACGGGACGCTCTATATTTCTGCCCACCCTTATGCCAAATGAGAACATTGGTGACCCAGTGGTATCGGCCCCGACTTACGAGTTGTAGGTCGTAAGTTCGAACCCAGACAGGCTTTACTTTGTGGAAATTATTTCATTACCACTGCTCTCAAAACGGTGGAAGAAAACATCGTGAGGAAACCGGCCTAAGAACCAAAAGTTCGATGACATGTGAAATCTATTAACCCGAATTGGGCCCGCGTGGTGCATTACGGCCCACTCCCTCTCAAAAAGAGGGGAGGCCTGTGTCACAGCAGTGGGAACAGCTGTATCTTTCTGCCTATACCCTAATGCTAAACGTTCGTTTTACTGTGTACGCATATTTCATAACATCACGATAAGATATTACCATTATCAGGGGATAAGAAGCAGTATTAATTTCTGAACTGATAAAATTACCGACACGAATCAAGTTTAATCCGTCTTACAAGCGTGTTTGATAACAATGTTGATAAAGTATAATATCGAATACTGTGTTCCAGTCTATCGAACGGCTTGCGTCAAGAATACCAATGGCAGTCATATTTGGACAGTCCGTTTGAGTACCAACAACTGAAAACTGTCTACAACTTTCTGACGAACTGTAGTCGAACTCGTACTAGCGTTCACTAGTATTTGTCCCTGTTCTTGTAAACTTGCATGAAATTGTGTAGCCTCTGTTTGAGATCCCAAAAAAACTCCTTGTCAGTGTCTGTAAAAAGTGTATCTCAGTGTTTGTGTCGTGAAAGTTCTAAGCATAGCAGAGGAATGTTATAACATGCGGTATCGTCAACACACATTCTGTGATGATTACCTTCTTTCCTTGTATCAAGACATCACGCCATAGTGCTAAAATTAAGCAGCTTACGGAGATAACAGGTAATAGTGCTGATTTTGTATGGTTCCGTCATATTACAAAGGCCGTCATAAAAATCGGTCATTTACATCAGTTTTTCACATTAAGTCACACCTCGCTGCACGAAGATTTAAATTTGCTAGATTTGTTCTCACCGTACTTGGTCACGCGAAAAAGTGTTCATGTCCATACTGAGAAGAGTGAGCTCACACATTATTAAATAGCGTTACCATGACAATCTAAGTAAGTCACTGCGTCATTGAGTATCAGCGATGTCTAAACGAAACAGAAACGCGACTAACTTTTGACATGATCGGGCGAATCTAACGATTTAAATGTTTGCTACTGCCATAATTTTTATGACAGCCGTCACTACAGCTGTTAAGTGCGGCCTCCGCTCTTCTGGGAAACCGTAGAACCTAAAGGGTTCCATATCGTAACTTAAGGTCGAACTAGTGGCGAGCTCAAACTCACTGGTGGGGATGGTCAAAAAGCACGCTTTCTCACCTGGCATCGTGTCCGACAGAGATAGTATAAGTGATGAGCAGTTAGTCGCTAGTCTACACGCACAACGTCTAGTTCACACGCACACAAACACCGTTTCGAACTGAAACGCGCTTAAAAAAATACGAAAAGTCCTTTGGAAAATCGAGTTTTATGAAAAAGCCACTGCATAAATCAGTTACAAATAGAGTTAATTGAACTCTTCGATAATTGAGCTTTGTAGGTACCGACTTAGTTTTGATGATTTTGCACTTTTATTAGTTATTTACACCCCAAGTTAAGTTAAAATTAGCAGTATAAACGAATCTTTGTTGGCTCATAACTTTTTAATGACTAGACTAGCGTGGCGAGTAGACTAGACCATCAGGTGATAATGACGGTCAAACGCCAGTAAAATCAAAATAATATAAAAATAATTTGTCTCCCTTGGATTCTCTAATGAACCTCGTCTGCGGGTATTTTGTATTTCATCACTTTTTAATACATATCTAGGATAAAAAGTAGCTTTAGCCCTTCTCCAGGTCTCACACTGTTATACCCGTCAGCCATATTTCTGTCGCAGCCAAATGGTCAAATTAGCCGTTTAGTTAACCGCTTGGCTTTTGGAAGTAGTGCTCGCCTCGCTTCGCTTTCTCGGCTCTCGGCTCGCACGCGGTTGATCACATTGGTCGGGGTGCCCTGGCTTAGTTACTGCGACCAATAATACGGCTCGCGCGTGATTGGTTACAGTTCCAACCTAAACTAAAATTGAATATCATTCAGGCCGTTAGTTGAACGGCCGCCGTTAGTTAAAAGGCTAGACGGTTAACTAAACTACTAATTAAACCACTTGGCTGCGACATATTTTCTATCAAATTTCATAAGGATCGGTTGAGTGGTTATGGCGTTAAAAGGTTATTTTCGCAGAACAGTTCGCAGACAGACAGACAGCGTTATTTTCGCATTTATACTAATAACTAGCAGCGCCCCGCGGTTTCACCCGCATAAGTGTCTTTCCCGTGTGAATATCGGGATAAAAACTATCCTATGTCCTTTCCTGGAACTCAAATTATCTCTATACCAAATTTCATCTAAATCGGTTTAGCGGTTTAAACGTGAAACGGTAACAGACAGACAGAGTTACTTTCGAATTTATAATATTGGTATGGATAATATGAATGCGTAATTATGTAGTTTGTCAGAAATGTTCATCACAAAGGCTCCTTCAAGCTGGCGCGACACGCGATAAAATCGCGCGCAACACAAAGGCACCGCAAGTCGCGCAACGAGCGGTGCCTTTGTGTCGCGCGCGATCATATCGCGTGTCGCGCCTGTTTGAAGGAGCCTTAATACCGGATCCCCGTCACCCTTATGCTAAAGCTTATTAAGTTATAAATAAGTAGCATAATGTTACGTGTTGTGGGCGTCGCCGTTGCCCAGCATGACGTCTGCGCGGTTTATTGTTCATTACGTTATACATGTACAGTCAACAAAACTGATAGGTATCCAGGCAGCTAACTTGAAAAGTTGCTACGATTTTTATTTCAATGCATATTGTGCTGAGTAGTCACCTTTTTTTGGTCTTTTGGGCAAAGGCCCTCCTCCCCTATTCATACAATTCCCTGTTGTTGCTCACACAATTCCCGGAGTTGCTTTTTCTGACCAATCCGTCACGAACCCATGAACGCTTCTATGTCATCATGCCAGTGATACTAAGTTCTGCCTCGGCGACTATGCCCGTCTACCGGAACCCATTGCGTGTCACTGTCGAATCTGCCCTAGTAATAGCATAGTGGACGTACCTATATTTTTACTAGCATACCAATCTTTTTCGTCGACAGTACAATTGCAGGCTCCGTCAAGTCTTACCTTCACAAAGTGATTGATACGATGATATATTACGTATTAAATGCTAATTCTATTGTACGTTGTGATGTACACAAACACAGAGTCGATTCCGTTATTTCTGGGTGTAATTCGAATCAGTATAAATACTGCAACTTAGCTTCATCAACATCATCTGCCTACCCTTTTTGCAACTATATTGGGGTCGGCTTCCAGTCTAACCAGATGCAGGTGAATGTCAGTATTTTACATGCAGCAATGCCATCGAGCATTGCTGCTCCAAAACCCAGTTACTGGGTAACACGATAGTTTTGGTGTGAGCAGTGGTGGCCCAGTGGTAATGGCCGCGACTTACGAGTTGTAGGTCGTGGCTTCAAACCCAAGCAGGCATTTAACTTTAGGTAAATTATTTCATAATCACTGCTCTCAAAACCGTGACTCCGTGAGGAAACCGGCATGTCCTAGAACCAAAAATTCGAAGGCGAGACATCCACCAACACGCACTGGGCCCGCGTGGTGGATTAAGGCTCCTACAAACAGGCGCGACACGCGATATAATTGCGCGACACAAAGGCACCGCTCGTTGCGCGACTTGTGGTGCCTTTGCGTCGCGCGCGATTTTATCGCGTGTCGCGCCTGTTTGAAGGAGCCTTTATAGCCCACTCCCTCTTACAGAAAGAGGAGGCCTTTGTCCCAGCAGTGGGAACATGACCCCCCTTGTTGAGACTGATTGTTTGCAAGTTAACTTATTGCGGTACAATTCTTCTTTTCAAGTCAATGCAGGTTTTACTCGTATGTTTCTTCATCATGAACTCCACATGAAAAACAAATCTATAAAAATTACATAATCATCCTATAATGTCCCCACGGCTGGGACGCAGGCCTTTGTGAGAGGGAGTGGACTGCAATCTAATACGCGGGCCCAGTGCGGGTTGGTAGATGTCACAGTTATGGGAATCTAAACGATAAATTCTGAAATTAAAATCACAATTTTGCGTCCGAAGAAGAAAAATTAAAACAACTAAGTAGTTAGTAATCTTAAAATAGTTTCCATTATCAAAATATACTTAGCTTGTAGAACGAAAAGCATTAAATCTTAATTTGAGAGAATTTCTGAACAGCTGCGATATTAAAATCAAGATTTATTCAGTCTGGAAAAACACTGACGTATGAACTTGAACGAATTTCTAAGTAGATGGAGTATGAAATTAAATTCCAAGATTTATCCCTGAAAAGGCACTATCTCAAAGTTATTTACGCCCTTCAGAAATCAAGGGCAGAAGTCTGAATTCCTGATTAAGTTTTTGATAACAGTCATGATAAACGTTACACACTAACAGATGGTGGCAGGTACATCGACGCGCAAAGTGAAATAATGAATTCAGCACATAATTCTATGGTAGAAATTTTTCATCGGAAAAAAAAATCTGCTGTGTCATACAAAAGTGCGATACCTAGCCTACGCGGTCAAAATGTATGGGGCAGTTATTATTTTGTAAATAGCCGACGTAAAATTTCGACGCATGGGGTTCAGAATCATGTAGGTACATCAACTTACGACAATCTGTCAAATTTCTTTAATAGATTTTCAACTTTATCCCTAAAGCATAAGGTTCAAAGTTGATTGGGAAAATTTGACATTTTCGGGTAGCTTGATGTGCTGGCGTCTGTACCTACTGAATCTATGGTAACAGAGGGGTAATTCTCGTATTTTTAAGAACGTTCGCATTCTAATCTCAGTCTGATTTTGTCAAAAAATACCTGTAATTTCCATACATTATTGATATTGATTGTCGCTCAGATGACATTGCTAGATTTTAAGCGTTTTTGATTACGATAATTGGCCTTCCGGTTGTTGCGTGCCACCCTGCCACTCCGTTTAGTAAATTTTAATTTAATTATTTTGTACAGACGCCAGCACATCAAGCTACCCGAAACTGTCAAATTTTCCCAATCAACTTTGAACCTTGTGCTTTAGCATTAAAGTTGAAAATCTATTAAAGGAATTTGACAGATTGTAGTAGCTTGATGTGCTGGCGTCTGTACATGTGTAATTTCACAACGGTATTAATAATAATCTGTAGTATTCAAACACATAATTGAACATATAGTTAACGTTTTTTAGTAGTTAATCAAGTTGTAAACTCGATTTTTAGTGCCGGTGTTTTTCTAGTTAAATTGGCTAGAACTAATGACTAGAAAAAATGTAAAGTATTATTAAATTATTTAAATGGTCTTTTTTTTGGAAGTAATAATGTAGTCCTATCAGAAGTAGAATATGTATCTCATCTGGGTTCTAATATCATAAAAGTCCAACCCCGCTTTGACGTTGGAAGGCCTCCTACAAGGTGGACTGATGACCTGGTGAAGGCCGCAGGAATCCGTTAGATGCGAGAAGCACAGAACCGGTCGAAGTGGCGATGCTTAGGGGAGGCCTAAGTCCAGCAGTGGACATCTTTCGACTGAAATGATGATGACGATTGCAATTTCTCCCTATATTTTCACCTTGAGAATTAATCAACTAAAAAGAATCAGTACCTAGTGCAAGAATTTATGACCTCTTTTACGATTTTATCAAGTTGAAGAGAGAAAATAAGCATACCTCTCTTGGACCGTTGTCTAGCAAGTAGAAACAAACAGGCGCGACACGCGATGTAATCGCGCGCGACACGACAAAGGCACCGCTCGTTGCGCGACTTGCGGTGCCTTTGTGTCGCGTGTCGTATCGCGCCTGTTTGTAGGAGCCTTAAAAATTGAACAAAGAAACTGCGAACGAAGAACTATCTACATTTTTTGTCGGAGCGATCTGATAAATGGTTATCAGGCTCAGGGACAAGGGTGGCTTAAGTCCGGGATAAGTCACTTATTCTCTAGCCCAGATAGGGCATTGTTCGTTTGTTACATAAATTATTATGGGAGCTACGTAACTTATCTGGAATTTGAGAAAGCTGTAAGATAGACCTGCATATAAAATCTAATAGAAAAGTGAATGAATGGTAATATAAAAACATAGGTAATAATAAGATATAAAATAATTCTAACTTATTAGCAAGGAAAATTAATAAAGCGCTCTTCCTCTCTCTACTTCTTTAAAAAATTTGCTGTGCCCGACAGGGTCCATAATTGATTCTAGTATTTTTTATTTACCACCTGTAATTACATTATGGATTGCAATAAACGATTTGAGATTTAATCCCAGGTACGCATGGGAGATTTTTTCTCGCGGCAATTATTTTCGCGTTCTGGATTTCCAACGCACTGCTTAGGGCCGAGAGTTGAAATTCCAACAGTGTATTTGTTTTACGCGCTGGGATGCGCTCTGTTGGATTCTCAACGCTGGGCTCAACACCGAGAGTTGAAAATTCAGTGCGCGATAAAATCCCGCCGCTATATTTTTACTTCCGTGCGAACGTGGGCAAAAGTATAAATAAAGGTGACATTTGTTTGTAATAGATAATAATTTATTATGTGTAAGTTATGTTAGTTTTACCAAATAAAGTTAGGCAGGCATTAGTTAAAATAAAACAGATTTATGTTTTCCCTACATATACATATACGTAAGATTTTCCCACCCGTACGCAAAATACGCGCGTTGACGTTGAGTTGAGAGTACGGGGCACCAGCCCGTATTACCTATTACATTGGTAAGTGCCTCAGCAACTT
The DNA here is from genome assembly GCA_963855955.1 of Luperina nickerlii. NCBI lineage: Eukaryota > Metazoa > Arthropoda > Insecta > Lepidoptera > Noctuidae > Luperina > Luperina nickerlii. The sequence continues at coordinate 7,946,793 of OY979687.1, read as the reverse complement.
TTGGAGATTGGAAGCCAGTAAAAACATAATAAACAAAAAACTAGTTGTATTTTATTCTGATTGATGATAAATTTTAAAGATCAAAAATCCGCATAGAAGACCAGAATCTTATTATTTCCAAAGCATTAGCATAAACCACCCAGAGTCCCAGAACCTTTAAAATTATTTGAAAAGGCCACGAAAGAAAAATTCTTCTCCCCCATTGTAATGACCATTCAAATTCCTTACCTCCTAATTCATCAATACTTCGTAATTAAGAAACCGTGAAAGCAATTCAAAGAATCTCCATAACCCTCTAAGCAGGCGCCATGGAAATGCCATTAAAATTAACCCTCAGATGGAAAGTGAAAGAAATGCAAGGTCCCTTCGTCACCCCTCAAGGAGAGTTATGTAGCCAATGTTTAGTATTTTCACCGTCTTATTACGTGAGCTGCCTTCGTAAAGGCTGTTGGTACTCATTTACGCAGGAGCGATAAAAATGTTTATTATATGTGTGAAATTTCTTGTGAATGACAAGGAGCCTGTAGCTTGAAAGACGCTTTGTTGATAGACAAAACTAATATGTAGGTAATAGGTAATACGGGCTGGTGTCCGCAAAACTAATATGTATTGGAATGATTGTAAGTACTTTATTATTATTTAATACTAGCTGACCCGGCGAATTTCGCACTGCCTCAGAATATGAATTATTTTTTCCTTGTTTTGCTATTCGGGGCGGAGACAAATGCGACAAATCAAAAATCATAAAATTCGGTCCAGCGGTTCTTGAGTTGTAAATGGTGTAACTAACCCAACTTTATTTTTTTTAAATAGATTTATTAGTGCCTTACAAATATGTACATAATCTCATTTTCAAACGATACCAAAAGAACAACCGACACGAGTTCCACATCATACGGCAAAAGTTTCATTCCTTCACTTAAAGATCATCTTACAGTAACTTAAACCGAGGTCCCATTATCCCGCCAAATCATTAACTCCTCCAATACATCACAACCTACTCAAATAAGGACATTAACCTGACAAACGAAGAACGACATTAAAACACGCTTATGCACAAGAACTGTATCTGCCATATTTGCATAGCGTGGGGTTGAAACGACAATTTCGGAGCGGGGGCCGCGTGATGTATCCACTTCCCGTTAAGGCTGCACACCTTGAGTGGTCTTCATACTGAGCTATTTACTCTAAAATGCACGTACTGTGTTACTCTTACTGGGAGCAATGTTTCCAGATAGTGGCTCAGGTGTTTCTATGAAATTATTGGGTATTGTTCTTAGTAGTTAACCCATTTGCGCGTAGTTATGGTCTTTGTTCAGTTAGCCTGCATGGGATAGTAAGGTCTGCGGGGTAATCGTAACACACTAACAACATTCATGGCGTTATTTACGTTTTTGAGCAGACTAATTTCACGAACATAATATATGAAACAATGGGTTAGCAATACCCTTCAAAATCAGTTAGTTAGCCTGGGATAGTAAGACTAGAATTTATTTGGTTTAGACCTGGGCTATCGATTTAATCCCCTAGGATTAAATCGATTTATCCTAATAAAGGATGGGAGATACGTAGGTCTCGCTGAGTCAGTTTTGGTCTTTGTTGGTCGGTCGGCACATGTGTTTATCAACTTTCTATTTGCGCTCAGCTGAGTGTGTTTGCCGTCTTAGATCGTTAAAGAAAAAAAGGATTGTGAGATTGCGTTTAAAGGCTCTCCCCCACAGGCGCGTTATTATCGGCCGATAATATCGGATCGATTCCTTGTCGCACAGCTGCGTTTTTATCGTCCGATATTTCCAACGTGTGCGTGTAACCAACCCTACACGTTACTACGTCATTAACGCAGGTGTATGTAAGATCGTATGCGTCCTAATACAAAATGGTCTAAGAACTCATGTCTGAATATCGCTGGACGGAGGAACGCAAGCGTCCTACTTCTATTGCTTCGTTATTATCGCAGCAGTGTGTAATTTCGTGGCCGTACTACTACAAAATGTAGTGAAAACAGATATCGCAATAATGCATCCGATATTATCGACCGATAATAACGCTCCTGTGGTCGAGCCTTAAAGATCATACTATTAAGCAAGTACTAAAAACTTGCCAGACACTTCACATTACCCACATTCCGCTTGATAATGGTTTTCCAATATTGCTTTTTACAGATCCGAAGTCGTAACTGGGAATTGTTCGACATAAAAACTCAAATTACTCCTTTATAATTACTGTTTTACATGTAACATTAGACTCCGTATTTGGCTTGAAATGGCTATCCTTATATGGACTTCACTTGGTTGTCACATGTCTGCTTCGATTGGAAAAGTAATATTGGTGACATTGGAAAAGCTTGGAGTTTTGAGGCTGTGTTACTAATTCTAAACATAATTGTTACATGACATATCAAACAATTATCATTCGAAAAGTTTAAACGAAAAGTAGCCAGTCATGTAGGGTTTTTATTAAAACGGGTTTGCACATATTATGTAGATCTAGGTGATTTCTCAGACTTGTAATAATGTAACTGATAAATGATGATAATGTATTTTCTAACACTAGAATTTAAAAGAGTGTCTATGAAGTTTCTTGCCCATTATTCTCCATAGGTTACCTACTACATTTTGGAATTGTCAAGGAGTCGGTCAGTCAGAAATATGAAGCTAGTTGTTCATATTTCTGACACCTAATTCAGAAGTGCCTGTACGTGGTTTAATTGAATGACATTTCAAACCTAAGGCTTCCTCAGTTCCTTTATCACCAGGGTAATTGCGTCACACTATCAGTAGCGATGGGTTTCATTTTGACAGTTCAAGAACATTCATTGCGTTATTTGCGTTGTTGAGCAGACACATTTTTCGAACATATGGAGCAATGGATTAGAAATATGCTTCAAATTAAGAGTAATAGTGTGTTACGCAACTTCACAAATAAAGGCAATCTGATTTCAATTTCAAGACGAGATATATTAGGATTTAGCATGATTCAAAAGTCTCTGAATTACAAAGGTCAAGTGGGATTTGTTTCCAATTACCATCGAAATGTAACTTCAACGAACTTACATTTGGGCCAGGTCGTCCCCTGAGAGTTTGGCGAAAAAGTTTTTGAGGACTCGTACAGTAAAAAGCCCAAAAAAGTTGGAGAATTGGACATGCTTAGAACACTGGTATCTACTTAGAGTCTGATTACTAAAGCCGTATATATATATAAAAATACGAAAACCCCAGCATACTTGAAGGAAAAACGTGTTAAAAACTTTCGCTAAAGTTGAAGTCAATCATATAAGTCTGGCGTGGCGTCCCATTAGGTTTTAGAACTTTAACCTTACCTTCGCCCTTATAATATAATAATAGTTCTCCAAACCGTATTTCGGCCATGGCGGCAAATCTCAACGGAGGCTGGCCTTACGTGCGTACTCTCTCTTCCCCCACTCATAGTCCGATGGGGTGGCACATAATCCAACACGACCGGAGAGAGATCAGGTGCAGGACGAACGGCTTCACTTGCTTCCTGAGGCACGGGGGTATCACACCGCCAGATTCCAAAGTCCGGGCTGGAAAATTCCTAATCGAAAAACCCGTTAAAACTTTGCCCGATCTGGGTATTGGACCCAGGTCCCCACGCTCAGCAATCGCGCTTATGATCACGAGACCAACGGGACAGTCAGTCCTTCGCCCTTGTACAACGAGATCTATAAACTTAAAATTATCAGCCAAAATCAGGCAAATGTGGGCGAATGTGCTTTCTTGAAATATAAACTCACTTGCAATGATTACGAATATACATAATTATGTCTCCGGCGACCTTCGCGTTTGATTGTAATCAGAAGTTTTTCAGCCAACGGACTAATAAACATATATTTAAATGATTCCATACGATTTTCTGATTTATGGGAATCCAATTTTGGAGCACATGCATGAGTTATCGGTTTAACGTTCTATATGGACAGATTGACAATAAAACCAACCGTTCATGGTTGGGTTTGGATGCCCAATTGAACGCTGTCCAATGTTTTGGGAGAGATATTTATTTCAGTGACGAGAATAAAAATAGAGCTGAAAGTATCTCGGTAAATTGACGGTCAGATTGGCGCATGTAAGGTTTTATGTTGATTAAAATTCATAATAGTCTAAGATACGTAGAAGAAAGACCTTCACCGATCGAGTAACCGGACGAAATGTGTTTTTTACGGAATAACATATGTTAACGAAAGTAACGGTGATGGGTTGCCTAATGAAATCCTGTCAAGGATATTTTTAATTAATTATGTAACAGGTAATTTTTTTTCGATATCTTCACCGATAGCGTAACCAAAAAAATTTAATGCTAATCGAAAGTATGAAGTCTATAGAATATGCAAACATAGGGTTGCCTACCTTTTTCTTGTCAAGGCTATAGGGTTGCCTAGTTTAAAAAGGTGATTCGATAATGGTACCTTCACCGATCGAGTAACCAAATAAATTATATATCAAAATGAAGATTATTTTTTTGCGAATACGATGGTACAAGGTTGCCTACGAAAAACCTGTCAAAAATCAGGGTTGTAAGGCGTTGAAATTTGAAAATTGAAACGTATGAAAGTCTGCAAGAAAGAGAGACTCCCCATTATATCCAGTGCGATAGAAAAGGAAGCAGCATTGCAGCCGATCGCGCCACATCAGATGCTTGAAATAGTGCGAAAGAGAGAGCATAATTATACGTAGTATCAAATGCGGTAGAGGAAGACGCACCATAGCGACGGGCTCCGCCCCTTCTGGCCTATGAAACGACGACACGGTTGGCGCAGTGGCTGAGCGATCGACTGCTGCGCTGCGTGTCGCGGGTTCGATTCCCGCACGGAACAAATATTTGTATTGCCTATAGGTAGTTGTTTCGAGTCTGGCTGTTTGTGTATGTGAATTTAAATGTTCGTAAATGTACCCACGATACAGGAGTAATTCCTTAGGTGGGGCAATGTTTAAAAAAAAAATTTAAAGCCAGTGCGCATGCTCTGTACGGTTGACAGATCTGTGTATGAATGTCAAGCGTTGTTTTGGAGCAACTTCCCGCCATTCTCATAGAAGTAATAGCTTGCTACGGAATATAAAATCGTGCTGTTTGTCTGATGTGAACATAACTGAAGGCCAATTCTCGTAATTTAAAACGTTCAAAATCTAGTCGCAGTCTCATCTCGGTGACAAGCAAATGTCAAAAAACTTGTCAAAATGTAGGGAAATTAAAAGTATTTTTTGACAGATTGAGACTGAGATCAGACTGTGAACGTTGTTAAAATTACGAGAATTGCCCCTCTGATATATCACTCGATTTAGTTGGTTATCACTCACAGTGTTACAAGAAAATAACTGTTTTAAAAAAAACTTACATTGAAGAATTCAATAATTTCATTGCAGAGCAAGAAATAAGTGATACTTATATATAATTTTCCAAATTATTACTGAAATAATTTTTTTATATTTTATTTGTAACAAAACAGAAATTGACAGAAACTAGGCACATTTTTTTTTTGCAAATAAATTAATATAAATAGAATAAAAAATATAGGATAAAAAATTTTAACCTATAGTTATTTTAATTTTTTATACGCATATTTTTTTAATTTTTTAAATGCTTTATCCGAAACGTCAACTTTAATTTGCAGTTTTTTAGCGTTTCATCATCAAAGTCAATTACGGACTCTTTCAAGCCACATAAAAAGCACGTTTTCGAGATTTTTAATTTGTAAGTAAAATTCACTAAAGAATTCAATTAAAAAAAAATAAACAGCACGATTTTATATTCCGTAGCACGCTATTACTTCTATAAGAATGGCGGGAAGTTGCTCCAAAACAACGCTTGACATTCATACACAGATCTTTCAACTGTTGTACAGAGCATGCGCACTCTCTTTCCTAGGCCAGAAGGGGCGGAGCCCGTCGCTATGGTGCGTCTTCCTCTACCGCATTTGATATTACGTATAGGCTCTCTCTCTCGCACTATTTCAAGGATCTGATGTGGCGCGAACAGCTGCAATGCTGCTTCCTCTTCTATCGCACTGGATATAATGGGGAGTCTCTCTTTCTTGCACACTTTCATACGTTTCAATTTTCAAATTTCAACGCCTTACAACCCTGATTTTTGACAGGTTTTTCGTAGGCAACCTTGTACCATCGTATTCGCAAAAAAATAATCTTCATTTTGATATATAATTTATTTGGTTACTCGATCGGTGAAGGTACCATTTTCGAATCATCTTTTTAAACTAGGCAACCCTATAGCCTTGACAAGAAAAAGATAGGCAACCCTATGTTTGCATATTCTATAGACTCCATACTTTCGATTAGCATTAATTTTTTTTGGTTAAGCTATCGGTGAAGATATCGAAAAAAAATTACCTGTTACATAATTAATTAAAAATATCCTTGACAGGATTTCATTAGGCAACCCATCACCGTTACTTTCGTTAACATATGTTATTCCGTAAAAAACACATTTCGTCCGGTTACTCGATCGGTGAAGGTCTTTCTTCTACGTATCCTGTACTATAACAAGGCCTTTACTATACATAAATATTGATATAAAGAAGGTGTATTTTCATGATACGCTATACTTAAAGCGATGATTTCCGATTCTCTTTAATTACATCGATTAAGAAAACAACAACAGTTCATCAGGCGAGTATCTGATTTAATGCTAAAGCCGATTTCCTTCATGTCATCTATAACTCCGAGGAAAGCTGGATTATGGCAGAAAACGGTGACTTGCGAGGTCTGGCAATCCTTGAAGAAAAAATATAACAATATTATTTTTCACTCAACAAAGGGTAGCCTCATCAAAAATCCATCTGCAACGAGAGTGGTATTACATCAAAAATACACAAAGCAGTATCGTAGCGTTCGTACAATAGGAAAATATTGTCACAGCATAGGGGTATGAAACATTATATCAATCTTGCTTTAACAGTCGCTCTACACTACATGAATGCGTTATGCAAAATCTGCATATTTCATCGTTTGCATGAATTGTAACGTTGTTCTGCACGCTTACCGCTCGCCTTAGAATATTAATATGTGTTTAACGTGCATTTTCAACCCCTTTATAAGTGCTGTTTAGTTATTTATGTATTCACGTGAGTTCATTGTTATATGCCGCAAAGTTGGCTTTAGCGTAATATTCTTTCAGTGTGCTTTTCCATAGTTCATTGCTGAAGTTGAGGTAATCTTCATTAGGGATTATATTTTCTTCTGTACTGCAGTCTCCTTGGTTAACTCTTGTACCATGGATTGATTTAGAAGACCCTGGAATCACCGATTACCTAGAAGCCTGCTCTAGGTAATCGGTGATTCCAGGGTCTTCTGATTCATCATCTTATTACCATGTTACCTTGCAGGACCACATTTAATTAGTATATCAAATTCATAATCAGCTTATAATTTTCCCACTGCTGGGGCACAGGCCACTTCTCTGAGAGAGGGAATGGGCCGTAAACCACCACGCAGGACCAGTGCGGGTTGGTAGATGTCACATGTCTTCGAGTTTTTGGTTCTAGGACATGTCGGTTTCCTCACGATGTTGTCCCTCACCGTTTTGCCAGCAGTGGTGATAAAATTATTTAGGGTAGCTCACCGTCCGATCAGGACCAGGCCCATACCGGACGGCGCGTACGTGTTCCACGCGCGCCTCAAAGAGATGTCAGAATCAAGAGATGGGGCCCGTTAGGGCCGAAGCCTGCCGGGTCAGCGGGATTGTCCGAAAGGGTTACCGCTGGCCCGGAATATAAAGGGCTAAGGAAGGAACACAGATGGGTTTTAGTCAGTAAGAGTCTGACACTCCCTTCCGCTCCACCCAGAGCGGGAGGGGTCATTTGATGATTTCCCATCCTAAAAAAAAAGGGGCTGTTACTACTGGGCCCACCACTGCTCAAATTGCAACCCCAAAAACAAGAGAATGTATAATCAAATAATTGTCCTACTGTCACAGTTTAAATACACTCCAAAAATGGCTTTGAATTCGTGTAAATACATAAATAGAAGTTATCATAGCTGTGTTAATTTTACTTCCTGAAACTCAACTATCCAGTATTCATAAAACAATGGTGACAGCCGTAATAATCGCTGAAGTCGTAACATGATGATTTACGTCTACGTCTCAGTTCGCTTTACAGGATTCCTTGGAAACCAATAAATTTCAGGCCACTTCAGTATTTTGTTACAGCTTTGTTGATTACTTCGGCCTTGCGCGTGAATTTAGATGGATAGTTAAATGTTTTGTAGCCATCTTAATTCTGATGGCTATGTGTCTTTTGTCATGGTGCAGTTTGAAGTTTTGTTGTGGCTTAGTAATGGAAATCGTTTCTCTAGAACGAGGTTTCGGTTTGAACCTGGCAAGTATCAATGTTCGTTCCTTTTCACAAAATCGTATGAAAATTCTTAGACATTACTGTCCCGCGAGGTAATTGCGTAACACACAAACAGTAGTAGTACGTTGTTGAGCAGACAAATTTTTCGAACGTAATAGCAATATCCTTCAAAATGATTCAGATTGTGATCGGGTGCTGGGGTGCATGAAAACATTGCGACAAAACCTGACCGTATATGCTTTGATTTCGGCAATTGGTAAGCAAGTGTTAGATTCTCGCGACTACTCTGTTTTGTATGCATACCTACCATTCAGTAGGAACATTACCGTCCAGCGACCTTTTTTGAGCTATAACTTTTTGCATATAAAATTCTAATGCGCTCGCAATCGAACGTGAGTGAAAAAATTCACACTTAAGCCTCTGTTTAACTATGCTTTAAAGGTCCTCCACTTTCACTATCAAAAGCGCTAGCAGCTTGCCACCTTTAATAGGGAGAAATTGGATCAAGGACCGACGTCAACATTGGCAACTTCGTGAGTTTCCTTTTACCCTAAAACCTGTTCTTTAGTTTCCACTTAACGCGCTCCATGTCAATTAAGAAAGCACTTTAAGACCTAACTAACGGGTCTATTTTATGGAAAAAGCCAACTGGAAGCAACCTTGCTTGATTAAACCAATAAATTCTCGCTTTATCGTCGCCTAATCCTCGGAAGACACGACAGAAGGGTTTTGCATAATCCTGTCTTTTTGCCTTCTTGCGTTTAGTGGTTCTTGTTTATTAAATCCTATTATCGCTACGTTTTTGCTGCCTTTTGTGATCTCTTAAGATAACAGCTCTCAAAATGGTGAAGGAAAAAATCGTGTAGGAATCAGCATGTCGTTAGAACCAAAAATTCGAAGACGTGACTTGACATCTACTAACCCGCACTGGGCCTGCGTTGTAGATTATAGCCCACTCCCTCACGAAGTGCGGAGGCCTGTATCCCAGTAGTGGGAACATTATAGGTTGTTATGCTTATCCTAAGATCAACTGCCATTCAATCAACAAAAGTATTTGATTGAATCGATGACTCCTTTACAATACAACCATACCGCTTATGTTAATTATTAAATCAGGCTTAGATCAACCAATCTGCCTAGCCTTTTCCCCACTATGTTGCGGTTAGGTTCCTGTCTAACCGCATGCAGCTAAATACCAGTATTTTTCAAGGAGCGACTGCCTATCAGACCTCCACAACCAATTTACTGGGTAAGTAACACGAAACCCCTTAGTTAGACTGGTTGTCAGACTTCTGACTACCCGTAGCGACTGTCAAAGATCTACGAATGACAACCAGGACTAACGGCTAAACGTGCTTTCCGAGACACGGAGGGGTCTCGATATGTTATGGATGGTCCCACATCCACGAACCGACCGCGGCAAACGTAGCTTAACCCCTTGTATGCCGGGAGCGTAGATCTACGCGAGACAATGGTTTTTAATTGTTTTCTGTAATTACGGCATACAACTGGTTAAAGGGGCGGGCCCACCGCGGTGCACGGAGAGGCTACGCACGTGTATTAAGGCGCGGGCCCACCGCGGTGCACGGAGAGGCTAAGCACGTGTATTAAGGCGCGGGCCCACCGCGGTGCACGGAGAGGCTACGCACGTGTATTAAGGCGCGGGCCCACCGCGGTGCACGGAGAGGCTACGCACGTGTATTAAGGCGCGGGCCCACCGCGGTGCACGGAGAGGCTACGCACGTGTATTAAGCTTCGCTTTGGAAGAAAATGTATGTGATTGTATCCACTGCAACCCACGGAGAGGCTGCCCATGAATTGACGTCATTGATACACGCGTGGCTTGCTCGAATAGGCGGTTACATAGCTCAACGCTGGCGACGTGGGTCTACGTTTCTACTAGAGTACACGAATATGACTCACGACTATGTACAGCTCGCTTATCGCAGCGCAGTTTTCAGTCAATTGCAGTGGCACGTGCGTAGCCTCTCCGTGCACCGTGCCACGCTATACATAGTCGTGGGTCATATTCGTGTGCTCCAGTGGAAACGTAGACCCACGTTGTCAAACAAATGAATACACGCAGCTAAAATGCGCCGCGTGCCCGTGCACAGCATGCGCCGCGGTGGGCCCGCGCCTTAAAACCTTCGATCGACCTGTGCGGTGTTATCATTTAGCCACGAATTAGGCTTAGATTCCAAGCCAAAAAAAGTTTAAAAAGCCTTTTTTACGATTTCAAATTCCGTGTTTGAAAACTCATTAAAAGTCGTGGCTTCCATTACTTTTTTGCTCCAACAAACCGACAGTTTGACGCAATAGAAAGGTGAAGTTCCAAGGTCGTCATCGCATAGTTGCAAGTGGGTAAGTACAAACTACCCACTACCCGGCTAGGCAGGCAGGTTGGCTGGCTAGACCACTGAAATAGCTGTAATTTCCTCTTCAAGTGCTACACGTGCAATAAAGGTGCGGTACGAGTGTCAGTCTGACCTTGTGCTACGTTACGTAAGTGTATGCAAACTTGGGGTGTGCCCCAAGGGCGAGTGCGCGCGATTCCTTTTATTAGCATCGGAGTATTTATGGTTTTTTGTGGGCGTTGGTTTATGAATAGATATCGGTTTTATTCTTTTCCGGTTGACAAAGACGAGACCTTCCGCGTATTGGTAAAATCATGACGATGATGTTGTGACGTTGACGAATCAGCGATTTTGTCCGTAATTTTTGGCATATTGCAAAATAATATTTTGATTTATATTTCTCTAGTATATTTGATTAGGGGGTAAAATAGTAACTTCAGCAGCATTTAAAACAAATTAGCGCAGTCTACTGCTAAACATAAGATTTTTAAATCTGCAGCTCAACTAGTTCCTCTTCCTTACGCATTTGTTGTTTACCAGAACACCTTAGCGTTATGATTGCTTTTGATAAAACCTTAAAAAGGCATATGGGATCTAGTAAAAACCCCTGATGTCCGACTACACCATACATGATATTATTGATACTATGAACTAAAATATAATGTCATTGTGCCATGTTGACAAGGACCGGACAATGTAAACATCACGGAACCTTGGACACGGAACAATTTTCATACAAATTGATTGGCTGATGACATCAAAGCGTTTATAACCTTACGGATGGTCAGGGGCACATCGTCATTAGGAATCATTGCATGGAACGGAGCTGAATTTTCAACTTCCCGTGTCTTGGACTATAAAAACTTGGCGCTAGTGGCAATTATCCACTTGACGTTTCATGTCTTTTCATCTTTAAGCTTTAAAGCGCTGCAGAAATATAACAGCGTTTTTTAACTTGAGGCTCGCTCGTCCGTTTCCTGAAAATAATGTTTTACAGCGCAAAGGCTCGCTGTAAATTGCAAGAGATTAGATTGTTTTAATTGGAGGTGTCTTCCTTAGAAAGTATTGTTATAACGGCCCGAGGTTTCCGTCTTCGCTGTTTCCGTTGCGTCCTTCGCTTCGTTTACTGTATAAAATTAAAATATCTTTACAATTGCCTTCAATTGGATGGAAAAGCCCTTTGTTTTATTTTTTAAACAATTGAAAGATAAGGCACTAAGCACCGCTATTTATTTTTCACTTTATTCGTTTTATGCAGAGTTACTAGAAACGCAATCTTTTTGAAAAAGAGGTTATCGTTAGCATGATATTATACGTTTCGAAGTGGAAAATGCTACCAATCTATACTCTATAATCGTTGGGTTCACCTTTCATGAAACTCCAGTAAAGGGCTAGCTATGCTTAGTCGCCTAGACGAAACCTAATCGCCTTCCTAAAATATTTAATACCTACCAACTGTAGCGAAATAAAAAAAACGAAACACTTCGCTAATAAAATACGTATAATTTTTTTATTTAATCCGAATATATGAATTATCAAAAAAATATATAAAAATTTAACAAGAAAAACGATGAGAAATACTTGATGAAAACTTGTGACTATAAAAGTTATTAATAAGAATTTTATGAATCAGAGGATACTTTAGGTTTGTACCAAAATAATTAGCTGAATTTAGTCACGCGACGCGATTTTCAGTCGTGATTGCAAACAGGAACTTTCGTGCGCGTGGATAAAACGGACCGCAATAAAAAAGGAAGGTATCCCACACTCCGTATTCGAGGTTAAATAACCGAGGTTTTTTTTTTATAAAAATTACAACAGTCTATTAAGAGTACGTACAGGAAAATGGAATATCTGTTCGCGACAGGGTCTTCGTCTTCATCCGTGGCGTTAAATTTTTTACGGCCGGCAAATCCGGATCAGCTCGGCTACGATCGGCTGCTCCTCTGACAAATTGCTCGTATATAAATTGGCAGGGTCTGGGTAGGGTGCAGCCGAATTAATCAACTTGCAGAAAGTTCGGGCCTTAACCTGGGGTAAAATTTATCCATAAGAACCCGTGGAGCAAGCAGAATTTCATGTACCCAAAAACAGTTTAAAACAATACATACCAAATAAAGACGAATAATCCCTTAATTCTTCATCAGCAGTGAACTTAATGAGTGAACCACATTTTGTAGCGAGGAACCTTTAGCATAAAACGAATGCGATTATAAATATTGCAACATGAAGAAAAAACAATGGATAACCAAGAAAGGATAGCAAATACGCACCTCGAACCAACACAGAACAACCCAAACGTTCGCATAACATAGAATCATTTATTGATTTAGGCGTTCTTTCAAAAATACCACGTATCTTGTCACAAGGTTTTTTTTTTCAAATAAGAAATGCTACCATGAAAAAATTGCCATCTGACCTATAAACGATTCATAATTTAAAAATAAAAGATAGAAATTTCTGGTTAGACAATGTATCAAAAATGAGGTTGAATATCAACTTCAAGAAGGATTGATGACAAACAAATATCATGCATGTTAATACTGCACAACTTAGTAATATTTAGAAAGAATATTGTGTTAAGGAAACGCTAAAGCTGTGACGAGATAGTGCTTCCATTCCATACGTTCCACCTGCTGAAAATCTCGCATCTGGACATGAGTTGCCTTGGCTTACATGGGAATTTTTAAATAGACTTCGGACTCAGGTAGGCTGGAGCAAGGAAAACCTGCTCAGGTGGAGATTCATAGATGACTCGCCGCTCCGCTTCTGGACTGGAAATGTGGTGATGTCCCACAAACAATTGGGTACTTAATACCGTGTCCAGCGTGTCCTGCTGACTGCACATTACAGGAGCTGATATCTAAATTATCTGTTCTTAAGAGAAAATCCAAGTCCCATTGTCGTTTACAGAAGCTGACGAAAGATTTACGACGGAGCCCGCATGACGGGCGACGAGATCTTTCGCCAGATTTATTTGTTTAGATAAAATTGCCTCGGGTTTAAAAAGGTCCTTCAACGTCCTCACGAGTCTTTATGATTGGAAAATTGTAGAGAAGTTTTTTAATTTATGGTTAATTTTTCACTATGATGTTTTTTATTGGAAACTTTTTACAGGAAGTAGTTTTATAAGGTCGTTCTATTAATACCAAGATTGTCGTCTTTAATTCAAGGGTACTCTAGAAAAATTTTACTCGTGATTCTGTCATCGAATCTAGCTGAATGCTAAAATATAAACTTGTAGCTTTTGTCCGCGGTTTCGCCCGCCTGGAGGTCGAGAATTAATCCTCGGGAATGTGCTACTGAACCAAAGTATCCTATGACCTAACCCAGGACTATCTGTGTGCCTTTTATCGAAATTTATTCAGCAGTTAAGGCGTGAAAATGTAACAGATTGACAGACAGACATATGTAGTTACTTTCGCATTTATAGAGATAAGTATTATTTTGTCTTTCCATTAAATCCCTTTTCAAAACCAAACAACATTGCTCACATTAAATTGAATTTAAATGCTGTAGACTGAGTCAACAGACTAAGGGCTGACTAAAATGAGTGCAAATCTAATAGTGAACTAATTTAGCCATCTCGTCTGCATTATTGGATTCCCTTTTGTTTGACGTCACAGGTTTCAAGGACAAGAGGTCTTAACCAGTGACCTTTAAGGGGCTTACCTAAAGCGGCATGACCTAAAGCGCGGTCACTGTCGGTCTGCATAGAAAAGAAAGAGAAGCGCGATGACGCAACGCTGGTAATTTATTGCAAAATATGAAGCAATTATTTAATTACAAATAAAAATAATCTATTGTTTGGACTAAAAACTATAACACTAGTATTTTAGTATGTTGCTTGTAGGACAATGTGCAAAAAAAAATAGAATGATTGTATGTATATTAGTATGGTTTCTATTGTAAAAAGAAAGTCAGTCTCTGTACCCAACCTATTGAACCAGCTGGAAAATATGGGAATCAGGGGTCTACCATTAAAACTTTTCCGGGACTATTTATCTGATCGATTCCAGAGGGTTAGAATAGGTAACCATGTTAGTGATGATCTACCTGTCACCTTTGGTGTACCTCAGGAAAGTGTGATCGGGCCCTCCCTCTTTCTTGCGTATATTAATGATCTATATAACCTTCAACTACCCCATGGTAAAATCATTTCATTTGCCAATGATACGGCGCTACTTTTCACAGCAGACTCATGGGCTGGTGTCTACCATTACGCACAAAAAGGTTTTGATACGGTCCTGGCTAGGTTAAAAGATAATGTCCTTACCCTTAACGTCGATAAAACCAAGTTTATAGCCTTCTCCCTCACTAACAAACGCAATGAATTGCTATCTCATTTTGAGATTAAAGCACACTCTTGCCACAAATTCTGACTCCTGCTCCTGTCCCATTCTCCAAAAGACTACCTCTATTAAGTACCTTGAAATTATAATAGATAATAACTTAAGATTCCAACCACAAATAGACAGCCTCACGACGAGAATTCGTAAGTTAATCTATCTTTTCAAAAACCTCCGTCACGTAGCTGACGTGGAGGTGGGTATACTATGCAATGTGTCAGTTTCTTCTGACATACTGCATAACATCATGGGGTGGTGCTCCGAAATCTAACATTTTAAAATTGGAAAGAGCCCAGCGGATGGTACTGAAAGCAGTGGCGTGCCTAGGGGTTAAAATTAGGGAAAGCCCACAGATTTTCAACGTATAAAAAACGGCCAACTGAGGGATTGGCTGATTTTCTTATTGTGTACGTGTGTGTTGCGAATGTTTGACTGGTATTTTTTTAAATATATTTTTTATTGATAGGTTTAAGTACGTTTGTTGTTGTGAATTATGATTTTATTAGGGCAAGCTGGGCTTTTCGGCTTCTATGAAGGTACCGCCACTGACTGAAAGTAGCCTGTTTTCTGCTATACTTGTATCCTACTGTAGAGCTTTACAAACGCTTCAAAGTCTTGTCAGTGAGGCAACTTTTTGTTTTATATACTGTTCTCAGGAAGCATCATCTAACAACAAAGGCGTGTAAGATTACTCTCGTTGATTGGCTCCTGGATTATAAAGCAACTGAGGATTTACTAACTCATCCAAAATAGTCCAACCCCGTACTTCCCTACACATATTAGATCACCTATTTTCGACGTACTTCTCTTTTTGTTTTATTGTTCTTAATCTTTGTGTTTTCTCATTGAGTTTATGTTAGGCCCTGTATCCCTTCACATTTACTAAATAAGTAATTTATGTTCTCATACCGTGTGGTGGGACCCTAGTGACCTGCTATACAGGTATTCCTAGTGCAGACACCAGTCTCTCACAAACTCGTTTCTAAGCTTGTCTAATTTTTATGATACCATTGTTTTGTGAAGAGAAAATAAAACTATTTGAATTTGAAAGTTTTGAGAGATATCTTCATGATTTTTTCTATCGTATAAAATTAGAAACAGGCGCGACACGCGATATAATCGCGCGCGACACGAAGGCAACGCTCGTTGCGCGACTTGCGGTGCCTTTGTGTCGCGTGTCGTGTCGCGCCTGTTTGAAGGAGCCTTTATGTTTTCAATACACTATCTACCTAGCATATATCCTGAAGAATATCATAATATATTTTTCTGATTTTGTTTACTGTAGTCGATCATATACTTTTATTGTTTCTAAAACTTGCGTTTTTTGTGTTCAGGTCCTGTAAGCCCCTTAAAGTTCATTACTATCAACATCGTATATTACATCTTATCTTACTAATAAATAAAATTGAAGTGTCTGTTTACTTTTTAATGTCAAATTAACAGTTTTTTCTAAATGCCTATGAAAATATCTACGGTACTTATGTATAATAAAAAATAGTACATTACTTCAGAGGGAAGAAAGTGACAGTTCCATACCGAGATTATGGCATTTGCGCCACGAGCTTGCGAGGGGCGCAAACCATTTGAGGTATGGAACTGTACTTTATCCTGAGGGATGTATAGTGCTTTTTATTACACCTACGAGGAAAATTATGGACATAAATGCATGGAAATGTTTATATTTAGTTAAAAGTACAATTATTAAAAGTGCAGCTATTTTTTACACGACGCCTTAGTAACAAAAAATACTTAGGTACACGTTGAAGTGTATCAAAATCATACATAATCAGTCTATAATGTTCCCACTGGTGAGACACAGGCCTCCTTTCTGTTCTCAAACTCAAACCATTTATTTTCAATTAAACCATTTACAGGCACTTTTGAATTGTTAAGAAGTCCGCGTTTTATATACAAAAATAATTTCGTTTTTAATTTTCTGTGTGCACCAAGGAGGTTGGTAACTGGTAAAAAAAACTGTATGTGGCCAGTAACAATTTACTTGAAATTTAATTAGTAGACAGTTAAAGTCTCTTGGCAGTATGACTGCTGACAAATTAAAAAAAAAAGAAAAACCGGGTATGTAATGGAATTTCATACATATTTCCCACCCTTGGGTCGGAAGGATTTTCATACAAACTTCCATACCTTGGGATGAAAGGATTTGAAGGGCGGGATAAAGGCGTTTCTTCCCTCTAATTGGTATAATTAGTATGTATTTTCAGAGCAGGTGTGATAAAAATAATTTTATTGTTTTCTGTTTGTTTGTTCCGGCCCTAAATGGCTGGACAGATTTTGACGGGACTCAGACAGCTGATGTTATAAGTATAGTAGCATAAACTAGTTTTATTATAGAAAAAAATAAGGTTACGCAAAAAAAATTGGCCTCGGAATGAATTTGGACAAGACCAAAGAATCTGGTACAATGCCCACGTCTTGCCGAGTCCAATCCACATCAAAGGGTCGCTTCTCGAAGTTGTGAAGGATTATGTCTACATAGGGCAAGTCATCCAGCTCGGTAAACACAACTTTGAGAAAGAAGCCGACAGAAGGATCCACTTGGGCAGCATTTGGAATAACAAGTCTTCTCGTCATGTATCCCGCAGTGTTTGAAGACTAAGGTCTTTAACCAGTATTTCCTGTCCGTCATGACATACTGTGCCGAAACGTGGACACTGACGTCGGGCTGGTCCACAAATTCAAGGCCGCTCAGCGTGCTATGGAGCGAGTTATGCTCGGAGTCTCTTTGAAGAATAAAATCAGGGATGAAATTATCCAGAAAAGAACCGGAGTTACCGACATTGCAAGTAAGCAAACTGAAGGGGCAGTGGACTGGCCATGTTTGTCTAAAGACCGATGGCCTCGAGCAGACGAGTCCTGCAGTGGAGACCGCGTATCTGCCTTTAATAATTAAACACCAAAATTCTTTTTTTATGACTGCGTCTATAAAATAGATTTCTTTATTCTCTTTTGCTGGGACATTTACGATAAATGTTATTTCTACCCGAGAGAATAATTTGTGGATGTCTCGTTTGCCTTTGCAAGGCTAAATATCAAAGCTAATGTTTTAGGTATCTAGATTCAGGCTTTTCAGTGTTTAAGAATCTTCATTTTGTACTATTGTGTAGAATCAAGTTCTTCAAAATAAACAGGCAGATTTATTGTGCTGCTGGGGTTTTAGTTGCGCCCCTTCTTCCCAGCTAAGGCATTAGGAAGTGGTGAAAGACGGACGTTTTGGGGGATTGTCTTATGTAATGTCCTAAAAGTGCCAAAAATGGCGAAAAATAAATTATAAATAGAAATAGAAGAACATACAGAACATAAAGTCAAATCTGTATTTCCTGAAGTTGGACAAAGGTGTATAGTACGGCCCAAAATTCGCAAGTAAATTCCTACGCTTTAGGGACTACAAACAACAAAAAACATCCAAATAAATTAATAATAACACTGACTGCATGGCCCCCACATAGAACCCACGCTCAGAAGTCGTGATGGCTAGAAGCTAATTATCTGCCTAGCCTTTTCCCCAACTATTTTTGGGGTTGGCTTCCAGGCTAACCGGATGCAGCTAAATACCAGTATTTTACGTGGAGCGACTGCCTATCTGACCTCCACAACCCAGTTACTGGGGCAGGGAACACGATACCCTTGGTAAGACTGGTTGTCAGCCTTTCGGTTTTCTGACAACCAGTAAGGACTGTTAAAGATCCACGAATGACAGCCCGTATAACTTAGCGTACTTTCCGAGGCACGGAGGAGTCTCGGTATGTAAAGATCGGACCGACGCGGACCGACTGCGGAAATGTGGACCCGTGCGGATGGCCATGAGAAGCAGAAATATCGATAACTATAGTTATTACTGTGATAACTCTTGTATCTGTAACTTTAATACCTCTCTATGGACCGACATATCCTCAACTTTACTAATATTGACAAATTACTGGATACGTAGAACTGTATTATTTACGGAATTAACTTGTTTTTCTTTTGTCTCCATCCCATGAGGACTTCGGATGTAAATAACAATGTTTTTCAAGCGTATTTCCGAACGATATTCCGATATTGCTTTTCTCTTGTTATTGTGTTTTCTATTTTAAGGTGATCCCGAGCCTGCTTTTATTTAAGGTTTGTTTTGGTCTCCCATGCTATACATATTGTAGATATTGATTCAACTTCCACAATGCCACTGATGGGAGCTGTCGTTTTCATAGCTTACTGTCAGTCCTTCTACACGAGCAGCCCGTGGGTCAACTTCACTCCCGGTTCACTTTAATAATGCACTGAGGGCACTGCTGCGGCTGCCGTGGCGTTGTAAAGCGTCAGGGATGTTTGCAGATAAATTGTAATATTAATGGTTTTGCCACCATTATTATGAATATACTCCCATCTCACAGAAAGGAGGCCCGTGTCCCAGCAGTGGGACATTATAGGCTAATTATGTATTAAGAATAGATGTGCATTCCTGATGACGCGTACCGCGTGTTCGCGGCGGCACCAAGAATATTCTAAGTGTATTCGATCCGATTCCGATCGGTGGGATTCCACGAGGTTTGAGGTGGATGCAGCTCCACGATGAATTTTAATTGTATATGTTAATCTGTGTCTGTAACCTACTAACACCAGTTAAGTAAAATAGTTACTAACCCTATGGACTATTATTGTCTAAAATAAAAGATTTATATTCTATTAACTTATCAATGTTGAGAATCGTGACTCTTTCGCATAGTTTTGTAGTAGAGAGAAGATCCCCATTATTTACAGTCTTTTGCTTGTTGGAGTGTCATATTCACCGACTCGTCCAGTTGCTCTCTCACTCTCTGGCTTGACCATCGCTTTGGATTACGCTCTCTGGGTATGCTGCCCTCTATTGTCCCTGTACTGTTCTTAATAGTCGCAATAGTTGCTCGATGTCATCGGTGTTTCTGCTTGCACTGTGGCTGAAGTAGTTGCGGGGCATTTATACTTCTCTTTTGCGGTTCATCCGCCTCTATTGTTTGACGCCAAGCATTTATAAATACAACAGGAAATACTAGACAAAGAAACTACTCACAAAACCCATCATACGATTTATTTTGCCAAAATAGAATAAGAACAAAAACCGATCAAATGACAAAACAATCACCCATAAAACTTATAAGCAAAATAGTTTTATACTTAACTTGATATTCTTGTAGTTGATGAAAAAAATATGGTTGCCACGGCAGTTCGGGTGGAATAGTTACAAACTTACAAAACACAACTGCTCCTTAACATGCGACTACCCCCTTTGTCACCCTAGCTTGTAGGAAACTTAATTTGCAGTCTCACGATACTATGTTTTACTATTCATTTTTCACTTCAACTTTGTGAAGGGGTTCGTATATAGAGAGGTACTTCTACATGAGGAAGTTTAAAGAGAAGTTAGATAGAATAAAGAGGAGTAGGCAATTTTTCATATTTATTGCAAATCCTCATCATTGTCAGTCTTCTACTGACTTTGCGTCGTAGCAGTACTCAGTACATTTGTGGTGCTCTGGGATCTTAGGTCCCGCTCCTACGCCTATGGCGTGTTCTAGAAAAAAAAACCTGCAGCAATTTCGCTCGATCAAGTTTTACCTTATAAAGAACAGCAGCTTATCCATAAGGATATTTTTGAGAAGTTTCTTGATTCTCGGTAATATGTCAAAAGTCCTGAATTGGAGGCAGCATTCTATGAAACCGCATCGGCCCTGCGTGGTGGATTACGGCCCACCCTGTCTTACAACGATAATAGTAGATTATTAAACAAGGGCTGTATGACATCAATTGCATACGAGGTTTTTGGCGCCTGAGCGAAGCGAAGGCGCTAATTAACCCGAGTATGCAATTGATGCTTACGCCCGAGATAAATACTCTGCTTTACATATCGATTGTGAGGTAAGTAAACAACAAGACAGCAGGTTTCAATGAACATTTATTAAGAAGAAAAAAATGTGTATTTAATTAAAATTAATAGTAAAATTATTACAATTTGTAAGAGATATGGTCACGTTCTTTTTAGGTATATTTATAGTTTGAATATGAGTTTGTGATGATAAGACTTGAGTTTGAGTGACTTGAGGTTCTTGCATCGTAAATGGCGGCAGTTGACTGGTACTATTTTCTTCATTAAAAAATGGCTCAGATGATGTGCTTTGACGTGGTGATTTTAAGTTTATATTTTCTGTTATTTTAGAAGTAATTTTGCTTTTGTTTGCCATCGAATCTTCGATATAACCTTCGGCCACTTTGCTGGACTTCCAGCCGCCGTGCCTTTTTAACAGAGTGAGGTTGGCTCCCGAATCAGCCAATAGAGTCGCTGATGTTCTGCGAAAGCAATGCCCGGTGTATAACTCTACGTTACTCAGTTTTAAATATGTGGCTATTTGCTTTGGCATGCCTGTAAATTTGTTTTTTCCTATTACTTGTCTGTGGCATTTTCCTTTACTGTAATTAAGAAAAAAACGATTTGTATCCACGTTTTCAGGCCGAAGAGCTTGATATTTTTCAACATAATTTGCAAATTCTTCATGCACAACAAATGACCGGTCAATTTTAGTTTTCGTGTTAGGCAGTTTTATGAGTAGTAATTTGTTATGTTTTTCTACATTTTCTATTGTCAAGTTTGTCAATTCTACGGTTCTGCAGGCTCCCGATATCCCAAAAATTAGAACAACCTGTAAAAAAGACATAAGTTGTATTAAAGGCACCAAATTCGCATAGTATTTTTGTGAAATATTTTGGTAACTTATTAAAAAGGGCAAGTAAATACGTAGGTACCTTTATTGCTAAATAAATTTCATCCGGAGCTTCATTTAAGAATTTCTGTACTTCTTCTGCAGTAAATACCTTCGATTTCTTGCTTTTAAAGCCGTCAGACTGCCTTTTCAAGAAAGCAGTAAGTTTAGAAAAATCTTTCAAATTCACGTCATGTTTTGTCATCATTGTAGATTTTAGCATGGAATAAAAGCACCATAAACTGGAAGGTTGTAGCCTCTTAGATAATTCATCAAAATATGATATAAAAACACTTTCAGAAAGAGATTTCACTTTTTTTTCTGACCGCCATTTCATAAATTCGTCGTATGCCTTTACATATCTTTCTTTCGAGTTCGGCGGTAATATATTTTCGACAACTGTTTTTGCCCTTTCTTTAATAAAATCGGGCGTTAGATCTATGTCTTCATCACTAGACATGTTTAAAACTTTTGAAAAAGAATTCAAACAAGAAAATTAATTATTTTCGCGATGCTTTCGCGCCTACTAGTAGACTGCCTTTTTTTTTTCACGCACGCAAGCGCGTCAAATCTTGCTGGCCAGTTTGATTTTTAAATCGATTCCATCTAACATACGATGTGGAAACAAATAGTTCCATATTTAAAATAAAATCTTTATAAAATAAATTGTCTAGATTCCGATTCGAGTAATTAATCGATACCGAGAAAAAAAAATTAACTTTTTAAAAATATTCTTCGTGCAGTATGAGTATGACAGTTCTTTTTTCAAATTCCAAAACCTATGCTGTAATGATAGTCATACACCCCGGCATTCAGGGGTGTAAGGGTGTACTTACAGAGCAAGAGATATGTAAAATAAATTAAATCGTCTTACAACGATTTATCATCTAACAACAAAGGCGTGTAAGATTACTCTGGTTGATTGGCTCCTTGGCTTAGATTATAAAGCAACTGAGGATTTAATAACTTATCCAAAATAGTCCAACCCCGTACTTTCCCTAAACATTAGATTAAGTACCTTTTTTCGACGTACTTCTCTTTTTGTTTTATTGTTTTAAATCTTTGTGTTTTTTCATTGAGTTTATGTTATGCCCTGTATCCCTTCACATTTGCTCAATAAGTAATTTATGTTCTCCTACCGTGTGGTGGGACCCTGGTGATCTGCGATACAGGTACTCCTAGTGCAGACACCAGTCTCTCACAAACTAGTTTCTAAGCTTGTCTAATTTTTATGATACCATTGTTTTGTGAAGAGAAAATAAAACTACTTATGTGAATTTGTGAATGTGAATTTGTCTCACAGAGACGGGGCCTGTGTCCCAGCTGTGGTAGGCGCTACAGGCTGATTGTGTATACCAAAATTCCAACCAACAAGAAAAATAAATGTCGTTAAAGTTATTGTCACGAAACGTCTCGGAAGTTGTGTAATATGTTACTAAATTACTTTGTGACGTCTTGTTTGGTAACACGAAAGTCTGTACCTAATCGTCTTAACTTTGACGACATAAAGAGCACTAAGGATTATTTGAGTTTCTTTCAGCGGTTGTTTATTGTACGCAAAATTACTTATGAACGGGTTATTGTACATTCGTCACAAAGTAAATTCGCCACGAAAAAAAGTATGTGTAAACTCGTCACAACTCTATGTTTATGAAAGAAAATCCGCCATATTGTTTATTTCCGTACAGACAGCAGAAAAATCAAACAATAAAGAATAAAACGTTATTTCTTTATTTTTCATAATCACAGAAATTCACATAAAAAGCACAGTTCTACTTACAGCTAAAATATATGGTAATATTGTCTGGTATTGTGCGTTTTTAAGCCCGCGTTGTCAAGGATAGCGTGACATCATCATGAACAACTTTTTTTTTTGGTAATTTGCATCTAAATAAAAAGGCGCACTTTTACTTGCAACTATATATAATATATTTATTGCAATAGGCTGATTTTCCTGCATCATTACGATTATAACAAAAACAATAGAAAGAAAATTAAATCACAGTAATAATCACATTTTTTTTTGTAATTTACGTGTTACAAGTCTTTAAAATGCTGCATAAAAGAAAGTTTTTTAAGAACTTCAGCCAGGGACATGTTAACGTAATTGTCCAAAATAGTTTTCAATTCTTTGTCATATGCAATAGATCGACATGTTCTCAAATTTAGTGGTACTTATATTAAATTTAAACTGTTTCAATTTCCAATTTACATGATCTGCCTCATTTTTAAGAGTATCAAGAGACTGAAGCATTTTAGGTTTTCTTTTACCCATTTTATTGTTCAAACGTTTATGCCATGCCTCTGCTAGATTTTTGTCCTATGGCGAACCCCTTGTACATTCCAAATGAACTCTATACTAGTGTTTTCTAACCACCTGGGCTTCAAAATATTCGTTGAATTTTGTGACTGCATCGTTCTGTGGAGCATTTTCCATGATGTGCAACCAAGCGTCTTCAATGTCCTGTTTCTTTATATAGGCCAATGCAGCACACATGGCTAAGTGTCTCTTCTCTTCAATGTCATTCTATTGTAAGGCTTGAGCTTTTTTGGCCAGTGCTTGTTTGAAGTGGAAATTACATCCAAGTAGTTTAACATCAGGAAATATTTTTTTTATGACATCACAGCAATTTCAAAGTCAACAATCATTGTAAGCGGTGTCCAAGTAGGTAAATTTTGCATCAGTGATGTAAAAAGTTGTTCATAAGACCGTTCCTGCTTATTAGGCATAAGAACGTAGATGAGTGGGACTATGTTCGAATTATTATCATCGCTATTCACGTCTCCATGTATATGTCGTAGGTTTTTCATAAAATTAGGTTTTTGATGAAAAACCTAGGTTTTTGATGAAAAACCGGAAGATGACACATTTTAAACTCAATTTCATCATAAACCTCTAACAATCCAGATTTTTGATCAAAAACCTGAACTAGTTTGGCTTTATGATAAAACGAGCGCGCAGTATTATTTCTAACGACGTCAGGTCGACGGAGCCCCGCGCAGCGGGGCTCCTATTTCTGTCTTCAGGGTTTAAAGGAACCTAACCAAACCGAACCTCAGGGTGCCCCTGACGTCGACCGTCTTCTTCTGGTTCAAAAGCACAAAAATAGACAAAATCACGTTTTTAACCGTTTCGTTTTTCGCCGTTTCACACACACATCACACATATTATTTTTTAAATGTAGGTATGTAATTTCATAACAAATAAATCATTGTTTATTGTTTCTTAATTGTTTTATTTATTTAAAGAAATAGCAACGAACATTGTTTTTATCATAAAACTAATACAGTCTAGGTTTTTGATAAACAAACTGGATTTTCTCAGGTTTATGATAACATAAAGTAATAATTTTGTCTTCTTCCGGTTCTTGATCAATAGCCTAGGTTTTTGATCAAAAACCTAATTTTATGAAAAACCTACGACATATATACAATACAGCTGATAAAATGGTTTACAGCAGCTGAAAAATGTGCCATCCAAAAAAATGTTTGTATATTTGTTATGGTTTCACGAGCTGTCTCAGTGCAGAAAGCTATTATTCCATTTTCAGGCTCACTGTCATCACCGAATAATAAAAAAGAATGTTTAATATTTTTGTGGAATAATAACATCTTCCGGTATAACATGAAAGATACGGCTAGAAAGAAACATAACATATACAGCGAGCGAGCGAGCGCGTGATAGCATGTGCAGGAGCGCAGGAGAAAAGAAAAATTTAGAAATCATTTTCATTTCGAGCGCTAAAAATCAATAACTTTGTTTTCTACCAGTACTTTATGCAAAAAATATGTACCTATGCAGACTTGTGACGAGTTTACACATATTTTTTATGCATGTGACGAATACACTTTCAATGTATGGACTTTCAAAAATGTGACGAATTTACTTTGTGGCGAATGTACAATAACCCTTATGAACGATATGGCCAAAATTATTTTTGTTAAAATCTTTATTGCTGATACTTTTTTAATGTCATTTGTCCCGTAGGGATTCACTCTTACCTTAGGAAAGACAGATTAAGACCAGGCACTGGTCCCTAATATAGTATCCATTTCTTCGATTCAATATTATTATTGTTCCGATTGAACTACAAAATAAAGTTTCCTTACTAACATGAAATTAGCCTTCCAATCACGCAAACACTATTTATTACTTCTAGACAAAAACTGCATAATAAACTAGGAAATAATGTCTCCCTATTATAGTTCTGCAATATTTATTACAGTTATATTATCGTAAAATATATGTCTAGCCATCGAGTCTATCGATTAGACTTGTCTGCCATTTCTTTTATTACTTTTATAGGAAAGAAAAACATAGAAAACTTGATTTATCTTTTTTGTTAAGTTATACTGCAGTATAAAAAAAAACGTGCGGGGTCGGGGACCCCCGTCAGGAACGAAATAATTTTAATATTACGAAAAATTTTGAAATGCATGCTGTGGCTATCTTGAATTTTCATTTTTGGATGTCACTGGCTTATCACCTTCGAAACCATGAAAACCTCTCTTTCATTCGGTCTCAAAAGTCGCTGAAAGAAATCCTCACGTGAAGATTTCTTTCAGTTTACTCCTTCCGCAAGTTGCGTTAAGGGGCTTACATGACCTACACAAAAAACGCAAGTTTTAGAAACAATAAAAGTATGATCTGAAACAATAAGAGATGAAACAATAAGAGTATGATCGACTACAGAAAACAAAATCAGAATAATGTATGATATTTTTCAGGATCTATGCTAGGTAGATAGTGTGTTAAAAACATAATACAACTAATTTGATACGATAGAAAAAAATTATGACGATACCTCTAAAAACTTTCTTTTTACAATACAACCACACTAATATACATACAATCATTATGATTTTTTGTCAGTTTATTCTACAAGCAACATATTAAAATACTAGTGTTTTAATTTTTTAGTCCAAACAATAGATTTTTTGTAAATAGATAATTGCTTCATACTTTGCAATAAATTACCAGCGTGTGTCATCGCGCTTCTTTTTCTTTTCTATGCAGTCCGACAAAGACCGCGCTTTAGGTCATGTAGTCGCCTTAAAGAACCTACGTTCCAAAAAAAGCTTCTCAAAGATAGTTGAAGGAAATCAATCAATCAATCAATCATTACATAATTTTTCTCTAAGCCGAAGTGATCATTATAATAGTTCGAGAAAACCCCAAAGCTGAGGAAAAGAACAGCGTATTTCAATTTAGCAACAACCGATACGGCAAAGTTGTTGCTATCGACATTTAACTATTTATCCATGCCAACAGTTTCCCAGCATGCAATGCAGAAGTTAACCTGGCACAACCAACGTTCAACCCTTGACAAAAACTGCTGCGACATTTATTAACATAGCATAATCAGCATTTAATAAAAGAAACGATGGATGGACTGTGTGAATGATGATATGGTTAGAAAGGTGGTGATTACTGAGATGACAGCTAATAGAGAAGTCTGGAAGAGAAAGACATGTTGCACCGACACCAAATGAATTGGTATAAGGGCATAAGAAACTCAAACTCAAACTATTTATTTCAATTAAACCATTTACAGGCACTTTTGAATTGTCAAGAAGTCGGTCAGTCAGAAAATATGAAGCTAGTTGCCCATTCCAATGCGTAGGTACCTATGGAGAAGAAAGGGCAAGAAACTCCATGGACACTCTTTTTAAATGATATTTTACAAAAATATTAGTTACATCATTACTTTTGATTTTAAAATTATATAATGTGAGAACGATGTAAAAATTAAGAGTACGTGTTAAAAGCGTCCAGAGTACAACAAATAGTACTTAACAAACTACGATCCAAAAATAAATTTATTAAAAATAAGCCGAGGCAGCTAAGTGATGACCAGCCCCAACTGACAGCGCCCGTTCACGAACATGACGCATAAATCAGCACCATTCAGCTCAACCATTTTGAAGGGAGCTAAATGATCCAACACACACGCCACCGTCAGCGAGACATTTGAGTGAGCATGACATACTATCAGCTGCCAGGGCACATTCGAGTCAATGAAAGACATATTATTACCCGGTAAATGGTAGCTATAGGGTACTTACATAGAACTCACATCTGTGCTATGCAATTATACAATACAAAGGAAATTGATTTTATACAATGCAAAGATAGTCTTACAATCTTCATCAGCTCCAACAGTATTTTCATGTGTTAATCAATTAGTTGTGGTTGTGGAGCAGGACCGGCATATAAAACAAAACGATGATGATGCCTTTAATATTCCCACTGCTAGGATTCAGGCCTTTTTTTTTTTTTTTTTCCTCAGCCCTTATCTCTGTCAGAGAGCGGGCCATCCACTACGCCGGCATAGTGCGGGTTGGTGAATGTCACATGTCTTTTATAATTTTTGGTTTTAGAACCAAAAATTCGAAATGCGATCGTTCTTTACGATATTTTTAATTATTTCTGTTTCACTTCCTTCTTCGAATTTTATTAACCAGATCTAATTCTTCCAGACAGATTGTACTTCGCGACCCTGAAGACCGGGTATAAGCCGAAGCCGACTCGGAACAGCAAGTATTTCCACATAGAAGATGAAATCGTCTACGAGAACTTCTATTTCGACTTCGGGCCTTACCACCTCTGTCACCTGTACCAGTTCTGCAACAAGCTTAACGAGGAGTTGGAGAAGAATCCGAAGAAGAAGATCGTCTTCTACAGCAGCAATAATGAGACTCTTCGGCTCAATGCGGCCTATCTTATTGGGAGTTATCAGGTATTGTATCTGTTTTTTTTTTATTTATTATTTTATTATATAACTAGCTTTTGCCCGCGACTTCGTCCGCGTGAAATTACCTTGTTCCTTAACCCACCCCGTCGCATCGCATCACCTGCCCGCGCTATCACTTTCTTTTTGCTCGGCTCCTAAGGGTTATAGCGTGATGTTAAATAGCATATAGCCTTCCTAACGGATTGGGCTATTTTTTTTTAATCCCACTGTAAGTTCCAGAGGTTAGCGCGTTCAAACAAAAAAACTCTCCAGCTTTACTATTACTTTAGATATAGATGGGCCAGCACTTGATCTTGCCTGGTGCAAAGCAATGAAAAAGTCTATGATGGAACGAGCTAACCCAGAAGATGCCTATTCACTCTTGCTTTGAAGGCTGACGCGTGACGGGTTATACGTGGACGGGATCACAGACACCGGCAGAGACTGCAACACTTTGGCTGTGCGGATAATAAAATTAAATATGGAGGAGAAGCGCTGAGTACCTACGACTAGTGTCTTTTTCTCTTCATCTACTTTTGTTGATTTAGTGTATTTTTTTTATATTGGAGTTGCACCTTAACACCTGAAGGTCAATTCCCGTAATTAAAAACGTTAGAAAATCTAGCCGCAATCTTATGTCAGCTACAATAAATGTCAAACACTTGTCAAAAATGCATGGAAATTAGAGGTATTTTTGACAGATTGAGAATGAGATCAGACTGAACGTTCTTGAAATTACGAGAATTGCTCCTTAATTGTCGTGTCATAAGACTAAAAGATTCTGACACTCGGTTTCCTGTATTAGGGCTCGTCAACTCTTCAAAAGCTACGCAATACTACAGACGCCAGCACATCAAGCTACACGAAAATGTCAAATTTTCCCAATCAATCTTGAACCTTATGCTGTAGCGATAAAGTTGAAAATCAATTAAAGAAATTTGACAGATTGTAGTAGCTTGATGTGCTGGCGTCTGTACATATGTATGTACCAATGCCTTGGATTAAGACGTTTCCAAATTCCGTTTCCTGGCAACTCAACGGCCTTTTAAAAAATCTACTTATTGTTAACTGCTGTGAAATTACGAATTACTTGAAACGATCAGTTTGCCAAAACGTTTGAAATATTAAGATGGATTTCGCTGTTCATACATCCAGGAAAATACGATCCCTTGGGCGAATCTTAGGACGATGCCGAGACGAGAAATCATACGCCATATTAAGTTCCGATGCGATTACCAGGATTCGCGGAAAATATCTACATCCGTCTTGCAATATCAGGAAGACTTAGAAATTCAAGGTTCTGGTTTGCATGACTAGTCGGTGTGGGTAGGATACACGTGTATGTACTTACCTGTTGTGGTAGATAAGACCTAATTAGCACGTGTTACTTACTGTTCCTACCTACCTAATCCTTTTCAAAGGAAGCTTTTGCCTTGTCTTTTGAGGCCTTACTAAGGCTTTCGATAATTTTGTTGATAATATTATCAGAACAGTTTTGATGGCCTCCTCATTAATCTATTGCTCGAAAGAATGGCTACCGGGTGTGGCATCGTGAGTTCAGAGGAGCAATTCTCGTAATTAAAAAAAAATTCACCGACTGATTTCAGTCTCAATTTGTAAAAATTCTTCTTAATTTCCCTACATTTTTGGAAAATTTTTGATATTGATTGTCGCTGAGATGATTTTGCGACTAAATTTTGAACATTTTTAATTACGGGAATTGACTTTCTGTCACCTTCTGTTTCCATTTCAGTGCGAATGCGTTTTATTTTTGACAGCTGTTCTCTGTTGCATCTTCTGTTTGATACCATGACCAAAATGGCGGTCTCATTGTCTGAACTTAATTGATAAGGTCTCCAAGTTCGCGATCTTATCTTCTACATAGTACCACTTACCGCTATTATTAAATAGTAAGGGTACGACATTTATACCAGGCTTATAGAATTACAAGAGTGACGGATAAGTTACGTAACTGTAACATTAATACCTCGACGCCTACGAGAGGTTACACAATCACCATTTAATCAGTTAAAAATACATCGTATACGCAAATTACGCAATACTCGGTGGAAATATAACCCGGAGCGTTATTAGGGGTAACCGGCCTATTCCCACGCGCACACAATTATTCAATGATGGGTAGATACGTTACGGTCTGTGAAAATTGTCTGAAGGATGTACCGTGATTCTTGAGGCCATTCTCATCTATGAGAATGGCCTCAAGAATCACGGTCTGTCTTTAGTAGATTGCTGGAGGATCTGGTTCATCCTTATTTGATTCTTCAGTTACCTTTTATGGCGGTGAGTAGTAGAATGTCAGTATAAATTTAAAATGGCCAGATAGTAGTGGCTAATCTGTGCAGTCGACCAAAATGAAAAGTTTATTTTCACTGCCCCACAACTTAGTCAGGTGGTACTCCGATGAGCCGCAGTGCGACTGGGGAGCAACATTGAAAACTATGCCCCACCATTTGTCATGCTCTCTGTGCACTTACACCTTCACTATGGAAGACCTTTGTGAGACCAATGTTACCGCTGTCGAAGTGGCCAAATTCTGGTCAAAACTTATTTGAAACATACTAAACGGAATCATCGATACAGCGAAGAAAAAGACTGCCCCATTACAGAGCAAGATTCTTCACTTACAGAGATATACCAAGCATTAATCACTACTTAAGAGCGTTTACGACGTACGGCATTTCATACAAACTTTCAAGTCCTTGTTTTTCGAAATGAATGAACCGGTTTTAATGAAACTTTATACGCATAAGCAGGATACAAAGTTACTTATGAACATTTTCGAAAAATAGTATTACAGCCAAAATAGACAGATTTTAAATTTTCCATACAGAGATGTCCAGTTATCTTTTTTAAATAATACATTTCGAAAATGTTCTTTACTATCTTTTCAGGCCTTTGTATTCTGCTTATGCGTATGAAGTTTCATTAAAATCGGTTCATTCATTTCGAAAAACAAGGGCTTGAAAGATTGTATGAAATGCCGCACGGCGTAAACGCTCATACACACTTGACTTACACTGTTGATTATTTCGGAACGTTTTATTTCAAGTGCCCTCTTGATCTTTTCCGCCAAAGAAATTCACTGGTGCCTTAAAAAGCGTCCATACAAATCAATCAAGCATAAGAAATTACCCGGTTCTGAACCGCCAAACCACCTGACCACCAGGGCGTTCAAAGCCACTGCATGACCTTCATAGCCATTACATAACAATATAGTTATATCCTTAGATACCACCTGTCAACTCGGTTGCGAATTAATTCCACATGAATACCCTCATATTCATATATGATTGAGCACGTTAGCTTATCCCGTGAGGGACGCAAACTTTATGAAGGTCGTTTTCGTTTTCGTCAACGTTTTCATATGGGAGCCGTAAAATAAATTGACAGTATCGTTAGGTTACAAATGATGTTGGCTGACATTTTTTATTGTTTGTATGAGGACTATTAATCATTGATGTGGTGGTTGTATTTGATATGTAAGGTTAACTGTCTTGAAACTACAGGTGTGCTGTCGTCTCGGTTCATAAGTAGTTTGTAGTATTTTGTTTTATGATTTCAATACTTTATGACTGATCACAAATGGTCTTGATCTTTATCCTTTAGTCTTTGTACTTTTCTTTTTTTTGTACTTAATTGTGTTTGAAAAGTATATTTGTTTCGGCCGATCTGTTTAAAACCAAATACTATAGTTATCTTGATATTTGGCAACAGATAATTTGTCAGAGATAAGACAGTCAAAAACCAGCTTAGAACAGTTTTAGAAAACTGGACTACCATCAGATTTACAAACCAGAAGATTCCATATAATTACGGATTCCCTTAAGGATCTTTGATTGTAGCCAAGCCTATTATCTCCCTTACCAATATGAACCCTATTTTGATAGAATTTCTGCTTTTTATTCCCCAGATAATCTACCTAGACTCCAGTCCAGCGGCAGTATACAAGCAGCTAACAGACGGATCAGAATGGTCACTGCTGAACTTCCGCGACGCTTCGGGCGGACCTCCTCTCTTCGACATATCTCTTCTGGATGTACTGCATGGAGTCAAGGTGGCTCATGACGCTCGCTTCTTTGACTTTGATAATTTTGATGCGGAGCAGTATCTGTTTTATGAGGTGAGTGAGTGTTTACAGTACCCGGCGATAAATATTGCACATCGACCTTTGGAAATTGGTGTATTTTATACAAAGAATAAAAATAATTATCAAAAGAAGCAAATCATAATTGTTTTAACAGCTCCTAATAGATATCGGACTGTTTGTATTTCGTGCGACAGAGATAACGCTCTACGAAGCCGAAATAATTAGCCGATTGTCTCTTTCCAAAGGTCGATGTGCAATATTTATCGCAGGGTACTGTATTGTAACTATTGTAAGGCTCACACAGCCCTGGTATTCGTATCAGAATAGACACGGCGTTACCGTTAAATAAGAAGCAATACTGAATTTTAGCTATTAATTTCTCGATGGATTGATCCATATTGGTTCAGGATTGAGTTGAGTGGAAAAGGAAAATAAAGAAAAAAAAATATTCAGCACACAAAACGCACATTACAAAAAAAAAAAAAAACAAAATACACACATACAAAGTAGCCAAAAGCCCCGTATTCAACCAATGAAAGTTTGACCATTGGGAGGCCTCCCTTTCCTTTTACTCAAAATCGATCCTGAGTCGCCAACAGTGGGGCAATACAGGCTGATTATATTTATTTATTTATAATATTTATATTATATCTGGAGGTATTATTTCAGGATGTTCACTTTTACGCGTCTAAGGGCTGATCTAAGGGCTGATTTTTCCAACGCCGGATAATTTTATCCAAGGAGTAATTTTGTATTTTTGACAGTTCTTCCATACAAAGACTGTCAGACGTCAATTTTATTCGACGAATAAAAAATATCTGTTCATTGAAAAATCAGCCCTAAAACAATATTATAATAATTAATGTCCCACTTAGACTTGTTCTCATACAGTCAAGGCATGATCAGCATTGATCACCACGCTTGCTCAAGATGGGTTGGCGATTTCATTCTCTATTAACTGTAAGTCCAGCGCCCCAATAGCGTAACAAACTTACTTTCACAATCCGAAGGCTTTTATAGGAAATTCTTAATCCATTGCTTCATATGTTTGAAAAATTCGTCTGTACGCCGACGATGTAAATAACGCAATGAATGCTGTAGAATTGTCAAAAGGAAAGACTGCAGTTAGTGTGTTACGCAATTAGCCCGCAGTTTTCCTTCACCGATGTCCGTAATATCCAAAATAAACTCAGAAAGTACATATGAGTATTACCATTAACTCTTATTCTAAAATAAACGCTTATTTTACAATTTTTAAACTGATTCTAAATCCGCTTAAATGATCGAATGCAACCGGAATATTTTTTCTGCCAGCGTGCATAATGAAAGGTTCCCCTTTTGTAGACAACCTTTATAGAAACTACCTACTGGTTTTGTATACTGGAGAATGTTTTGTAGAATTCATGATGGGTGAAAGAAACGAGTCCTTTGTTGGATTCGCAAAAATGGCGCTGATAATAATAAAACAAAAGAGGCCTGTTCAACAAAAGGAAATGATATCAGCAAATAAATTAAAGTAGAGCAGATTTTATTAAATGATCTGCTTTAACAATGAACCGGAACTTATATGCTGGTTGTATAACAGAGCGACAATTGCTACCTCTTTTTAGGGTTCCGTACCCAAAGGGTAAAAACGGGACCCTATTACTAAGACTCCACTGTCCGTGTGTCACCAGGCTTTATCTCATGAACTGTGATAGCTAGACAGTTGAAATTTTCACAGATGATATATTTCTGTTGCCGCTATAACAAATACTAAAAACAGAATAAAATAAATATTTAAGGGGACTCCCGTACAACGCGTTTTTTTCGGCGTTTTTGCCTTTTGGTACGGAAACCTTCGTGTGTGAGTCCGACTCGCACTTGGCCAGTTCTTTTTATAGATGTGTAAAGAGAGAGGAGAGAGATTAATTTAAAACTTTCAACTATACGGGGTCTAAGTTATGTAATAATAATGTCTTAAAGTTGATGTGATCATGTTTTTAAAAACAGTACCTAATGTCTTCCGGAGCAGTGGTGGCTCAGTAGTAACGGCCGCGACTTACGATTAGCAGGTCGTAGATTCGAACCCAGACAGGCGCTTTACTTTGTGTAAATTATTTCATCACCACGGCTCTCAAAACGGTGAACGAAAACATCGTGAGGAAACCGGCATGTCCTAGAACCAAAAATTCGAAAACATGTGACATCTACCAACCCGCACTGGGCTCGCGTGGTGGACTACGGCCCACTCCCCCTCACCGAGAGGAGGCTTGTGTCCCAGCAGTGGGGGGAACATTATAGGGTGATTATGCTGTTTTCAATTTCATACACTATTGTAAGCGAACCTTGGCGAAATTATGGCACAGTTCACGAGAATGTCGTCGACCTTTCCCGCAC
This sequence comes from Luperina nickerlii, assembly GCA_963855955.1. Classification (NCBI taxonomy): domain Eukaryota; kingdom Metazoa; phylum Arthropoda; class Insecta; order Lepidoptera; family Noctuidae; genus Luperina; species Luperina nickerlii. Next base: position 7,911,812 of record OY979687.1, on the reverse strand, counting down.
CGAGTGGGCTGTGTATCCGCGACACAATTCGGACATCCTACATAACTAATAAAAATTGTATTCAATTGTTTACTGCAATAATCTTGATTGTACAGGCAACAAAGAAGTTTGCTTTATGGCAGGAATATAACATGTATTCGCAATACGCAGGATTATGTATAATTACTTCATGCAAAATATTCTTATAACTCCGTCTTTGGTGTAGTTGTCGCAACCGTGACTGCTCAGTGTGACTTCCTTGGTTCGATACCCATGTCAGGTAAAGTGCCATTGGGTATTTCCTTCAGGAATTTCTCAGTAGCAGCCTGGAGTCTAAACAGTTGTGCCAATAGAGATGGCAATAGTTTCGCCCCTGTTTCATGGAAATGCATAAATAAAAACTAAATAAACAAAAGAAAAGTACCACTCCTGTAACCTTTCGCAATGCACTGACTTTGTAACCAGAAGATCAAATCTCAAAAGTTTTATGAAACACTAGCTTTCGCCTGCGGCTTCGCCCGCGAGGTATGTCGATAAAAACTACCCTATGCCCTTCCCTGGGATTCAATCTATCTTTCTGCCAAATTTTATCGAAATCCGTTCGGTGGTTTAGGCGTGATAAGGTAGGTAACATACAGACAAAATTACTTTCGAATTTATAATATTAGTATGACTGTTAGTAAACACAAAATAACTGACTCAATATGGCTATTTCCTTCACACTCCACACCACTGCTCACTCCTTCGGGTTATACCAGGAATCACACCTTTAAAAAACAGTTGAAGCTGCCTGGATCTCTTTTGTTGACTGTACTATAGTTTTGTAATTTTATTAAATAACTCGTCATTATTTTTCCAGAAAGTCGAAAACGGCGACCTAAACTGGATAATTCCAGGAAAAATGCTAGCCTTTTCCGGCCCCCACCACCGGTCGCGACTCGACCGGGGGTACCCGCTCCACAGTCCTGAACACTACCACGACTACTTCCGAACTCACCACGTCACGACGATCGTACGACTGAACAAGAAGTCGTACGACGCCCGACAGTTTACGGCCCATGGCTTCGAACATCGGGAGCTGTTCTTTGTGGATGGTTCCGTACCATCGGATTTGATTGTGAACCGGTTTATAAGGATCACTGAAGCCGCGAAGGGGGCTGTTGCTGTGCATTGCAAAGGTAAATGCTAAAAAAGGTTTTTTTTTAAATGATTCATTGTGGTTCTTCATACTTCCAAGAAATACTTTTTAGAGCCCGCGCGGCATCTCCCCTGTTTTCTCTTGCTCATAAAATTTTATGTACAGACGCCAGCACATCAAGCTGCTACAATCTGTCAAATTTTTTTAATCGATTTTCAACTTTATCCCTAAAAAATAAGGTTCAAAGTTGATTGGGAAAATTTGATTGTTTCGGGTAGCTTGATGTGCTGGCATCTGTAGGTACTAAACTTTTTGTCAATTTGTATTTCGGCCTTGTTATTTTAGTCAACCAATCACAATTCTTCACACGACATTTGACTGTAGAAATATTTAAGTATGTACTAGAAACTTGATCATGCTCCCAGAATTTGCCTAAATTGGTTTTTGGTTGCCCAAATGCGCATATTTAATCACTAGCTTCTGCCCGCGACTTCTTCCGCGTGAAATTTCTTGTTACTCCGACCCACCCCGTCGCATCGCATCGCCTGCCCGTGCTATTACTTCGTTTTTGCTTAGCGTTCTTTCTGACTTTTTTTCTTTTTGCTCGGCTCCTAAAGGTCATAGCGTGATGTTAAATAGCCTATATATACCTTCCTCAAGAATTGGGCTATCAAATGCAAAAAGAATTTTTCAAATCCGACTGGTAGTTCCAGAGATTAGCGCGTTCAACCAAACAAACAAACAAACTCTTCAGCTTTATAATATTAGTATAGATTCTTATTCTTCATAATCTTTGTGCAATATTGGGCATATTACACGAAGGAATACCGATGCTGCATTTTAACTCTTTAGTCAATCAAACTGCCTAGCTCTATGCCAACTGTCCGCTTCTTGTCTAACCAAATTCAGCTGAAAACCAGTGTTTTACAGGGAGGCTTAACTCTTTAGTAATGTGAGGCGTAGCTACTGGTGCTACGCGAAATAATTAAAAGAATACTTTGATTTGGATTAAGTATAATCTCGACTTTACATAGTCATGTCATTTCTAGCACCCTTCTACTAAACAAAAAAACCATAATAAAAATATTTGACAATTTCTTGAACGTTCGAATGGAACACACCGGCAATTATAACCAGCCTGCATTTCCTTCTAAAGGTAGAGCTATACAGTCTCTACAGTAATAAGTTAATAACAAATATACAATTTTTATTTCCAGCGGGTCTCGGTCGTACAGGCACTCTAATCGCCTGCTACCTGATGAAACATCACGCCTTCACTGCGCGTGAGTCAATCGCGTGGCTGCGCATCTGCCGTCCTGGCTCTGTCATTGGGCACCAGCAGTGGTTCCTTGAGAAGTAAGTGACTATGATTGTTTTATACTAAGCTATTAAAAATCGCTTGATACCTGATGAAACACCACGTGTTCACTGCGCGGGATTCCATCACGTGGCTGCGCTTCTCTTTTTGGACGGTTAAAACTTCTCTTAAACGCATTATTTGTTTTTGTTGCGAGTTATTTTGTTATGAAAATATGTTGGTATCACCAGTAGAAGATTGCCAAGCGTCATGAGAAGGATATTGCGGTCTTTTTCTCGGATGCAACACAAAGTTTAATTTGACTGTTTATGTGTTAAGGACTACTGATTGCGGTATTTATTTTTTAAATATTGCAGCATTACGCCGAGATAGGAATTTTTTTGGCTTTGCACAGGTCATTATTTTTTTGTTTTTAATGTGTAGCGGTATCTACAAACGCCACATGCGAACTACGCGTCGTACCGACGTCACACAAAATCCTGCATCTCGCAAGCAGAGTTTACCGCACAACTAGCATATGTACAATGGCCCGACATGGATCATCGGGCAGTTGACCGCCAGACACAACGCTCTGGTCGGAGGATCCTCCCTTTTCTATAGAGTATGATTGAACTTTACATCCTGTTCCTCATACCACTATGTATGTAACTATGTTAGTTCTAAATGTTCCTTTATTACTGTGCATATCCCAAATAACATATTTTTCTTTCTTTTGATTGTAGTACGTTTTGAAAAGCAGTTTCTTAAAATCGTCCCTTTTTTCAGCGTCCAGCCCCGAATGCACGCTGAAGGCGAATCGTATCGCCGCCGGCACAACATCACCTCCCTCCCCATCTTCGAGCGAGGAATCTACCCCGAAACGCCAGAACCGGACGATACCACAGACGCGCCCGTCGACAACAAACCCGTTACGCTACAGACCATACTACACACCAGCAAGATTACCAATAATAAGGTAACCATATTACCATACTTAGTAGTATTCATATTAATTGCCGTAGAAATCCTTCCAAAAGTGAGATATTTGTATCCTAATCATCAAGATATTCTTTACTAGCTTCCGCCCGCGGCTTCGCCCGCGAGGTATGTCGATAAAAACTACCCTATGTCCCCGGGATGCAATCTATCTCTCTGCCAAATTTTATCGAACTCCGTTCAGTGGTTTAGGCGTGAAAAGGTAACATACAGACAGACAGAGTTACTTTCGAATTTATAATATTAGTATGGATTATGTACACCGTAAAAATTACAGATATAAATGTAGAAATTTTTCAAACACACAATCGGCGGTTTTATCGCTAAAAGCGATCTTCTAAAGACAACCTTCCTTCCTTCTTCTTTCATTTCTTCTTTGTCATCAATTTAGGCAAGAAGTTGGCACGGCTTGGTAACTAACTCGCTGTAATAAACAAAGAGAGGCAAATAATGTGTGAAAGCCGGTTATTAGAAAACGGATACCTATGTGTCGTCTTAGGGCTGATTTTTCAATCAACCGATAACTTTATTCGAGGAATAATTTTAAAATTTTGACAGTTGCTTCATACAAAAACTGTCAAACGTCAATTTTTATTCCTTTAATAAATGTTATCTGGCGATACAAACATTAGCCCTAAGTATGACAAGTGCATCTTACATTTAAATTTAGGGAATATCCGAGCCCTACCTATTAGCCCATTCCATCCACACACCAAATTGTTGTGTCTTATTTGACGAATTACATTTATATCGCAGTTGGACAACGCTCATGTGCTAAACGCGAACGAGGCTGACTCCGAAAACAACGTGACCTCAGTGATCGGCAAGTACAAGACAACTCCTACTCCCATGCTACCCACTAAGACAGTATTCGCGCCCAAAATGAACTACATGATGCCCACAAACAACATTCGCAACGCCAACAACACCAACTTGAAACAACCACAACGAATCATCAACTCTACGTTAAAATCTCATTACGCGTCCAAGACTTCCACCTTTCCCCCAACTAGAAGTGCCAACTCTGCTGCCAATAAGTTAACAGGTGGTGTAAAGCCGTTTACTGGTAAAAGCAGCTTCCATGGCCAAAGAGCTAACCTCGCTCGGCCAACATTAGGATACACACACGGCGCAAGCCCACTCAAAACCTTCACAAGAAAAACTGTCACCGTCAGCAAAATTACCAGCAATGACAGCGCAGTCGTCACTACTCTCAACAATGTAACATCAACCTTATCAGCCCTAACAGAAAACTGCCATTTGAATGGCAAGAACCGTCTCCCATCTGAGCCAAATCTCAAATCTGTAGTCCAGAATAAACCTACCAACTCAAACTTGAACGCTCGAAAGAAACTCATAGTCAGATCTAACTCCAGTTCTCGAAAGAAGCTTCCTAAAAGCAATTTGCCTAAAACTGGTCTCGAATCTACACAAGATCTGTCTTCTAGTGATACTAACGTCACTAACATCTCTGCGGATTCTCTCGAAGCTCCGTTCAGGTTCCGACGGAAAAGGGACAAGTCGAACAGTCCAGAACCTATGGATTGCATCACTAACTCAGTAATCACAGCTGATGTGACACCAGACAATTTCGAGGAAACTAACAACTCTCAAGGTAATAAGCTATATAAGATTAAAGCGTTGCGGAAGAAATGCCCCGCGTTCGGCGTCAGTTTGCTGAAGAAGGATGGTGTCCAAACTCGGTCGAGTAGTTGCGCCAGTAGCTCGACCGTCAAGAAGAAATGATCTCGGTGAATAACCCGACAACTAGAGTAGTTCGTGTGTAGTCTAGAGTTTTTAACGATGTGCATAGCACACGATGATGTTGTAATATGTGTAATTTTTACTTTTGATGAATTTGTTTAGATGCTTCCTAACAATTTTTTAACAATCGACTGAACTTTTTTATTAAACTCATATCAAGTTTAAAATAATCTGCTGTAAAAGACACTATATCCAAACAAATTTATCAACGTTTTTTGATGTATAGTTGTTAAACGCTACTCGACCCCGCGCTAAGCGAGCCTACTATATAATCTCATTAGAACTAGCTACTACAGTACAGTTACAGTGACTAGTGATGTGGCTGATGATATATTTACATATTTGTTGATATACTTACGTTATATTTTTGTTCATGGCATTTTGCGTCCGACTTAGCATACGCTCTGTATGTGCAATCGTGTTCAGTGAAATATATAATTCAATATACAGGGTGGCGGCGACGTTGACGCGCGAACTGTAACTAGCACATTATTCTAGACCTAGGGCAGATATTTTTCGTCGGTTATAAAAAAAAATAGCTGTGTCATTAGAAAAGTGTACCTATACCAATACCTACGCTGTCAAAATGTACTGAACACACTTTTTTAAAAAAACCTACGTATATTTCAAAACGGCCGTTCAGAATCATGTATTGAATCCATAGTAACAGGTTGTGTCGATGTCCCTGCCGCCTTGTATAGCAATAGTTGAAAATATATATACTATATATATATCAATAGTTGACTATATATATTTTAAATATTGCCTCTGTTATGTATCGCATTTACATGGAGTATTACAACGACATACAGAAGGCATTAAAGATTTTATATTATGGAGCCTGACATACCTACTGTCGCGCCATTTTTTTTTTCAAAATGTCGGCCTCCTATATAAATCAATGCATGCTGAAAACAAAACAGGACGTAACCCCGTAAAGCGTCACGTTTCTGAGATATTAACGATCAAAGTTGATCACGTGACGTCCAACATGTTTTACTTGATTAGATGTTAGAAATAATAACTCGGAATGTTTAAAAGTGATCAAACATCTATGTAACAATATAGATAGATTTTTTATAGAGGTAACATGCGTAGCCGCCATTTTGAAAAAATAAACAATATGGCGGGCCGGTAGATATGCCACGGATCTTTAACGCCCTTTATAATAAGCTTTTAATAACTATAACATTAGACAATCAGTTGATCGGCGTAGGAGTAAGAAGAAATATTTTTGTAGTGTAAATTATTAAGTGATTACAAAATGCCATTTTCTTTAGCTTTTATTGAGCCTCTTGTTGTTTAGATTTATCAATCGGTTGAATGTGTTACATTTTGTTATCGGCGAGTGATCATTATTCGTTTATACAGGGTGACATTGAATTTATTGGCACAATTTTAGGGGTCTAAAATATTCATGAATATTGACAATTTTTACTATGGAGTCGACTCCAAAATTGGGAAGAGCATCTGTTCCATACATTTTGACAAAGTTTGGTGTTGCATTTTTGTATGAAACAGTTATTTTTGTTCGATATATCAATACATAAATAGTTAAAGAATTCATGTTCCTCAGTACTTTCTGCCCCTTAAAAATCTGCCAATGAATTTAAAGTCAACCAGTATAATACATATTATTATTATTATTTAATTACGTTTATAATAGTCATGCTCAGATATTTATGACTAGCAATTATAATTTTTATTAACGCTTGATGTACACTGAGACTTGGTTTGTGCAATATAATAATATAATAGTAGATTATGCACCGAGGGGCTAAAGTTGTGTCTTATGTCACGGGCGTCATATTGAATCTCGAGCGCAATGAAGGATTCGGGATTTAACTCCCGAGCGCAGCGAGGGAATTAAGAGTTTAACTCACGAGCGAAGCGAGGGAGTTAATACAAGAATCCTGAATGCAGCGAGGGATTCAAGCTAGCCCAAGGCAAATACACCTTTAGCCCAGAGGAGGATACTCTACTTTTTACACCTACTGTGAGAAAATAATAGCCATAGTACGAAAAACAAAGTATTTATTAAATAAACAAACAGTGCGAATAACATATTTAGAACTAGTTAGTTATATGCACTTCCATTCCTTTTAAAAAATGGTTCGTAGTTATCTAATTATTTTTACAATATTATGTCATCGAAAACATGGCAACGATATGAAGAAGCAGTCGTTATGATTTTGTAGGAAATCGAGAATATCATCCACGCGTAGTAAGGGTATCGAGAATAGCTTTCCTCTTTCTGGTACCAAAGGGTGTTTGTTAGTACTATACTGCCAATTTAGCTGAGCATGTGAGATTCCAAATTCAAATCACATTATTGACCAGCGGGTCATAATGAAATCCAGTACAACATTATTGACCGGCTGTGCCCCCGGCCACTAATGACTCACTTTAGGTTAAGGTTGCTTGACATATAATTTGACATTTTCGAGCAGGTGGTGTGAAAAGTATTTTACGTATATGTATAAAGTAGTGGACTTAAGACCTGATATTGCCTTGGATATATTTACTACATATACCGCGACGAGTCTTAGGCATACACTTAATAGTTTTATTGAAATAGTATATTTATATATTATAACAGTATATATGTATAATTTTAAACAGCGGAGTATAGATGTTACATTTCACGAACGCGCGTGGATCATTGCAATTTATACCTTATGATGATATTTACATAAGAGTCACATGACGCTTGAAGTACGCTCGTGAAATGCAAGGACTATACTTCTTAGTGTGCATTGAGTCGACTATATGAAGGTTATGTTTGAAACTTGTCACAAAGAGGGTAGCTTCATGTTAACATTGATAAATGTTAATGTTAGTTGTAGTATGTGTAAAATGTTTATACGTTTTTAGGTGATAATAACTATTATATTATAGCGTTTGTTTAGTCACAAATATGTGCAGTTGCGGTGATAATATAATATCCTTCACCCTACCTTTGCTAAAGTAAATGTTCCGGTGGGGATCACAAAACATTTGATGCTTTTTGTTTCTCGAAACTTGTTTGTTATATGTTGAACTAGATAATATAAATTATCAATATAGCTGTTCCTTACACTATTTGTTTATTGGAACTTAATACAGTATATTTATGTATTCTTCTTTTATCTACAACGCCACATGCGAACAAAGCCTCATACTGACGTCACGCAAAAACCTGCATCTCGCAAGCAAAGTTTACCGCGCAACTAGCACGACATGAATCATCGGGCAGCTGCCAACCAGACACAACACCCGTTTGGTCGGAGAATCCTCCCTTTTCTATAGAGATATATACTAATACTGTACCTCTATAATATTATTATTTAATATGTAGAATATATATTCGAAAAGTGTATACTTTTCGTATTATATTTTGACCGTAACTGTGCTTTAACTAAGCCTATCAGATGTTCCGTGAAACTGTACGAATTTACAGTGTCATATCAGATTTGTACATGCTTGTGTGTTGTGCTCGAACCGTAAGCTTCTTTAAAACATTAAAGTGCCTAAAAGTCGATTATCGATAGATTATAGATTAATTGCGTAACACACTATGGCTTTCATTTTGACAATTCAACAACATTCATTGCGTTATTTTCGTTGTTGACCAGACAATTTTTTAAACATATGAAGCAATGGTTTAGCAACAATTTCCTTCAAAATTATTAAGATTGAGATTAATAGTGTGTTACGCGGATTTCCTTTGAATTACCGATCGACTCGATTCTTGCCGATTCGATTTTCAAAATATGACTTAATTGATTTTGATTCGAATACTTAATCGATTTACATCGACTACGTTATAGATATGCATTCGATCTAAGTATAGTCGATTTGTAGGCACTAAATGTTAATATTATAACTCATTACTGTTGAATGTTGTGAAGACTGTTGTCTATGCCATTTATCGTAAAAGTATTATTTAATAAATCTGTACTTACAGTTCGAATCCTCTCCAGGGTTAAATTAAATTAACTAGCGAAACTCCGCGAAAGTGGATATCTAAACTAAACAATATGTCTAAACACTATGAAACAAAAATAAATTAATTTGATGATTTTCGTAGGGTCCCCACGACGCCAGTTACTCACTTGAAGTATCAGTTAAAAATCAGCTTTTTATCGTTTAAACTTTACAGACATGACGCGTATCGATATCTCAACACAATAAAACAAAAGAAAACAGATTTTCGCAACTATACTTCAAGTAACAACATTTTGTTTAGATTATGATACTTATCACGTTTGCGGAGTTTCGCTAGCTAATTTCATATGACCCTGTATATTTGCTTTATTGTTGACTTGTTATTTGACATAACGCTTAGGCAACTAAGTTCTGTTTAATAAAATATTGTCGCTTTTCTGTGCCATTAATTTAAATAAAATGATAAATATTTCAATTAAATTGTAAGTACAGTCAACAGTGTAATATACGCTTTTGAGGTGCGGCAGCTAAGAAAGGAGACTTTTAATAATAAACTAATAGTCATATGAATATGACTCGATGTTTTGTTGTACTGCTATCTATGTTTAATAACTTGTAAATATCATAATATTGATTTTATTATTTAAAAGCTTTATAAATATGATTTTACAGAATTGAATTTTAAAAAAGACATTTTTTTCTTGCAATATCTTCATTGTAAGCCGTTTATAGTATATTTGAAAGTTTTATTTTACATTGATTTTATATTCATTTTATAATTCTAAATTTATTCATGTCCTAAGGTCCAAAATATCATATTTACTATTGTCGAAACAAATCGTACCTTTTATTTGAATAAAATAATAATTTTATGCGTTTCGATAAAAGTTTTATTATTCGATGCGTTGGTTTATAACACGATTTTTTTTAACTGTATGCCTCATTTTCGTAAAAACCGAGTGAGGCATTTTCCTCATGGAACAGTGCTTTATAAGTTGATCCGACATAGGAAGTGGCGGTGGTAATCATATTTTACTATACCTGAATCACTTTAGCGTGGCATTAGCGGTCTTTGCCCTTTCCCTAATATCTCTCAGTAGGAACCCAAACAATAAAATATGTATGGTTTTCCGTTATTGGAACAAGTGGAAGATCAAGTGTGTTGTAATTCTGGACGGACGGACTTTTTGAAATAAAAATAGGCTGGAAAATTTAGGTGGGTCAATGACCGGTTTTGCCACTAAAACGATTCAGGTTTATCTGATGTAATGTCAGATAGTACAATTACTACCACTGCTACCGTCACCGCCTCTGTCTGAACAACGCATTACTCAGATCCTAGATTTCTAAGGTATGCTACACCTGTTCGGGTTGCCTGATTCAGAACAGCCGGACGGCAAAATTCTATTCGATTTAACCGCCCGACTGTGCCGAATCACACCGACTCGAATAAACCCTTAATATACAGTACCCTTAAAATAAAGCAGTAGCAGCTAGGTCAAAAAAAGCAAGATCTAATGACCTTTTGGGTGCTAAGCGATAGCCCTCCATCTTCAATATTAGTCATGATTCTTGTGACCTTATGACAGAAAATAGTGCTGTGGTGCATGGCAATTTGTTTATAGCAATTGTTATTTTTTTTAATCACAATGACAATAAACTTGGATTAATAGACGCGTAAAAAACATATTTGTTTTTATGTTTCGCAGAATTAAATAATTGTAAGTAATGATGAATATGACTTCGTTTATAAGTATTACTATTTTATATTATTTGTTTATTTACTTATTTATTTATTTGTATTCAATTTTGAATTGCTAATGGCGTCTATTAATCCAAGTTTAAAATCGAATTGGCGAAATATTATAATTTGTAAGAGTTGTATTTTTATTATTGAGGATATTTTTATAACGATATGTTGGTGCGCAGGAGTTGATCGGATCAAGGGACCAGAGCGTTGTAGTGATACAATTGTATTGTAATTGTTTTGCATCTGTTGTCTAGATATAGTTTAAAATATTAATTATGTTGTGATCATGAGATCTAATCAGTTACTAATGTAATGCACGATTACCTATAGGTATATATATATGTATATAACCGAGGTAACACCATTATTTCGTGGTGTAAAAATGCTTGTGCTTAATAAAATTAAAAAGATATATTCCAATTTATTTTGTTGTTTTATTTACAATGTCTATCAGGTGAAAGGGTACAAATAAATCGAAGGCGGATTATCCTAATTTATAGGTATTTAATACCAGATACATAAATATTAAGTAGTCACTACATTTTACGTATATCGAATAAAATTGTAACAAAAATTGATGACTTACAAAACAATATTTTTACAAGCAAATAGTTTATTCTTAAAACAAATCAACGTTCTCAAAACGAGCAATCTTGACACTATCTAAAAGCATTTTCTTTTGGCCATAAATTCAGAAGACCAGGGTGACGAGGCGAGGCAGTTGTAGGATTTGTCTTGTCTAACTCAAATTATACGTAAGCAAAGCCGAATTATGAAGTGTAGAACCATGATTGTTTCAGTGTGAGAGAGATGGAGCTATACAGTACAGATAGCGCCATCTCTTTTTCGGAACGGAACAATCATGAGTTTTAAGTTACGGTTTCTTAGAAGACCAGGTGGCCGCCACATAACGGCCGCCATGAAAATGAGGGCCGGCGGTATTTGACATTACGGTGTCAAAAAACGCTCTATTAAAATTAAAACTCACCAACTTATTTTTATAAATAACGTTTCAGTGACGTCAGTCTCCGGTAAATTGCGGACACTATGTGACGGTCACCGCTCTGACAAGGAACGGTAGCTTTGAAGTCATGATTGTTCCGAAAAAGAGATGGTGCTATCTGTACTGTACCTATAGTATAGCTCCATCTCACTCTCACACAGGAACAATCAGGGTTCTAAAACGTCATAATACGCCCCCTGTTCGTCTGACTTGGAACCTGTCCCCCTAGCACGAATAAGTGGAATCGTAAAACTATAAGACATAAACACAAAACACATTAAAAACGAGTTTTTGTCACCATAATTTTCTAATAATTTATCAAGGATTTTTTATTTTGGTGCTATTAATATCTCTTTTCAATGGTGACACGTTAATAACTAAACTATTTTACAAAAAAAATCGTGCTAGGGGTGCAGAACACAGCTAGAGTGCTGCAAGGATCTGTTGGCGCCATCCGCCAAAGCCGCCAATGGCGGCTTTAGTTCCGATTTTGGTCACGCGCCAAAAGAACCTTGTAGCGTTTACACACTCCCAAAAGTTATGACAGCCTCTAAAACTCATACTGCGACACGATAACGACCAGCCTGGCCACTGCGCTGCCAGCGAACATGGTACGTTGGTACAGAGACATGGTCAGCTCGAGTTCCACCACCTGCGGCCCTTGGAGCGAGCATAACAGGGAGATCACGCAGATGTTGCCTGAAGGACGCATGCTGGAAAGTTGGAGATAGAGTTCAGTAAGTTGTCTTACCCATTAAAGCCAGACCCTTCACTCGAGGGACACCGACAAAATGATTTATATAGGCATTAACGTTAATCTGCTCATTTCTTTTAATTTTTCGATAATTGGTTAGCCGAGTGAATAAAGTTTTCTTTGGATCGGTTTACTAATTAATTAATTCTTCACTTTTGATTCATTTTGCGTTCAGACGATTCACTTCGAGTGAAAAATACCCAATGAAAGGCAAAAATTAATTAATCATTTGGCAATGTATTGGTCATGTCACATTTGCCAGGACTAGGTACCAAGACCAGGTAGCTATTGCCTCCAAACTCGTGTATGACCACAATAATCATAATAATTTTGGCAGTACTTACTCGAAACATCTTAGATCAGCAGGCTTAACTCCTGGGGAGGCTTCCACAGCTATCATACGCATCTCGAAGCTCACAATGGACTCCCGCCATGAGGGGCCGTGCATCGTGAATAGATCCACCTGGAAGATACACCCGTACATTAATTAATTCTGAATATGAATTATTTGGGACTTGTGACTGTACCACCTCCACTTTTTTTTTGACTAGGGCATCTCGTAGTTGACCTTGAGAGGTCGTGACTACTTAACCGGACTATCCTGCGGTTGCCTTGAGAGAACTCAAAGCCAGGGGCTTAAACTAAGTAAGTAAACTAAGCGACTACACGCTAAGGGCACCCCTTGCTTGTGGGGTACGAGCCTCGGCTTAGGGCGTCGCTGGGGAGAGGGCAGCAAGTTGGGACAGGCTGGATCGATTTTTGATTATTTAACGAACGATGGGGTCGGCATTTCCTAATTGACTACTCTGAGAAGAAAAGCCGAAACAAACTCAGAGGTCACAGTCGGGAGTTTAAATCTACAGGCTCAGCTGCGGCGCGGGCTGGCACTACATCGAGCAAGGGTCGGTGGGTGGACCACCTCCTCTTCATAGCAGTAATATATATTGGTCTTAAGTTAGTGTGAGAAAGATGGCGCTATGCATGACGTCTCTTTCTTACTGTGAAGTTATATTAAAATAATATTGCTAAAGGAGGTGGTTGTTGGCCCCAGCGGGGTAATTGTGTAACACACTAACAGTAGTAATTCCTTTCTTTTTGACAGCTCAACAACATTCAATGCGTTATTTACGTTGTTTAGCAGACGCATTTTTCGAAGTTAAGAAGCGATGGATTAGCATTATCCTTCAAAATGATTCAGTTTGTGATTTGAAGTGTTACGCAATTAAGGTGCTGGGTCTAATAGGCCACGTGCTGCCCTGCACTGCGAGGGTGTTGAGGAAAACAAATATGTAAGTACCAATATCCCGAAGATGTAGCCTTTGGACAGGCGAAAACCAGTGGTAATCCCCATCACATGTGCTGAAGAGCTTACGGTCCATGTAGTTTAAATCGGTAGAAATCTAACGTACAATGCGTGCCACGAAAGATGAGACTTGACACACCACGTGGTTTTACATACGCAGTACACGATTTTAGGTATCTTTAGCGGTATGAGGTCTGAGTGCGGGACGGGACCGGACGTCATAGGGGCGGCGGAAAGAGGCGGGGGAGGCGGGGTCAAGTCTCATCTTTCGTGACACGCATTGTATGTCCTCTTGTCTCCAAACGTTTCCACACGACAAAAAAGGGCATAGAAGGTAAAACAGCAGAATAGCTTAGCTTACCCCTCTCCTAGCTTCAGACAGATGTGCTGCTGACAGAACTAGGGAGTTTGTTGCGCCCACCTTTACCCCAACTAAAGTACTAGGAAATGGTAAGGGCAGGCATTTTGGATGTAATATTGACGTTCAAAAAGTGCTGATGCTCACAGACTTGATCTGTAGGTATCCTAGATGTTGAAGAAGGCAAGTGAGAGATACCTAATCAGTTTGATACTTACGCTGCCCGAAGGTAGGTAGATGTTAGCGACGAAGGTGATAAAGTTGTAGCTGTAGGTACTGGGCTGCTGGAGACATGCCCAGTCGCCGACCTGGCACGAGCGCTGGACGCGAGTGCAGCGGCTGGAAATATAAACGTTTTCACTTTTTGATGCGACTAAAAATTATGTTTTTTTTTTCGAAATTGAAATTCGGAATTATTTGCATTTTCGGCCAAAAACCGAAAACGAAAATTTCATTAATTTAATTTTTGTTGGGCTATATATACATAGGTTTTCCTTTGGTAAAAGTAAAAGAAGGCCTACTTACTTTTTAATCAAATCCTAAAAATTACTAAAAATATGTTAAATTAAAATACCTAAATAATTTTTTAGCAGAATTTAATGCAAAATTCTGCAATGCAGTGTATTAAATTAACTTTATCACAAAGTTAATTTAATGCACTGCATAGCAGACTTTTGAGCGCGCTCCGCTCGCTCTTACTACTCCAATTTCTGCGCGAATGGTTGTCTTTGTCTACAATCTGTGTTTCAATAATATTGTAAGTATCCAAGGTTTCCGTTTTTGCCATATAGCTACGGAACCCTATAAATCGTAAGCGTAAAGTAACTTACTGTTTAGCCTCGAGCCTGTACCCTGCAGGGCAGTCGATGTGGTGACAGTGGTAGCTGCCGCGCGTGTTCTGGCACACGTAGCCCGCGTCGCTCCCGCAGCGTGCCTCGCCTGATTCACACTCATCTATGTCTGTAAGTTACAATTAATTTTATACTAGATAACATAACATAACATCACGCTTGTAAATCCTGTAATCCCGGAAGGGTTAGCAGAGGTGCATCCATACTACCTACACACCCACATTTCGCCTTGTAATAAATGATAAATGATTTTATTTTTGTAAGTAGGTTTGCACAAACACTATTACACGTCAATCATATATTTTTTAAACTAGATGAGGTTGGCGTTTCCTATCTGACTACTCTGAGAAGAAAGGCCGAAACAAACTCAGAGGTCATAGTCTCTTTTAAGGTCCACACATAATCTTGGGTCAGGTTATATGAAGACCATGTAGGTCGATGTCTGAGATGGTCTTTTGAGGAAAGAACCACACAGATTGAGAGGTCCTGTCCAGTCAGTGCACGCATTTGTCAGAAATCGTGCAGCTCAACTCAAGACTTAAGGAGCTCAACGATAGAATAGGGGGCGTGCCTTTTGCCACCAGCCGGGCACAAATCAAGGCTCCGGGCTGCTACTGAGGAAAGCCACACTGCCCGACTCGGGGATCGAACTCAGCAGTACGATTCTGTAACCATCTCACCGTGAACACTTCGGTGAAGTGAGCGTGGAGTGAGCTATCCATAGTGTCAGTTCCTAGCAAAAACAAACTCACTTCACCTAAGTTTCCACGGTGAGAATTTTACAGAATCGACCGGCTGGACCTCATACAGGCAACGAGGCAGTTATCTATGCTAGATTTAGTAGAGGTAGTTTATGCTAGACCGCTCCTCAGAATTATGATTTGATTTAATTGGATTACACTACAGTCCAAGTTATTATTCTTGTTAAATACAAAATTAACTCGCAGAAAAGGTCTTCCGGTCCTCAGCATTATTTTTAATGTGGGTTAACGGTGAAAGAATCATGAAAACTTGTAACTTTTTTTTTTCAGGAAGGGATATCATCAAATGACCCCTCCCGCTCCCAGAGCGGGAGGGAGTGTCAGACTCTTACTGACTAAAACCCACCCGTGTTCCTTCCTTACCCCTCTATGTTCCGGGCCAGCGGTAACCCTTTCGGACAATCCCGCTGACCCCGCAGGCTTCGGCCCTAACGGGCTCCTTCACTAGATGCTGACATCTCTATGAGGCGCGCGTGGAACACGTACGCTTGTCCGGCACGGGCCTGGTCCTGATCGGACGTTGAGCTACCCATTACTCTCCGCCTGCAGGCCCGCGCCTACGGTGGCCGTAAAACTTGCACATTGAACCTCGGTTTAGGGTAAGTATACATAATAGTTCTGTGCAAAAAAAGATCATAATAACGGGAAGAACAAGTTACTCTCGGCGTCGTTATGGGTAATTTACACCCGTTTTATCTCCGCTACTTACCGATACAGCTCCTGCTATCCTCCGACAGTCTGTACCCAGCCGGGCACGAGCAGCGGTAGCTGCCGGGCTCGTTGACGCACTCGCCACCGCACAGCTTGCCGCGCAGCCGCGACGATGAGAACTCTGCACATTCGTCCACGTCTACACAAGTCCTGGGGCGAAATGACTTTGTAAAAATACATCATCATTATAATATATACATACTATGTTGGGGTCGGTTTCTAGTCTAACCGGATGCAGCTGAATACAAGTATTTTACTTGGAAGTTGCCCCATGTGCCTATCTGACTTCCACTACAGAATTGCTGGGTAATACGATACCCCTTGGTAAGACTGGCTGTTTGCCGTAACGACTGCCAAAGATCTGCCAATTACAATTGACAATTAAATCACACTGTGTAAGTCAGGCTTATGGTACCGATTTTATTCAAGTAATAAAACTGAAACTCACTTGTTATCATCATCGAGGCGGTATCCCCTCTTGCAGTAGCACCGGTAACTGCCCCAGGTGTTGGAGCAACCCTGGCTGCAGACACCAGGGTTCTCGGAGCACTCGTCCTTGTCGACGCACACCTTGTCGTTTGAGGGAGCGTTGTGGAATCCATCGCGGCAATTGCAGCGGTAGGAACCCCATGTGTTCAAGCATTCGGCGTTGTAAGCGCAAGGCTGGAAGGAAAAATTCAAATTACTACTAAAAGCCGGTATTTTTTTTAACCTTTTCATAATTAACTGCAATCTAGCTCATAACAAGCAATTTCAATCTAACTTAAATTATTACGTCATAATTATTTTAAAACTAAGAACCGTGTTGATTTGTATTTTCCACAAGTTTGTTCCTCATTCATAGAGTCAGATATAGGTAATATAAACTCTATGTTCATGTGTTTAGATATGTTTCATAGTCACTATTATAACTACACTTTTTTCAAAAACGGTATTTATCAAAGTAAAAATCGGATCAAACATTGTTTGAGCTGCAAACGAACACTGTGCGGTTCAAAGTAATAAAAAGAAGATCTTTACCATCTTGATGGTTCCATCACATTTCTCTGACAGTGATCTTCGGAGCAAAGGACCAAAGTCTAAATAATCCTGAGAATCCTGACTGTAGGTATGGTTTAATTATTATTTAGCTGCAACTGGTTAAACTGGAAGCCGACCCCA
This sequence comes from Luperina nickerlii, assembly GCA_963855955.1. Classification (NCBI taxonomy): domain Eukaryota; kingdom Metazoa; phylum Arthropoda; class Insecta; order Lepidoptera; family Noctuidae; genus Luperina; species Luperina nickerlii. The sequence continues at coordinate 7,894,059 of OY979687.1, read as the reverse complement.
ACAAAGATTGGAAACGGCTAGGCAAATGATGATGAAGTACGCTTCTATTAATATAATAATATCCAGAGCTGAAGTCGAAAGCTGGGGTTCAACTTACATTGCCATGCATGCACTCATTGATATCCTCGCACTGGTTCTGTCCGACGAGGCGATGTCCGGCCGGACACTGGCACGAGTACCCTCCATAAAAGTTTTCACAGCGCTGGTCAGGGCCGCACTCCGAAATGTTACGGGCACACTCGTCAATGTCTAAAGGACAATAAGGATGATCAGATTATTTAAGGATATTTGGAGGTGGGAGGAATAGGGGGAGAAGGTCCTCATACTCCATAGCAAATAAATTGAATAATTATACAAAAAAAAAAAACTAAGTCGAATAATATGTAGTTCTGAAAAACTCATTCTGTGCTGCAAAGTTCTGTTGTCAATGGTTTCAACCATTGTCAGATTGAAGAACCAAACAATAAATAATTCTGGTTCTTCAATCCAAATATGGAGTAAAGCTGTGACCACATGGTGACCAAGGTTAGGTCAAAGAAACCAGGGCCGTGCAAAAACGCGTTGGGTTAACGATTGGTCAAAGTCGCGGGAAACACCTGGAACACGCACGGAACCGGGAAGTATGGCAGAAGAGAGAGGAGGCCTATAACCAGCAGTGAGTACTAAAATGATGATGATAATTAATTCTAACATGCAAAAAACACGCCTGTTTTAGATAATCAGTCTTCAAAAGCATTAATTCTTACCGTAGCATCTCTTGTCAGGCGTTAGCTTGTATCCCCATGGACATGAAGCTATCATTGCTCCTACATCAGGGACCCTGGTGTACGTAGGTCGCGGGGAGAACGGTCCTCGCTGCCCGTATTGAGCTCCCACTGTGATCACGTTGCGACCCTCGTTCGAAGATGGTGCTACTGCTGTCGGTGGACGAGGCGTCGTGTTTGCAGGAGCTGGGGCTGGAAAGAATGTTATGCTTAAGAAAATTGGAAACACTTGAGGATCTTGCTGAGACCGAAACCAATAAGGAATAACGCTAAGGTTATGTTCTAGGCTGTGATTTCGAACCTGAGGTTTACTGCGTGTAAAGATATATATGTAGATATAGTGCCTGAGTTTCTTTTGGGCTCTAAGGAAAAATACAGTTGGAACTGGAGTGATTTTACTGAGATGTTTCTTTACAAGCGACCAAACGCCTGTCTAGGTTCGAAGCTATGACCTACAGGCTACAACCTGTAAGTCGTGGGTGTTACCACTGGGCTACCATTGCTCTCAAAACGGTGGAAACATCGTGAGGAAACCGGCATGTCCTAGAACCAAAAATTCGAAGACATGTGACATCTACCAACAGTGGCGCAACTATACCGGCTGGGGCCCGTGACAAATTCAAGGGATGGGGACCTCCCTCGATGTAAAGAAGCTCAACCAACGTTATAGTTTTTTTTTTTTTTACTAGCACTTCTCCGCGACTTCTTCCGTGTAGATTTCATATTTTCTCCTACAAAATTTAACACCTGACTGCTTCATTGGTCTAGTGGTCGCAAACGCTACACTGCTGAGCATGAGGTCCTGTCCAAAAAATTTGACAAACAATGGGTAAAAGGTACAAAATGTTCGAAACCTGAATGACATCCTTTGTTGCACATTTTCAAAAAAGTTTGCGTTTATAAACTTATGTTGGGATCCTCCTGTGCCCATGGCCCTCTTGGGCCGCGGGCCCCTCTGGCTGGGGGCCCGTGGCATTTTACCCCAATGCCACCCTATAGTTACGCCACTGTCTACCAACCCGCACTGGGCCTGCGTGGTGGATTGCGTTACAGCTCACTCCCTTATACGGAAAGGAGCCCAGCAGTGCGATTCTGTAAACATCTCACCGTGAAAACTTTGGTGAAGTGAGCGTGGAGTGAGCTGTCAACAGTGTCAATTTCTAGCAAAACCAAACTCAGATCACCTAAGTTTTCACGGTGAGACTTTTTAGAATCAACCAGCTTTGGGAACATTATAGGCTTTACATATACTTCCTCTCCTACTCAAGTCGTACTCCTCATTACTGAGGGTCGTGATCCTCCCTTGAAAGCATCTTATCCCTGACGATGTTTCGCCATCTCTGTCTATCCCTGGCCAGGTGAAGCGCATCATGAAATTACATACACACATTATTACATATGCTTATGTATGTTTATTTATAGGCTCAGGGACTTCGACGTCTTTCAGAACGGTAAGATTCTGGAGGACGCCGAAGTTCTGAGCAGTAGCAGTAAGTAGACCATGCAATTCAAGGCAGGAAAGTATTAATTTTACCTGATACTGTGAGGTATTTAACTTACTGTATGTTGGCTTTTCGATCTCTCCTCTGCACCTTCTACCGCACTCGCAGCGGTACCCTCCCTCAACGTTGACACAGTCCTCGCGCGGTGAGCATGTTGCTTTGTTCATTGCGCATTCATCGATATCTGGAGAAAATAGTTAAGTACATAAGCATGATTAAATTCCAAGTGTTTTATCACTCATCAACATCACCTAAACACGTCCACTGCTGGACATAGGCCTCCCCCGTGTGGGACCAGAATGGTGGTACTCAAGGCGGACTTATCACTAAACTCTTAAATCCCGAAATTTCTTCGGATTGTTTGTTTCTTTTTTTCAGAAGCTTGTTTTTCTTTTCTGCATGGAGAACGACGAGGGGCAAAGTAGGGTTACCAAAGGAGATAAGTAACCAGGGACGTCGGATATAGGAATTTTAGTAAGATACCGATGGATGTTTTCCAATTTAATTTATAGAAAACAAACAGCAGTGCGATTCTGTAACCATCCCACCGTGAAAACGTAGGTGAAGTGAGCGTGGAGTGAGCTGTCAATAGTGTCAATTCCTAGCAAAAACAAACTCACTTCACCTAAGTTTTCACGGTGAGAATTTTACAGAATCGACCGGCTGTTCATTTATCAAATTTAATTTCATTCAAAAACTTCCATCGGTTTCATGCTAAACTTCAACTATATCCGACGACACTGGTTACTTATCTCTTTTGGTGACTGTATTTCGGTAACCCAGGTACCCTACGCGAGATTTTCAGAAACACCAACGCATTGCTGGCCTTCCTTGAGGAGCTGGGGTGGATCGGATAACCGGTTTTCCCACCTATACGCAAAATACGCGCGGACACCAGCCCGTATGACCTATTCTTTTCAAAAAGAAGTAAAAATATTTCTTTATTTTTTTCGTTCATTATTATTATAAATACAGGGTTATTCAGCCCAATGTTGCACGTATAAAAATTGTTATAAAAAAATGCATATATCTTACCAACGCATTTGCCGACAGTGGTGTCGTAGCTGTAACCCAGCTCGCAAGCTAGTGGCGGATACCTGCGGCCTGGTCGTACAGGAGTGTACGCCCATTCAGGAGTCACCACTGCAATCACATTTTATATTGTTACTAGCTTCCGCCCGCGGATTCGCCCGCGAGGTATGTCGATAATAACTATCCTATGTCCTTCCCCGGGATACAATCTATCTCTCTGCCAAATTTTATCGAAATCCGTTCAGTGGTTTAGGTGTGAAAAGGTAACATACACAGACAGACTGACAGATAGACAGTTACTTTCGAATTTATAATTAATATGGATTTTTGTTGCATACAATCAGAGCTTTGTGGTGTAACCAAAAACCTAAAGAATGTAACTAAGGCAATAAATTATTACAAGTGTAAACAGACCAACAGCTTTTTGACTAGTAAATATTTTTTCTATTAGAATTTGGGAGGACAATTTACAAGTGTACCAGTAAAAATTGCAACATTTTCAGGTGCTCGTATTTTTATTTATTCATCTAGTTATTTTTTTACTAACTAACCCGACAGACCGTGGTCCCATACAAAAACCCATACAAAAAGGACGTTTAGCATTTCCCGAATTCGAAAGTTTTCTGGGAAACTTACCCAATTTTTCTTTCCATTAAAACCTGATTCGGACTATTACGAACACTTTAGAACAAAAAATTGCCAAATCGGTCCAGCCGTTCTCAAGTGATGCGCTTACCATCGAACAGAATTTCATAAGAAACCATTGGAAAAAGACATTAAGTATAACTTTTCAAAACAAAGCCATCTACTTATTTCTTGAGTTTTTTTTATCTTCTAAACGGAAGAAGGTAATGCAAACGACTGAGCTATGAAGGGAAGAGGTAAAACTCAACTCACCTGCATTCCTTTCTGTAGTAGAGGTAGTAGTAGTCGATGTGCTGGTGCTAGTTGTCCTAGGGGTCGGAGTGGTCATGACATTGCAGTACCCTGACGGATCCCGGTGGAACCCAGCCATGCACTCACAGATGTAACCGCCAGGTCTGTTCACGCAAACTTCTGTGTTCTTACACGCGTGCTGTCCCAGTGCACACTCGTTGGTGTCTAGAAAAAAAGAGGGGTCATCAATAGGGGTCAATTTAATCCGCCTGTTGAGACATTCTAGATAAACATTTTATGGTTCTGCAGCTATGAATCAGGAATTTAGTCAAACCTTGTAAGCTTATACAAAAACTCTGTTACTTTCTTCAAAAAACAAGCCACGTTCAAAAGAAAGGAGGAAGGTTCAAGGAATTCAGAAGGAATATTATTCTGTTTATTTCAATAACAAGAAGCAGTGCTTAAATACATAGCTGTACTTTACAAATTTTCAACTCACCAACACAATTCCCTTCGGCATCTTTCTCATATCCATCCAAACAATGTAAATCATTGATATCAAAGTCAGGAGTACCATCACCAGGTTTCTCTTCACCTATTTCATTAGTTCTTCTATCGTCTGGCACTTCTGGAGTGGGTTTACTTGGGAGCTCTGGCATGGGCGGTGGAGTTTCTGGCCTTGCTGCAGGCCTGGTGTATGTAGTGTCGGGTCTGTATGGAGGTAACGGGGCAGGCCTTCTATTATCTGGAACTTCAGTAGGCTGAACTGGCTCAACAGGTTTGTACGGTGGTAATGCTGCAGGTCTTCTAGATGAACTTTCAGGTCTGCGAGGGTAGTATTCAGGTCTTCTCGGATAGTAGTCCGGTCGCCTCGGTGGATTGGTTGTGTTGACATATGGAGGATAGGGATAATTAGTCCTCCTGGGTCTGATGGTAGATGTTGTGGTGGGTTTGGGAGTGGTGGTCGTGGTCGTGGTGGTGGACGAAGTGGTGGTGGGTTTCGGTGTGGTCGTAGTCGTGGTAGTGGTGCTCGATGTGGTCGGAACTGTTGGCGCTGTTTCTGGGTAGCCATTGTCTGTGGTTGAGTTGTCTTCGCTGTAAAAGATAGGTGGTAGATAATTTGCAATGTTCTTGACAGATTTTTACTACCTACGCTAAGGCTCCGCTGTTCTTCCGTCCGTCTGTCACAAGGATGTATCTTTTGTATCGTTATAGGTAGATACTTGAAAATTTCATAGAGTGTGTACCTACGTGCTATTTCTATAGCTGCTATAACAGTTGCCTCTATTGTCGACGCGTGTCTCTCGTGTGTAGGTATGTAGGTACACTTAGTATTTATTGTTGATAATTTATTCCTGGACATTGGTGCCTATTCCCTTGTTCACAAACTAAACTAAATTTGAGTTCAGTGCATCTTTTTCTTTCTATTTCATTAAGAAAAGGACAGAAGATAAATTTTAGTTTAGTCCTGTCAAATTAATCAGCGCCAGACGTAAATTGACGTAATTTTAGTAGGCAAGTTTTTAATCACGTCTAATCTTGTATGCAGTAGTGTCAGGCGCTGATTATTTTGACAGGACTAAACTAAAATTTATCTTCTGTCCTTTTCATAATGAAATAGAAAGAAAAAGATGCACTGGACTTAAATTTAGTTTAGTTTGTGAACAACAGAATCGGCACCAATGTCAGTTCTCTGCTCTAAAAATTGCAAACTTGGGTTTTCTAACCATTCAAGGACCAACACCTGACAAACAACTCCTTCATCCTAAACTTCTGTTAGTATCATTACTTACTCAGAATCATAGTATTCGTACTCATACAACGGCGGGTTGGTGGTGGTGGTGGTGGTACTGGTGGTGGAGACAGGTCTTCGTGTGCAGGTGAACGTGCCCAGCAGGTTCAGGCAGTGTTGGCCGTTGCCACAGTTGTCCAACTTCAAGGAACACTCGTCGATATCTGGTGAAAATGTTATTGATCCATTTGGGAGCGTAAAAGAAAGAACAATTAGAGAAGAATCAACCAAACTTGAGTGTATAATAATAATAACTTTATTTCGGAAACCTTAACCAAGTACAAATTTCATAAAATTTTGTAATTTGCGACATATATATGTATATGTCAACATCCTAAAATGATGATGGTGCTGATAGACAGTAGAAGAAGCAAGACTGAGCATGGAAGTTAGCACATGAATTGTCGTCACAAAAAACCAAATGACCAGAATTTCCATAATATTCCATGGGTTAAAGTGTGATTGCCATCTCTGGAGTAGGTATGGCAAAAGGAACAGGAGAAGACAAAGTCCTTCAGATCGAATTTTACCCATGGCGACCAATCTCAGCGGAGACTAGTCGTCTGTGCGGGGTGCACAAGTACGCAGACACAGAATAAAAAAGAAAAAAGGAAGAAGTAAAACAGAAAAAATAAAAGATAAGGACAAGGATATAAAAGATGGGAAGATGAATTATTAAAGCTCACAGCGGGTCCGAATTGGAGAGTTGCGAGAGATACGACTCGGTGGAAGTTAGAGGAGGCCTTGCCAAAAGACACACTGAACATTCTGTAAGCTACCATACGGAAATACCGCAATGCCAAGATGTTCAGAATAAAAAGACATTATGATTACTAGCAGTGCCCCGCGGTTCTACCCGCATAAGTCTCGATCCAGTGGGAACATCGGAAAATAAAATATTCCATGTGTTAATCCTGGTTATAAACTGCGTGCCAAATTACCATTCAAATCCGTTGAGTATTTATTGCGTGAATGAGTAAGAAATATCCATCCATCCTAATAAACTTTCGCGTTTATAATATTGGTAGGAATGGTAGGAAAGTAGAAATAGGAATTAGTTAGTAGGATTTAAATATTATTATAAGAATGACATGGTTTAAGAAAATATTCAATTACTTTTTATTTTATTGTATTGTCTAATTAACTAGAATCCAGATACTAACCTATACAAGATCCAGATGAAGAGTCCAGTTCAAACCCATTCTTGCAGCGGCACTCGTGTCCCCCGTAGTTATTGATGCAGTTCTGGAACTGATCACAAAGGTGCGTGCCTTCGCGACACTCATCGATATCTGCAACGAAAGAAGTGGTCTATTATAGTTTGTTTTTTTCTTTTATGCCCAGCGGTTTAAAAGCGTATAATAACACACTAAAAGGCTTTAATTTTGACAGTTCAACAACATTCATTGTGGCATTTACGTTGTTGAGTAGACAAATTTTACGAACTTATGAAGCAATGGATGAGCATTATTCTTCGAAATTATTCAGATTGTGATTGATAGTGTATTATTCTATCAGGGTGCAGGAGTGCGATTCTGTAACCATCTCACCGTGAAAACTTAGGTGAAGTGAGCGTGGAGTGAGCTGTCAATAGTGTCAATACCTACCTAGCAAAAACAAATCCACATCACCTAAGTCTTCACGGCGAGATTTTTACAGAATCGACCGGCAGATTCGCGCGGGCGTTTTTTTATGGATTGCCACTGGATTATCAACTCTCAGTATTGAGCATTGAGAATTCAACAGAGTACTGTAAAGACTATCTGTGTAGCTCTACCTTTAGTAGTACAGGCTGGTATTAAATATTTGCCGGTGTGTTCCATTCGAACGTTCAAGCAATGAGGGTTTTCGTGAAAATTTACGACACCAGTTTGGCACCACTGTGACATGAGGTCTTCCAATATAAAATATATGATGACGTTCATCATTCGATTCATTCATTCGTTCATCATTCAGTCATGACTAAAGAAAATATAGGCTCTTTGACAGATGCCTGGACCTGACGTGTCAGTGCTGCCACCTAGCGAACGTCATTTCTGAAAACCCTCATTGTCAAATATTCTAATATGGAGGTAATTGTTTTAGAAAAGTGCTAGAAATAAAGTGATAATGTAAAGTCGTAAATATATTTTATTCAAGTCGAAGCCTTTTTCAATTATATCGTGAAGCTCCCATCGGCACCCCCCACAGTACCTACATCCTACCGTGTCAAAAAACACACTATTGGATTTTCAACTCTCGGCGCTTAGCAGAGCGTTAGAAATCCAAAGCGTGAATAAAAATCGCCACGATAAAAATACGCCTGTGCGAACGGGGTAATTGGCGTCCTATTGATTTTTATACCAGAATACAGAACAACAATAAAATTGGCCCTTGACTTGCTAAAAAGATCGTGAATTACTCAATCAATCTGTCTAAAAAGTTGAGGTCGGCTTCCAGTCTAACCGGATGCAGATGCAACAGGATACCAGTATTTTATGGAGCGACTGTTTATCTGACCTCCACATTCCAGTTACTGGTAATACTATACCCGTTAGTAAGACTGGTTGTCAGACTTTCGGGCTTCTGACGACCCGTAACGATTGTCAAAGATCCAGGAATAACAGCCGGGACCAACGGCTTAACGTGCTTTCCGAGGCACGGAGGGGTCTTGGTTTGTTAATATGGTCACCAATCCACGGACTAACCGCGGCAAGCGTAGCTTAACAGATCACAAGCACAAGATCGTGAATGACTGACCTTCACAAATGGATCCACCTGGACGAACTCTTGTTCCTTCTTGACATGTTTTAGTCGCCAGTCTAGAAAAGACATAACAATTATTACATTCTTCGTTCTCATAAAGGCTCCTAGAAACAGCCGCGACACACGATAAAATCGCGCGCGACACAAAGGCACCGCAAGTCGCGCAACGAGCGATGCCTTTGTGTCGCGCGCGATTATATACGCGTGTCGCGCCTGTTTGTAGGAGCCTTAACGTAAGTTTGATATTTTTTTATTATTTAGGTATCTTACTTCGGCAGGGTGCTTATTTTGGACTTGCAATTGTATGCTCCTGGCAGATTGATGCACACCTCGGTGCGCTTGCACACTTCGGAACTCTCTTCACATTCGTCAATATCTGTAACGTGGGTTCAAGGACATTTTTAAAAAGGTTTCTTTCTTTGTCTACTTTTAGGTAGATACACTCTCTTTCACAGAGGAGGAGAAAAAAGAAAATGAAAAAATAAAGAGAAAGAAAAAAGAAAATTAAAGACGACAAGAAAATTAAAGAGAAAAAGGAAAGGAAGAAAATGAAAGGCATTGACGGTTGGACGGTAGAATAAACAGCCTGGTTTTCAGTTTCTCGACAGGGTGGTCTGGGTGAAATGCTTATCGAAAGAGAAATAATTCCAGAGTTATAACTCTTCTTAAAGAATTCTTAAGTTCTCTTTAGTGAACACCGGGCTGATTTTTCTGACACAAAATGTTCAGACCGTCAATGCCACTTTTCATGGCCGGATGATGAATTAAATTACGTTAACCACTGAAGCAGAAGTAATCTGTCTTCTGGGGGCCTAAAAAGGCTACTTTGACAGAATCGTAAAAGGATAACGTTTATGAATCAAAATATGTCGAAGACAGTCCCGAGTTTTTCTTTTTTTCGCTGCACTACGTAGGTATAATCAAAGAGATAGGGATTGGATTTGGATTGGACTGATTAGTATTTTAGCACAGACAAAAAAAATAACAAAAATCTTTCAACAATGGGATTTGATTCGATTAACTTAACAGTTAACTGTCCATTACGATTCATAATGTTATCCTTTTATGATTCTGCTAAAGTGGCCTTTTTAGGCCCCCTGATAGTATCGGTGCAAGGTTTCCAAATGTTTTTTTTTTCTGTTAGGAGTGGTAATTACCTTCACATATTCCAGTGCCGCTGTTGACCTTGAACCCGGGGGCGCAGCGCTTGGAGACGTGGTCCTGACAGAAGAAGCTGCCGTGCGTGTTGATGCAGTGCTGGGACAGGTGCTGGCAATCGTCCAGCCGCTCGCCACACTCGTCGATATCTGAGAGAATGTTATCATTAGGGAGATAATGTTAGATGTGAATACAATCAAAACTGTAGAGGATTGCAGATAAAGACGTAAGCCAAAAGTCAGTAAAGTAATAAATAAAAGAGAGTTAAATTATATTCTGAGGAACAGGCTTTTGTGAAAAAGTCACCTACTACTACTACTTCACCTATATCACGAAATCTCTAATAAGACCATCAATCCCAGGAAATTGTGTTTGAAAACTAATTAATAGACATTTTTCTCAAGAGTCATGATTGCTATTCATCGATATGAATCTGTGAAATTTACGGCAGCCTTATCAGAACAGACCTTTATAAAAGAAAAAAAAACGAAAGTTAAAGTCAGGAAAAGAGAGTATCTGACAACTGCGCTAAATTATGTTTGGAAAGAGTAAGTAAGGCTGTGTTTGCCATCTTACTTACCAATACACTCATCATCAGGTCCAGCCCTAAACCCAGGTGGGCAGATATCGTTCTTGGGTGAAGCAGTGGTGCTGACAGGAGCCTCGGTGATGGCTCCAGGCAACGCTTCGGTAAATGGCTTGCCTGACTTCCCGGCACACTTGTAGCCGCCAATCGTGTTCTCGCACAGGTACTTAGGGCAGGGAGGTCGGGGTAACTGACATTCGTTGATGTCTGTGAAAATGATGAACAGTTTTCAATATACTTATGTCCGTAAAGCCTTGTCTTACAGCGAGATTTACTGAGCACATGTTCCCTCTTATAAACGAGAAGTAAAGTGACAAACAGCATGAACGTCACTATATATCCATACATTTTTCGAGGTCTAAGTTTGGTATGACTTACAGGTAATTAATAAATACCAAGCGGATTTAAGTATTAAGTACATTGCGAATTTTAAAGTATTATTATTTTATTCTATATATTTTCTGTTTCAATTAATATAATTATCAAAGTTCTCAGAAACAGACCCTGGGCTAGAGATACTGAATCCCATACGATGAGATACATTTCAAAATTAATGTTAGACGGAAAATCTTAAACGATTGTGATTGGCTAAAGAATGACACAAAGATCCAACTCACCATCGCAGACCTGGTTAACGAGGTTTCTCTTGAAGCCAGGTGGACAGCTCAGACCCACATCCCTCTTCTTCAGAGAGACACACTTGAACGCGCCTGGCGTGTTGTGGCACACGGTACCTTCCACTGTACACAAATCATCCGTAGCTTCTGCACACTCATTTATATCTATATGATAGATACAATATAATAAATACATACATAAATACGCATAACATATAGTAAATAAATATATAGGTATATTAACAGTCACAGAAATGGGCTAAACAATGTTGCATATCAGATAGACGAAGGGAGGTAGTTTTGTTACGTCATTTTCGTTTTTAATGTAATGAATATCAACAAGTATTGAAAAGACGCTTTGAATGACGACACTACATAAAAAGACGTGGATGTAATTACCAACAAAAGGATTGCTGTGGAAACAATGAAAATAAATAAAGAAGATAGGTGACAGTTTGATTAAGATAACGCACAAGAAGATCAGCAATGTACCGTAGATCCTTACAAGTACTATACGGATATACATAGCGCTAGATCCCAGAAGAAACAGGAAAATCTTGAAATAACGGTTAAGACAGAAACTACAATACGCTTGTCCTATGAAAATCGAGTTATTCCGTTTATCCACCCTAAAAATCTACCCTAAGGCGCCGGCGGAAACGTTCGTATGCCCTGAGCCTATAAATTCCATTTATCTCACTAGGTCTATGGTTCCAACATACGTTTCCGCGTATGAATCTTATGGTGGATTTTTAAAAAAGCTCTATTTTAAACCAAGAAGAGGTTTAAAGTATCCCTTACCTTTACATGATTTCTTGTCTTCCTGTAGCCTGTATCCCTCTCGACAGGAACATCGCAGGACTCCATCCTCATCACTACACTCATGTTCACAGGAATCCTTCTCACACTTCTTCTTCTCCACCTTTTTCTCTGTTGTGGTTGTTGGTTTCTCTGTTGTGGTTGTTGGTTTCTCTGTTGTGGTGGTTGGTTTCTCTGTTGTGGTAGTTGGTTTCTCTGTTGTGGTAGTTGGTTTCTCTGTTGTAGTTGTTTCTGGCGTTTCTGCTGCTTCCTAGAATGTCATAAAAGGATCCATTAGTATATTCTATGTACTGTTCTGGTACTTGACCATATCATATTGTCTTCGAGTTGCTTAACGTTACCATTACTAGAATGTATGAGTTATGACTATATCTGGATCGACAGTATGAACATGTTTTTGGCTTTTTGATATTAACTAGCTCGGCAATCCAATATTCTATCTAGTATCTTTCTACGTTTAGAAAATTTATTTGCAGTAAAAATGGCTCTTATTTACCAGACAACAACTGTAGAAAGCGCCCTTCCTGAGCGCAGTGGTAGGACTGACTCCTTCAGGGGATGGCACTGAGCCACACGCTCCCTTGCCTTGAGATTCTCCCGTCCATCTTCCAAAGGAACACTCCTCACAACACGTCTGAAAGAAATCCGTCAAGTGATTGGAACTATCTGCCTAGCCTTTTCCCAGCTATGTTGGGGTCAGCTTCCAGTCTATCCAGATGCAGATAACTATCAGTATTTTACATGGAGCGACTGCCTATAGGACCTCTACAACCCAGTTACTGGGTAGCACAATACCCCGTTTTTTTTTTTTTCTTTTTTTCAGGATGGGAAATCATCAAATGACTCCTCCCGCTCTGGGTGGAGCGGAAGGGAGTGTCAGACTCTTACTGACTAAAACCCACCCGTGTTCCTTCCTTCGCCCTTTATGTTCCGGGCCAGCGGTAACCCTTTCGGACAATCCCGCTAACCCGGCAGGCTTCGGCCCTGACGGGCCCCTTCACTTGATGCTGACATCTCTTTGAGGCGCGCGTGGAACACGTACGCGCCGTCCGGCACGGGCCTGGTCCTGATCGGACGGTGAGCTACCCATTACTCTCCGCCCGCAGGCCCGCGCCTACGGTGGCCGGGAGTCGTCGCGCGGCTCCCGACGCCCGGAGCGTCGCCCGCGGCGGCTGGGACGGGAGGCTCTCTCCCTCAGCCGTCCCGCCGCCTCCTTCGCTAGCATGACTGCTTCGCAGAAGGAGGCGACTGCCCCCCACTCCCTCTCGCCCCGGACCATGGCTTGAACCAGGCCCGGACGCGAGAGGTCGCCGCCGCTGCCGATCGCCTCTACGAGGACACGGCGGTGCTCCGCCCAAGCGGGGCAGACCTCCACCGTGTGCTCCACCGTGTCCTCTGGGCGATCCTGGCAATGGTGACACCCGGGCGTTTCCTCCCGCCTGATTATGTGGGCACAATACCCCTTGGTTAAGACTGGTTGTCAGACTTTCGGGCTTTTGACTAATCGCAAGAATTGTCAAAGATGTACAAATGACAGCCGGGACTAACAGCTTAGCGTAGTTTCTGAGACACGGAATGTCTCAGGACTCAGTGTGTAATGGAAGGTCACCCATCCTCGGACAGACCTCAGCAAGCTTTGCTCAACCTTGAACATCGACCCGTGCGGTCTTATTTTTTTTATTATTTACTCACGAGCGTCTCCAAGTTATTAGAACCATAAGATTCAGTAGCTTATAGTAGATAATGAAGCAAGTAGAAGATTTTTGTAAATTACCGTTCCAATTTCTGAATCAGCTGTGCTACATTTTTTCGCAGCTGCTAACTTCATTCCCGCTGAACATGATGCTTTGGCTCTGAAACCACAAATAATAAGTTAATGAGACAGATAAATCAGAAAACGTTTTAGTCACTATCCACTTGGTTCTCACATGGTCTAGACTAGAGTTTAATAGCGCCCTCTGAGTTTGTTTCGGTGTTTCTTCTCAAAGTAGTCGGATACGAAACACCAACTTGGTCTAATTTATGAGATCTACTTAGTTTTAACAGTAGATTGTTGCTTCGAGCGCAAAGTACATTAATTACTCACTTTGGCAAGGTGCGTAATCTACTTTTCTTTCAACTACCAATCTACCTACCGCGATAAAATATACGTACTCAAAATAAAAACTCAAGTTAATGAAAATGAAAGTACGCAAAATACGCGCATTGACGTGAGTTGCGGACACCAGCCCGTATTACCATTTACCTAATGAAAACGAAGTTTTCATACGCTTTTACATATTTATCCCGCGACTTTTGCGGCAAAAGGTTATTAACAATTTCATTTGCAGCCGTTTTTATACTTTCTGGAGTTGAATTCATATGGCTATCGCTGTCTATTTCCAGTTTTTTAAACTTTTCTTGCTAAATATGAAGTATCAAAGTTTTATACTGGTACAAAATGCGCGCCATTTGTTTTTTTTTTTTTCACCAAGTCGGTTTTAATCAGCCGATTTTTATTTTCAGCCAGTATCTTTTTGATCTAATGCATACATTTTATATTGAACTTAATGGGAGACATTATTAAACCTCTGTGGTAAATTTATATCAAAATAAAAAAAACAATGCATTAATGAAAAACTGTGCAACCATGAGATTTCTTAAAACATTTCGGCATTGTTTTGGTTCTAAGCAAAAAATATGTCGTGATTAATGATACATTACTACATAGTTGAAAGAAAAATTTAATAATTGACACATCAGTGTATGTTTATAACCTAATTTAGTAGAATTAAAAAATCGCGGACATACAAACATACATACCTACATACATATAAGTCGAATACAGAACCTCCTTTTTTGAAATCGCTTAAAAATAACTTAAAGAAACTGTAATAGGATACTTGACAAACGTAGAAAAAGTACCATACGAAAAACCAGCATTCCATCTTCACAATGAAGAAGGAGTAACTATTTCTGACAATTCATGTGGTGCTTCTTCCTTCTGGGGTAGATGACGAGTTTGTCACCATTTAAAAGTACCAAAAGATCTGAAGCTTGCGGGGTAGTTGCGTAATATAAGTATTACAATGGGAAATTCTTTCATTTTAACAGTTCATTAAAATTCATTGCGTTATTTACAATGTCGAGCAGACGAATTTTTCAAACATATAAAGCAATGGATTAGGAATTTCTTTCAAAACCCTTCGGATTGTGATTGAAAATATGCTACGCAATTGGAGTACTGGCCCACTTAGGACTAATTCCTTACTTCATCTGCTTCTCACAGCAGCTGGCTACTGCTGCAAGGCACACTTCCATCTGTTCCGGCTCGATGTCTTCAGGGGGAGCGATTCCTGCGCATGACGCTGCCGTCACCGCCGCGCCTTCGCCGTGCGTGCAGCATGTGTCCGTTACTTCTTCTATCTCGTCAGAGGATAAGGCTGTGGAGAGATTAGAACCTTTACTTTGATAATTTTTGTCAAACGACAAATTTAAAAATAAAAAAGTATTAATAATAATACATATATTTGTAAGCCGTGTAGGTACAGTACCCGGCGATAAATATTGCACATCGACCTATTCGATCCTATCGATTTTATACAATGAATAAAAATAATTATCAAAAGAAGCAAATCATAATTGTTTTAACAGTTCCTAATAGATACCGGACTGTTTGTATTTCGTGCGACAGAGATAACGCTCTACGAAGCCGAAATTAGCCGATTGTCTCTTTCCAAAGGTCGATATTTATCGCCTGGTACTGTACATAATTTGGGAAAAGGCCAGGTAGATGATGATGATGACTTTGATATTTGTCAAACGGCATTAGGTTACTGAGAGCAGTGGTGACCTAGTCATACCACAACTTATGAGTACCCATAGGTTCGAACCCAGACAGGCATTTTACTTTGTGTAAATTATTTCATCACCATTACTCTTAAAACGGTGAAGGAAAACATGATCAGGAAACCGGCATGTCCTAGAAACGAAAATTCGAAGACATGTGACATCCACCAACCCGCACTGGCCTCGAATGGTGGATTGAAGCTAGTAGAGAATACGTTAAAAGCAGCTGTCATGAATAACTAAGGAATTGACGTAGTTTCGAAGTATAAAGGAATCGTTAAGTGGTCATAGTGAATAAGGGCCCAGAAGTATAGACAACTGTCAAATCGTGTTGTCAAAGGAACATAGAGGGGTAAGGAAGGAACACGGGTGGGTTTTAGTCGGTAAGAGTCTGACACTCCCTTCCGCTCCACCCAGAGCGGGAAGGGTCATTTGAAGATTTCACATCCTGAAAAAAAAAAGACCCACTCCCTCTCACCGAGAGGAGGCCTGTGTCCCAGCAGTGGGAACATTATAGGCTGATTTTTCATTTCTCTAATTAAAGGTCGAAATACTCCTGCGCCACATATCAAACAAGTCATTGTCAAGTCAAAGACATTTCGCCTGTTATGAACAAATCGTTATTTAAGTGCATTTTATATATACTGCAGGAGGTAAGCTGAATTATCCAATTCAGAGGAATCAGCGCGAATGTAGGCGGGGGCGAGAACATGTGTTATCTGGATCGGCAATATTCATCATGACTGTGTATTCTTAGCCTTAGATGAGTTAAATATTGAAAGATGGAATTTGGTACCTAATAGTAAACTTCCCTGAGAGCAGTGGTCGTCCGAGTGGCTCTCAAAACGGAAGGTTGCATGTCCTAGAACCAAAACTTCGAAGACATGTGTCATCTACAAACTCGCACTGGGCCCGCGTGTTGAATTACAGACACTCCCCAGAGACTGGGTCCCAGGAGTGAGAACATAAAGAATTAGGCAGATATTTTTGTTTGTGAGAGATTTGTTTTAAAAATGTTTTTTTTTTATAAAATAAGTCACTGTTGAGTTATGTAACAATTAGGTATTAAGATATTTTTAAATCACCGAGAATCTTCTTATGCAAAAATTATCCGCATAACTCATAACCTAGAATAATTATTAAGAAGAAGAAGTAATAAATAAGCAGTATCTACTTAATTACTTATTAAGTAGGTAGATACTATTTTTATTCATAATTTGTACTTGCCTACAGTAAATTATTTTCTGGAGCAAGTAATTACAGCATACAACTTAAAGTATGTACCTAATGAATCAAAATATAAATATTTAAACACGTGTTATTTCAATCAGTAGCTCATTCATTCAGGGCAGGTGTAATAAAGTCATCAATAAGCTAATAGCACGTTTTATAGTTCGTTAAGAAGTAGGTAGGTACAGACATCGTCGCCACTGCATCGGTGATCAGCGTGAGGTCACTGGGATTATCGTCAAACACAAATTATAAACATAGAGGCATGTTGATAGCGATTGAACGCGCGGAGATTGATTTCAATATTTAGTAGAGTTTAATTTGTCGTTTAAACTTACAAGGGACTTATGGCGCGCGGCCAAAATCGGAACTAATATCGCCATCTTGTTTTTCAATACAATTTCTATGACAATTTCACAAATTGTCATTTTTAAATAGGAGGTGAACTGTTCATGCATGTCAGTTACACACTGACATGCATGAACAGTTCACCTCCTATTTAAAAATGACAAGTTTCATTTGTACATACTTAATGGTAAAAGCGTCTGTGAAAAGCGCTGTGAGCTACATTTTACATACTTTTACTTGTTTTTCTGTTTGTAATATGGCATAATGTAGCTGTTTAATAAAATAAAATGTTTGCTAACATCGTTGCGCCTGAATGACATCAACTCCCCTCATACAATAACATCATTCAGGCGCCAAAATATCCTTGTAATTCTCAGAGTATTATATTATCTGTGACTCATAATTACATTTGAGTAACTTATGAGGCGACAATACTTTCATTCTAATCATTATCCTCATGACCCCATCCCAATGCTCTAACCTATTCCAATTTATTTGCGGTAAGCGAAGCATTAATATTATGTCGTCTTCCATACATCTCTATGCAGTTATCTCAGTACCTAGGTACTCCTCCTCTTTCTAACCATATTATTTTTTACACTATCCATCGTTTCTTTGGTATTTCCCTACTATAATTTTAAAAATTTTCTTTGACATCTCGGGACCCTGGGGTCCCCGACCTTTGGAAGGCGTACGAGGGGCCAAAGCCAACTTGCAGAGGTAGTTTAGACAGTTTTAAAAGATCAGGAGGCACCCTATAATATTTATTATTTATCACACAGATTGTTCCATTGATTAATAGATATGAAGCGTAGAAACCATTGCATTTAAAGCCCAACGATTGATGAGGGTACGCTTTTGACCTCAATTACTTAGAATGTCATGATTGCTCCCTCAATCTTGTTGATTTAAAACATCCCTGAGGACCTCACTTATGCTGAAAATGGAAATGGATGGACCATAAGGAGTTTTAGCACCGTAGAATAATCTACTTAGATAATAAGAATCTCTAAAATTCATTCACTGACAGACAACGCACAGCCTAAACCATTGGGTCAAGAATCATGAAATTCTGCACAACACTTGCTTATATATACAGGGTTACTTGTAATTCGACGTATATCCGTCAGGAGCTGATAGGGGAGTCAAAATGTAACAAATTGAACCCCCCATATGTATGGCCGAAATTCAATAGTTTTCGAGATATTTGAAACATTTATATGGTGTACATAAAAAAGAGTTTTCTATGTCGCTCACAGTGCAACAGTGCCCCAATCAGAAATTTTATGTGCATGCCAGATGATGGCCCATCCACACAAATATTTATGAGACAGGTACCATCAAATATTGGACTTGACTTTATCCTAAGCAGAAAATTAGTAAACTTACATCAGCTGTTTGAATAAACGCTAAATTAAAATGAATTGGAAAAGTACCTAATGGTGGTTTTGGGTGGAAATCTTTATGGTGAATTAATATACTTATTGTGTGTTCATTAAATAAATGTTAGGATACGACCTATGCTGACCCGGCGAACTTCGCACCGCCCCAGAATCAATGGAATGTAAGATAGGTATGAGAAAATGAATTACTTATCTTCATAACTTTTTTTTCGTGATTTTCTTCCATTTTTAATAGTTATTCTGCTGTTCGGGGCGGAGACAAATCCAACAAATCAAAGATCATAAAAATCGGTCCAGCCGTTCTTGAGTTATAAATGGTGTAACTAACCAGACTTTGATTTATTTATTTATAGACTAGCTGCGCCTCACGGTTTCACCCGCATACGTTTCGATCCAGTGGGAATATCGGGATAGAAGTTATATGTTAATTCAGGGTGTCAGCTACATCCATACCAAATTTTATCAAAATTGGTCCAGCCGTTTGAGCGTGAAGAAGTAACAGATATACATATAAACACACACACTCACAAACTATCGCCTTTATAATATTAGTGTGATAGAAGAAGAAGATTTCCAAATGGGAAACCTATCACAAGTTTCACAGTAGTTCCGATGATATAAATGAAAAAAGAAAGAACGAAAAGCAAAAAGGCTAGATAATGTAAATATTAAGATATCTTCTTCTTCTTCTCTGATATAAAGAAAAAACATCACCGCCTCCTATGCATTTGATTGAACTGTTCCTGACCTACCTTAACATACTTCCGAAAGGGCTTCCAGTACGTCCATCTAGCTCAATTGTAATGTTTAGAATAGCGTGCTACTCATTAAGTTGTCCTTTTCATGATTCCGTGACTTGTTTAGTTGTTTGAGAAACTGTAGCTAATAAAACCCAATAATAATTAATTGTGTCTTCTTGATCTTCTTCCCAGCCTATTAGTTAGAATTAAGTTAGGTCATCCAACACGTGCGCACATGACATCTCGTGTCTTTGTAATTACAAAATGGTTGCAATGTAACATTACAGAATGGTTGTGAGTATCAGTATTTAAATAAGTAGTTAGGTAGGTATGTTCTATGTCATGGAGTTTGGTTTGCGTTAGTCCTTCAATTGCACCATGGCGGCTGTCGGTTGTTATTCCAACCAGCCCACTTCCCTCCAGAAGCTGATTAAATCTCCTGGTTTGTTGAGAACATTTGCGTAAGATCTGGGTGTCCCGAGGTTATCTGACCTAGGTTTCTGACTTAGGTAGGTTAATAAGTATAGCTGCTGCTATATCTATGGGGAGCAGTGGTGTCCCGGTGGTAACGACCCCGACTTACGACTTGTAGGTCATGGGTTCGAACCATCTTAATGGCAAGCGACACTGCGATAGGCTTTTTTTTTCAGGATGGGAAACCATCAATTGACCTTTCCCGCTCTGGGTGGAGCGGAAGGGAGTGTCAGACTCTTACTGACTAAAACCCACCCGTGTTCCTTAGCCCTTTATCTGCGGGCCAGCGGTAACCCTTTCGGACAATCTCGCTGAATCGCGATAGGCTCAGACGGAGATGGTGGGATGAGCCGAACTCTTTTAACAAGAACTAGTCGTTAGCTGCTTTAAACAGAGATAAGTAGAAAGAGAGAGAGTAATGAGGGCTTTGCCCTGCAGGCATGAGCTTTACTTTGAGGAAATAATTTCATCACCACTGCCCTCAGAAACAATAAAGGAAAACATCGTGAGGAATCCGGAATGTCCTAGAACCAAAAATTCGAAGACATGTGACATCTGCCAACCCGCACTGGGCCCGCGTGGTAGATCACAGCCTAAGTACTCCCTCTCGAAGAGTTGAAGCCTTTGTCCCAGCAGTGGAAATATTATTGGCTGATTTTGTTGGTATATAATATCTTTATCATTTTAATCAAAGACAAAAGTCCCAAAACGTAAAACCGAAAATTTTCAGCCGCTTTTGGTCCTAAATTCCACAACGAAAATGTTATTTGGGCTTACGAAACTTAATGCAAATATAGTTAAAAATCTTATTAATATAGAACACGTTGGTTTACGTTACCCCATTTCGTTGGGAATCCGAGGCTGGCAGCCGGCACGGTGTTTAATTAAATATTTAATAATTCTCAACTTGCTTTCATACAGCTTCTCTAAGCCTGTCTGCTACAAAGTTAAATAATTCTGCCAAGCCGCTAGTTTACGTCAGATTGACGTACATTTTCATGCTGTAGTTGGAGATTTTGAGGTGAAAAGTTTAATCTTTTTGTACTTATCTTTTTGTTTTTGTGTCTTTCGGGGAAAATGAATGGTCATTATTTTCTACAAAGTCGCCATTGTAGCGGAGGAAAACATAATCGAAAATAATAAATAACATTCAGCGGTATGACTTTAGCCAAAAACGGTAAAAAAAAGTTAGAAAGCAATTTGGGAGACCTTTTGCCTGTGGGATAGGTAGTTTATGAAAATGGAAGCACATTGTACTTATTTTGTTATATATCCAGCTGCCCTTGAGGGACTTGTGGGCAAGTAATAACAGCCGCACGGGTCGATCGATCAGGTTAAGTTACGCTTGCCGCGGTTGTTCCGTGGATGGGTGACCATCTTTACATACCAAGACCGCTCCGTGTCACGGAAACCACGCTAAGCCGTTGGTCCCGGCTGTCATTCGTGAATCTTTGACAGTCGTTACGGGTCGTCAGAAGCCCGAAAGTCTGACAACCAGACTTACCAAGGGGTATCAGATCACCCAGTAACTGGGTTGTGGTGTTCAGATAGGCAGTGGCTCCATGTAAAATACTGATACTCAGCTGCATCCGGTTTGACTGGAAGCCGACCGGCAACATAGTTGGGAAAAGGCTTGGCAGATGATGGTTGAATGAAGGGGACACTAAAGTGAAGGACGTTCTGAGGTTTATCCTTGTTCTAATTTTAAATTGGCTAGCGAACATAGCAAAGTTATCTGAACATGATATAACAATAAATAAATAAATTTGTAGTAAATCACACCTTCCAATATATACAGGGTTATTTTAAATAGGCTAGCTAAACTTCGGAAACGCGATGGGTAGGTATAGATATCTAAACACGGTAAAATAAAAAGATTTAATGTAAAAACCATTGAACTCGCGCCACTGTTACCGTAAGCGACACCGCGCGTGTTTTGTTTATAAGACGATTCAAAAAATACCCACTTCGGATGTGTTCGGCTGTCCTCGGGATGTACTCGGTTTTAATGTATAGCCGATAGATCAGTGAGTGAGTGATTGAAAAGTATTCTGTTTGTGTTTTGTTTTCACTTCTGTCGGCACTCACGGAGTGCCACTTTTTTTTTTGGGAGGTTAAATAAATATTGTTGTTACTACGTGTTAAAATCTGTTTTCTTTTGTTTTATCGGAGGGTGCATGTTTTCCTAATCTAACGTGAGACGTGTGATTTCACACAAGCCTAAAATAATATTACAGTCACTTTAAGAAAGTAAAGATTTCAGTCAAGTGGTAAGGGCGGACTCGGATAGGAAAAAATGTATGAGCTATAATGAGAAAGACTATCTCCTCGCAATAATAGTACATTACTTCAGAGGGAAGAAAGTGACAGTTCCATACCGAGATTATGGCATTTGCGCCACGAGCTTGCGAGGGGCGCAAACCATTTGAGGTATGGAACTGTACTTTATCCTGAGGGATGTATAGTGCTTTTTATTACACCTACGAGGAAAATTATGGACATAAATGCATAGAAATGTTTATATTTAGTTAAAAGTACAATTATTAAAAGTGCAGCTATTTTTTACACGACGCCTTAGTAACAAAAAATACTTAGGTACACGTTGAAGTGTATCAAAATCATACATAATCAGTCTATAATGTTCCCACTGGTGAGACACAGGCCTCCTTTCTGTTCTCAAACTCAAACCATTTATTTTCAATTAAACCATTTACAGGCACTTTTGAATTGATAAGAAGTCCGCGGTTTATATACAAAAATAATTTCGTTTTTAATTTTCTGTATGCACCAAGGAGGTTGGTAACTGGTAAAAAAAAAACTGTATGTGGCCAGTAACAATTTACTTGAAATTTAATTAGTAGACAGTTAAAGTCTCTTGGCAGTATGACTGCTGACAAATTAAAAAAAAAAACCGGGTATGTAATGGAATTTCATACATACTTCCCACCCTTGGGTCGGAAGGATTTTCATACAAACTTCCATACCTTGGGATGAAAGGATTTGAAGGGCGGGATAAAGGCGTTTCTTCCCTCTAATTGGTATAATTAGTATGTATTTTCAGAGCAGGTGTGATAAAAAAGAATTTGTAAGTTAACAATACTTTTCCGCAACGGTGTAAGCGCCCACTTAGGTTATTGTTTCATCAATCATCATAAAAAATATAACAAAAACAATTCAATACTGTCGAAGTTTTACTTCAAGTCTATCTAGGACAAACGGATAGAGATCGTCTATACAGCCGTTTTATCGGTAGCTATAGTGGGGTAGGCAAAATGTCACGAAAACCACTCAAGGTAAGTTGCTCTAATCACTTACTTAGTTTATATAAATCCGACCGAAAATGACTTTTTTTCGGCCAGAAACGAAACCTAAATTGGGAAAATTGATATTTCAGGCGATTGGAAACGAAATTCGGACGGACTCTAGATCACCCAAGCGTACTGTGCGTGAATGTGATTTTATATGTGTATACTGTATACACATGTGTATACAGTATACACACACACACACACACACATAAAATCACGCTTGATATACCCGAGGGGTTGGGCAGAGGTGTACCCCTACAGTTGCATTTTGCCAGTTATTATGTACTTAATTTGTAATATGGGGCAAGCATGGGCGTAGCCAGCCTTGGGCTCAGGGTGGGGCAGCAGTCAACCTATCCCCCCCCCCCCTCTCCCGGTAATTTTTTTGTAACTTGAGCCGTTTGGGCTCTGCGCCTATGCCAATTTGTTAATCTGTAAATTTAGAGGTTTATTATTTTCAGGTACAGAAAATAAACAATTACACACAGGACAGATATTATAGTTTTATTTATGAATAGTCGGTGTTTATAAATTTAAGTTTTAACAACTTTATAAGTAATATTACTTCAAGAGAAGCCGGCGTGGGTTCTGGCAGAACCTATTTAGCACTTCTTCTACAAATGTATTTTTTGATTCGGCGATCCTCGTTCTGTGCACACTTAGCATACACAGGCCGCTTAGACGATTTTCGCCCATGGTTGAGCGAAGCCACGTTTTGACCCGCCGTAATGCAGGTCGTACATGGCTGGGCAAGAAAAATAGCGAGCGCAGTTTTTACGCTGGGATAAAATTGCATTTCCGAAATTTTGATCAGATCCGCCACTTCCATTTCCTTCAATGCATTAATTTCCGTATTTTTTTCTTGTCAGAGCCAGGGTGGGGCAAGCGCCCCAGCTTGCCCCAGTGTGGCTACGCCCATGGGGGCAAGCCCTGACTTTGCGTAAAAGTTGCTAAAACAGAAAATGTCGTCGGAAGAACTGAAAACAAGATCACGATGAAGTAGGTAGGGTAACTACGAAATAACGAATCTACTTACAAGTACCTACTACTAATTAATTGAAAAGACTTCGATTAATATAATTGATGATTAATCATGATTGGATTAACTAAAGATTTGAACTGATTTTGTTAGAAGTAAAATAATCAATTAAGTTTATTGAATTAGGTAGACTTAAATTAAATGTCAGTGTTGAACTTGATAGGTGTGAGATTTAAGAAATTTGATACTTTATTACTTACCTATGAAAAATACGCGCATTGACGTGGAGTTGCGGACAACAGCCCGTATCACCTATTACCTACCTATGCAAAAATTATTTAACTAGATAGAAATATTGTCATAATACAGTGTCGATTGAGTTATCACATTAAAATATAGTACAGCGGCTATTATCAGTCGGACTCGCGCACCGAGTGTTCCGTACTTTCTAGGTATGTAATAGTTTATCACGGGATTTTTTTCATGTACCTGCAAATTTACGGTTTCCGGATTTTTCCTTTACTTGTGCTACATGATCTTGTTTCTTGCCAAATTTCATGATTCTAGGTCAACGGGAAGTACCCTATAAATTTTGATTCCCTTGAGAGTGTCGAAATATACTTTTTAGCGGCATAAACGGCCGTATCTTCTTTTTACGTTAAATTAGAAGTTTGATTGTTTCACAGTTTCAAGAAACTGTAGACATGAGTATATGGTTTTAATTTCAACTCGATATCTGCACGCGTTCCCGAGATAAAGGGTATTGACAGACAGACGGACGGACGGACGGACAACAAAATGATCTTATAAGGGTTCCGTTTTTCCTTTTGTGGTACGGAACCCTAAAAATAAACAATGTTACTAAATAGAAAACTAATTTTTGAAACAAAATAAACAGCGTTAAAATTGGTACGAAATAAACCACCCTTGATAATAAGACGCGCGGGCGATGGTATCAACAATTCAACGTAAACTTTATGGTATTGTTACCAAATAATGACAAATTAAGTTTAACCAGTTTTAGTTTCCCACGGCTAAAATGTAAATTATTGTTTTAATTGTGTATCTATGTTTAAAATAATTCGTGGTTTCGATTAATGTGATAACCTAATCGCCACTTTGTATGTAGAGAGAAATAAATTGTTTGATGAAAAAGTACAAACTTATATATGTACTTAGACAGGCCAAATATTTACTTACTTGGGAATAAAATATGGTATAATACCTTTATAATAAGCGCTCCCGGTAGGTGAGCGGTACTAAAACTAGCCTAACTAGCTGGTAGCCTACTGGAACTCGTATATTGTTTGTTTAATCGATCACTAAAATAAGCCACTTGCGATGAACGACCACCATCATTGATTCTAAGAAGTAGTTAAGTACGTACTAAGTGTCAGATAATTGTTTGTTGTTTAAGCGTTAACCGACAGATTAGTGGAAATATGACACGTCCACGATCCCGAGCTACCTACTATGGGTTCATGTGACCGGGTTATCCACCTGTGACGTCACTCGATAAAGTTTCGTAAGTTACTTGTAAACGCTGATTAAACGGCAGTGTCTACTTAATTATTTAAAGAATTTTGTCTTATTAAGTACTACTTTATGTAACACTGGCTAAATGCTAGGTTTGCAGCTATAAGGGTAGCGGGCTCTCTATCCGTTTGCACCTTTGCACAGCGTTAATTTATTTTACTATATTTTTTTAATACTTGATTTTTATAGTCATATAATTAAATAAGGAGCATACTACAGGAAACAATTTTAACCATTGCGATATAAATTAACACTGTGCAAAGGTTTCATCAGGATTTTCACGACTCAAAATGTGGTCAGCATTTTCTGAAAAGATTGAGACAGAGAAAAAGCTAGAATAAAGAATATTGGTTCCATAGATCTCTATAACTAAAGATTTACTTATCTATAGGTATATATCAAATTCAAAGTCCTGACTGACTGATATATCAACGCACAGCCTAAACCGCTGGTCGTAGAGTTACCTACGTATTATAATATCTAAAGTTATTCTAACTATTTTCGAGATTGCTACGGTCAAAATACCTAAAGATCGTTTAACAGATTTTTTTTTAAATAACTAATGAACGAAATACATAAAGGAGAATTCACGTACGGTTAATTCAGCTACAATTCATAAACCTAAGGTTGATTGAAGTAACGGACGATTCACCTACTATTGGTTTTTGAACAAAAACCTGATTTTGTCTGTTTTTGTGCTTTTGAACCAGAAGAAGATGGTTGACGTCAGGGGCACCCCGAGGTTCGGTTTGGTTAGGTTCCTTTAAATCCTGCAGACAAAAATAGGAGCCCCGCGCAGCGGGGCTCCGTTGCCCTGACGTCGTTAGACACCATTAGATTAATCGTTCGTTAGTGCAATTAATTTTAGTTTAATCAAAATAAAGTAAGTAAACCAGTAATTCAACTAAC
Source organism: Luperina nickerlii (assembly GCA_963855955.1). NCBI lineage: Eukaryota > Metazoa > Arthropoda > Insecta > Lepidoptera > Noctuidae > Luperina > Luperina nickerlii. The sequence goes on along the minus strand of OY979687.1, from coordinate 7,867,413 downwards.
CAATATGTGTTATAAACATATGTGAATCAGCCGTAGTTATATCGAAAATAGTTAGAATAACTGTAGTTATTATAATACGTAACCGGTCCTAGAGTCATGAAATTTGGAGGGTGTGTTCTTTGTGAAGAGTCCACTAAGAAAGGGTTTTTCGAAATTCCACCCCTAAGAAGGTGAATGGGGGGAGGGTGAAATTTCACGCGGACGAAGTCGCAGTCAGAAGCTAATATCTTTATAGAATCGACAAAGCTATATGTACCTGACCCATTCCCTATCCATTCAATAATTTAACAATGGTCTAAAATTAACGCTAGCAAACCTAGATTAGCTAAAACTCGAACTCTTGACCAAAGTTATGCATAAGTTATCGGAAACATCAAACTTCGCTCTAAATCGAAGTAATCGAACTGACTGGGGAATGGAGAAGCTTCTAAATCAAGACTTCAGTTTGTACGTAATAAAGTTAGTATTCAAGTAACTTGATTGTTTATTTATTGACCCCAAACTGTGCTTTCCTATCTGTAATTACTGATACGTACCTATTTTTGGAAGGTACACTTTTATTTAATGGTCCTTAGTTCTGGAAGATTTGAACCTTAGTAGGTTAGGATGTTTTGGAACTACTTAAATGTTTACTTTCTATCTTTATTGTCTATATTTTTATCTTTTTAAATTACCTTAAAAAAGTATGTTTTAGTTAAGTAGCATTAAGTCCGCCTCTGTACATTTATGTGCTTGAATTATTAAATAAATAAATAAATAAAACTTACTTAATTGTGCTTCAATAATTGAATAAAATAAAATAAAATTACGATCTTGTGATATAATGATTTCGTTTTTGCCATGAATGAAAATGAGTTTTCACGAATACCTGTCGACATTGCACTTTACTAAAAATTAAAAATACATAGCCAATAGTTAAACAAATGTTCTGCAACAAAACATCTAGACTCACCTCTGACAAAACTCGCCGAAAATAAGCACAGCACTAAATTAAACACGACTAAAGTCTTCATTTTGGAAAATTTTACAAAAAAACACACACGAACTAAACAGAAAGTGTTATCACTGTAATATTTTTAGTGTTTATAGCAATCATAGTTTAGTATTTAGTTAGTTGTTCGTAATGTGGGGAGCAGCGATTCCGCGCGGCTTTGGCACTGTCTTACTCCGTTATGATAGGAGCACACGACGGGTCAGCAAGGCTGATAAGATTTCTGCGCATGACAGTTCGGTCGACTGGGGTTATAGTTCAATGGGGAAAACTTTTGAAAACAATCTTTTTTTGTAAACAGGATGTTTTTGAGATTTTTTTTGAAGTTTTATAACTCTCCTTTTTATTTCAAAAGCAAATAAATATATTCTATTCTCATGAGTTCTGCATTAGGTAGGTACTCACCGTGTCTTACACAGGATATAAAAGACCTTTCCAGGATAATTATAAAAAAAAATAGTTAACACTTTTTTTATTTTATTTTTGTTTAAGGATCTAATATTGTACAATAAGTATCACGAATTGCGCAATATTTTTGACCGTTTAGTGTTGATATTGAACATTGCGCAATAATTGAACAAAAGTTTGAGCGAGTTTAGAAAACAAATTTTTAAGTACATTTTTATTTCGCTAGGCTAATAATTTTGCAGAAGTTAGCTGTTTGAGCCAGAGCCTGTGGAGTGTTCCCAGGCTCGTGATGGCACAGCATGTTCTGTAGGTAGTTTCTAAGTAGACTTACAACTTACAACAACGACTCCAATTCCTATTGTCGGTAAAGTGCTTACTAAGAACTATGTATTGTATCTAGGTGTGTAAGTAACTTAGGTTACCGACTCATGTAACCAAGTTGCACTACAGCCTACCTACCTGTCAGCTCGCTCCAACAGAAAGTAAAATGAGAACAATGTATGCTTAATTACTTACTAATTAATACCAGCGTGTGCACAGAGTCACAGACACGCTCGTGCATGCTCATTGTAAAAGTACACAGTCCTGGAGCAAGGGAACGTGCAGCCTGCACTAATTACAAGTAATGAGTATACCTGTTTACCGAAGTTAAGGGGGATGCGCTAAGAACGCCCGGGAAACTCAAATTTCTTACGCTTTTTAGGAATTTGCAGCACCTTTCCATCACAATCTGAATCATTTTGAAAGATATTGCTAATCCATTGCTTAATACGAATATGTTAGAAAAAAATCTGCTCAACAACGTAAATAACGCAATGAATATTGTTGAATGAACCGACAAAATGAAAGGCTCCCGCAAACAGGCGCGACGCGCGACGTGGATCGCGCGCGACACAAAGGCACCGCTCGTTGCGCGACTTGCGGTGCCTTTGTGTCGCGTGTCGTGTCGCGTCTGTTTGAAGGAGCCTTTACGCGATTATCCCTCAGGTCAGTGTTATCTAGATATGATTCGCGGCCGTAACAAGTATGGATTTACAGAAATATAATCATTGGAATCATCAATCTTTCTAAGTTAGAAATAGCCTCAAATGAAATAGTCTTATAAATGGGTTAATTTAAACTTGGAGAGTTGTGTTGATGATTTTAATTCTGTAAATACTTACTCGTTACGGTTGCGAAACATATTTTGATTCCACTCACCTACGGGGTACTTGCGTAACACACTAACATTAGCGATAGTTTTCATTTTGACAGTTACAGATGACCTAATACGGACCCGCAAATTAAAATTTGAATTTTGCGGACTTGCCTGGCGCTGTCGCCTTAACGAGAGCCGCTGTTTTAATTGTGTTTATTTTTGAGAAGATGTAACCATAAACCTCCATTCAAGTTTAATTCGGACCGTGTATCTTTTTCGTATAGCTAGTTATACTCCTATGTCTGTTAAAAATAAGAAATCCCTTTACCGATTTAAAATTTAACATTCTTTAATTTATGGTTTGGCTTGTTCCAAGCGTACCGAAGGTATCAAATCTTGGCTGAATCAAAATTATAAAAAATATATCTCCTATTTCTTCTTATATATTTTTTTAAATTTTTTTGAGAATGGGAATTCATCAAATGACCCCTCCCGCTCTGGGTGGAGCGGACGGGAGTGTCAGACTCTTACTGACTAAAACCCACCCGTGTTCCTTCCTTAGCCCTTTATGTTCCCTTTCGGACAATCCCGCTGATTTCTTCTTATAGTTATCTACTCCTTTGGCCCTTTGTACACGGCACGGTTTCTTTCTTTACGGTACGGCGTATAAATCGCACCGTTGTCAACAAGCCTCCATATTGATCTATATAACACTGACGACCGTGCCTACACACGGCGAATAAATCGTAGTTTATCACGGCAAGAAAAACGTGTACAGTAGTACAAAGGGTCTTATTGTACCTCTCATCATTATAATACCAAACGCCAAAAAAAAATCTGCTGTTCCATACATGACATTCATATGGGGCCCCTTTCAGGTTTTCACTAAATTGAACTACACCTTGCTTAGGTTACCCTGTAAGATTGCCTACATATTATTACATCAAATTGTTTAGCCGTAGTAAACAATAAGTACAATGCGTGCCACGAAAGATGAGACTTGACACACCACGTGGTTTGACATGCGCAGAACACGATTTTAGGTATCTTTAGCGGTATGAGGTCTGAGTGCGGGACGGGACGGACGTCATAGGGGCGGCGGAAAGAGGCGGGGTCAAGTCTCTTCTTACGTGGCACGCACTGTACACGATTTTAGGTATCTTTAGCGGTATGAGGTCTGAGTGCGGGACGGGACCGGACGTCATAGGGGCGGCGGAAAGAGCGGGGGAGGCGGGGTCAAGTCTCATCTTTCGTGGCACGCATTGTAATACAATCTTGAGTCAAGTCATTGGGGGAGACCATAAGGTCTCCCCCAATGACTTGACTCATTGCTACTGTTAATGTGCAACGCAATTACCCCACTGAATATAAATCCAGTGGGGTAATTGCGTTGCACATTAACAGTAGCAATGAGTTTCATTTGGACAGTTCAACAACATTCATAGCGTTATTTACGTTGTTGAGTAGACAAATTTTTCGAACGTACGAAGCAAGGCGTATGACTCTTTACATATTGAGAATGTGCAAACTGCGCTCTTTGATATGATACCCCACATGCCCTAGTAGCCCCACTTCGAATTTTTCAGACCCCCTTTCAGTCTGTCCCTGTTGCAAAACATTTTTTTTTTTCTTATTTGCAAATTAGTTGGGCAAATGTCATCTAAAACTATTCCAAATTTCAAGTTGATAGCATTATTGGTTCTTGAGATATCCAGCTGTGACAGGCAGACGGACATACAGACTGAGTCTCACCATAAGGGTTCCGTTTTACCATTTTGGTACGGAACCCTAAAAAAGGCTGAAAGAGCGCTAAGTGAAAGCAAAGTACGTAATAGCGCGGGCGGGCGATGCGATGCTATAGAATATGATAAAACAAGAAATTTCATGCGAACGAAGTCGCGGGCAGAAACTAACGATTAAACTAACATGATTAGGACCTCATTTCCCAAATTAAATAAAAATTAAATCGTATTCTATTTAACTTCGACACTCAAATTACATACTTAATCAATTAACAAAACAATTTCCAAGCGTGCTATTAGGCTATCAGTGAAATGTACACAACATCGTTGCTCGGCTGGAAATTGGGCACGGCCAATGGGTCAAGTGCGGCCGATAACACACTGTTACCCAACCACGTATTTGTTAGATCTCATTTACTTGCCTTCTGTCAATCATGCATGATTTAATTAATTGTCATAATTAAAACAAAACGTACCTAAGATTCTAGTCTACTTGTTTATTTTTTTGATTCTTTTACTGACAGACAACGCACAGCCTAAACCGCAATAGAAACATAACATTTTGCGCAAGAGTAAGTGAGCACTAAGGAAGGATTTTTGAAAATTCATCCCATTTCGGAGTTAAATAGAGGATGAAAGTTTTTATGGAAGTTCGTCATTTTTGCCAATGAAGAATGGTTTGTGTATTTATAACACAGTATCTATTTTACTAATATTTAAGTTTGTGACTCTATCTCGCTTTAACGGCAGAACATATTTAGATGATTTGGATTATTGACGGTGGTCATCGACACACAGGTTAGTTAGACCCAGGGCCGCGCCGACCCCCGGCAGCGCCTGTGTGCGGAACCTATGAAGCGCCTCTTTTTTAACGAATCTTCATAAAAAACGAATTGAAATTTTTAACGAATATTTTTAATTGTTAATTTTGACTGAATTAAATGTTCTCCAGTTTTACAGTACTTACAAAACTGGAGAACATTTAGGAATTAGGATACTAAATAGGTAAATCCCGTTCGCTTCTGCTTGCCAATTACTTCGAAAAATAAAACTCGAATTAAAGTTTTACATACTTTATTAATAAAAATAATTTTATACTTAAATATTAATAACAAAGAGGCTGACTTTTTCTAATAATAATACGAATATGACTATTACGTATGCTATATTTAAAAAAACAAGAGTCTAACATTTGCAAGAATATAAACATACTTAAATTATAATATTTCCACTTTTCTCGCTTTTTTGTTTGCGAAATCCTTAATAGTTTCATGTATGTCTATATGGTCTAGTATGGCCTCCTCTATGGATATTGTTGCTAAATTTGTTAATCTTTCCTGACTCATTGTGGAGCGCAGGTAATTTTTTATAAGTTTTAATTTAGAAAAGGACCTTTCCGCGCTTGCTACTGTAACTGGCATAGTTAGCATAATTCGTAATGCTATGGTAATGTTAGGGCATACAGCTGTCAAATTGTTTGAATATATAAATTCAAGAATTTTCACCACATCATTATTAAATTTTTTGAAAAATGGCTGACATGACATAATTTCTTCACACAAATCATCGGCGTTAATATCCAATGAATCATTTGCTGAAAGTTTCTCCTGTAAACGATGACAGCTACTTGTTAATCGTCTTTGATCTTGGTCATCGCTTAAATTAAATAAAAAATTAAACACGTCATTGTGATTATTCAATAAATTAAATCTTTCATCTACGGAGGATAACGCTTGGTCTAATATATAAAAAAATACATTAATTTTAAAAGAGGTTTTCGGATCATTTATAGTGTGGTCTTCGTGTTCATAATCAAAACTCTTTGGAGTTTTACGACGTCTTAGGGGTCTGGATCTGGAAGTTTCAAATTCAGTCTCGATGTCTAATTTTTCGGAAATTTTTTTGGCATCACTTACAATTTCTTCAAAATTTGTGTCTGTTCTAATTTTTATCAAAAACTTTTTTAATTCTGTTAAAGCATCTAAAGCAACTTGCATATTCATATCGACGGACTGTAGAATTTTACTCACAAAATTTACTTTTGTCAATATTATATGCCATACATTTAGTGAACAAATGAATGAAAAGGTGCATATTTTTTCTGCTAGACATTTTGCGTCATATTTTGCCTTCTGATCATATGATATATCATTTGATATTTCATATAGGGCATCATAAATTTCTGGTAAATTTATAAACAGCGGTTTTATAGCATCTATTCTGCTTGACCATCTTGTTTCAGACAATGGTTTTAAGGTCAGATTTATGACATATTTTTTTAATAAATCCCATCTTTTAGCAGAGGATGAAAAATATTTATATAATTCTTGTACAATACAAAAAAATCCAGTCGTATGATGACTGAGGTTGGCAGCGTCGTTTACTATTAAATTTAAACTATGACTAGCGCACGGTACATAGAAAGCACGGGGATTTAAATCCAGCAATCTTTTTTGAAGACCATTATTCTTACCGCGCATATTTGATCCATTATCATAACCCTGTCCCCTTAAATTGTTTATATCCAAATTAATGTTGTCTAGTTTTTCTATAATAAATGACGTTAATCCAGCGCCAGTTGTATCGATAATTGGACAAAAAGCTAGGAAATGCTCTCTTGTTTCCAACTTTCTAGTTTCTGTGTTAAAATTGACAAATCTTATTATAATACTAATTTGTTCTACGTGTGAAACGTCAGGAGTACAATCCAGTATTATTGAAAAATATTTATTAGTTCGACATAAATTTAAAATAAAATGTTGAATTTGTTTACCGAGTATGTAAATTATTTCATTTTGAATTTTATCTCCAAGATAAGTCGGCATATTTTTGAAATCCGTATCATTCGTTACGCGTCGTATGTGTTCAGTCATTGAAAGATCAAATTTTCCTAACATTTCAATACATTTTAAAAAATTACCATTGTTACGATCATATAATTTTTGGCTTTGGCCACGAAAAGCCATATTTTGTGTACTTAGAAATTGGACCACATATATTATTCTTTTGATTACATCGTACCAGCGCTGCTTTTCAACCTCTAAAAGTTTTTGTTGAATACTATCAATAGTGTTTTTATTTTTAAGAGCATGACACAAATCTGTCCATTTTTTATAATTATTGAAATGAGCAGAACTTTTCTCATGCCTGCTGCAATACAAAGCTAGATGTTGCCAATCACTAATTCCCTCGCAGAATTTATTTTTATGTTTTGATTCAAATAGCTTGCAACAGAAGCAGTAAACGGCATTTTTGGACACTGAATACAGCAGCCACTCTCTGTGATACTTTTCACCGTTTCCTAAATGCCTTTCATAATAATAGTCAGAAAATTTTCGTCCCGAAGAGTCACGCGGAAAATTATACTGTTTAATTTGTTTAATCGGAGTTTCTATTAAATACTGGATCAAAGTAGCGTTTAAAACTTCTGGCCAGAGTCCAGGGTCATCTTTGGAAAAAGTTGGTATTGGTGACGATAATTGTCTCGGTGACGATGGTGTATCAGGCACAGGCACAGACGTAACTTCGGTGGCATCATCTTAAATTAAAAACAGACAAACAAATACATAATATTGTTCACATAAGTACCTATCTATCTCCTTGTCTGAATAAACTGATTTATCTATCTATGAATAATTATTTATATTTATACAAATTAGAGTGTCTGTTTGTAATATTAAAATAACCGCTTTTTACTAAATGCTTATGGATGCAGGCATTTAGTTAAAAGTACATAAAACACGGTACATAAAACAAAATAACATTTTTTACAATTTTTGTCTGTCTGTTCCTTCCGTCTAATCTCTAAAACGGCCGGAAAAAAAGTTAATTTTTCTATTCAAAATTGAAAAAAACCGGTCAAGTGCGAGGTCGACTCGCGCACAGAGGGTTCCGTACCAAACTCACAAAAAAATAATTTCTATAAAACTAATGACTTTCAAACTAATTTTCCTGTAAAGAATACATAAGAATCTATATTCTGTGATTAAATAAAAATTTTAAGTCTAGTAGTTTCCGAGATAAGGGGGGACAGGTAATTTTTTGCAGATTTTTCAGAATATCTTTTTATTGTCGCTATTTAAAATTACAAAAAATATATTTTTGTACTCCTCATAACCAGCCCTTTCAAATGATACCTCACATGATATATAAAAAAAAACCTTTTTTATTTTTGATAACTTAATTTACCCCCTCTATAATTCATATATAAATATTTCAAAACTTTAAATGTGGCGGTTAATAATATCTATGGCTGTGCCAAATTTCAAGTTTCTACGTTGCATAGTTTCGGAGGAAATTGTCTGTGACAGACAGACGGACAGACAGACAGACGCATGAGTGATCTTATAAGGGTTCCGTTTTTTTTCCTTTAGAGGTACGGAACCCTAAAAAATCGTCTTTTAAAATATCCCAAACAGAAGTTATATTTATTTGTATAGATAATTACATAAAAAGTACATACCACTACATGAAGCGTTTTTTGAATCAGATTTAATAACACTTTCATCGATAACATGACTGGTTTCTGTCTCTAATGATTGTGTGGAAGTGGATGGTAGAGCCGTAAAATATTTACTTATTTTAGTTGCATTTTTATTACGTTCTTCTTCTTGTTTTCTTTTTCTTATTAGATTCTGGTAACCAGATAATTTCTTTTTTTTATCATGATTACTATCACTCATCGTGAAAACACGTTAAAACAATCAGTAACACACAACTATTTATTATAAAAATTCAATGCGCACTTTACACACACTTTCAATCAAAAATGATTGTTCAATTGTTTTGTTTTGACTATCTCGTTCGTTAAAATCGGGGAATCCCCGTGACCCCACCCCGCTTGCGTCGCACGCATTTCATCGGGTTGCGTTCACAAACTCACTCCTACTACAGTTCAAAATAACTAGTACTTTATCTGTAGTTCAAAAGAACTGCCGCCGTTTTAACGTTGAGCTCGTAAGTAATGTAAACTAAAACCATAAGCGTAAAATGAAACCACACACGTGAATATTTAAATATATAAATATTGGTTCTGGCAGGCATCACATTCCATACGAGAGTGAACTATTTAAAGCTTTTTTAATGCTTATTTAATTAAAATTTAGTGAACGTTTATTAAAATATTTGCGGAGGGAGTTTGATGTTGATAATGTATTGATGCGAGAGTGGAAGAGTAGTAGAACATTATGTTAAGTATGAAAGAGACAGTAAGTACCTACTGTTTATGTCATGTCCACATGCTGTCCATCGATGCAAACCTTTAATATGCTGAGTCTGTGTTCCATATGCAATCGTCAATGTACAGTGAATTATCACTACGCTACTGTAGCACTGCCATTGCTGCATGACTTAATACTCGGTACAGACTGCAAAAGAATCCGATATATCGTATGCATTTGTCTTCATTCTTATTTTCATTATTTATCTTGTGAAATTGGTTTGCGACTTACAAATACTTTAAATAGATTATTAATTTACGTTTGACATATTTTAGCATTCCAAGTCAAGTCAGAAATAGACAGAAATGGATTGAAGTGATAATAAGAGCAAATCAAGACAATGATTGGTTGTGGAATAAATTTTACCGTGTTTACTTTAATAATTTTCTAAATAATGAGAACAGTTTGATTTCTTTGTTGACTGTACCTTACAACAGCAGCCTAGCTGATTCGGGGAATACCCGCGTAATATAGTTGAGCAGAAGTTGAAATTGGGTAACATTTTGTTACCTCGCTCGCGCTGCAGTCTCTTCACATCTCTTTGTCTCTGTCTTGATTGTATAAGTACGTACGAGACTGCTAAGACTGTTGATGTGAGTGTGAGTTTGGGTGTATTTGTAGCTGTCTTATTTTTCGTGGTAGTTGGCCCACGAAAAATAAGGGCCGGTCTACCTATTTATACGTCGATGGCAGTGTCGGCGCGGCCGCGGCGGCGCCCCTATTGTCTTGGCGCCTGTGTGCGCCGCACACTTCGCACACAGGGGCGGCGCGGCCCTGGTTAGACCATAGGTATTTATATTTTTATGGGTTAGTTAGACTTTATGTGCTGCACTAACCTACGGATCCATAAAGTAATTTCTCATTCTTCGTTTTTTCTCATTTTTTTTCTTTTTTTTGTCATTTCTCTAGGATGCAAGTAAACCGCTTAGCTTATAGTGTATAAGAATACCTAGATATTTTATTCTAGGAAAGTCATATTTATATAGAACTACGAGATAAATGGGGAAAACTAATATCTTCGAAAGAAAGAAAGAAAGAAAAAGTAACTAAGATAATTTGTGGGAAAACTATCTTTAATGACTGGACTAAACTCCATTTATAGTCACGTTAATAATATGAAATGTAGACCTATATGACTAATCGAAGATGCGTATTTCCCGGATCCGCATTAGATGAGAATGTGAGATATATTTATAATCGAAGTAAGTACAAAGTTGGCCATGTTAATATGATAAACTAATGATCACGCAATCGCATCGCATTCCGATTAAATAATCTAACATTTAACTGCTCTAAGTTTATAAATTATCTGATTTTGTAGTCATAAACATAACATTATGCCTCATTTTCCAGAAAGGTAAGTCAGAGGCGTAGTACCTACCATCATCATCACCCAGACACCCACAGCCCGATTGTACAGACGCCAGCACATCAAGCTACTCGAAACTGTCAAATTTTCCCAATCAAATTTGAACCTTATGCTGTAGCGATAAAGTTAAAAATCTATTAAATAAACTTGACAGATTGTAGTAGCTTGATGTGCTGGCGTCTGTACCCATTACTGGGTCTATAGCCCTCTCTTTTCTTGTGCCAATGCCCATGCTACTGTGCCAGCTTCATGCAGGTTCTACCCGCGATGGTGAAAATGTCGTCCGCCCATCTCGCCATATGTGTGCACCCATAGTACTGTAGAGACTGTGTAGCTCTACCTTTAGCAGTAAATACAGGCTTGTTATAATTGCCGGTCGAATGGAACACCCATTCGAACGTTCAAGAAATTGTCAATTTCTTGTTAAGTAGGAAAAGTGCTAGAAATAAGGTAACCATGTAAAGTCGTCAATATATTTAATTCAAGTCAAAGTTTTTTCTATTATATAGAAAGAAAGAAAATTGCGTTTATTTGGCAAAAAAAAAAAAACCTTAAAAATAAACAAAACAAATTCAAAATGATTAAAAATAATAATGCCAAAAGGGCCTCAGCTCAGCATAATGCCAGATGGCAACACAAAGTGCACCACCTGACGCTGATTTTCAGCTGCTGCCCACTATATCGTTCACACAATATCGTTACGTCTCCGTAGAAATCGTAACAGTACTCCATATTTCGCGTGTTATGTTTAAGTCCCATGTAAAAGAAGACGAGCCTATTGCCACCAACAGCGCACATTTCCGACTTCAGACTGCTACTGAAAAATTTCAGGTGAAAAGGGAATAACCCAATAACACTGCCCCATCTAGGAATGGTACCCAGGACTTCATGCTCAGCAGTAGCTATCACACGTTCGGGATTCTTGTAGAAACAGCTGGGTTACTTATTGCGTAACGCACTAACAATAGCAATGGTATTCATTTTGACGGTTTAAATAACATTCATTGAAAAATTCACATTGACTGATGGTTCCCAAAGTGATAGAGGAGCATTATGAGAGGCAATCCCGCTCTATTGTAATTTTCACCAATATTCTTACGAGTTGGTGAGGAACAAAAGACTCTCTATAAGTTATGAATGCTCGTTGTCATTTATAAGATAACCCTTTAAAGATTTGTCACACTGGATGCGTTCTGCGGTCTGCGGTCAGGTCAAAGTGGACACAGCTTCATCATGTATAAACAACACTTCACTTTGGCCTGACCGCAGACCGCAGAACGCATCCAGTGTGACAAATCCTTTATTCGACAAATGACCAGTGGTCTACTTTAGCCCTGGATCGAAAAAGCTGGAAGTCATGGGGAGAGCTCTTTGGCCAGCAGTGGGATGATGCAGGCTAACAGTAACAGTAAGCCTTTATTCAGACAGTATTTTAATTTGACGACTCTGGCATGTTGATGACACCGACAACAAAGTTATTTGCCCAAGTTTGGCAAAGGTCCATTTTTTCCATGCTGTTCTATTTATTGCTTTCCTAGTCCATGATTTTTCTGCTGTCCTTCCCACCTTCGAAACTGACTACCTCGTTTATTATTTATTTATTTAAATTTTTCGCTCAAAAAGGTACAAAGGCGGACTTAATGCCTTAGGCATTCTCCACCAGTCAACCAAGGATGGTGAAGAGATTGAATGGCAGGTGCTTTGGTTGAGAGGAACAATGATAACAAAAAATCTATTAAAACTAGCTACACGAATACATACATACTATTTACTATAATATATACTTATAAATATACAAATTCAAGGGAGAGAGGTGTTTCCTTTTACTATTTCTAAACGACACGTAAATGAAAGCGTAAATAAAAGCGCATTGTTGGTTTTTCAACTTTCGTACTTTTAAAATAACGAAAACTAGTTCCTTAACGATCATCGACTTTTGCAACTGAACCTTGACCCGTGTGCCTCAATCAAATGTTTTTTACCCTCTTTAACCACAACAGATCTGACACGGATCTGACTCAAAAATATTACAAACTTAAGTCAAGGACTCTACTTACGCAGAAAATGTTGACACGCACGACACACTGAATCATCAAAGCCTAAGTGCAAGTAGGTACCTACTTAATCTTCGTGGAATTGACAAGAAGATAAAATTGTGCAAAAGTTCATCAGTCATAAGTAGGTGATTACAAAGAACTGATAAAACGAAAATGAAGCGACTTATTATCAAATATTATGAAGATGGACTCAAAACTCAAACTCAAATCATGAATTTCAATTAAACCTTGTACAGGCACTTTTGAATTGTCAAAATTAAATAGTCTGTCAGTCAGTCATAAAGTTGAAGCTAGTTGCCCATTCTAAAACGTAGATCTCTATGGAGAAGAACGGGCAAGAAACTCCATGGATCAAGATATTACAATATCCTGGGTACATTATATTATTCTTGTTGCTTCTATATATGTGACAACAATGTAAAAAAGACAGAAATGAAGAAACAATTCAAAATATAAGATTAAAAATAAGCCTTGGCAGTTAAGAGATGACCAGTCTCAACCGACGGCGCCCGTTCACGAACATGATGCTTGGATCAGCACCATCCAGCTCAACCAATTTGTATGATCTGTATGTAATTGAATGATCCAACACAATAAAAGAAAAAAGAAAATTATGTTCGTAATGTCAGAAACACTAAAAAAGAAAAAGGAAGGCACCTCCTCCAGATATTGAAATTTTAACTAGTGAGTCCAAGTACCTGTGGAATACTCCACAGGTACTTGGGCTCACTAGTTAAAATTTGTAGATTGAAAAAAGGATGTAGATTTTTGCGAACGTACATAATGTTTTCATATTGACAAGGAACCATCATGATGTAAATTTGTTTAAACAGTTCCCCTAGAGATTCACGTCTACTGAGTTTGTAGATGGCTCTGACCACGGAACAGATAATAAGGTGTTCCGTGGCTCTGACAGCCCTCTTTTGCAGAATGAAGATAGAATCAATATCTGCAGCCCGTCCCCACTACAAAATACCAGACTGGACTAGATGGGATGGTGGGATAAAGGATTAAGTTACATAAGAATAGGATTAACCACTGACGTTTAATGTATTTTACTACGACTATTTAATGTATAGTTTTGACTTCATTACGATTATAATATAAATGTAGGTATAGAAGATACTTCAAAGATTACCGTTCTTATTATTTCGATAAAATATAATTACTTAGTAAAATAATTTAGCTATATATTCCGAAGTAATCCGGAACCTTTGGAATATTCTGGCTATTATTGTAGGCTGTAACGGTATTATGATGTCTGTTTGTTGAATGTTAATGTAGGCTGTGGAAATGCCAAGAGAATCGTTTGTAGCGTAAATTGTTATTACCTACTTACCTAGTCGTGTCTCGATGGTCTATTGGTTGCAGACGTAGGAGGCATCCTGAGTGTGGAGTTCGACTCCCGAGAGTCCCGGGTCGTACAGTGTGTCTTAATAAAAAAACCTTCTGTTTTGTATTAGGAAATTCACGCCGAGTCAGGATTTGTTTTAAAAGGATCGCGCCATTTCACGTCGACGAAACTACAAAACCAAAGACACTGAAATCCTAAATTGAAGTTATTTAAGTATCACAGTTTTGCAATTGTTTTGGAAGTCAGTCTTTTTTTGTAAATAAAGTTTTATTTTCATACTGCGTTTAGCAAGGCATACCTACCTTAGTTGCGTGCAGGTTAATCTTGAAAACTGAAGTGCTGAGTGGATTAAATTATGGTTTCTTTAATCGCCACTTATGTAGAGCACGTTGTAAAGCAGATTTGTGAAGAATTAAAAATTTTCCTTTTTATAAATAATACTTTTTACACTTTAAATGAAGGTAAAAGGTCAACAGAACTGCTACAAGCGAAAATCTATTCTTATATCTTATTCTTTCTCAGTCAGGGATTATTTATTTTTCACTTACCAGCTCTAAATGGTTCTATGGACCTGCTATTGTTGTGCCTAAGTAATAACAGCCGCATGGGTCGATCGATCAGGTTAAGCTTCACTTGCCGCGGTCGGTCCGTGGATGGGTGCCTTTACATACCGAGACGCCGCGCCGTCCCAGCTGTCATTCTCGGATCTTTGACAATCGTTACGGGTCGTCAAAGTGCGAGAGTCTGACAACCGGTCTTACCAAGGGGTATCGTATTACCCAGTAACTGGGTTGTGTTGTGGATCCTCCATGTAAAATACTGGGATTCACCTGCATCCGGTTCAACTGCAAGTCGACTCCAATAGCAATATAGTTGGAAAAAGGCTCGACAGATTGATTATTTTACAAAACAGTCCGTTAACGGAGCTGTTTTGTAAAACAATCAATCTACTTAACTCAACTGAATTTATCGTTCAGCTGGATTGCCATTGCGCCACGTTTATGAAAATTCTGCAGTTAAAATAAGCGTCGGTATATACGACTTCTAATGCCGAATTGAACGCAGAGGACACCCTGATCAGTTGGTATGGGTTAGAACTGTGACCAACGTCGGTGAGCGCTACTTCCAAGTTGGTCGCAGTTAATTGGTTAATTAGTATTTTTAGAACTGACTTCCATAAAACTTTATATATATAAAATCACTGATTTCACTTGAGTTAGGGTAATTTTCTTCTCTCATATACCTATTTTTATTTATTTCTGTCTCGGACGCCATTGTTGTTGTTATGAGTTTATCACACAAGCCTCGAACGCTAAAATTTTGAAATAAAATCAACAATCTGACAATTAATCTTACGCTGTTTTACAAAACCTCCAACTGTTGACAGTTGGTCAGTAATTATGGAAAATTGCTAAACGTCATTCAGCTGTTTTACATAACGGAACAGTTTTTAACACGGCTAGCGGTTATGTAAAACAGCGGATTCAACAATCCGTCTGCTACATGAACATTGTGTAATCCAGAGGGTTCTGGACAACCACCTGCATGGGTAGCTAGCAGCAGGTGTAGGTAGGTAGGTAGGTAGGTAATACGGGCTGGTGTCCGCAACTCCACGTCAATGCGCGTATTTAGCGTACGGGTGGGAAAATCGATTATTCGATCCACCCCAGCTCCTCGAGGAAGGCCAGCAACGCCTTGATGTTACTGACCGTCTCATGTGGGGTACCTGGGTTACCGAAGTACTTTGCCCTGTACGTGGCGACCACCGGGCAGTTTAGAAGCACATGTGCCGCTGTCTCGTCGTCCTCCATGCAGGCCCTGCACAGCTGACTGTCTGTCACTCCTATGACAAAGAGGCGTTTATTGAATGACCCGTGGCCAGTTAAAGCTGCAGTAACTATACGCAGCTTTTGTTTAGTTAGATGGAGAACCTGCTTCGTGAGGCGGACGTCCAATGTGGGAAGTGCTTCCCTGGCCTGCCTGCATTCGCCTTGGTCCGTCCATAGTTTGTTGTGTTGGTCTCTAGTGCGTTTCCTTACCAGAGTGCGTATATATCCGAGCAGCAGCAGGTGTAATGGCCGAGAGATATTAAGCAACTAGTGACGCGCGTACGCTTTAATTACGCTTCAATTAGTATCTTTGTTGTTACTAGATCTTATATTTGTACGCCGTTCAGGCAAAACATGACTGTCATAATTATAATTTGATGTAATGTAACATCTTGCATGCTATGTGTGTGTATACTCATGTTTTGGACAAATAAAAATTTTTTTATCTTATCTAGACTAATTGCTGTTGTGAAGTCAAGTTATGCTATTGACGTCTTTAATAGTGACTTTTTAAAGCCAGGTTAGTGTTGCTGTGACGGTAAGAGTCCGTTCACAGTTATTTTACATATGACAGCACCAACCCTATTGTAACGAGAATAAAGAACAAAATGATTTTGGCAGACTGTCAGTAAGGTTGTTGAGATGTTCTAATTTGGACAGTGATGCAAAATAACTGTGAAAAGACTGTGTCATCTTTTGGGGTTGATAAATAAAACCATTTCTTTCTACAAAAATATTTTATTGTGATATGAGTACCTTCAGTGCGGCCGACGAGAGAATGCTTTCTTGACACCAAATACGTGTTTTGTGAATTTGATCTTTATTAGCTACTAGAATTGTCGCACTGACAGGTGTCCGGAACGGATCCTCTCGACTGCCGGACTGTAAGTGGTTTTGAGAATCATTGTACCTACCCCCGAGTAATAAAACTACAGAAAATTATGAAAATTTTTTTTTCTTCAATTTCACTAACATGTTTTTTTTTATATTACTTCCTAACTTCCCTATTGACTTTCCCGTAGATCTCGGGGAAGGCTTCCTTGCAATGAAGCAGAGTGTCCCTCACGCTGTCATACAGGGTGTGGTCGAACATGTGTCGGAACTCGTCGCGGCTCGTATACGTGTCTGCGTATAACATCTGGAAGCCATCGTGTTGGGCGACGAAGGACTCGATGCGGCGGGTTGATGATTTCTGTGGGACAAGGGTTTTTTGAGATTCGGGGTCTATCCATACACATCAGAATCAACGTCAAAGTTACAAAACCCAGCCTTCAAAACGCTCGGCCGGCATGAAGTGTCGTAATCGCGCAAAAAGAAGAGCGAGAGTAATAAAAGCCTCAGCGACAAGACCTATCAGACTCTGGTTTAACAAATCCGTCCAAACCAATCAGTCTCTCGTGATAAGCATAAAACAATATAATTTTTCCCGAAGGGTTAGGCAAGGGTACCTATAGCTATAGTGGGAAACACCTGGATGAGAGACGCACAGAATTAGGAAGTACGGCAGAAGAAAGGGAAGGCATATCCAGCAGTCGGTGATTCCGGGCAAAAATTAAATGCTGCTGATGGAATCAATGGGCTGAAATGATCAACATTTCGCCAGTTCAGGTCAGGTGAAAAGGTGGCATAGAATCGTTCGTAAATTTCGTTTTCCCGTCCGGGCCATCAGTGTTCCGCAGCATGCGCTTACGGAACTCTTGAAATCACGGTACAAAGTAGATTGACAGGAGTACAGAACATCATTTAAGTGTTGAACATTTTCTACCCAAAAATTATGTGATTTCTGGTTAAAGACATTTATTTCTCATAAAGAAATTTACATTTCACTTACATGAGAACAAATTTAAACTAGTGACCGACCGAAAGTTCGGTTTCGGTTTCGGTTTCGGCCAGTTTCGGCCAAATAATCTAGTTTCGGCCTTAGTTTCGGTTTCGGCCAGAAAATGGCCGAAACTTTCGGCCGCGCCGAAACTCGAGTGTTCATGAATTATCGTCCATCGTTCGGCGAACTTCGCGGCTAGCTCGTGCTCGCTCGTCGCGTCGCCGGCCCAGTTCGCCGCCGTCCATCGTTAATCGCATGGAGTTGAGGTTGTGTTTTGCACATACGAGGGCGGTCCCATAATGAATTGGCCTAACTATGAACTAATGAAGGAAATGAAACGAAACCAATTTTATTTTTCAATATAATCACCATGAATACCTACTACTAATACACTTCTGACATCTGTGAATCAATATCTCTAAAGCTTTATAAAAATAATCACAATTTTTAGCCTCAAAATGACCGAAGACGGCCGCCTGCAACTCTTCATCGCTTGAAAATTTTCTTCCTCTTAAGTCTCGCTTTAAATTTGGAAATAAATAATAGTCGGACGGAGCCATGTCTGGACTGTGAGGTGGATGTTCAACTTCTGTGAACCCGCATTGACGAACTTCATCCTTCGAAACACCAACGTTATGAACAGGGCGTTGTCATGGAGCAACAGGACACCTTTAGACAGCTTGCCTCTTCGTTTTTCCTTTATCTTAAATTGTCTCGTAATTTATATATTAAAGAAGCATAATATTAGCCGTTCACGACTGTATTACGTTCTTTAAAATCCACCATCAAAATGCCTTGAAAATCCCAAAAGATTGTGCACATCAGTTTTTTAGCCGATTGTTGCACCTTTGCCTTTCTAGGGGGTTTTTCACCCTTATAACGCCATCCTATTGATTCGCGCTTGCTTTGTGGGTCATAATACAAGATCATAGTTTCATCACCAGTCATTAGCCGCTCGATCAGTCTTTGAATTTTCGCCACAAAGATCCAAAAACTCCGAAGCGCAGCGCACTCTTTCCTGTCTCGCTGAAAGAAGTTTCGCTACCTATCTTGCACTCACTTTTTTCATGTGAAGATGTTCATGGATCGCACGATGACGTACTTTAAGAGAGCCCAAGCCTAGCTGCAATTTCTCTAATCTTCAAACGGCGGTCACTCAGAACCTCCTCTTCGATAAGAGCAATCGTTTCGGGAGTGAGCACTTCCACAGGTCGACCGTTGTGGCAAATGTCTTCGACGGTTTCTCTCCGCGGGGCGAAACTCTTTCACCCAATTTTTCACTGTGCTATAGGAGGGGGCAGACTCCTTATACACGTCATCCAATCGTTCTTTTATTTGGGCAGGGTATAAACCTTCTTTAAACAAAAACTTTATGACACTTCGATACTCAGTTTTCGACATTTTGAAAAAATACGCGACTCTCCTTATGCTAATGCCTGCTAAACTAAGACTAAGCATTTCATGTCGATGCGTGTTTCTTATATTAAGTGCACGATAAACTATTTAATGCAACACAACATGTAGCGACATGTCGCGTAGAACTATACCAGGGCAGTTCATTATGGGACCGACCTCATAAATGATTAGGTAAATTCAACTGTCTGTATGTATAATATACATTGTACCTATATTCAAATAAATGTGTAAAAAACACACCAGATTTCTGTATACGATAGAAATTTTAAATATATTTAAGTAAGTTTCGGTTTCGGTTTCGGTTTCGGCCGAAACTAAGAGGAAGGCCGAAAGTTCGGTTTCGGTTTCGGTTTCGGCTGAAAAACCTGTTTCGGTCGGACACTAATTTAAACAAAGTAAAAACTAGTCATTGTCCTTCGACACTCGGACTTACAATTTACCTGACGTATTTGACTATATTATATTACATTAGTAGGTATTACGAATTATTTAGGTTCGTGGGTACCTACTCCCAAAAATCCAACACTGCGCCACTATGCACAACTACCCTGCCCCGAGACACAGAGTGCGATCCCACTGTCACAATGCAGAAAAATCAGTCAGTAGTACAACTTTTGTTTACAGCTGCAATTTTTTTTTTTCCTTCTCTTATTGTTATTTTTTTTAATTGGTTTTGTGTTAAGTTACGTTATGTTAACTGATACTGATATTTTGGAGAACATATTTTTTTAGTTTGGTTTTAAAAACATTGATCGAAATCGCACCCTTTATCTCATCTGGTAATTTATTGTAAATTTGCACTCCCTCGTGAACAAGTGATCTTTTACCTTGAGCTGTTCGCACTCGAGGAAGTACTATGTGATCTTTTCTACGACTGCTACGGTTATGCAATTGATGTGTTTTGGTGAATGAAATTTGTGTATGCATGGTTTTATTAAGTATTTTTTGAATGAGTATGCAGGTGCAGTATGCACGAAGTTGGTTGATGCTCAGGAGTTTCGTGTCCTTGTATATTTTAATTGTAGGTGTTAGGTAGTCATAATGAAAAAGCAATTTAATAATTTTGTTTTCAATCTTTTTGTCGTCATTTTTAATACCTATGGCTATTATAATATACCTAAGGCTCATCCGCATTTTTATTTACCATGGGGTCACAGGCTTAGGGCGAATCAATAACTGTTTGCGTCTTTAAACGAATTTCTGAAATATTGTTGGCATAAATATGATATTTGGTACTTTCAAACTCAAACAGCCGGCAGGGGGTTGATTGTGGACCAGTTAAAACATGTTCGAGATGTTGTTTCAATTAAAGTTGGTTTCGTATTATGTTGGATTAAGTTCATGCTTGTGTTCGGGAGCATGCTTTGACGGAACTTTGGTGTTACAGATGTCGTTAAAATGTCTATGGGAAGCAGAAACTTACGGTTTCATATCCTTTAGCTTTAGGCACGCCATAGACGCCGATGTCAACAAACATCTGCCACTCCGCTTGTATCTTAATCTTCAGCTGTCCCGGGTGGTTGAACACCTTGAATGGACACAGCCAAATCGGGTACACCTGGGTATAGAAATTACATAATTAATGAAGTAACTAGAACATACCTATAATGGTTTGAATTAGGAGGGAGCTTCAGGGAGCTCTGTGCCCAGTAAAGCTAAAGAAAAGAAAAACGGCCTCCCAAAAGCCACGCTAGAAAGTAGTTAAGTTTTACTTAGCAATAGTGTGATATGGTGTTTTATTTGCACTAGTAAGAAGCATCAATCAAGAGAAACGATCGGTTTCTGAATTATCGAGAACTTAGAGGGCCGTGCTGCCGTCCGCCCCATTACAATTTTTTTATGCACCTTTCTAGGCAGTCGCGGCGCAGTGGTAACGGCCGCAACTTATGCGTTGAAGGTCCTAGGTTCGTACCCAGACAGACGCTTTACTTCGTGTAAATTATTTCATCACTACTGCTCTGAAAACGGTGAAGGAAAACATTGTGACGAAACCGGCATGTCCTAGAACCAAAGAGACATGTGGCATCTACCAACCCACACTGGGCCCGCGTGGTGAATTACAACCCACTCCCTCTCACAGAGAGGAAGCCTGTGTGCCAGCAATGGGAACATTATACGCTGATTATGCTTATTCTTATTTATATTTTTAGTGCTTGATTGAAATAGCTTTAGCATCAAGTTTTTACTACACCATCAACCAACCCCCAAAGGTTTCCTACCTCCATCTCCTTATGGAACACGTCGATGCTCTTCTCCAGGTGTTCAACAGGCACCAGCATGTCCTGGATGACGTGCGCCTTGTCATACAGCTTGGTGACTGCTTCTGGTTGTGTCAGCTTTAGTAGAGATACTTCTGGGGGCATCAACCAGCCTAGGAGGTAGCGGAAGATCAGGTTGTTGCCGAATGGGATGATGTCCTGGAATCGAGAAAAAATACTATATAATCTGATATAGTTGTATACTTATTGGTATCATCATCTTGGAATAGGGGACAGGTGAATGATGACACCAATAAGTACCCTCTTAGCCACATATCATGATCATCTTCATGGGCTTATCCATCCCTTATCCCAATTTACTTGGGGTCGACGCAGCATGTCTCTGGATTTAATTTACGCCCCTCAAAGTATGTCGCCCAAATTATGTTAAACTTAAATGCTGCTTCTTCAAATATTTCTTTGACGTGGAATGAGACCAACCGAAATCTGTGGTTAAAATAAATTTAGACATTTAAACAACGCAAATTACCCGATTTACCCTCATTATAAGCTTTTTGAAATCATAATGTATGAAATGCTGCTTTGCGTTCCGATAAGCGGTTATCTCTGTTAACTCATTGCCTTTTCCATCGCGTCAAATATTGGAAATGCCTCTATTTCTGTTTATAATAACTGAAACTTCTGAAACTGACCTGTAACTCCCAGAAGAAGCTCCTAGTATGCCTGTGGTAGTAGTCCCTCAGAGGAATGTACTCGACGGCCGAGCGGTTGTTGATCAGGTAACGTTCCACCTGCGTGAAGAACCACTCTGCATACCACTTGCCGATGGGGTTGAACTAGAAAAGATCTATACATATAGTAAAATAGCAACGAAGTAAAAACTGTACTGGGATATTATTTGAAGAAAAGTAATTGCCACGAGGTGTGAGAACGAGTCTGATGTCGAACATGTAGTTTTTAGAATTTTTGTCCGTTTGTGTTCATTTTGATGTATGTTCCGTTTATAACCTGGATTAACACATAGGGTACTTTTAATCCCGATAGTTCGTTCCCGTGGCACCTCCGGTCTTTTCAGGTTATGTAGGTATTTTTAGTAATATTTTGCAAAAAATTAATAACGACAACAAAAATAACAAGTATAATGTGCGTAATTATACACTTCCTACGCCACGGGCCTCGCAACCGGCAGGATTGTTATTGTCAGGGAGGTGAATTTTCAAACGCAAAACTCAAACTCAACGCATTTATTTCAAATAAACCAATTATAGGCACATTTGAACTGTCAAGAGGTCGGTCAGTCAGAAAGTTGAAGCTAGTTGCTCATTCCAAAGCGTAGTAGGTACCTATGGAGAAGAACGGGCAAGAAACTCCATGGATACTCTTTTAAATTAAAATAATATTGTTACAAAGTATTGGTTACATCGTTCATGTTAAAAATTATGCATGTGAGAACGATGCAAAACGTTAAAAGCGTCCGTAATGAAACAATAAAAAAAAACAATTGATTAAAATAAGCCATGGCAGCAAAGAGATGACCAATCCCTACTGACGGCACCCGTTCACGAACATGACCGTTCATTTCCTCTAAATGAATGTCAAATATCAATGAAATTAGAAAAATTCTGTGTGGTCGACCTCGGTACACGCCAGGGGGTTAATGATTGATTAATGTTAATGACCCTCATGCATGACTCCCCCGCCCTCCCCGGGATCCACCCATGTTTGTAGGATGTTACAGGCTAGAACGAAAGAGCATACTAAATAGCTATACTACCTTCCCATCATCTCCAACCTCATCAACCATATCTCCAGTCATGAGTACTCCTGACTCCTTAGTGTACAGCAACGCTTCGATGAACTGATGCGGCTTGTCTTTGAGAGACTCCTTGATGAAGTGGTTTGATAGATCTGACAGTTCGTTGTGAGGGTGGTATTCGAGACGGATGAATCTGATGAGAAGCGAGAACGGTATTAGATGAAAATTAGTTTAAAAACTTATAAAATACATTATTATGTTTTAAAATTAGACTCAGCAAATATTTAATTTATGGCAATACGCTCGCCCCTTATAAAATGAGACCAATCTATTAAAAATAATTGGTGGAATGTGGATGTAAAATCAGGTAAAATAATTGTTAGGCAAATTCACACCCAACGTCAATTTGCCGCGTTGTAGCCATTCCATACAACTGTCAAAGAATGACATATGAATATACGGGCAATTCAAGTTGGTAGTCACTTTGCTTTTATTTCCCTGGCAGTACTAAACATCTCTGTCTACCTAACTCTTCGAGGAATACAAGCGTGATGTTATGTATGTTATATATATGTATGTTCTGAATTGCCAAACTCCCGAACTGTAGTTAAGTTTAGCCCCTTTTCCCCTTTATGCTCCGTAAGATTTCTCGGTGGTAACGGTCGCGTGGGCTGACTGAGTTAAATAAGTATAGCATGCTTGAAGGCGAGGTACTTAAGGAAGTCCAAGGTCGTCGAAATATGGTTACCGATCTAAACGTTAAGGTTAAGACCAAAACTTACAAAGGAAAGGAAAGTGGCAAAAATTGCTTTCAATATCGATTTCCTTTTCAATAGGTATTGGTCTTAAGCTTGACTCTTTTAGGTCTTAAGCTTGATTCTGACAATGATAGTCTTGAAAAAAAGCACATGCGACAACTTTGGATGTTGTAAAATGATTTTTGTCAAGAAGTTCTGCATTACAAAGCCATGTTGTCTGTGAAAAACAACAAACTGCGCAAATCAATTCAATAGGTTGAAGACGCGAAGACAACGCCTGCAGTGTTTTCATCTCACGAAGCGACATGCATTTTACTTGTGGTCACCAAGTGTACAAACACGCTGAGAATGTGTGTGTAATGGCAGGAGCTGTCGGTACCGTCTGAGACACTCGGATGTGTGTGTGTGTGTGCGTGTGTGTTATATGCTGACGCTACTCGTTCTCACGCACACATTCACAGCCTGTTTGTACACTTGCTTACCACAAGTAAAGCGCGCGTCGCTTCGTGAGATAAAAATACCGCAGCGTATTAGTACGTTTGACGAACGCCTACAACTTTATGCCATTGCATAAAGTTGTAGGCGTTCGTCAAACATACGGCACCGGACCATTGTCCGGTGCCGTATAATTTCACATTTGACCATGATTTATGGACATGTTTGAACATTAATTTATTGCAGATAGTAGATGTCGCAGTCGGATTGCTTAATTAGCT
The DNA here is from genome assembly GCA_963855955.1 of Luperina nickerlii. Lineage (NCBI taxonomy): Eukaryota > Metazoa > Arthropoda > Insecta > Lepidoptera > Noctuidae > Luperina > Luperina nickerlii. The sequence goes on along the minus strand of OY979687.1, from coordinate 7,842,619 downwards.
GTTTTACATAACCGCTAGCTGTTTTACAAAACAGCTAATGGTTATGTAAAACAGCGGATTCGACAAAACATCTGCGACATATAGACACGACACAGTTAAGGTTGACATAATTACTTTTTAGCAGGAACAACTTTGATGACTGCGGACGTAAGGAACCCGAGCGTGCCGTAAGACCAGGGAATTGCGTAGAACAGGTCGGGGTTCTTGTCCTGGAAAATGAAAAATTAATAACATTAGTTACCTACGTAAAAACAGCATTTATTACTGGGAGAACTGTATACTTACATATAGATATCGAATTCTATACGAAATTGTCTTTGAGTGGAGACCATTATTTCATTTTTGATGAAAACAAAATTGGCACAATTAGTTTTTTTACAAACATCGTTTATTTCATTTCATCGTTTTTTTAAGTTTTTCGAAAACATTACGAGGAAACCAGCATGTCAAAAATTCGAAGACATGTGACATTTACCAACCCGCACTGGAGAGGAGGCCTGTGTCCCAGCCAGCATTGGGAACATTGTAGGCTGATTATACTGATACATAATTATTATCATTAATCAACCGATTTTGGTAAACCAAATAACGACAAGATAGACAGTACTTCTAACATAATTTATTGTCCTAGAGACCTAGACAAACAGGTTAGAGCTGAGTTTTTAACCTTTTGACCGCCACAGTCATGTATATAGGTAGGTGACAAACCAAAATGTGCCCAGCACGCCACGGTTCGACTACATGACAGACTTTGAAGCCAACGGCACGTTTTTGATTTTTTGACGTTTGGCGGTCAAAAGGTTAATAAACTAATTACTATCAAACCAAATAGATTCAACAACGATTTTAATATGTGGTGGTTTTTAGAGTTCCGTACCAAAATGGTAAAAAGGAACCCTTATGGTGAGACTCAGTCTGTCTGTCTGTCACAGCTAGATATCTCAAGAACTACTAATGCTATCAACTTGAAATAAAAATATATGTAACAACAATAAATGTATTAGAAGCTACATTGAAAAGAAGGTATAATATGTATTTTCAATGTTTTAAAGAGTTACTATTTGGGTAAATATTATTTTAAAACTAGATTATGTAAGATATATTATGTTTAAATAAATTAACGAATAATATTAAAGTAGATAAAGTGAAGACTATTATTAATTAGGTAAATGAAGAGACTTATATTAGAGTAGGTCGATAGATTTTATTTTAAAATTTCTAGTAGTTAATCCGTGTCTGCATAATTAAGTTTTGCCTAATATTCCTGTACTAGTAAATTACACTTATTACAACTATAAATCTTTAGCACTCTGTTAAACTGGTTAATACAAGTAGGGTCCTAAAAATAAATAAAATCGGTTAGCAAAATGTTTAGTCTGCGAGTTAGCACAAACCAAAACTTTTCGTAGGTACTGGGTTAAAATAAAATTCAGTGTGTTGGAATAAAACTACATTCAAAATAAATAATTGACGTACTGTTAGTACCTTACATGCCATATAAAGCTGGTGTGTAGGAAATCTAAATGGACGAAAAGTAGCAACCTTTAAAACTGCTCTTTGGGCGCGTTCTAGGTGCAGTAAAATTGATTTAGCGGTACCACTCCAGGACATTATACAGTAGGTAATAATAATATATGTATTGACACAAAACCAAATAAACCTGTCGGCTATGTTACGTAAATTTAAAAAAATGTATATTAGTTTGCGCACTCTGGTGGTGCATAATAAATTGATGTGTTTGCGGAAGTTCAGATTTGTGTCAATCGTGACGCCTAGATATTTAATACGGTCGGTTTTAGCTAAAGTGGGACAAGTGCACGCAATGTCAGCATAATGTAAATTGCAATTAATATGCGCTTGAATGAGCATTAGTAAGCGTTGGAATAGTGATTCTCATTGTAAATAATAGGTACTTGGTTTTATCTGTATTTATTATTAAGAAATTTTTATGAAGCCAATTAGACACAGTATTAAAACCATTCTGTGCTACCTCATAGACTTCGGCCTTTGATTTAGCTGCAAACAGTAGAGCCGTGTCATCCGCATATGAGATAATTACACCTTTTTGGAGTGTCAAATTGCACAGGTCATTTATATGGATTAATAACAAAATAGGACCCAAAATACTGCCTTGTGGGATTCGATAACAGCTAATCTTAAGTTATCAGAACTCATGCACTGACCTATTTTTACACACTGATGGTGGTCGGTAAGGTAATCAGATAATAGTTGCAATTGTACTCCCCGTATTCCCAGCATTTCCAGCTTGTTCAAAAGCAAGTACAAGAAATTGTGTCAAAAGCCTTGGCAAGGTCTAAAAATATCCCTATGGTGTACATGCCGTTATCCAGGTTTGTGCTTACAAAATTTGTCAGTTGGTGAACAGCTAGGCTTGTTGATCTTTTTGGCCTAAAACCAAATTGATGATCAGAGAGTGATTTATTACTTTCAAGATATTTTACTAATCTACTGTTTATAATTTATTCCAAAATCTTTGAGAGGCCTGTTAAAACTGAAATTGGCCTGTAGTTATTAACACAATTTTTGTCTCCAGCTTTAAACACAGGGGTGACTACGGCTTTTTTAAGCAATTTAGGAAATATTCCTTTTGTTAAACATAACTGAAAAATGTGAGTCAAGGGAGAGGCAATGACATATTTAAACCTTTTGAGTATGCTATTAGGTATGTCGTCACACCCTACGGCACAAATTTCCTTTAATCCATCTATTTAACTGCATCTATTATCCTCATTAACATCTGTATCTAATAAGATAAAAGAGTTTCGTGTTGCATATGTCTTAGTTTGGCTTTGAATAGAAAAAGCTCTATTAGATAGTAAGGTTTTTTCTGCTAAGCTTTTTCCAACATGAATGAAGAAGTTGTTAGCTTTATTTGCTGCTTCGGTCGGGCTTTGCTCCGAAGATAAAAGATCTAGCGCCGGTTCGGGACTTTTTGACCTAATAGTGTTAGTTTTTATGAATTTCTATATAAGTTTACTGTTTTACCTGCTTTCTGTAGTTAACTGTGATCATATTGATTTTTTAGCTTTTTCAACAGATTATTACAAAAATTCCTATATCGTTTGTAAATACTCGATAATAGTTCTTTATACGGAGCTTTTTTCGATTTTTGGTGTAGTTTATCTTTATGTCTGAATTCTGATACAGCGAACAAGTCCGGGCGTAATCCATGGTTTAATATTACTATACTTTCTAGGTATTACTTTAGTAAATGTATTTTTCCTTATCGTAGAACATCATCATCAACATACCGTGTAACAAATCGACAAAATATTGTAGAGAAACATTTGGATCATATGAACTGTAAACGGGGTCAAAATTAATGCCGCGCAAGTCAATATCAAGACTCGTCATATTGAGTTTAGTATAGCTGCGTATACAGTTATTTTTAGGTGAAGATATTAATAATGTTAGTAAAAAAGCTTGATGATCGGTAAGTGACGAATTAGTAACCAATGTTTTGGATGGACTTATAGATTTTACAAGGACATGGTCTAGACAAGAGCCGCTCTGGTGGGTTGGGTGATAATTAGCTGCTAATAGTCCATGAAATGAGCAAATATTCAGATAATTATGTGAATGAGTATCGATTTTTCCGGCAGCTATGTTTATGTTGATATCACCTACCAGTACGATATTTTTAAACGAAGATAATTTTTCTAAGTTACTGTTATGCGAATCCAAAAACCCATGAATACTTTGGGATGGAGGCCTATAGCCATAATTACTGTATCGGGAATTATTTTAATTACTAAGCCGTTGCAGTCTAGAAAATGGAGTTCGTCTACTAATGATTTTAAATTATTTTTAATATAAACCACTATGCCATTATTCTGGTTGAATGTTCTATCGCTTTGCTCGTCTTTATCGTTTTGTTCGCTTTGTTCTTTGCTTTGTTTTGTCGTAGCATATATCTAGATTTTGTAACAAAACTTGGAAACCGTTAAAATTTCGAGTTATACTGCGAATGTTTTGTGTAAGCAAAGTCAATGTTTTATCCCCAGTATAGACTATGTTTTTGCACTCCTCGATATTATAGATTTTAGCTTCAGACACGGAAAACCCATCTAGATCACATCTAGAGCTGATTGGCTATATTAAAAATTATATGTAGAAGTTGAACTACTCTCTATGTGCTTAATTGACTAGTTAGTCGACGGCGCTCCTAGGCGTCTTCATAGTCAATGGAATTAATGTAATTGTCTTCTGCATATTTACGTGCTGGACATGATGTCCAGTTTATGAAAACTCGGCCTTGGTCCATCATAATTTTCCTGATATTAGCAGAAATAATTCTATGTGATAGAAGTTTATGTAAAGATTACAGGAAAAATAAAACGAAGTCTCTAAATAGCACACTTTTTCAGAAATCATCAACAAAAGTTACATTAGTGCCACTATCGATCAAGAGATGGCGCTGACATGAAACTGCAATATTCTACACCGCAGTGCAGTCTTAAAATTCTCTGACGAATATAGGCCTCGCCAATGAAAATTTAAAAACATATTGTAGCGGTATCTACAACGCCACATACAAACAACGCGTCATACTGACGTCACGCAAATCCTGCATCGCGCAAGCAGAGTTTACCGCGCAACTAGCATAGATACAACGGCCCGACATGAATCAACGGGCAGTTGCCCGCCAGACACTACACCCGTCTGGTCGGAGGATCCTCCCTTTTCTATAGAGTATGAGTAAACTTTACACCCTGTTCCTCATACCTCTATACTGGTGACCCCGAACATGAACGTCAGCGCAGCCTTCGTGCAAATACTTCAGCGTGACGTCATCATCATCACTCCCGCAAGCGTTAGCGGCGAGTCACCCAGCCAGCCAGCTCCGACGGCTTCAACGGGTATCCTGACCACCAGCATGCAGCGACCGCGCATACCTGGTCATCACCCTCAGCCTCATCAGCAACCTCGGCACAGCACACTGCACTTTCGGCCGGTCAACAAGAAGAGCTCAATTCCTCTCCTGGTCGACGCAGCAGCCAGCCTCAACTCGGCGCTGTACTACATCCGACGCACTGGACCATAACGCAGCGCCACCCCTACTCACTGGGGACATCTTCGCAGACAGTTCCGACTCACCGTGAACTATGCGGCAACCGGTTCCGACTCACTGGAACCTCAGTTGGCCTGGCAAGCATCGCAAGATACAAGACTCAGCCCACTATCGACCTCCGGTCTCCGGGGGGGAGTGATGTAGCGGTATCTACAACGCCACATACAAACAACGCGTCATACTGACGTCACGCAAATCCTGCATCGCGCAAGCAGAGTTTACCGCGCAACTAGCATAGATACAACGGCCCGACATGAATCAACGGGCAGTTGCCCGCCAGACACAACACCCGTCTGGTCGGAGGATCCTCCCTTTTCTATAGAGTATGAGTGAACTTTACACCCTGTTCCTCATACCTCTATAATATGATGGGACGGAACCTTCGGTGCGCGAGTCCAACCAGCTCTTGCCCGGTTTTTTTTGTAAACTGAACAATAAAGTAACATACGATTGCAGCAATTGTGGGTTATTCGATGTCATGACTATAAAACACTTCCAATCTCTATTCTCATTTTTTTTACCCCTAAGCAGGGGTTTATTGGCAGTCATACAATACCTTGCTGCAAGTAACAACAGATCCATCAGCTAACACCAGCTCGTACTGCAGACAGAAGTGCTGGAACAGGCCGTAGATGTGAGATGAAGACTCCACGCCGGTGCCCATGACGAGCCCGCCAACTGTCAGCTGGTCTAATTCGGGCACTACTGCTAGTGCTAAGCCGAGGGGCTCTAGAGTACGGGAGAGCTGGCCCATTGTGACGAGAGGTTCGCAGCGAACTGTCTAGAAAAAGAAAAAAATATTATTATTGGTCTTTGGTATGTCGTGGTGGCCCGTTTCTTGTCTGATCAAACCCAGCAAGTACCAATGTGACTTTTTTAAAGTTATACGTACTTTCTAAGTTGCTTAATCATTCTTAGACATTACTGGCGCTGATTAATTTGACAGGTCTTAAACTAAAATTTATCTTCTGTCCTTTTCTTAATGAAATAGAAAGAAAAAGATGCACAGAGCTTAAATTTAGTTTAGTTTGTGAACAAGGGAATCGGCACCAGTATCTCTCCAATTAGGTTCTGGAGGTCACATGGTCTGGTCAACGTTTTGTGAAATATTGAATACTAGGGCAACCCGCCCGTGCTTCGCACTAGTTTAATGACTTGACAAGACATCGAGAGTTCTTTATTGCCTTTAAGTGTGGTATATTATACACATGAACCTTCCGGAAAATATTCTCTTAATTAATGATGATGAAAACCACACCAAAAATTCAAAATCCGCAACCCATTTTGAATGTAGTTTAGAAGAACAACGTGCTCACACAGACTCACGAATAGCGTCGTTAATTTATAATTTATTTATATATATTAAGCCGAAAAACCCCACAGGCTTGAAGCCTAAAAGATAAAAAAAAACGTCTAAAACGCCGCAAGTTTTTCTGGTTATTAAGGTGCATGTATTATTATTATACCATTTACAAGTGTGACCGTCTCCTGTATCAAGTTTTGGACTTCACAAATTAAATTATAATTATTCGGTTAATAACCTCCTAGTATATGTAGCTATTTAGCTAAGTCCGGTCATATGTAATCCAGTCTCATTCATTTTCGCTCAAGGGGGGCAAATGTTCCTCTCTGAGGAAGGGGAGGGGGAAAGTTTTTTTAAAAAGGCTTTCAAGGCTTAAGAAATCCTAAGCCTTGAAAGCCTTTTTAAAAAAACTTTCGGCACCTATTTTGCCTAAACTCGAGAATGTGCCGCCTTTTCGAGGATGACTACAACTTAGCTATATCTTAGAAATGTACTTTAGGCAACGTAAAATACAGATTATAAAACTATGTTTATGTCTAACTAGCTTCCACCCGTGGCTTTGCCCGCGAGGTATGTCGATAAAAACTATCCCATGTCCTTCCCCGGGATGCAATCTATCTCTCTGCCATTTTATAGAAATCCGTTCAGTGGTTTAGGCGTGAAAAGGTAACATACAGACAAGACAGAGTTACTTTCGAATTTATAATATTAGTATGGATTTAGAGTTTTCGACTCAGTTTGGTCGATGCCCAGTGGAGCGCGACTGCACCCGTTGTCAGGGCCGTCTTTAACCTATTGGAGGCCCTGGGCATATAAGGATCACGGGGCCCCTGTGTAGATAAGAGAGAATAAGAGAAACATAATAATATTTCATAACTGGGGGGCTAGAAACTTACTGTAAATCGCACTGCAAATAACTTATTTTGTCATTGAATCGGGTACTAATAATGCGTAGAATGGAACGGTGGCTGCAAATAATGTTTTTTTTATGAGAGCAGACCGGGGCCCCGGAGATCGCAGAGTTCCCAATGGCAAAGAGGGCCGCCCTGCCTGTTGTCCGCCCCCCCGTGTCAGCGCTTTGTCTCGTTATCATGCGGTGTTGTTTTGTGCACAATCCCTAACGATTTGAATTGACGTAGGTAGGTGAAATGTCTTGTAATTTTATTGCTTCGATATTAAGGGCATAATTTCATTCATTGTGATATTTTCTCCTGTTCTGATATGTAATACTTATAGTGTTTTTACACCTACGTTACATCATTTTATTTATGAATATTCGTAGATAGTAGAGTTTGGTAAATAAGTAGAGTTTGGATCGGAAAATTGATTAGAAATTAACTTCACATTAGCACGTCCATCTACATCGTTCTCACATGTATACATACAAATAAACTCACGAATTCTTTCCACGGAGGCAGAAACTACATACAGAACGCCAACTGCTACGATCCTAAGTCCTAACATACTCCTTTTGACTCGTTCACATTCATACATCTAGGCATACACGCACGCCCGTTGCGAGTTCTACGCCAGGTGCGTAGAACACGCAACGGGCGTCCGACCTTTATGAAGAACAAGTTCACTATGTGTCCCTCCCAGCGTTTCCACTCAAATCTACCTTGTAAATACCTTTTGTTAGTCGCCTTTCATTCATTCTCTCAACATGACCAAACCATTCAAGCGTACCTACTCTTTTTAATTTTTGTCTCATATGTACCTAGGTAGTATAATTTCAACATAAATTATGTAAGCAATATTTTGATTTAAACGAATGTTCATAGAGTTTATTGCCCGTTCCTCTCCATAGGAACTTACAATCTACTACGCTTCGGAATGGGAACCTTTCTGACTGACGGACACCTTAATAATTCTAAATTTCTTGAAATAGATGCTTTGAGTTTGAGTTCTTCTTATAGCGGCTATTTTCAGGATTCTAGATAACCCCTACATTAAAGTATTGGACATTCTTTAAGAATTGATAGATTTGCGCTTACGGCTGTCAGATCATAAATGGGTCACTATTTTCTTACAAGAAACTTGTGACAGCTATATGTGGGCGTCGTAGAGCACGTTAATCGTCGTTCCACGTTGTCGGTGAGTTTGACTTCGTTAAAATTATCGATTTTACCCTCTTATTAGGTTCTGGAGGTCATATTGTAGTCGTTTCGTGAAATATTAATATTCAGCTGACTATCACCATAGATTTGAAGCCAAGGATAAAGATATATTTTTTAAACAAGATTTCCATTCCCTAGTTTATACGATGCGCATATTTTACCATGTCTAAGCCTATAAACTCGTAGGTACCTACATCTGTATTAAATTTTGACTTCGCAATTTAAATTCTATGGGGTGAATTTTGTTCTTAGCATGTCGATGGCAATATATACATATATACAGTAGGCCCAGAATTTGGCTACCAGCTTGGCACCTTCAGTAGCGGCCATCAACTCCTGTAGCGTGCAAACAACAAAATACGCTGGACTCGATGTTAAGAGGAGACGGGGCCAGCGAGGAATTTGAAAAATAGGTATTTAAAGAAACTATTGCCGTTGCCTTACCTCAAGTCTGCCCCCGTAGTGTGTGATAGGGACAGCTGCAGCTCAGACCGAAATTATTACTAAAAATTTGACGAGATCGACGTTTCGTATTCCCCTTTTTTTCCCTCGAAAACTAAGCCGATTCTATTATTTACATTTACATTAACATTTTAAGAAAGAGTACCTACCTATGTTTAGGTTCCTAACAATTTTTTTGTGTTAAAAACTTTTCTAATTTGTCTAGTAGACAAATTAGAAAAGTGTAGTCCCTTAAGTACCCCATAGTTTGTGGGACAGCACCATTTACACTTCAGGGCGGAGTCATCAGTCTATGGGGTTAATCACCTCCTAGCTTAACCATAGTCTGATCATAATAATATTGAATCTAGCCTCGTTGTCATTCGGTATTGTTTTATTCATAGTCCCAGATGATTTAAATTGACGTAAGATGTTTTGTATTTTTATTGCTTCGATCACATAAACAAAGTTATGGGCATAATTTCACATGCGTATTGTGATGCAGATTTTCACTGGTTTTGATTTAATGCGTTTTTTACACTATTTTGTTTCATCATTTATGATTATTTAAAGACAGATAACGGTACAAGAGATAAATAAGTAGGTACATAAATGAACCCGAAAGTTGCAAGTCCCTCGACGAAGATACGAACCCATACAACTCCGTTTCTATCATTGTTATTTTGGGGATTTGAGAAATCTCTGGAGAATACAAAATTTTTCTTAAATTCCTATAAGTATCATGATCTTTGAAACTAAATAGGTTCTGATTTACATTGATCCAGTATTTCCAATCAAGCGCGCCTACTGTCGAAGCCCATCGATGAAAATATACGGGCAAGTTCGAAACTTCCGAGTGAACCCTACATTCGAATTATTAACTTTTTCGCATGGGCAAAAACTATTTTTTTCTATTTTAATGTACTTAACATAGTTTATAACTTGTACGTACTACCTACTAAGAATATTATAAAAAAAAAAAAAACATAAAAAAAAAACAAAAAAAGGGTTGGGGGGGTAGGGGGGGTTTTATTATATAAAATCTTTTTAATTCAAAAAGATTTTATATTATTTTTATTTATTTAATTAATAACTAGCTTCTCCCCGCGAATTCGTCCGCGTGAAATTTCTTGTTCCCCCGACCCACCCCGTCGCATCTCATCGCCTGCTCGCGCTATTACTTCGTTTTTGCTTAGCGTTCTTTCTGACTTTTTTTGCTTTTTGCTCGGCTCCTAAGGGTCATAGCGTGATGATAAATAGCCTATAACCTTCCTCAAGAATTGGGCTATCAAATACTAAAAAAAAAATTCAAATCCGACTGGTAGTTCCAGAGATTACTCCCTACATACAAACTTACAAACTTTACCTCTTTATAATATTAGTAAGTATAGAAAACACATCGGGACACGTATGGCAGCTATCAAATCGTGTTGTCATTCATTCTTACGTACGGGCCTCGAACTAATCTTATGTCCGTAAGTGATACGGAGTAGGAAACGCCCATAACTTCGGCTACTTCGACTACGGATTTCGTGCATAGGGAGTCATCATTTGCCTAGCCTTTTCACAACTATGTTAGCGCCGGTTTTCAGTCTAAACGGATGCGGCTGAATATATAGTTATACATAGAGCGACTGCCTATCTGACTTCCACATCCCAGTTACTGGGTAATGCAATACCCCTTGGTAAGACTAGTTGTCAGACTTTCGGGCTACTGCCGAACCGTAATGACTGTCAAAGTTCCACGAATGACAGCCGGGACCAACGGCTTAACGTGTTTTCCGAGGCACGGAGGGGTCTTGGTATGTAAAGATGGTCACCCATCCACGGACCAACCGCAGCAAGCGTAGCTTAACCTGATCAATAGACCCGTGTGACTTTTATTACTTAGCCACAAACCCGATTTCGTGGTTTGGAAGTAGACCACCAAATGTAGGTGTTAGTAAATCCTGGAGAATGAGTTTTGCTAAAATTTTAGGATATGCTTAGTTCCAGAGGTCTAACTCGTTAACCTATTGAAGTTTATTAAATGAACAGACAGACACCTAGCACAGACATACCTACATATCTGCTAAACTGCGTAGGATTACCTATCCTTTAAATTGTTTCTATTCTTAGACTCGCATACGCTACCGTATAAAACTGCAACAGCATCTTTCAGGGTCCTCTTATCCACAGTATTCTGGATTTTTCTGGACTAAATATTGACTTAGTCTAGAATACACTTTTTAACAGACTTCTTAAAACCGGAGGAAGTTCTCAATTCGTCTGTATATTTTTGAGTTTCTACTTAGTGTATGTTGATGATTTTATATAACTTCCTATCGTTATCGTGGAAGAGTTTGTTTGTTTGAACACGCTATTCTCTGGAACTAGCAATCGGATTTGCAAAAACCTTTCAGCATTTGATAGGCCAATTCCTGAGGAAGACTATAGGCTATTTTACATCACGCTACGACCATAAGAACCGAGCAAAAAAGAGTCAGAAAAAATGCTAAACGAAAACGAAGTACAGTACCCGGCGATAAATATTGCACATCGACCTTTGGAAAGAGACAATCGGCTAATTTCGGCTTCGTAGAGCGTTATCTCTGTCGCACGAAATACAAACAGTCCGGTATCTTTTAGGAGCTCTTAAAACAATTATGATTTGCTTCTTTTGATAATTATTTTTCTTTGTATAAAATGGTTTTGTGTAAAAAGGTCGATGTGCAATATTTATCGCCGGGTACTATAATAGCGCGGGCAGGCGATGCGATGCGAAGCGGTGGATCGGACGAAAAAGAAATTTCACGTGGACGAAATTGCGGGCAGAAGCTAGTCACTGATATTTATAACAAGTATACGAATTTGTGTGGGGTACCTCAACTAAAAAATCAAACATATACCGATAAAGCCTCAAGTGTTTACTTACCATATTATTCATGTCAACTTCCAGCACATCAACGAGGTTGACCTTGATGTTGGTGAAGGTTTTCTTGTAGATTCCCTGGCGGAAGGACATGGCCTGCCAGGCGGGGCGAGCGGTGCACAGCCGGGTGCTGCGGTCCCCTGATAGCCAGGCCTTCACCTGGAAGTGAGGAGGTAGGTAAAAAAAATCTGGCAAGTATAATTATGATGATGTATATTTATTTTATTTCTTATTTTGATTGTTGTTTTTTATTTACGTATATCTAATCGTCTGCTGCACTTGTTGACGTCATCATGTCAACGCCGGCTGTCACTGAAAACCAGCACTAGGGCTCTGTCTCGTATAGGGTCTTAGCATTATGCTGAGCGATGGCCGTTTTGCGTGAATGTGACGCATGTTTTCCCCCAACTTGTTTTTTTTTGTGTTGTGTTCTTTTTATGCATCACGTTTACCGCAAATAAACGTCTTTTCATTCTTTCATCTATATGGTAAACTGAATATGCGCAGAAAAAGTCACAGGAACTCTTGAATGGCAAACTCGGTCTGTGGATTACGTGCCTACACATTGTGATCTTAATTCTTACGTGATATTTAATGAACTTCATTCTTCTTGTGACCTTTTTAAATTGGTCATTCTTATTCACTTAACATCCCACGGTAACAGGTATATATAGCGTCGATGCTGTACAATTAAATAATTTTTTTGACGTTGAATTTTGCGCTTGCGGTGTTTTGTTATGTCTCTTTTATGGGCAATTTTCACTCAACCTGAGCAACTTGATCAAACACCAAAAATTTGTGACTTCTTTTTCTAACAGAATCTTTATTTGTAAACATACGAGTAGGTAGAGTGACACCGTGTGTGAGATGTTACAACTTTTGCATAAGAGCTCTATGTTTTTCCATTAGGCGTACAAATATTATTATCAAATTAAATTTATTAAAAATTAATTAAGTACTATAACAATTAATGATTATTATAAATAATAGAAAGAACTAGAGTAATGAATCAATAATTTTTTTCAAGAATGTCCACAATAAAATATTAAGAAAGCACATACCTAGATCCGATGATATAAATGAAAAATATATTAAGTACTTTCATTTACGGATCCATCGCACAAGAATACCGACTCAATTAACGTCAATTTCTTAGTTACTCATCGCCAGCGCCATGAAAACCCACCTGCTTCTGAACATCCTTGACTTTCTTATCATGCATCTTGGGTGCGCTGTTCAGCTTGAAGACCACATAGTTCCTGAAGGTAGACCACACCTTCCACAGCGCAGAGATGGGCAGCAAAGCCACCATCACCACTATCCAGCGGTGCTCCACCAAGATATACTCCACAAACGACTCCGTTTCTATCATCGTCATTTTGAGGATTTGTGAAGACCCTGGAGAAAACAAAAAAAAATCTTTGATTGAAAAAGATTGTTATTTTCTATTTTTTTATTTAGGTTGATCCAGCATCTTCAATCCAGTAAGACCAGTAGGTGTTTGGCCAGAATGGGGCGCGGGCGCGAGGCGGGCGCGGGTGCGGGAACGCGCGCGGGCTGCCTGTCCGCACTGGAGCGCGGCTGCATTCTGTGTGTTGACGTGTACAACGTTGTTCAAATATAAATTGGATGAAGAAGACCTATTTTTACTAGAAAAAGCTCGAACTAGTTTGAGAACCCTGGTCCCCGCCCAGGCCGCACGCGCCCCCGCCGCGCACCCACTGCAGCCATGGGGCTGCAACTCACGCAATAGCTCGGTCATACCAGTGTATGACCAAGCTATGGCGTGAGTTGCCCGCGCGCTCACAGCGCTCGCGTGCCCAATTTGTACACTCAAAGGAAGTTCATACGTTTGAGTTCGCCGCGCCTCGCCCGAACCGCGCCCGCGCTTCCAGTCTGGCCAAACACATTGAACTGGGGATTTGTCCTGACTCCTGACCATACCTATGTATATCTAACAAACTGGTACCATATTATCCTACAAATCTTTGTCTTTAAATTGTCAGTGACAGGAAGCTCACGTTGTTTTGTTAAATAATGATGCCAATATTTTGACACTGTTGCAAGAGCCATGATCGCGCAGTATCTTCACCGCGCGATTGGGTATCTATCGGAAGGCAAATCAGAAATGTTCTGCCTTTTATTCTTATCAGTATTATCAACAATTAATCGACCCAGCCAAACGTAGGTAATCCATTGCACACTTGATAAGAGCGTGAGAAGACCGATGGCAAAACGCGTTGATTAACTTGGCAGAGTTTTTCGAAAACATACTCGTAATTACACAAAAAACGCCAACTAAAAATTTTCAACACGAAAACAAAATAACATCGGTTTCGGTATTCGTATAAACGGAGTCACACGTAACCTGTATGGTTTATGTCTTAATTATATGACACACTAGCAGCGACCTGCGGTTTCACCTGCGTAAGTTTCGAACCTGTAGGAATATCGAGACAAAAAGTATCTTATGTGTTAATCCAGGAAATAGTCTATCTATGTGCCTATTTTCATCCAAATCTGTCCAACGGTTTACTCGTGATTGAGTAACAAACATCCAAACATCATCACAAACTTCCACATTTTTATAATATTAGTAGGTTTTAGAAATTCCATACGAATGGTATCGTTTGTCAAAATACGAAGACTAGTTTAGGAGAATGAGGGAAGAGATGAACATAGGTACCTACAGACGCCAGCTCATCAAGCTACCCGAAACTGTCAAATTTTTCCAATCAACTTTGAACCTTATGCTTTGGCGATAAAGTTGAAAATCTATTGAAGAAATTTGACAGATTGTAGCAGCTTGATGTGCTGGCGTCTGTACATACATAGCCTGTTAAAACCAGAAAACTCCTTCGGCTTTGCCGTAGTCGGGTAAAAATTAAAGAAAATGAGTATCTATAGATATATGATATGACCCAAAAAGGCGGGTACCTATGACAAAGGATAGGGGTTAAGTTAACAATGAGAGGTCATGCCCACCCATGATTTTACTTTTACGGAATTCAAATCTTGTTTCATAGTCTATAGATTGACCTTATCCATCAGTTAAATAGAAAAGGAACATCATTTATTTGTAACCAGCTAATGCGTTGCAATGCCCTTTTAATTGAGGAACCTTCTCCGGCACCACACAACTAACCAAAGTTTCATTACGATCGATCGGTCGAGCCATTTTGGAGTAGGTGTTCGCACGGCAATTGAATTTTAAATAAACAAGGTGTTACCATGAATTCAGCAGTTTTAGCAGAGCAAAAAAATCTGTTGTTTCATTGAAAAGTTAATACGTACCAAAGCGGTCAAAATGTATGGAACAGCAATTTTTTTTTTCAGAATTGTTTGGTGACTATATGGTTACAGTTTGCGCATTGATTTCCCTGCACTCCTGTATAGATAAATAGAAGATGAAGATAGAAGAATATCTGCCCGACAAATTAACCGCTATGCAGATGTCGTGAATCGGACATGTGATCAGACAAAAATGGGTAGGTACCTAAATGCAATTATTAAATGTCAATAAATAATATATAAATCTTTATTTCTTCATAAATGCATTTACATATTGTAATGGTTAAGTAATAACTTTACTTACATGTCCGATGCACGACCTTTGCATATGTAGCGGTTACATGTATCGCGACACATTTATCGGCCACGTAAAGTTAGACGTTTTAGATTACAATAATAAGGCGATAATTCCTATCAATTCCACAGGTGTTCCTCTAGTTATCTTTACAAGAATTAATGAATTAAGGGGCTTACATGACCTAAAGCGCGGTCACTGTCGGACTGCATAGAAAAGCAAGAGAAGCGCGATGACAACGCTGGTAATTTATTGCAAAATATGAAGCAATTATTTAATTACAAAAAATCTATTGTTTGGACGAAAAACTTAAAACACTAGTATTTGAGTATGTTGCTTGTAGAATAATCTGACAAAAATTCAGAATGATTGTATGTATATTAGTATGATTTTTCTAGTAAAAAGAAAGTTTTTAGAGGTATCTTCATGATTTTTTTTATGGCATCAAATTAGTTGTATTATGTTTTCAACTCACTATTATTCTTCAGGATATTATATGCTAGATATAAATAATATCCTGAAGAATAATAGTGAAGGTGCATATAATATCCTGAAGAATATCATATATTTTTCTGATTTTGTTTACTGTAGTCGATCATTTATACTTTTATTCTTTCTAAAACCTGTGTTTTTTGTGTTTAGGTCCTGTAGATATACCTATATATATATATAGAGAGAGTACCCTGAAAAAGATAACATTATAATTATAATATGGCGGAGACAGTCCGTGTTTTTCTTTTTTCGCTGCACTACGTAGGTATAATCAAAGAGATTGGGATTGGTATTTTAGCACAGACAAAAAAAAGTAACTGAAAAATCCTTCACCAATGGGATTTGATTCGATTAACTTAACAGTTAGCTGTCCATTATAATTCATAATGCTATATTTTTATGATTCTGCCAAAGTGGCCTTCTTAGGCCCCCTGATCACACTAATAGTTTGGGCCACAAAAGGGAAGAATGAAAGACTTCAGCTGAGATGAGAATGGGATGTATATCTAATGGAATAGAAATTTAAAAAGGAACCAATAGGTGTAAGCAGTGTCGTATTATCCATAAGGCACTTTAGGCCAATGCCTAGGGGCCCACTGTGACCAGGGGCCCATCACTCCCGATTAAAAAAAATAAAAAAATTTGGCTTTTACCTTATAATGTGAAAAAAGTTTCACTTTTACCGTGGTTTCATAAAACCACACAAATTGCGTTGTTGTGGTATGAAAAAGGGGGGGCCCGAAACGAGCTGTGCCTAGGGGCCCCGAGATGGTTAATCCGGCCCTGGGTGTAAGATAACTATCTGAAAATGGTACCGGTGACTGAGCAGTTGTGTGGAAATCAATTGTTACGGAATGGGCATTTTTTAGTGCGAATGAGGACGAAGCGTCTGGGAAGACCAAAGAAACTATGGTTGAATTGTGTGAAAGATGATATGGCTAGCTAGGAACGAGTTACTTAGCGGTGAAAAGCGTTGTAGACGTTTTAACTATGAAAGAAGAAGACATTGCTACACAGACCTTAATAAATTAGGAAGTGGCCAGGAGGAGAATTATAATGACACCAATAGGATGAACGAAACCAGAATAAATACCTACTTCGCTTTTTTTATTGCTGAATGGACCCGCTTTTGATCTTGGTCCTCGATCACGCCTAAGCCCACAGGCTGCACGTGTAAAAAGCAGTACAGTAGGCTAGAAAGAGCGTGATTTTAACAGGAAGTGAGCATCGTGCAAACTTGCGTGCCAGCATGTTCGCTCTAACCGACACGCTCTCCGCTCCCGTTCAATATCATCAACGTCTTTGGAGGGTCTACAGCAGGGTGCTACAAACAGTAAAGTTCTTGTCAAACTATCGTCCGGTCGCGGAGGAGTTTGAATGCATCTTTCGAAAATCACCCATATTCTTCATCGTCTAGATAGTATTAGGTATCAAGGGATTGTTTAGAAGGTAGAGCTTATTTAAATGGTATATAGCAAGCTTTTATTTTACACATTTAAAAAAGAGTTTATTTTCGTTTTCTCGGTATTTTTTAACGACTTCGTTTACACACGAAACAATTAAGAAAAGGGGTCCTATATTAATGTACGTGGAGTTTAAAATAGCGTGTAAGAGATAATTGGCGTGTGTTCCCGTATGCTATTTTATACAGCTCTATTTTAGTAAAGATTTAGTTCATTATACATTTTGTCAATGAAGACTGCTCGAGCATTTTGCTGTTTAGTGTGCGCTGGCCCTATTTTGTACCATTAACTACTGCATGACCTAGGTTCAGGTAGGCTTACCGTCCGTCCGGATTTGTCCGGCTGTTTGGCCCCTCGTCCGGTCTAGTCATTTTGTGCAGCCTCTTTTCTTTAGAAACCGAAACAAAAATCGAATACGGAAAAAAGAAAGAATAAAAGTGCCGAATGACCGGACTTTTTTTTTTGCAAATGTCCGGCATTGTATCGGGACTACACAAATTTCAAAATGGTAACCCTAACCCTAGGGGCAGGACCTAAAGAAGCTGTCATGCAAAAGTTCTTAATAATATGATGAAAGCCGGTAACTGAACCATATCGTAAGTATCAGGGACTCACTCACTATAGCACATTAGCTCAACTCACCTTCAGCAAAGCCACATTATTGCCACTAGGTAAGCTTGATCCTCACTCTAAGGTCTGTATAAAATCATTTATTTCAGGTAATTTACACCCATTGCCATACATACAAATCCTACTCCTACTTTATGCTATCCTACTGATATTATAAACGCGAAAGTTGGCGAGGATAGATAAATGGATGTTTGTTCCCAACTAGCATTTTGGTAATAAGAATTGGTGATAAAAGAGTTATTTAAAAGTGAATTTGGCAAGCAAGAGTGATACAATGGTTTTAGCAATTGGTGTTAGAGCACGCTCTAACCCCTTACAAACTCTCGATTGGGCCCACGTCTTATAGCGCTATAAGTAATATAATAATTTTAATGCTCACTCTTTTAACACTGAGAGTTACATAATAGTTATAGGGTGGCGTTAGTGGCAAACAATTTCTTGTATCTATAATGGTGGTATAATATAAATCTAGCTACCTCAAGCACTTTAAAGTCTGTATTATGGTTATAATAAAAACTATAGGTGGTACACAAGTTCTGAAGTCTACTGGTATAAATTTTATAGTAACATATTAGTTCTTTTTTAGGTCCATTTTTTTCTTGGATTTGCTTTATGTATCTTGATCAGTGTTGATTACATGGGCGTAGCCACACTGGGGCAAGCTGGGGCGCTTGCCCCATCCTGGCTCTGACAAGAAAAAAATATGGAAATTAATGCATTGAAGGAAATGGAAGTGGCGGATCTGATCAAAATTTCGGAAATGCAATTTTATCCCAGCGTAAAAATTGCGCTCGCTATTTTTCTTGCCCTGCCATGTACGACCTGTACAATAGAGCGATCATTCAGCACATTACGGCGGGTCAAAATGTGGCTTCGCTCAACCATGAGCGAAAACCGTCTAAGCGGCCTGTGTATAGGGCACGCCACGATAGCGGCGGTAAGACCCCTCTTTGAGGAGTGGCTAGAGAGGCGTCACGGCGCCCTCACCTACCGCCTGACGCAGGTGGTCCTCACCGGACACGGAAGTTTCGGGAGGTTCCTGCACATAATCAGGTGAGAGGAAACGCCCGGGTGTCACCATTGCCAGGATCGCCCAGAGGACACGGTGGAGCATACGGTGGAGGTCTGCCTCGCTTGGGCGGAGGACCGGCGTGTCCTCGTTGAGGCGATCGGCAGCGGCGGCGACCTCTCGCGTCCAGGCCTGGTTCAAGCCATGGTCCGGGGCGAGAGGGAGTGGGGGGCAGTCGCCTCCTTCTGCAAAGCAGTCATGCTAGCGAAGGAGGCGACGGGACGGCTGAGGGAGAGAGCACCCGTCCCAGCCGCCGCGGGAGACGCTCCGGGCGTCGGGAGCCGCGCGACGACTCCCGGCCACCGTAGGCGCGGGCCTGCGGGCGGAGAGTAATGGGTAGCTCACCGTCCGATCAGGACCAGGCCCGTGCCGGACGGCGCGTACGTGTTCCACGCACGCCTCAAAGAGATGTCAGCGTAAAATGAAGGGGCCCATTAGGGCCGAAGCCTGCCGGGCCAGCGGGATTGTCCGAAAGGGTTACCGCTGGCCCGGAACATAAAGGGCTAAGGAAGGAACACGGGTGGGTTTTAGTCAGTAAGAGTCTGACACTCCCTTCCGCTCCACCCAGAGCGGGAGGAGTCATTCGATGATTTCCCATCCCCAAAAAAAAAAGCGGCCTGTATATGCTAAGTGTGCACAGAACGAGGATCGCCGAATCAAAAAATACATTTGTAGAAGAAGTGCTAAATAGGTTCTGCCAGAACCCACGCCGGCTTCTCTTAAAGTAATATTACTTATAAAGTTAGTTAAAACTTAAATTTATAAACATCGACTATTCATAAAAAACTATAATATCTGTCGTGTGTGTAATTGTTTATTTTCTGTACCTGAAAATATAAACCTCTAAATTTACAGATTAACAAATTATGTGCATAGGCGCAGAGCCCAAACGGCTCAAGTTACAAAAAAATTACCGGGGGAGGGGGGGGGGTAGGTTGACTGCTGCCCCACCCTGAGCCCAAGGCTGGCTACGCCCATGGTTGATTAGCAACTCAGGGCTGTAGCGTGTTTTCTTTTTCTATTGTTTTGCATATACAATATCAGACCCACGAACAATTGCTGAAGAATTTAATAATTATTATATTAACTTAATAAAACCAATAAATTTACTCAATAATAATAATTCATCAGTTGCGGACAATTTTAATAATAATAATCCTAATATAAATTTGACATCTTTCAATAACAAATTGACATTACCCAGTAGCTCATATAAATCTTTGTTTTTAAACCCTGTAATACCTTATGACATTAATATTATAATTAAATCACTTAAAAATACTAGAAGTACTGGTTATGATGACATAACAACATCCTCAATAAAAGAAGTTGCTCCAATCATCAGCCCAGTACTCAGTCACATATTTAACTTATGTATTGAACATGGTGTGTTTCCGACTAAACTTAAAAAATCCGTAGTGAAGCCACTTTTTAAGAAAAATAACAAGGAAGACATGGCATGCTACAGACCAATAGCACTTATCCCTATTTTTTCCAAAATATTTGAAAAAATAATATATAATGCAATTAATACTCACTTAGAGAAGTTCAATCTATTTGCTAAAGAACAAAAAGGTTTTAGGAAAAATAAGTCGATTAATTTAGCAATTTATGACCTTTTAAAAATAGTATATACTAATATTGATAAACATGTTCCTGTTTCTGCAATGTTTATGGATATGACAAAAGCATTCGATTATGTGCACCATGAAACTCTTTTAAACAAATTGTACAGCTATGGAATAAGGGGTAACGTCCATAAACTTCTGGAATCTTATCTAAATGACAGATATCAGGTTGTAGAAATAAATAACATTAATCTCTTAAATAATACCGAACAAAAACTTAAGTCCATGCCCAAAAAAGTACTATATGGAGTGCCTCAAGGTAGCGTGTTAGGTCCACCGCTATTTTTGATCTACATTAATGATCTGCCTAAAGTTTCACAGCATCCCATGATCCTTTTTGCTGATGACAGCACAGCCATCTTTACAAGTCAAAATATTGTTACTTTTGAAAATGACATAAAATCTACTCTTTGCAATATAATTAACTGGTTGACGGTTAATAATTTAATTATCAATTTGGAAAAAACTAAATTAGTCAATTTTGGTCGTAACAATAAAAATAACAACTTCAATATTCATTATAATGGGACGAAAATTGAACAAGCCAGCTGCGTTAAATTTCTAGGGCTTTGGATAGATAATAATTTGACTTGGCAAGCACACATTGACACAGTATGCAATAAACTTAATCAGTTCTCATATGCTTTATATAAATTATCCAAAATTGTTGATCAATCAGTTCTTTTGACCGCATACCATGCTTATGTTTCGTCGACACTGAGATATGCAGTCATATACTGGGGCAATGCCACTAATAGGGATTTAGTGTTTAAAGCGCAAAAAAGGTGTATACGTGCGATTGCCGGTATCCGTGTTCCTGATTCATGCAAACCATATTTCAAAGAATATAAAATTATGACCTTTCCTGCAATTTATATTTATGAAGTAACCGTGTTTATAAAGACAAATGAAAATCTATTTGATAAACTCAAATCGAGAAGATATGCGTTAAAAATTTCTAATGTACCACATAAAACGGCTCTATTTAACAAAAGCTTCTTTGGCATGGCATCAAAAATATATAACAAAATACCTATTGACATTCTGAGCACTAAGGAACTTCCAGTATTTAAAAATAAATTGCGTAAATTTTTAATTGAGAAAGCATACTACACGATCCAAGATTTCTTGAATTATTGATTGAATTGTTGACTACGTATTAATTTGACTGTATATTGATATTTTGACATTTATAATAACTAAATTTGACATGTAAAATAATTTTAAATGGAACGCCACTACGTAATTATTGTATGCCTATTAGGCAGGACATATTGGAACTTTAATTTATTTTTTAGACCTGTAACTAACATATGCCCACAATAAAATATTTTGAATTTGAATTTGAATTTGAATATACATTAGTTCCAAAAGTGTTACTTTATTTCTCAAAAATGATGGCAAACTAAGGAGTTGAAATTAAGTGAATTTCAAGTTACGGATTGTCAATATCTCGATGAGTGAAGTTTGATTTCTTTATCACATGGCTAAAATTTATTGCGAGGGTTACTTTATTGAGAAAATAATATATGTTTTGCGTCTCAATTTTGCAGGGCCTTAAAAATAAGTGATATTTAAAGTAAAAATAAATTGTATTTTATCATGCGGGGCATACACTCAATCTAAATTTAGATAAAAACAGGATATTGGCTCTGTCTTTTACATTCATTGTGTATTGTAGTAAATATTTTGCGTTTTAAAATGAGAAAATTAAACAAAATATGAGTTTTAAACTAGTATTTTTCTGATTTATTTTTAGGTTATGTTTGATTTAAAATGGTGTCTACTCCTTATCATCCTAGGTTCCTATTATTACTATTAATGAACAAGAAGTACTGGATGGGCTGTAGTTAGAACTATTGTAGCACTTGTTATACCAGAATAGGGTTTTAAATGTTTAAATTCCGTGTTATTATGGCTTAGAATAACATAAAAGTAAATTTGAACCCCACTGTAACGATTAGGGCTCTAAAAATAACTCCATAATACCAATTGCTATCATAAAAAGGGGTTTTTGATTACTGAATTAAGTAGCTGTAAATAAGTTGCAATTAATACTTTTATAGCAACGTAGGTGGTAAAAATATTTTGCTAACTATTTTCAAGAGCTCTTGTCGGTAGAAAGAGTTATAACAAACTATAATATTACTTTTAGTAATTTCTGTTACTTGAATTTATAAAAGCAGGTGCTATGATGGTTGCGACTGTACCGTTTATACCTCCTTAAGTAATAATACGTTTCCTAGGCAAGATAGGTGGTATCAAACATTTACTTAGCACTCTTTAAGAACACTTGAAAATAGTGAGACTTATTAGAAATCCAACTATTACCTTAGGTACTTATTGTTACTTGAAGTTACTACACCTAGTGTTACTGTGGTTCAGCTTTTATCTTTTATACCTACCTTAGTCATATTATGTCTTCTTGTTACCGTTACTCATCTTGATGAGTTATTTAGTTATAGTCATGACCATTGAATAAACAAAAGTTTTGCTGGGCGCTTTTATACACCCGTTAAACCAATACAAACGATAACAGAGGTGGAAATTAGCGTCAAAATGTTGGTTGGGTTACCCTTTCACGCAAAAACTACCGAACGGTTTTGCATAAAACTTTACAGTAATATAGCTTATACATTAGAATAACACATGGGATACTTTTTATCCCGATATTCCCACGGAATCGACACTTATGCGGGTGAAATCGCGGGGCACATCTAGTAATATTATAAACACGAAAGTTTGTGAAGATGGATGAATGGATATTTATTTTGTTACTCTTTCACGCAAAAACGGATTTTGATGAAGCTTTGCAGTAATATAGCTTATACATTAGAATAACACACTGTAGCGGTATCTACAACGCCACATGCAAACAACGCGTCATACTGAGTTACTGACGTCACGCAAATCCTGCATCGCGCAAGCAGAGTTTACCGCGCAACTAGCACAGATACAAACGGCCCGACACGAATCAATGGGCAGTTTGGCAGTTGCCCGCCAGACACAACACCCGTCTGGTCGGAGGATCCTCCCTTTTCTATAGAGTATGAGTGAACTTTACACCCTGTTCCTCATACCTCTATACACAGGACACTTTTTATCCCGATAAATCCACGGAATCGAAACTTATGCGGGTGAAACCGCGGGACGTAGCTAGTATTAACATAAAATGTATGTTATTAATATTATACTAGCTGCGCCCCGCGTTTAATTAATAGGGGTAGGTAGGTACTTCTGGATACAGCACATATCGTTAAAAGGTTCCCCTGACCACAGGTAGCTTGGAACCTGTTTTGGATACCGGTGGGCTACTATTTTTAGGGATGGGCTACTATTTTTAGGGATGGGCAACTATTTTTAGGGATGGGCTACTATTTTTAGGGATGGGCAACTATTTTAGGGTCCCGCACCCAAAGGGTAAAAACGTGAACCTATTACTAAGACTCCACTGTCCGTCTGTCTGTCTGTCACCAGGCTGTATCTCATGAACCGTGATAGCTAGACAGTTGAAATTTTCACAGATGATGTATTTCTGTTGCCGCTATAACCACAAATACAATATCAGAATAAAATAAATATTTAAGGGGGCTCCCATACAATAAACTTGTTTTTTTTCGGCGTTTTTGCCTTGTGGTACGGAACCCTTCGTGTGCGAGTCCGACTTGCACTTGGCCAGTTTTTTTATAGATATTTTATTTATAAGTTTAGAATATTTAAATACTTATGTAATTTATACGTGTATTTTAATTTATTTAAATATTTTATCTTTAAAATATTTAAATACTTACATGTAATTTATACGTGTATTTATAAAATAAAGGTAAACAATTAAAAAATAAATTAAAAAAAATTAATACATTTTTAAAAAAATTAAATCAAAATCAAATAAAAATTTAATCAAATTAAACTCAACTAAGTACTTAAACGCGAACTGCAGTAGACACGGGACATAAGAAATCAAAGAATGTAGGTGTTCAACTAACACTAGAGCCGTGGTATACAGTTTCTATAAGTACTTAACTGGTTTTTAATTGACATAGGTAGCGCAATTGAAATGCCACGACGTTAGTAAACACAGAATATTATCTTAGCAATATTTTCACAAACCTGCGCGAATTCGTTGCTGTTTGCTCACTACAAACAAGTACCTGGTTACGTATTCACCCTTAAAATATAGTCGGTTTATAAATGAAACCTTCCATGGACTGAATCAGGTTCGACATAGATGCATAAAAAAAACTGAACTCCTTAATGGTAACCACTTTCATTTTAAAAATTAACCTTTGTCACACACCTTTAAATTAATTAATTATTTCTTATCACAGCGAGGAGTCTGCATCACTTCGGCTCTGCCGGCAAACTGAATTCAAGATTCAAGGGCAGTGATATAACATCAGGGCATCGAACCAACTCCAACACAAGCAAAAATGAACCTTACTGCCTTGCATCACGGAAATAATGGCTTCCAAACAGCTACTGGAATTTAAATTATGTCAATCATATCATTAGAGAACAGGGGGCCTAAAAAGGCCACTTTGGCAGAATCATAAAAGGATAACATTATGAATTATATTGGACAGTTAACTGTTGAGTTAATCATATCAAATCCCATTGGTACTTAAAAGATTTTTCAGTTATTTTTTTTGTCTGTGCTAAAATACCAATCAATCCAATCCAAATCCAATCCCAATCTCTTTGATTATACCTACGTAGTGCAGCGAAAAAAAGAAATATGTACATGGACTGTCTTCGCCATATTATATGATTCATAATGTTATGCTTTTATGATTCTGCCAAAGTGGCCTTTTTAGGCCCCCTGACTACATTTGAAGCACACTGCCAAATCAAATGTTATCAACTAAAATAACTAAAGATTACGTTTGTCTTTATCTTTTAATACTATAGTATTAAAAAATATTTACCGGCTTAAACCCAAGCCGGTAAAACGTAAATGACACATTGATTGTTGCTAAGCCTAATACAATGTTACAGACGAATTCAACAATGGTACGTATGTAGATACCTACATGTACAGACATCATTACTATTCATTACTTTCCAGCAAAATTATAATAGACACTTGCGACGTACACAGAATACACAATTAAAATGTGCCTGGGTCTCGACTTTGCTTTCTAGGACAGCATACTCAGCCTTGAACCTATGTTTCCATTGTTGGCATTTGTTGGGATAGAGGCCTCCTCTCGGCCATAATCCACCACGCGAACCCAGTGCGAGTTGGTAGTATTCACATGTCTTCAAATTCTTGGTTCTAGGACATGCCGGTTTCTAGTACAGGGGGGGCCTAAAAAGGCCACTTTGGCGAATCATAAGAGGATAACGTTATGAATCAAAATATGGCGAAGACAGTCCGCGTTTTTCTTTTTTTCGCTGCACTATGTAGGTATAATCAAAGAGATAGGGATTGGATTTAGATTGGACTGATTAGTATTTTTGCACAGACAAAAAAACATAACTGAAAAATCCTTCAATGGGATTTGATTCGATTAACTTAACAGTTAACTGTCCATTACGATTCATAATGTTATCCTTTTATGATTCGCCAAAGTGATCTTTTTAGGCCCCCAGATAGAGATTTAATTCATCAATTATTTAATCGTCAATTAACAAGGGATGTTGTTGTTGATTGTACCTATTTGGTAGCTAGCATACTCGAATCTAGTCTGAGAAATTCACTATTTCTGCCGGTAGACAGAGTACAGTACCCGGCGATAAATATTGCACATCGACCTTTGGAAAGAGACAATCGGCTAATTTCGGCTTCGTAGAGCGTTATCTCTGTCGCACGAAATACAAACAGAGTGCGGTATCTATTAGGAGCTGTTAAAACAATTATGATTTGCTTCTTTTGATAATTAATATAATATAATTTTTATTCTTTGTATAAAATACAAAAAAAGGTAAAGGTCGATGTGCAATATTTATCGCCGGGTACTGTAGTTTAGTTACGGTACGCCGGGTACGGTACTGTACCTACTTTAGTTAGAAAGGTGCCAGTGTATTGTAGGCAAATGAGACATTTCAGCTTTGTCTCTCGGTTGGCAAGGCAACCTGCCAGTCGATTCTTAGGTGAACCTATGTTTTCACGGTGAGATTTTTACAAAACAAAACTCACTTCAGTGAGTTTTGTTTTTGCTAGGAATTAACACAGCTCACTCCGCGCTCACTTCACCTAAATTTTCACGGTGAGATGGTTACAGAATCGCACTGCAGGCTCTGGTATTGCAGGGTGCTTACTCTTCAATTTAATTCCGATAGATCGACATTGGAATTGTGACGTTTCGTACTCTTGAGTTCGATGCTAGCGCCAAATGATTTTTAGATTGGGTGTCCATTTTGGAAAACTACGTGGAATTGGGTTCGGGCTTGGCGTGGGGTAATTGTTGATAATATTGTTTTCAAAAGTACCGAATCACGTGACTGTAAAATTAACATTGGAATCATATTGGTAGGTATCTCATTGGAATTAAAATTAGTTTGGAGAGTATGCCCCCAGATTGCAACAGCATATGACAGTGACTTCCTATCAAGTGGGCTGTTGTGCCGCATGTTAGCCACCCAAAGGCAAAATCTAACATAGAAAAAGGATTGATGATGATTAATTTTATTATTTATTACTAGCTTCCGCCCGCGAGGTATGTCGATAAAAACTATCCTATGTCCTTCCCCGGGATGCAATCTATTTCTCTGCCAAATTTTATCAAAATCTGTTCAGTGGTTTAGGCGTGAAAAGGTAACACACAGACAGACAGAGTTACTTTCGAATTTATAATATGGATTTGTCATCAATATCCCACTGATGCTGGGCAAAGGCCTCTCCCCCTCTTTCTGTTCAGAGCTGCCAAGTATCAATCTTTACAAAAAGAGAAAAATTTGATTAATTTTGATTTACCTTTATTATTTTCATTAGATTATTCCATACGATTAGAAATCTCATTCGCAACCCAATCTCAGTTTATTGTCAATTGTACGTTATCTAAGATTATGAAAAAATATCGTCACATATCATGAAGATAAGGGTTTTGGGCAGAATAAAATGTCACACCTTGGCAATGAATAAATTTAATATCACACAATTCATATCATGAATTTAAACCATATCCACCCAACCTAACTAAAATATGTATTTAGGTACACATATATCACTACTTTCCTTTGAAAATAATCAACAGAAATACAACCAAGTAGAATGCTGATTAGGAAATTCATCACAAAAAAAACAAGTCACCACAATATTGCGATATTTTTTTATCACAATTTACTTTTTGATGAGGCCTCATGTTTAACAGGTATCACAGTATCTTTCTTTATCACAGGCACTCTTGGGACTGAGACTATCAGCAAGCCGTCTGGAGTCAACCTTGACTGAACCTCCTGAATCCGGCAGCCCTCAGGAACTTGAAACCTCCTCATGAACTGCCGAGCAATAAAACCATAATCGTCCTGTTTCTCTTCATGCTTTCCCTCAACCACGATAAACTCGTCAGCTGTCTTCACAGAAATCTCTTCCGGGGCATAGTCCTTCACATGTATGCGTATTTCATACTTGTCATCTTCCTTTTTCACGAGATTTTCTTGCTGCCAAGGTAAGCCCTCTAACCAATCTATTGATCGTAGTAGCGTGTCGTCTCCAAATATTGGAGGTGTGAATATCGTTGGTAGCTGAAGCATTACGTCGAATTATTCTAGAATTGTCATGAATTAACACACTGATCACTACGCTTAAGTTACGTTACGCTAACGCGCGGGTTAACCTAATTTCCGATTGTGACTAAACCTGTTTTGTTTGTTAGTTTGTAAGCGTTAAATGTAGATGGCACTTTTTACTGTTTGGCAACCACTTGTTGCGTGGATAGAATTTTTACAGAACGGCGCCAAAATCAAGCGTGATTAGGTTTCCAAACTAAGATTTTGGCCATTTGATTTCCATGCTTTCCTTCACCTAAAGAGCCTTTAAGCGATTAAATTCATTGCCTGGCTACAAGGGTGACGGTAAGTTACCTCATTTATAATGGTCATAATTCACTAGACGGTTGATAAAGTCTAGCATGAATGCATCACGAATGGTAAATCATTCTAAACACAACCCGTTAATACGTTTTACGCCTCATTTGGAATAAGCATAATTATCGTGTATAAAGTCCTGGGTCCCCGATCTTAGAAGAAGTTGTTGTTTTTCTAATCAGGTAGCTAAGGTTCACATGACTTGTGACATAAAAACAGAATCCCGGATCGTGATAAATAGGGCAGTTGTTCCACTGACCCCCCTTCGGTTATCGCTTGTCAATCCATGTTGGTATTTAGTTCGTGAAAGTTAAACCTAGATGTCGCTTTCGAAAGGATTGTCAGCAATGAACATATTTACTCAGTCACATCCTCACATTTGACAATTTTCTCAGACAACTTTTAATGTTCTCAGATCAATCCATAATGGATTAATCAAAATAATATTTCACGTTATAAGGTATGTTCAAAATGTTCAAATAACGCATTTATGAAATATAAGTATTGATTTTTTTAATACTATTTACCCCCAACTCTTTTTCCTGGTAGGTATACAGGTTATGTTTTTGTTTTGCATCCTTTGTACATGGACCTATTATAGGTCCATGCCTTTGTATATCTTGCCATGCTCAAACTACGCTGTCATATTAACCTTTCGAATACTTTGCCGGAACGTGGATCCACACGAGACACAGTGGCTTTTTAATTGTTTCTGTAATTACGGCATTCAACCGTTTAAGTACCATCGGCAATAGAACTCAAATTCTTTATATAAACTTTATTGTACACTTGAAAAATCATTACTAACAAAAAAAACAGTATAAAACAGCTACGTACAGTGGGTGCCCTTATTTCGATGGCAGCTACAAATTGGAAATATTTTTTAGGGATTCTATAGCTTGCGCTTACATTTTGCTGGTAGTAGAATAAACTGGAACTTACCGGTCTGCGATGGTTTCTGCTTATTCAATCATCCTGTACCAACTAGGACACTGCCAGGCAGAAGTCTTCCCCAGTGAATCCCACATCTCCCTTCACTTCCTTTCTTCTGGCCATTGATCAATCCAAAGAATTTCGCCGCGCCATAGCTTCCAAGGTCTGTCTCGAAGACTAACCGAGGCACTGACGCCGATCATTAAGAGTAGAGAATTTATAAAACAAATCAATTTATTCAGATATCTATAGCAGTTGTCAAAATATTATGATAGATAACTGTTGATATCCCTGAACTTTATTGCATAATCAATGTTACAGAGCTGATAACTGTACCGTAAAATGCTACAACTTTGCCTGGATTTTGACGTTTTTTGTTAGTATCTCTGAACCTATTTATTATTACGGCTTTTAAAGACTTTCAGGTGGAAAACAGACCTTATGCCTTGCCAGGTAGAATCCAAATCTATTTAAATGATGCCGTTATTCAGAATTACGAACACTCAAAGTCGTAGGCAAAGTTGTAGGTAAAATACACAACTTTGCCTAGAAGGATATCTCAATAGATATATTGCTGATCTTTTTTAATATTTTTTTCCATGTAAATGAGACACCGTGCTCAACCCCGGCAGTTAGATTATTGCCATGACGGTAATATATATATTTTTACTGCTAATAGGCAATATTGTAGCAGGTACCAGAAACTTTTCATACAAAAATGTCGTTGACTCTAGGGTTGTCCCAAAAAATACGGGTTATTTTCTTAAACTTTTATTCACTTTGTAAAAAAAATTAACAAATTCTAAAAATCACAAATGTAATGCTTTTTAGCAATGCTGGCTTGTGATTACTATTAATTAACATAAAAATATTTTTTTAATAAAATTGCTTTACTAGCTGTAATATTCACTACATCTGCGATGTGGGCTTCTTCCTCAGTTGTCAACTCTGTAGATCAACCAGATGGTTTGTTATGCATGTTTTTTGATTAATCAAAAATGGTCCGACGCGGGATTGCAAATTGCTGTTCCGCTTCGTATGACGAAATTAATTTTTTTTCGTACGAGATCTGCAGCAACTTCTAATATTTCTACAGAGTAGGTTATCGGCATAACTACGAGCTCCTGGTTTTCTCTTGCTTCGTTATGTATTATTCGGCATTTTTGCATATAACTGCAATAGAATTAAGACTTACATACTTATATACAAAATCACGCCGAATACCAAAGGGTTAGGCAGAGATACACCTCTGCCTCACCCTTACAGGCGATCAAAAACGTAATTGTCGAAATAAAAACAAAGAATGTTTTATTGACATAAAAAAGATGTAACATTTTCTATTAAAGCCCTAACTACTGAGCTAGGTGATACCTGTGTTACAGGAGTCAGTGTCTTCACCCGTTTTCGGAACATTAAGAATTTATGCAATAAAATTAAAATATCGTAAAACAAAGGGAATTTAGTGCATGCAAGCTCTTGAGTTTCGATTTAACCGGGTTCCAAGCTGTGCAAATTTCATGCAAATATGACATTTATATAGTAAAAATATATCAATATTAAAATCCGACTAGTGACAACCCTAGACCCAGGTAAAGTTGTGTCACTCAAGTTTCCAAAACAGTGCACAACATTGCCTACTAAGTTATTTTAATGAAATCGTGTCCTTTTAATAAAAATATCAAGCAATATGGAAAGTAGATAGTATTTTCTTACCCTGGAATGTTATAACTGCACGAAAACACCTTTTCTTTAGCTAAAACTTCAAAAGTTACGCGACACTAAAAATTTTCACCTACTCCCACCGCTGTTTGTCGCACAACTGACAGAGTAACAATGAAGTTATCATTACAAAAAATGAAAAACATGTTGCCCTAATAATGTAAAAACAATACCAAATGGTAGAAAATACGAAAAAACTAAGCAAACGCGAAATATCGCAATTGAAACGAAATAGGCAAACTTGGGCTTAGTTGGCAAAGTTGCAGCGTTTTACGGTACCTATACTTACTATGGTTTAATTTTATAGTTGCACCAAAAATGTCGTCAAAGAAAATAGCTGTGGTTACTGGAGCAAATAAAGGACTCGGATTCTCAATAGTTAAAAAACTTTGTGAACAATATGATGGGAGGGTCTATTTAACGTCGCGAGACGAAAATAGAGGAAGAAAAGCGTGTGAAGAATTAGAAAAATTAGGACTCATTCCTATTTTTCATCAACTTGACGTCACAGATACCGAAAGTGTTAAAACCTTTGTACAGCACATCAGTGATGCAAATGAAGACGTGGACATTCTCATCAACAATGCTGGAATTCTTTTTTTGAAAGACGCGCCAGAACCAAAAACTCTCCAAGCGGAACAAACAGTATCCATAAATTTCACGGCATTGGTTGATTTTACGGAAGCCATCTTGCCATTGGTGAAAAGTGGCGCGAAAATCGTGAATATCACCAGTTCGTCTGCTCATTTATCTAGAATACCTTCTAAAGAGTTGAGGAAGGAATTCAGTTCGGAGACTTTGACTTTGCAAGAACTTAAGAGTTTGATTAGCAGTTATGTTGAAGATGTGGAGCAGGACCTAGAAGTAAATAAAGGATGGGGCGATTCTCCGTACGTTGTTTCGAAGGTTGCAGTCAACGCCTATACTTTTATGTTGCATCGAAGATTATCGCCGAAAGGTACTTGCATCTTTATTATAACACTAGCCGACCCGACAAACGTCCCAATAAATACAGAAATCCCAAAGAACTTTCCCCAATCCTGCAATTATAATTATGGACAACCTTTCCAATCTTTCTTTGGTCAGTGGGTCGTCTTAGGGGCGGAGCCGTAAAAACCGGTATCCGATGTTTGACAAAAATTTGTATTAAAAAAATACCCAAAATCTATCCAAACGTTCTGAAGTGATGCGCTTACCAACGAACAGCATTTCATGTTTATATATAGATTTACAAATAATTCCGGATTAAAATTCCGAGATTTTTATTTTGTGCAAAGAAATATCGTTGTCCTATTTAGGCAAAGCCAACGTATAACAATTTTTCTCCGACTGCGGCCAGATCCAAAGGACGGTAACGCTTTTATATGTCCATAACGCTGCGTATGCGCATGAAGGTGAGCACGTCTGATTGATGTACAGTGCGTGCCACGTAAGAAGAGACTTGACCCCGCCACCCCCGCCTCTTTCCGCCGCCCTGATGACGCCCGGTGCGGGACGTGGACCGGGCGTCATCGGGGCGGCGGAGAGGCGGGGAGGCGGGGTCAAGTCTCTTCTTACGTGGCACGCACTGTACACGCCTGTCTGAAATGTGCTTTCTATCCCACACAAACAAAACTATACAAAATCTTTACCCGACTACGGAGAAACCAAAAGGAGAGTAATGATTTAATCTTATTTCAGGTATAACAGTAAACTGCGTGCATCCAGGGTATGTGATGTCGGACATGACCCGCGGAGGTGGGTCAATAACCCCGGATGACGCAGCGACCTTGCCGACAAAACTAGCCCTAGAACCTTGCGGCGCAGGCCTATACGTATGGCACAATGGGAAAGAAGTGCCATGGGACGGACCGGATCCCCGGGTGTATAATGATGGACTAAACTTAAGGCGAAAGCGCCAGGGTAGCCCGCGAAATTCGATTTTTTTTAGGTTTTTTGCAATTTGATGGTCAGTATTAAGTTGTACTTTTATTAATATATGATTCGCGGCCGTAACAAATATGTATTTACAGAATTTTATTATAATCATTAAAGCCATCAACACAACTTTCTAAGACCACGTAAGTCCAAAGAATAACTGTTTCATGGAATCATCATTCTTTGGACTTACGTGGTCTTAGAGAGTTGTGTTGATGACTTTAATGATTATAATTCTGTAAATACATATTTTTTACGGCCGCGAATCATATTTTGATCGACGTATAACTTAATAAGCGCTTAGGTAGCTCGTGAAATTCATTTTCGGTTTTTTGCTATTTGCTGGTCAGTATTAAGTTGTACGTTTAATAAAATATGATTCGCGACCGTAACAAATATGTATAAATTACAGAATTTCATTATAATCATTAGAATTAGTAACACAGCTTGCTAAGTTAGTATAATCCTAAAATGTCAAGATTTCATGAAATAGTCATTCAGTAGGATCACTTGGTCTTAGAAAGTTGTGTTGATGACTTTTATTGTTATAATTCTGTAAATATATACATATTTGTTACGGTCGCGAATCATATTTTAATCAACGTACAATTTAATACTGACCAGAAAATTGTAAAAAACGTAAAAAAATTGAATTTTGCGGGCTACCACAGACTAACCTGCTCCTGCCTGATGCCACAAATAATTTTATTCATCCATGCTGATACGGGCCCAAGTAGGAAAGGCAAAACTGGAGTCTTTCTACATGTCCGTGACTACCGCAGGACCACCAACGCCAATCGCTTCCATATTTGGTAAATAATTAGTGCTCAATTGGTACTAATTAGTACTCGAACAACAAAATTGGTACCCTAGTAGTTTTCGAGAAAATCGACTTTGAAGGTGGTCCTGCGGTAGTCACGATCCCTTCAGCAGGACCACCATGAGCGACGAAAAAGGGCCCACGCTACAGCTATTCTAAGTATACAAATAATTAGTACCCATAAATGTGATATATTTCGTAAAAAAAAACAGAACTGTAACATTTGTATTTACCGAGAAATCAACGATGATAACTTTCTCGAAATTGTTCAGCAGGACCACGATTTTGAATGTTGATTCCAAGTTAGAGAAGCTTGTCGCTTTCCTCAAACCTACATAGAAAATTAGTACCCTGTAAGATAAAATTAGTACCCAAAATTCAAAACTAATGCTCCAGTAGTTTACGAGATATACCATGCCATTGGTGGGGTGGCGGTAGTCACGGTGCCAAATTTTCATTTCAAGATTTCCCTATTAAAAACTCTGTGATTTCTTCCCAAATTTTTACAAAAATTAGTACTCCTAAAGAAGTTAAAGCGACTAAAAATCCAGATTCCTAAGTGATGTATTTTAAGAGAAATTAGCTTTCATTACTTTTCCATACTAAATCTCCGCGTATAACCCGACCAAATTTAGTTGTCAATAGTATTGAGCTGTTTAAGAGATGTACACTCGTGCACATAAATTTATGGATGTCGGAATAGTATTAACATTCAATATCTAAATTTTTATACAAACTGAACTTTAATACTTAATAAGAAAAAAAAAATAACTTATCGCTACCCATCGCCTGTGATACCTTTGTTATTGACGTGGGCGGGTAGGTAAGTATTCGAATAATTATTTTTCTGTAGGTATTGTAAGTAGGTACTTCCTTCTGTATTTTTGTAAATGAATATCATTATCGAGCGATAGGCATTTCTTTCCTAATATGTAATTTACCGTTGCTGCAAGCAGTCAGTACCTAAGTATTAAAAACCTTATTTACTATGTTGCTAATAACGTAAGTATAAAAGGATTACATAAGTAATAGGTATGTATTTTTTCAGTACCTAAAGTTTTTAATTAAATTTCCAATTTTATCAAATTTCCACTGACATATCTGTGGACCTTGCGTGTATTTTTAGTTACCTATTCAATACATACCCACTTTGTTAAAGCTAGATTATGAAAAGTAGATAAAACACATTTATTAATCGAATAAGTTTTATTAATTATAAATCACAGTTCGATAACAATTTGTAAAATCAGTAAAATTTTAAGCACTTAAAACATACACAACAATATAAAATGTGCACTTAAGTTTAGTATCACTAATCAATCAATTAAATTGGACTATTAAGATAGGCCTACTAGGTATTGACTAAGGCGATACTGCAATTAAATTTTATCGATGTACAAAAACAAGTAAAAACAGTCTTAAGAGCGTTTATACTGAAAGTGGGCAACGTCGCAAATAGCTGTCAAATATTTCGCTGTTTAGATTAATTTGTCAATATTACTGTATGAAAATAAGAAATATGGCTAACTAATGAACTAGAATATTGATTATGAAATGCAATAATTAATATCGTAACACCGAATATTTAGCTTTAGATGTAAAAAAAGTATTTGGAAACTTTACAAATGCCTTTTTTACACCTAAAACGGTTACAAAATCAAATTCAGTGTTTTAATTGCAATTCATTATTAATATTCTAGTTCATTAGTTAGCCATATTTCTTATTTTACAGGGAAATATTTGACAGCTTTTTGCGACGTTGCCCACTTTCTGTATACGCGCTCTTAACGTATTTAATGAAACCGTTTAGTGCCGAGTCCGTACAGCTACATATTTGAAGTTTTCTCAACATTTTGTCCATCCATCGATTTTAGTAGTTATGTATTATAAGTAAATTAATTATAAACTTACCATACAGTCTCAATTATGAAGAGTAGATGATTTTACTCCAATCCAAGTTTAATCTGAAAATAAGAATACGTTACTATTTTAAATACATACTTCTAAGTACAATATACAGTACATAATAATTATTTTGAGTATTTAATAAATATAGTTATTTTTATTACATGCACGGTATCTAGGTATACTTACATAAGATTAGTCAAAAAACGTGAGTCAAGACGCGTTCAAACGGAGATCAACTGGCTTTATGTTACAATTCACACAAAGTAATTACATATGTATATTCGTAATGATTTTGATTCAAAATCATACGTGAAAACGTTTTGGACCATAGACAAGAAAAATCTTGTCTATGGTCCAAAACTTTTTTTTTGTGGCATGGCGCGCAGGTTATTAGTTTAATACCGAAGTAAAGCAAGCGAAGCATGTCGTGGATTGAGTTCTTTTTTATTCTTTTATGGTTTCAAGATTTTTTTTAGTTAGAGAAATAAATGTATGCAATTTCAAAAACGTCACGCGTCTCAATATTTACAGGTTTCAGAAAATGATATAATTAATAATGATTTCCTGAGGAACTATAATATTTATTTTA
Source organism: Luperina nickerlii (assembly GCA_963855955.1). Classification (NCBI taxonomy): domain Eukaryota; kingdom Metazoa; phylum Arthropoda; class Insecta; order Lepidoptera; family Noctuidae; genus Luperina; species Luperina nickerlii. Next base: position 7,805,973 of record OY979687.1, on the reverse strand, counting down.
AAAAAAAGTTTCTTTTTAGGGCCAATTAGCAATCGAAATTTACAGAAATATTTCGATGTTAACGATATTAAAAGTTGATTTAGTAGATATTTTAAATAGGTATATGTGCTTGTCGAACATAATAAGTACATAATTAGTACACATTGATATGAAAACACTAAAATATGCGTGATGTGCCCTTTGCAATGCATATTATTCAAATATAAAGGTACCTATTACTTACTTTTAGGTTTGTAATCTATTTATACTTACGTTATTAGCAACATGGTAAATTAGGTTTTTAATAATTAGGTAGGTACTTAGGTACTGCTTGCAGCAACGGTAAATTAGTAGGAAAGAAATGCCTATCGCTCGTTAATGATATTCATTTACAAAAATACAGAAGGAAGTGCCTACTTACAATACCTACAGAAAAATAATTATTCGAGTACACCTACCTGCTCACGTCAATAACAAAGGTATCACAGGCCATGGGTAGCGATAGGTTATTTTTTTTCTTAATATGTACCTAGATACACAGTTTGTATAAAAATTTAGATATTGAACTGTTTTTAATACTATTCTGACATGCATAAATTTATGTGCACGAGTGTACATCTCTCTTAAACAGCTCAATGCCACCATTGGTGCCGATTCCCTTGTTCACAAACTAAACTAAATTTAAGTTCAGTGCATCCTCAGTGCATCTATTTCATTAAGAAAAGGACAAAAGACAAGTTTTAGTTTAGTCCTATCAAATTAATCAGCGTTTGACGTAAATTGACGTAACTAAAAACATGCCTACTAAAGGCAAACAAGTTTAGGACGTGATTAAAAACATGCCTACTAAAGGCATGTTTTTAATCACGTCCTAAACTTGTACTGAGTAGTGTCAGGCGCTGATTACTTTGAAAGGACTAAACTAAAATTTATTGTCTGTCCTTTTCATAATAAAACAGAAAGATAAAGATGCACTGAACTCAAATTTAGTTTAGTTTGTGAACAAGGGAATTGGCACCATTGACAACTTAATTTGGTCGGGTTATACGCGGAGATTTAGTATGGAAAAGTAATGAAAGCTAATTTCTCTTAAAATACAACACTTAGGAATCTGGATTTTTAGTCGCTTTAACTTCTTTAGGAGTACTAATTTTTGTAAAAATTTGGGAAGAAATCACAGAGTTTTTAATAGGGAAATCTTGAAATGAAAATTTGGCACCGTGACTACCGCCACCCCACCAATGGCATGGTATATCTCGTAAACTACTGGAGTATTAGTTTTGAATTTTGGGTACTAATTTTATCTTACAGGGTACTAATTTTCTATGTAGGTTTGAGGAAAGCGACAAGCTTCTCTAACTTGGAATCAACATTCAAAATCGTGGTCCTGCTGAACAATTTCGAGAAAGTTATCATCGTTGATTTCTCGGTAAATACAAATGTTACAGTTCTGTTTTTTTTTTACGAAATATATCACATTTATGGGTACTAATTATTTGTATACTTAGAATAGCTGTAGCGTGGGCCCTTTTTCGTCGCTCATGGTGGTCCTGCTGAAGGGATCGTGACTATCGCAGGACCACCTTCAAAGTCGATTTTCTCGAAAACTACTAGGGTACCAATTTTGTTGTTCGAGTACTAATTAGTACCAATTGAGCACTAATTATTGACCAAATATGGAAGCGATTGGCGTTGGTGGTCCTGCGGTAGTCACGGACGTCTTTCTACGGTGACATTGAACTGTGGAATAGTCGAAAAAACAGTTGTAATGAGTAAGGATTTCTTATTCATTTTATGTCTTATTTAGACAGCAACAGAAAATATGAAAATATCTGCAGAGTATAGGGGGTTTGGAACTTCAGGTTTTTTAACTATATCTTCTTAGATGTTATCTCGAGGCTGTAATCTAATGGATTAAAAACACCTGATCGTGAAGACAGAACTAAAAAAAAGATATTTTAATTTTTATTAAACACCTGTTGAATGAACTATTTTCGTCGTCGATGCAACTCTTCGTTTTATCGTTTTCTGTTTTGAATGATAAGGTATGTCATTAAAAGAGTGAATGTATAATTTCTTGCTTTAATATATGATCTTTCTCATGGTTAATGGCTCAATAAGGTACAAATGGAACAGCGAGTTATTGGCATCTCATTTTAATATAGAAAATATAATCTGTCATAACAGGGATATGATTTTAGTAAATATATAATATATAACGAATGAATATACATATATTACGCTCAGCGAAGCGCAGTAAAGAACGAAAAAATAATTCACTCTAAGAAATATGATAAATCATCACAGGGGAGCGAGTCGAGACCGAACGAAAATAAATAAATCAAACTTTTTTAAATAAAACAAATAGGTTAATTTATTTAACAAATTCCTTTGTTATCATATTTCTCTCGTTAAAATATGCTCTTTCTTAATACAAAGATTTTTCGATCACATCACCAACGGAAAGAAACAATAATATTACTGAATAGAAAATATAATATCCGCCGTTGAGGACCAGTCGAATTGCACGTGTGGGGTCTACTTCGCGTCGATGCACTCTGCGGGGTGCTGCGCCGGCTTGGCGGGCGCGAAGCCGGGCGGCAGCGGGATGCCGGCGTAGCCCACACCCCAGCCCAGCTTCTGGCCCCAGCCCGAGCCCGCGCCGCCCATGTTGCTCATGCTGCCCAGGCCGCCCATGCCCGTGTTGCCCGCGTGCAGCTTGACGCCGTTGGGCTGCACGCTGAGCTGGTTGAACCGCGCGAACAGCTCCTGTTGCTGCTGGCTGAGCGACGCGTTGCTGTTGCTGTTCGTCGCGTTGCTGACGCCCACGTTCTTCCCGAAGTTCACCGATGTCGACATTATCGCGGGGTCCATCTGAGTCCAGTCTGAGAACATGGCGCTATTTGAGTTATAACCTGAAAAGGACACAATGCGACGTAAGGACAACTGTTTCTTGGTTATAACAGAAATGTCCTGACTAGTTTCTAGCTAAGTCATCGTCGAGCATTGTGGCTCGTTGGGGTATATAACAAACAAGCATAAGGAAATAATAAAGGGGGTGGCAGTATCCACTACTGAGCTGATAACATACTGAAACCACCAATCTTACCAAGATAAATAAACGTGTAGGCAGTAAAATGTATCATTATAAATTTAAAAATAAATAAACGTGGCAGCAGTAAATATACATAGATAACTAAATACTGCGATCATAATCCCGCTAGGCCACCATGATGGCCCCTCCTCCTCTCCTTTCTCCTTCTCAAAAAAGGAGTCCCTTTTCGAGAATGTTGTATTGATAAACTTTATATTAGGTTCGCGGCAGAAAATATGGCTCATCGAGCTTCAGAAAAACTGTGGAGTGTCATTTATGTGTAATTCTCTTTCAAAGCACAATTTGTCATATCTATGGCCGGGTACAGTTAGAGATGTTAAAATTTCACGAACGCGCGTCAATCATATCAATTGGTACTTTATTTCAACGACATAAGAATCACATGACGCGCGCTCGTTCTACTAAGTTGTAATAAGAAATTATAATTACTTTGATGGTGTGTCTGTTGTGGGCGGGGGGGCTGTCCTAAACCGAACGCGTTCATATGACTGAAGCCGGGCGGGGCGAGGCGGGAGCGGCGGACACGGTCCATATTGTCGCTGGAATATAAGAAATACACGTATTTTATTAGACAAAATGGTATTTGTTGCTTATGGGTTGGTCATATAGGCTAAATTCAAAGTCAGTTTCACTTTACCTATTAGACTCGAGCATTTGTAGACAAATAACATGAACATCGTAGCATTTCGGATTTTCATCTCTTAATACTACATCAGCTGATATATCTACACGACCATCCGCTTAGCGATAGCCTGTCCTTAATTATTTGACCATCCATAATTCCATACTAATATTATAAATTCTGAAGTACCGCTGTTTGAATGTTAAGTACCTTTTTTCATGCCTTAACCACTGAATGGATTGCAATAAAAGGCAAGGAGATTGACGGCATTTTGGGAAAGGACATAGGCTACTTTTTGTCCCGGTAGCACGTTTCCATAGGATAATTTCCGATTATACGCGGGCGAAGCCGCAGGCAGAAGCTAGTTTAATAATTATATAACACGAGGTATACCAAGCTTCTAAAATGAACAGCACATTGATCTTGCTTTGCTAAGAATAATGAAATCCACTGTCGTAACTGTCACAAACTCAATGGGTTTACAACTATAGAGTAGAACAAAGAAATATCAAATATCATAAATTCCACTATGATTATATTTGCAACCAGCCGCTTGCACAACCAATCACTAAATACGTTTAACGCTAAACGTAGGTTATACGGGCTGGTGTCCGCAAATCCACATCAATGCGCGTATTTTGCGTACAGGTAGTTCCCTACCTGTACGCAAAATACGCGCATTGATCGATTATTCAATCCACCCCAGCTATAACTTGATGTTACTGACCGTCCCACATTCCCATGGAAAGTACCTGGGTTACCGAAGTACATAGCCCTGCGGTGTTATTCTGTAAAAATCTCACCGTGAAAACTTAGGTGAAGCGAGCGTGGAGTGAGCTGTCAATAGTGTCAATTCCTAGCAAAAGTAAGTTTTCCGGTGTGATTTTTAGAGAATCGACCGGCTGTACGTGGCGATCACCGGGCAGTTTAGAAGCACATGACGCTAAACGTATTTAATACGTCACTCTGTCTCGGTCATCTTCAAACGATAGACAGAAAAGTATGTAAAATTCGTTCAGCGCTAAACATTTTGTAGTGGTTTTTGGGTCCGCTTGCAACAACGACCATCGACAAGTTTCTCGAACTGCTGTTATTAGCATAACCAGCCTATGATGTTCCCACTGCTGGGACACAGGCCAGGCCTCCTCTGTTCGAGAGGGAGTGGGCTGTAATCTACCACGCGGGCCCAGTGCGGGTTGGTAGATGTCACATGTCTACGAATTTTTGGTCCTAAGACACTCCGGTTTCCTCACGATGTTTTTCCTTCACCGTTTTGTGAGCAGTAGTGATAAAATGATTTACACAAAGTCAAGCGCTTGCCTGGGTTGGAACCCACGACCTACAACTTGTAATCGGGGCCGTTATCACTGAGCCACCACTGCTCTCTGCTATGATTGGTTGGATGAACAACAGCTAATAGCAGCAGTTTACGAGCGCTTGACAAATTCTCACATAAATTTTGCCATTTTCGTTCGAGAAACTGTCCCTATGTATACGGCAGTTTCGACTTACCCGCTAGAAACTGTGTTTTGCATCATTTCTGTCTCCATAAGTTCTGCGAACGCCTTCTGTGTTTCCTTGAAGGGGTCGAAGTCTAGGTCATCGTCGCCGTCACCGGCTGCGCGACCGCCATTGCCTTCATTACCGCGTATATTGTTCATTCTGGAAGTTTTATTATAGTTGTAACAATAAAATACACACTCGAGGGATGGGAACACACTAAATAGTCTAGATTGTGGGGTTAAATGGGACCTTATTGGAGGTGTTCATCAGAAAGTTCAGGTGCGTAGTAATCGCAACCGGCGTGCGTGTGTGATCAGATGTATGAACGTGAATGAAGCGAAAGGAGTATGTAAGGATCGTAGCAGGTGACGTTCGGTAGTTTCTGCCTACCCCCATGGGAAAAAGGTGTGAGCTTATGTATGTATGATCTATGAGGCCCAGAAGCGCTTTATAACCTTTAGGAGCAGCTTGACGCAGGACCCGTTTGTATTATTATGAAACTAGCGACCCGCCCCGGCTTCGCACGGCTGCAATGCTGATACTAAAATAATACACTACAGAAAAACTGTGAACGTTGTATATAAAAACATAGCGGCCCGCTCCGGCTTCGCACCGCCGCAAACGCTACGTCCCGCAATTTTTAAATCTGTAATATCTTCGAAAATATTCACTTAAATCATACGGTGTAAAGGGCCATATAGATCTATATTAAATGAACAATGTATTCAAGGTATTTAATTGGTTAAGGATTAATGCTGTATTGGTTAAAATCGCTTCGAAAATTAGCCATTATTTGTCGTAAAAAGTAAATGACAAAAAAAAGTTATTGTGGGTTATCCATAAGAGATAGACATATAACATCACGGACTTTTCTGTAGACCTTTTCAATGTGTACAATACTTAGTACATTATTTTGATAAAACTCGTAGGGTTCAGCCTGCGTTTGCAATGTAAGCGGAAAAAATGTAATTATTTACGACATCACATTAGAAACCTCAAAAATAACAGTACTTCTCCACTATTTAATGGATGTTATTATACATATAAACCTTCCTCTTGAATCACTCTATCTATTAAAAAAAACCGCATCAAAATCCGTTGCGTAGTTTCAAAGATTTAAGCATACAAAGGGACAAAGGGACATAGGGACATAGGGACAGAGAAAGCGACTTTGTTTTATACTATGTAGTGAAGAGAAATTTAAAATAAAATTATTTCATTTTTGTAAGCGTGTTTAAGATTGTTGAATGTTACGCTGCTTTTGAACACAGGGAAGTGGTGCTATTTTGAATGGCTTTCTGTGTTTGAACCATGACGGTAAAAACTTCAGGATATTTTTGACAGGTAAATTTTGTATTTCTCTCATAAATTATATTCAAAATCATGGTTAACTTTTACATTAATTTTTCGTTGTTGCTTTTAAAGGGTGTACAATGTTGGTTCTACAATAATATTACCTTTGTTTGTGCTGCAACTCCAGGCTCTGCGCGCTGAGCATATTCTGTGGGTAGTGCGCGTGATCTAGGCGTCTGTCATCTGTGCCTCGCTGCAACTGTAGCCTCATCTGTTGTGCCTTGTGAAAGTCTGTGAAGAACTTGTCCATGTTCTCAGCTAGATACCGCACTTCGTTCTGTGGTAAAGATATAAAATTATGTAAAAACGAACATATAACAACATCACATTACGCACGAAGAATTAGGCAGTTGTTTCTGTAGTACAACCATATTTCGGCTTTCAGTTTTCACATTGTTCGCTAACAACTATGCTGCAGACAGATTCCCAAGATGTTCCGATTGGAAATTCAAAATGGTGATCTTCCGAAATTACTTAATAAAGCGATAGATTATCATCTTTTTCTATCACATTGATTGTGAAAATAAGCTAAATAATGAATAAATTATGTATTATATAATATATCTATATTGGTGACCAAGATATAGGCTTACCTAGTTTGGGGCCAATGTAAAATCTCTGTAATCTTTTTTTGAGTAATAAAGTTTTTATTATTTATTTTTTAATAATTATATTAAAAACGTCTGATAAATTAATAATACTCACTGCCGACTGTGGTGTATCGAATCCGTTGACAAGGCCAGTCTGTTGTATCTGTTGTTGATTTTGTTGCAGTAACTGTTGATTGTGCATCATGAATCCGCCCATTGAGTTGCCCATTGAGTTGCCCATCGAGTTGCTCATCGAGTTGCTCATCGAATTGCCCATCGAATTGCCCATCGAGTTGCCCATCGAATTGCCCATTGAGTTGCCCGCCAGAGAACTCGCCGACATTGAACTACCGCCCATGGAATTGTCTACACGCATACCGAACGGTGGAAGCATATTTGGATTTTGATGGAAATTAGCACCTGCACAAAGATTTTAACTATTACACCCGCAACCAACAACACAAGTGAAACATCGTGAAAAGATATACTGCGTTGTTATTATTATTAGTTGGCGAAACTCCATTGAAATTATGGGAAACCAAACGCAAAAAAAAAACAAAAAGAAGGATCATACTTTCAAGTCGAACACGCTCCGTAATTGGGTAACACACCTTCAATCTGGATCATCTTGAAGGATATTATTGCTAATCCGTTGGTTCATATTATGTTTGAAAAATGTGTCAGCTCAACAACGTAAATAACGCAATGAATGTTGTTGAACTGTCAAAATGAAACCCAGTGCTACTGATAGTGTGTTACGCAACTACCCCGAAGGACTCGTCCCATGTGTCGCAAGTAATTACTTGAAATTCTGATATCAGGAAATCACTTTTCAGTCTATGAAGTTTCACCAATGAATAAAGAAATCTGCCGTATAGAACCTTACCTAATATTTCACTAGCTGACTCGAGTCCTATACTAGATTGCATATAGTGTTTCGGCTCGACCATAACATTGTGTTGCCTCGCCAATAATTCATTTTGTCTCATAAGCATTTCACTTTGGCTGCGATCCCTTAACAAGAGTTCCTTTTGATCCATGAGGCCTTGGTTAATTTGGCTAATTTGTCTGTCGTTGGATAAATATGTGAGGGGATCTCTTTCTAGCAAGCCATAGCCGTTTAACATGGGGCTCTTGTGGATTTGGTGGAGGTGATCAAGGCCTGGGAGCAAGCGGCGTGGATTATGCTCTGGTTCAAGAAGACCGTGTTGCTCATCGTCCAATAAAGAGTGGGAAGAACTGTCTAGGAGAGAATGCTTTTCTAGCAACGAGTGTCTTTCCGACTCCAGCTCATCTAGCTCGCTTGACAGGAAACTCTGTGAGTCGTTGTCAAACACTGACGTGTGATTCGTATGTGTGTTACTAAATTGTTTGGTATCTAATATTTCGGTATCGTTATTATTATCATTATTAATACTATTGCTAGACTTTTGTTTGGATTTGTCAGTTTTACTTTTCTTGCTATTTTGGCCGTTTGTGCTATTTGATTCCTTGATTCTTTTGATGTTGCTGTCTGTGTGTGTGTCTTTACTCTGTTTTGTTTGAGCCTGTTGTTGAACCTGTTGCGTGGGACTGGAAGATTCTGATGTGCCGTTTTCTTGTGACTTAACTGGAAATATAATAATTAGCGTATTATTAACTATTCCCTTTCATGTCACAAATAAAATAAGTAGATTAATGTAATTTGTAACCGAGTGGATACGGTAAAGTTGTTTCTAAAACTATTATTATTTATAAAAACAAAGTTATTTATATTATAGAATAAAGCTACAGTTTCCTAGAAGAGCGTTTCCGTCATATACGACTTCATGAAAATCTGTCACTTTCATCTCATCATGATCTGCCTAGCCTTTTCCCAACTATATTGGGGTCGGCTTCCAGTCTAACCAGATGCAGCTGAATAGTATTTTACATGGCGACTGCCTATCTGACCTCCATAACCCAGTTACTGAATAATACCATACCCCTTGGTAAGACTGGTTCTCAGACTTTCGTGCTTCTGACGAACTGTCAAAGATCCTCGAATGACAGCCGGGACCAACGGCTTAACGTGCTTTCCAAGGCACAGTGGGGTCTCGTTATGTAAATATTGTCTTGGTCACCCATCCATAGACCAACCGTGGCAAGCGTAGCTTAACCTGATCGATCGACATGTGTGGCTATTATGATTTAGCCATGGGCTCCTTACAACTCACTTTCAACTGTATTTCACATTAAGGTGACAAAAAAACGCTCTGTATTTGAACATCACGATCGCATTCATCGCGGCACGGAGGAAACCATAGCTTAAGCATTCCAGCGAAGCAATTTTAAATGTGTCCGAATGGAGCACCTGTGCTAATGAAAATAGGAAGACATGTTTATGGTCCGATGGTACCAACAATAACTAAATACATTTATCGCAACACGAATGTATGGATAAAACGTTCGTACTTTCTATTTCTTCGTCAGAGGTTGACAAAACAGAATTATGTCCATAAATGTTTGTTTTCGTTAGTTATTTGTTGATTTGTAGTGCAAGCCAGGCCAAAGAGTCAAAATGTTTACTGGCATCATTTTTCTCACATATTGAAATTTTTTTTTTTTTTGAGCATGCTTTCATAGAAGAGTTGCGCCTAATGTGGAAATTGGAGCTATTTGAGCCCCAAAAATTTCCAAATGTCCCTTATAACAATAATTTTAATGAGATAATAATACAATGCTACTTACCCGTAGACTGTTGTGGTTTGGGACTGGACTGTTTTCTGGCGGGACTATCTGATGGCGGCGACGATCCGAGACTGGGCCACGCCTCCTTACCGCTACCATTGCTGCCAACCCCGTTACTGCTTCCCGCACTGCTCGAACCACTGTTGCCGTTTATAGATTCTTTTTTATTAGATCTGTAAGCGATATCATGTATTCAACTATCGGTTTCGGGGTGTGGGTTTAACGCTAAGGGAAAGTTTTGTGTGGATTGGCTGGCTTTGGAACGATATTTTTGTTTATGGTAATGAAGAACGCAGCCCATCTGATGGAAAGCAAGTTTCTTGGCTGTGGCATACAATAAAATTGGAGCATACAATAAAATTGGAGCATCCAATCATTTGCGTCGTGGTGACGCGCTGAGGTAACCCGCGAAATTCTAATTTACTTACGTTTTTTGCAATTTGCAGGTCAGTGTCTGGTCGTATGTTAAAATATGATTCGCGACCGTAACAAATATGACTTTACAGAATCATTAGAATGACAATACAACTCCTTAAGTTAGAATTGGCCTCAAATGACATGATTTCATGAACCAATAATTCAACAGGATAATATGAACTTCTGTATTGATAACTTTTATGATTATAATTCTATAAATAAATATTTGTTACGGCCGCGAATCATATTTAAATCAACATAAACCTGATACAGAGCCACAAATTGCAAAAAACGTAAGAAAATTTTAATTTCGTGGGTTATCCTGACGCTTTCACCAGGCTACAGGTTTCGACGTCTATAGACATATGCCTAAGACATCGCAGGTGTTCTGAAGAAGCAAAGCCGTTGTCTCATGTGCCTGCTATTATACCTTTCAAACCAGAACACAGCAACGCTGCTTAATGGCACAATTTGTAAAGGTTATTTAATTTTATTCATTAGAGTCTACTACTGGCTGAATGTAGGTGTGTCCCAAATATAGTAATACTTATTTAGCGAGTGTGTTATGACATCAGACAAGGGAAAGTGGAATGTTAGTTAAATTACAGTATGATGTAATGTCGGTTATTCGTTTTACTTTCTATTTGTTTATTATTTATCAATTATCATATTCCACTTTAATGTGTGTGATATTGTTATAATGTACTAGGAGCGCCCCGCGGTTTCACCCGCGTAAGTTTCGACCCCGTGGTAATACCGGGATAAAAACTATCCTATATCCTTTCCCGGGACTCTAACTATCTCTATACCAAATTTCATCTAAATCGGTTCAGCGGTTTAAGCGTGAAGAGGTAACTAACAGACAGACATTAGTATGGATTACGCTAAAATTGACAAAGATTTGGGAAGATATAAAGATAAACCAATCATATAAAATTAAAGTTCCCTCTTTACACTGCGATTTTTCAAAGAGATCTTTTAATCTGCCTACCCTGGGTGTCTAGCCCAGTCCCTCATCTCTCTCATTATGTTTAACCTTGATGAAAGAAAGGCGAGCCTCCATTTACCGTATTCTTTTCATTTATATTTCGTTCGTGTTTTGACCGGATCGAACTTAGGAGTCATAATATTGAATCGTCCAATGCCAACCACTCCGTACAAACAAATCTAGCCCTTAAGGACGAATACAGCTAGTATCTATATTTAAAGAGAAAAGTGTTGTGAAAAAGTGTGTGAAAAATGATTTACAAGGTATTGTGATATTTAAAGGATCCCTGAAAGAATAAACTACTACACATGTTACTGTTTTTTCAGCTGTATACGCCCGTTAAACCTTTCACTAAACGGTACTCACTTAGAAGAATTGACTACGTTTATATGTGATGATGTGACCACTGTAGTTGGTATAAAGTTCGATTGATTACCTGAAATTTTCAGAAAAAAAATATTAGAATTTTCTGGAACATTCCGATGTATCTTTTCTTTGAGAGAAATAATGATACGTACCATCTTTTGAACTGCTTTTTTCTGCATTCGTACTAGAATTACCTGTAAGTTAAATTTCGTAATGCTTTTAGTTAAACGTTCGTAATTTTTAATCAAAGATAGGTTCATATTACATTAACAAGTTTTTGCAAAACATTATAATATGACACGGAGAACAAAAACGGTACAATTATGGTAAACAAGTCAAGATAACTGGTTTTTGTCATGGTGTTAGATTAAGCCTATTATGACGTCATGCAATGAAGTTTATTTTATTTGTTAGGCCGCCTACGAGTTTCCACCAAAACTTGTTTAGCACATGTATGCAAAATCTTTGTGATGCATGTCTATTTAAGTTTCATTTTAAAGGTCAGATTTGGCTTAAAAGGTTTCGGCGGTTTTGCGTTCAGATGCACACACGCATAACGTGAGGCCAGCTAACGCATTCATCATCTGCCTAGCTTTTTCCCAACTATTTTGGGGTCGGCTTCAAGTCTAACTGGATACAGCTGACTACCAGTATTTTATATGGAGCGACTACCTATCTGATCTCCACAATCGAGTTATTGGGTAATACGATACCCTTGGCTTACCTAAGGGTATCGTATTACCCAATAACTGGATTGTCCAAACCAGTTTTAACTGGTTGTCAGACTTTCGGGCTTCTGAAGACTCGTAACGACTATCAAAGATCCACGAAGGACAGCCTAAAGCATTATATTATTAAAAAGATCTCGTAAAAGATACTGCTGAGCTAATATTATTGAATTAGATTCTTTACATCATGCCTCCATGCTTGTTTTTGACTCGGATTTACATTACAGTAACGAGAAATGTCACATACAAAGTTGATACGACAGAGGGGCTTTCCTTTAAACTGCCTATACTAGATACCATTTTCAAACTCTGTACCAAAAATCAATTAAATAGGAGCAGTAGTTTAGTCACAAATGATTTTTGAAGTTTTTGCTACGTTTGAACACGATGTATATTTCCTAACAGCTGATTATCTCATACGCATAGGTCATGCACCTTAAAACGATAATCTGAGTATAAGATACATTGTTGCCGCACAAGTACAACCAAATATTTCACGAAGCAATAAATACACACACACTTGCACTTTCACTATGAGAGTGACAAACATAGCAAAACCCCCGCGCCTTTTTCCCGCGCGTAAAAGGAATAGAAATAGGTCAGTGTGTTGCTATTGTATCCTAGATCCTTGCGAATTTGCTAAAAAAACTTGTTCTTTCAGTGGACAGTGCGCAAGCGTCATCCATTCGGGACGTACGTTACGTAACACGGGAGCCCCGGCGCCGCCGCCGCGCCGTTATGTTTTGTCGAACTCGCTGACAATAATTGTGATTTTGTTTTGTTATTGTGATAGACACTAAATAAGTTTAATCCAGTATTTTTTTTTATTGTGACAGGATACGTAACTTGGGAATATTATTATTTAGTGTTAGTGTTTTTTTTTTTTGTGATTGACTGTTTTTATTGTGATAGGATACGTAATTAAACGTTGGTTGTATGTGTGTGTAAAATTAAAGTGTTCAGCAATGCCTCGTGTAACTTACACGGCGTCAGAATACACTTACATGATTTTAATTTACGGTGAATGCCGTGGAAACACAGATTTAGCTCTGCGAACATACCGAGAAAGGTATGGTGACCGGCGCAATAGCCCTAGGAACGCCGGCACCATACAATTGGCAGTACAAAGATTACGGGAATTAAAGTGCTTAGCGACGGACAGTGATTTAATTAGAAAAATAAATAACAATATTCTCCGTCGGTATAATTTGTGCATTAATATGAATCGAGGACACATCGAGAACTTAAAAATTTTGTGTTTTTGTGTGTGCGCGTACTTTACAACTTACCTAACATAAAAGCCGCGCGAGCGAGCGGTCTAAACCGCCCGCTCCCCGCCCCCCCCCCCCCCCCCCGCCCCCCGCCAAGAGAGATAACACACACACGCGCTCCTGCGCGACTTTGTTACTAGGCATCTAAGGTCAGTCAAATTTATTTATAAAGGGTGGTTGCGTTTCACTCTGACTTTAAGCTATTTAGTTTGTTTGAAAAAAAAAAATCTCATTTTTGGCGCTTTCTATTTTTGTACTGTATCGAATTAATACTATACACGTATAGTATACGTAGTGTAATTTAATGCCCCTCTGTCATATCAACTCTGTATATTATTTATTCGCTAACTATTGCGACTGATTAATGAAATGGATTATGTCATCTCTTGGAATATAAAGAAGCCCTGTTCTATAGAACAGGGCTTCAGGTTCTATAGAACAGGTGACATGTGTCACGCGACGCGTGTTTCACGACTGGTATATATACCAGTCGTGAAACACGCGTCGCGTGACACATGTCACGACGCTAGTCCTTACATACAGATTAGTGGCACACGGACGTAGAGTGTACCACTAATCACAGTTATCACGCTATCAACGAAAGGCACTTACCTGAACTATTGTTGTGTTTGTCATCTGGTTTGTCCCGCTGCGACTGCAACAGTTGGTTGTGAAGCTTTCGCTCGTACACCTGGTGCAGGCCCGCGTGCATCTCTTCCTTCGTGAACGACGCTTTTGAATCACCTAGAAATATACACCATCACCATTATTCAAAACTACGTACAGTACCCGGCGATAAATATTGCACATCGACCTTTGGAAAGAGACAATCGGCTAATTTCGGCTTCGTAGAGCGTTATCTCTGTCGCACGAAATACAAACAGTCCGGTATCTATTAGAAGCTGTTAAAACAATTATGATTTGCTTCTTTTGATAATTATTTTTATTTGTATAAAATACAAAAAAGGTAAAGGTCGATGTGCAATATTTATCGCCGGGTACTGTAGACAGTCACATAATAGCAGCTTCATGTTGAAGATAATGGGACTAGCTTGTCCATTTTAGCCGCAAGCGAAATCGCCAGGTTACATAGCCCACTAAATTAAATTTTTCTTACGTTTTTTTTGCAATTTACAGTATTAGGTTGTATGATGATCAAAATATAATTCGCGACCGTAACAAAATACACCCAATAATCCATACTAATATTATAAATGCGAAAGTGTGTCTGTCTGTCTGTCTGTTTGTTACCTCTTCACGCTTAAAAATTTAGATGAAATTTGGTATAGAGATAATTTGAGTCCCGGGAAAGGACATAGGATAGTTTTTATCCCAATATTTCCACGGGATCAACACTTATACGATCGAAACCGCGAGGCACTGCTACATACACACTATTAGTATGGATGGGTACTATCGGTACACTTCTGCCTAATCCTTTGGGAGAAACAGGCGTGAAGTTATGTTTATGTATGTGTAAACATACCTGGCGTTGAAAAAAATCAGTCCTTAGTGAAATATGCTACGAAATATCCACATATACACTACCTAGCTCGTGCAGATACATGCAGTCTGGCTTGGGACAGGGCTGGTTCTTCATAAAGTTGGCGCAATACTTGGTGGTGCCGAGCGAGCCCTTTAGGACCCGCCCGTCCAGCGTCACGTTGTTGACGCCCTGGATGGCTCGCAGCGCGTCTGACGGCGACACGTACGTCACGTACGCTGACGCAGACGGACCCTGGGGAACGCAATTTACACTATTAAGTTAATCTAGTTAGAAGTCAAAATCTTATTCTATATAAATGACTATAATGTTCCGACTGCTGGGATTTACAGGCCTCCTCTGAGAGAGGGAAGGAAATCAACCACGCGGGCCTACGGGAGGTTAGGTTGCAATTATATTGGACTTGGATGTGTCCTGTCTCAAACAGAGAAGGAACAAACGTTAATCTTTGGTGGGACCATTTATTTTCATATATATCTGTAACCTGTCACAAAGTATATACGTTATTATCTTTCATTACATAGCTTTAGTCTAGATGTTCTCTTAAAACTGTCGTAATTAACTCCCTGCAGGCCAAAGGCTTTTTCTCATAGTGGCAATAAGTATTGATCACAGTCCAAGCCTGGTGATCGGTTTACTTCCAAAGAAAACGGATTGAATTCATTTATTTATACCCCAGTATTGTCGCATGACTCAGTCTTAAAGTCAAATATTTGACTGTTACTCGAGATACTTACCTCAAAAGAACCTTTCGACGCCATCTTTTACAGGCCTTCTCATTGCCGAAAATCTTTGAGCAGTTAGTATGTCTTAATATTTCTCACCTGTGACCCTGCATACGTGGTACTCTGGTTTATAACTACTTTGTGAATTTTGCCATATTTGCCAAAGTACTCTTGCCGTTTGAGGATCTGTAACAATAAAGAGAACACACTTTATTTCTTTTTTTTTTTAAGTACTGATACACAAATGGTTACTGTACAAAATGATGTTAGTAGGTCACTACCCCATTGTATGCTCGATCGTTCGATAGGGGAGGTGAGAACCATAAATCACTTGTCGCACCAGTGAAATTGTTAGTAATGAGCTCCGATAAGAAGTATCGTTGTCTTGCCATGGTTAGTATAAAGTTCACAATAGCCCACCTAATGCTGATTGGTAACTACTGCTTATCTGGAATACCAAAAGCATTGCAGATGCGTAACCTTCCTAAGAACAAAGCTGAAAAGGCTCATGCGCTTGAAATCACACCCACACCCAAAGCAACGCTGCTTGTGGTAGAAATTCATGTATTGATATAGTTTTCCGGACGAGTTCCTTCTCAAGGAGCTGTTTTACTAAAGCTTGCTTATTCTATTTGTTATTGGTACGCGTGTGACGTGTGCACTCACCTCTGGGTCGGCGAGGCGCACGGGCAGTCCTACCACGAACACGAGGTTGTTCTGCACGACGCGCACGTTGGCTAGCGCGCGTCGAGACTCGAGCGTCTTGTTCCGCCGTTTCTGCTCCCGCGCCTTCTTCTCCGTCTTTATTGCTGCCACCTACAAAATAGTTATGTTAAATTAACTTCAAAAACTACTAGAAATTTCAATTAAACGAAATGATCTCCAAAATTAACGCGTTTTATTTGGCCCCAACAAATATTAGGGCTCCCTACTTACTCGAGCATCAAATTACTGACAAAGATAACAGAGAATCAACCTCTATGATAATATCAACAAACTGTGATTGCTAATCCATTTTCTAATAGTGAACAACCACTATTAGTCAATGAATAAATGTACCTTCTTGAACGAATGAATCTCTTTTCAATAAACGGACAAATTGCTTTGTAGCAATTTCTCCATTTAACCATTCATTGAAGCAGTAATACTGGTGAAAAAGACATTTTCTGCAACAACACACCAACAATCACAACACACAATCACAGAAGCAGCAATAATGATTCATCATTGGTAGCAAGTCAAGCAATTCTAACGCCAAACATTCCACAAATATCTATGGTCTGTTCCAAAAATATCTGATGAAAATGTAAACAAATGGATCAGAAAACCGTACCTGTGGATGCAAATTTACCTACAAATTGAGTGCTTTAATTTGATTAAACAATCGTAAACCTTAACGGCGCTCCCACACCATTCGCCAGTAAAATAACAGTTCAGATTCGAGCATTACATGTGAGGAGAATTGCTAATAATCTGCTAGTAATTATCAAAATCGAGTCTTGGATTATTACATTAGAGGTGATTTTTCCCCTTAAGGGAGCGCTTTTTAGATGTTATTTAAAAATTTAGTTTAATATTATAATTCCAATTTTCAATTTCTTCGAAAAATTTTCAATTACAATTTAAGGCTGATTTTTTTCAATCGATAGATAATTTTTATTCATGGAATAAAATTGATGTCTAACAGATTTCGTATGGAAAAGCTGTCAAAAATTCAAAATTATTCTCCGAATAAAATCATCTGGTGTTGGAAAAAGCAGTCCTTAATCATGTTAAATATTTAAAAGTTGTGTTAAATGTGTTAATAATTCCCTTTAGAGAGTGACTGAATAGAATATAACCTGAATATAGTTTATTTACACTCTCATCAAGTACTTTTGGAACAGACCATATAGTCTAACACTACCTGTTAGTACAACTAACAAAAATCGCTATAGTGTACCTGCTCTTGACTGAGCGGAGTGAAGTCTGCCGGGTTCTCCGGGTAGGCCTTCCGACAAGCCGGACATAGGCCGTTCTCGCCTTCCCGAATTCGATTCCAGCAAAACCGGCATATCTGTAATGGCAAATAACTTCTTTTAAAACCAATATAATGTCAATTATTTCATATAACAATAATTTTGTACTTGTAGGTGCATTTCGTCCTTGTAACGAAGAATACTGTATTCAGCAACACTTTTACGAACTAGTCGACATAAAGAAAAGCGATAGATTAGTCGTGGAGTTTTTAGACGGTTCTTCTTTCTGACGTTTCAAGTCACAAATGCCCCAGGTGCCAAGCTCGTAGCCAAATTCTGGGTTGACTATATATACATATAGATTGCCATCTACACGCTAAGAAGAAGTGCCCCCATGTTGGTTTATGTGAAATAAAATATTTTGCATTTGTACTCTATTTTTCGATGAATATGGCCTTCTAATCTACCTTTATGTGAAGAGGCTGATATGGGTTGCATTAAAATAGCCTCCACGAGTGGCGATGTGTAGTAGTCTACACACCTAATTGCGTAACACACTATCGATCTCAATCTGAATCATTTTGAAGGATATTGCTGGGTGCTTACTCTTCAATTTAATTCCGATAGATCGACATTGGAATTGTGACGTTTCGTACTCTTGAGTTCGATGCTAGCGCCAAATGATTTTTAGATTGGGTGTCCATTTTGGAGAACTAAGTGGAATTGGGTTCGGGCTTGGCGTGGGGTAATTGTTGACTATATGGTTTTCAAGAGTACCGAATCACGTGACTGTAAAATTAACATTGGAATCTTATTGGCATCTCATTGGAATTAAAATTAGTTTGGAGAGTAAGCCCCCTGATCCATTGCTTCATATGATCGAAAAATGTGTCTGCTCAACAACGTTATAGAGGTATGAGGAACAGAGTGTAAAGTTCACTCATCCTCCATAGAAAAGGGAGGATCCTCCGACCAGACGGGTGTTGTGTCTGGCGGGCAACTGCCCGTTGATTCATGTCGGGCCGTTGTATCTATGCTAGTTGCGCGGTAAACTCTGCTTGCGCGATGCAGGATTTGCGTGACGTCAGTATGACGCGTTGTTTGCATGTGGCGTTGTAGATACCGCTACAACGTAAATAACGCAATGAATGTTGATGAACTGTCAAAATGAAACCCATTGCTACTGATAGTGCATTACACAATTACTCCGCTGGGTAGTCCAGTCCAGCTAGTAATTTTCCGAATGGATAATATTGTTATAACGGCATGACCTATTTTTAAACAGGATGGCAGGGATTTCGATTCGCAACCTTGTTACCATGGATTCAACACCTGATTCTAGACACTGGACACCTATGAAACATTTCAACGCCCCCTGCGTTGAAATGTTTCGTAGGTGTCCAGTGTTTTTTTTTTTTTAAATCAGCTGTTTCCTACAAAATTGCAATACCTACGCGGTCAAAATGTGTAGAGCAGCAATTTTTTTTTAATAACGTTCTAAATATGTCAATGCCTTACTTTGGGAACCTGCATTTCTATTCACACCAATAGTTGATGTCCACATTTTGTTTATTTAACCTTATCGCTATCACCTTATCAGAAAGATAAATCGTCAGGAAGTTTTTCAATATTCAATGAAAAACTGTTTTTAAAGTCGTTTCCACGGAAAAGGTCAAAATGTCAATGAGCTTACGAAATAGCATTGTTTTAACTTAGCGTACTTAGTCTATATCTTTTTTAAATAAAAAATAGCATAGTTGGGTTTTTTCACAGAACACAACGGAAGCACAGAACAGGTCGAAATGGTGGTGCTTGCTATGTCCAGCAGTGAGCTTCTTTCGGCTGAAATTATGGGTTTTTTTATAGGATTTTCTCTATTGAGATTGGATTTTCGCTATTGAGAAAATCTTATTAAAAATAACAAAGAAAACTTGTCTGGATATAAGAATATGCCCGTTAAATGACAATAGGCTCATGTTGTTATGTTACTACAGTTATAGTGTCGCCATCGTCGCATTTTTTATAGAAATGGTAACAACACCATTTGAGTGTAAATACACTCAAATGGCGTTATCACACCATTAGAGTGTAAATACACTCAAATGGCGTTGTTCCAATTGGATCTTAACATTTATCTTGATAAATGTATGGTAATGAGCTACAGAATACAGCGAAACAAGGAACTATTACGCTACTTAGAAGAATACTTTTTATTAAGTACACCATAAATAAATCTATATAAATATTACAGCTGAAGAGTTTGTTTGTTTGTTTGAACGCGCTAATCTCTGGAGCTATCAGTTGGATTTTAAAAGTGTTTTTGTATTTGATAGCCCAATTCTTCCGGTAGGCACAAGGCTATTTAACATCACGCTAGGATCATTAGGGGGCCTAACGAAAATCAGAAAGAACGCCAAGCGAAATCTAAGTAATAGCGCGGGCAGGTCTAGGCGATGCGAATGATGCGATGCGACGGGGTGGGTCGGGGGAGCAAGAAATTTCACGCGGACGAAGTTGCAAGCAGAAGCTAATTACAGATATAGAAAGAAAAGAAATAAAATATGTTTATTTGCGGCAAACATGACGCATAAAAATAAAAACACAAACAACAGAAAAGCAAAAACCAAGCCAAGCAAACGAAGCCCAAGCCTTTTCCAACTACGAGTACTTATGTTGGGGTCGGCTTCCGGTCAAAACTGATGCAGCTGAATACCAGTATTTTACACGGAGCGACTGCGTATCTGACCTCTATAACCCAACTACTGGGTAATACCCCTTGATAAGTCTAGTTGTCAGACTTTCGGGCTTCTGGCGGCCTGTCAAAGATCCTCGAATGACAGCCGGGACCAACGGTTTAACGTGCTTTTCCGAGGCACGAAGGGGTCTTGGTATGTGAAAATAGTCACCCGTCTACGGACTAACCCCGGCAAGAGTAGCTTAACCTGATCGATCGACCCGTGCGGCTGTTTTTATTTAGCCACGAGCCCCTCTGAAGCTAATTACAGATATCAATGTAGAAATGATTCGTATAATGTAAGGAAGAGGCTTCAATATAGGTTAAGGTTACATGACCTAAAGCGCGGTCACTGTCAGACTGCATAGAAAAGGAAGACAAGCGCGATGACACAACGCTGGTAATTTATTGCAAAATATGAAGCAATTGTTTAATTACAAAAAATCTATTGTTTGGACGAAAAAATTAAAACACTAGTATTTGAGTATGTTGCTTGTAGAATAATCTGACAAAAAATCAGAATGATTGTATTTAGATTAGTATGGTTTTTATTGTAAAAAGCAAGTTTTTAGAGGTATCTTCATGATTTTTTTCTATCGTATCAAATTAGTTGTTTTATGTTTTCAACACACTATATACCTAGCATACATCCTGAAGAATATCATATATTTTTCTGATTTTGTTTACTGTAGTCGATCATATACTTTTATTGTTTGCGTTTTTTGTGTTTTTGTTCCTGTAAGCCCTTATGTTCGTGCATTGTCGACATTCTCCGAGTACTTTTCATTGTTGGAATTATCCTCTAAATGTTTGTTTAGACTTTCTTTATCTATTTGATAAACATGCACTTAATTTTAATCACCTTTTGTATGACATTAACCACCGAAACGTAGATTGATAAACGATGATACCCAAATTAAAGTGCTATTTATTTTTGTTTGTCAATGCGTCCATCAGATGAGTTTTTTCTTATAAATAAAACTAAAACAGTGTGCCATTCGATTGTACTACATAAATACTGGTTTATCCTTAGCAATAATAATCTTGTGGCAGGTCGAAAAACTTCATTCCTTGTTTATATAAACGCTTTATAAACGTACTATGCAATTTTTAGTACGGCGATGACTTCAACATTCAACAAAGGTCACTTGCTCTTTAAAAACAACTGAGGAAACGGCAGGTAAAACGGCAGTTTTTATTTTTCATAGACTACTTATAAAAATCAATCTGGCTAGCTTATACAATGTTTGATTAAATAATATACCTAGTAAAAAATGTGTACATACTTGATATCCACATGTGCACGGGTAGAAGTGAAGATCGTCCACCTCCAAGGGTTCCATACACAGGGGACATTCCACCTGGAAGGAAGAGGTTAAACGTTATATACGAAGAGGTTAAATACAGGATGTTTAGTTTGCATACTTATAAATAATCTAAGTATCTCTTCTTAGCTAATTGTTTTGACATCATATTCAATGTCACAATAATAATTAAATAATGATTGCAGCAAATCATTTGTTTTTTTTTTTTTACTTTATAATGATTATTATTTCTTTGTTGTATCAGATTTGTAAAAGCAAAGTGTATTATGACAACGTACTGCTAGAATATTTTACTTGAGATAAGAATAAAAGATTCCGACGAACTGAGAACCTCCTGCTTTTTTTGAAGTCTGTTAAAAAAACGTTTACTGAAAAAATCTCAAACCGTTTTACTTAAAAAATTATGTTCTAATTAAAGGACATCACCCATTCTGGGATATGTTTTTTGGCGTCCATCAATAATAATTGCATAATTTTTAAATTTTTTTACTCTTCATAAATGCCATTGCTGTATGGCGTTCCAGTGCGATGATAAATAAATAAATAGTAATATTTTCTAATCACATTCATCTTTATGAACGAATTCATACAAACAATATTATGCACGATATTTTCATTCTAACCCATGGCTGAATCCAGACAGCCCACACTCATTTGTGTGGATAAAATACCCTTACGTTGTGACCTAGTACAGTAGAACGCACGTGGATGGTAACACTTTGACCTTGATTTGGCCTAGCGTAGTACGGAGGTTCCATATAATAAGAGGCATACTTACTTATACTAGTTTTGCTACCACTGACGTGCAGCCCAAAACGAAGCTGACTGGATGGGTTGAAGAAAATTATAATTATAATTTTAATGGATTTACCTGCTCTTCTCCACTCTGGTTCAACACTGACATCCTAGCCCCAAGAGCTAATGGTTCTGCACCCTCCTGTAAATGGCGAGCGATCTTCAGTGTACACTAGACAATCCTCTACTGCAACCTGAAAAAAGACAACCTCATTTTATGTCCAGGCAAATCACTGTCCATTCCAAGGGTGCCTGGAAGAGATCGCAGAATGTGATAAGACCGCCCATTATATATTTTTAGTTTTCGATAGAAAAACAATTGTTAAGTATATGTATTTTTGTGGTGTACTTACAATAAAGTACATATATAAATAAATAAAGAAGAAGAAATTATAAGAGAAAAAAAATAATTAAAATGAAATGAAAAAAAAATGAAATGAAAAAAAAAATGAAATGAATGATGAATGAAATGGAATGAATGAATGAATGAATGAATTAAAATTAATTTATTTTATCAAGTACCTTTTGCAGCACTATAGACTTAATAATTACTATCCTAATCACATAGGACGAAAACATTTAAATTATAAGATCGTTAAGAAAGAGAAAGCTAAAAATTTAATTTATTTGAATTAGTTTATGGATATTAATTAAGTGTCTAATTCCGTAATAAATATTACTATTTTATATGAATAGGCATAATTGTATGCTCCACCGATCGTTAAAAAAACGAATCTATTTTGCATAACGAAACGATGATTGCCGAAGACTTCACAACATATAAAAGTACAAAAAAAAACAAGTTTATAAATATAAAAAAATAATGTGTGAATGGCAGGAATGCAACGTAGTTGATAAGAGTAAGGCAATAATCGACTGGGATGGTGAGCATTATGCAAGTCTGCATTAGAAATACAGATTTACACTGAGGTCAAAACGTTTCGTTTTTTATTATATACCATTGTATTGACAATATTTGAGATAACAGTTACGTTTGCAGCTTCCGAATTTACGATTTGCTACGCTAGTTTAAACAAAGCTTTATAAGCCTACGAAATTAGCTACAGAGAAAAATATATATAAAGAAACTACAACATTGAAATACCACCGGAATTGGAAACTCATTTGCATGCATATTTTCGCGCTCCTTGAGTCTAGCTCGCGTTTATCAGTGATGCGCAAGCGCCAGTTGAGACGCACAGCTAGTTTACACTTTATAGATTACAAAACTGATTTAGTGAAAGGTGACTAGCCATCTTTTATGACCACCAAAGATTCTCACAATTTACTCTCACCTGCGTAAGTCGTAATTTATCATTTATAAGCTCTTTTTTGATAACAAAATGTAATCTCCTAATGTATTTTTTTATTTTAATCTAATATTTGGTGTTTTGTCAACTAGCCACAGTCTATAATTAATCATATTAATTTCTTTCTCAAGAAATTAATCATTGTCATGAAACATTACATTTAAAGTGACTTGAGTAAATAACTAAGTACATTAATAAAACAAAGTACTGATGTAATTTACTGGGTATAAAAATAAAAATAATATATATACTGTATGTAGGCTACAAAAATAGATAAGTTGATGGATGACCTACAAATGTATTGTAAGAAACAACACCAAAAATTTATATTGAAATTGCGGTGGTTACCAGAGAGTAAAAAGCAATTTTGGCAGTTGAACAAGATTCATTGCGTTATGTACGTTGTTGAGCAGACAACACTTTGAACATATGGAGCAATGGATTAGCAATATCCTTCAAAATGATTGCGATTGTGATTGATAGTGTGTGGCGCAATTAGGGTGCTCACAGGACCTTGCCCTTCCCCTAAGTTTCAGTCTACCTCCAGCCTAAAATACCAGATGAAAAGGGTTTGGACATGGTTTTAATTTTAACAAAGACACTTAAGACAATTAGACAACTTAATTTAGTGTTTAGTACAAAAAAGACCCTTAATTTAGTGTTTATAAAAAATCATAAACATCTCCGTTATTATGCAAACACGCTTTATCGCAAATCGTAGCTGATACGAGCGAGATAATGTCGATAAAACGCTCGTCTGAATTAAGAAACGATAAAGTAATGTTTGACGGCACGGTTGGCGCAGTGGTTAAGTTGATTGACTACTGCGCTGCGTGTCGCGGGTTCGATTCATGCACGGAACAAATATTTGTGTACACTATATATCTACAAGTAGTTGTTCCGGATCTGGCTGTTTGTATATGTGAGTTTAAATGATTGTAAACGCACCCACAATACAGGAGAAATTCCTAGTGTGGGGCAAGGTTTAAACAAAAAAAAAATCTATACCATGAGCAAAAGTTTATCATTATCTGTGTAGTTGTCTCCTAATCACCAAAGTAATTAGTGGGCCATATTTGTCAATATTGATCTATAAATTAACATGTCAATATTTGTGCAAGATATCTACTATGAAATGGGTTGCTACAATAAGTTGATTTTATTATAGATGTATTTTACTCATCAACCACAAAAGACGCAACACCTAAAGAAATAATATTGCAAGAAACTAATCAATTATTAATTTAGTACAACAATTAGCCATTAATTAATTGCTGTACTAAATATGTATATAATAATAAATAAATATATTACTCTCTGTACTTAATTCGATAGCTACTTACCCATTGTAACTCCGTACTAGTTTTGTATAAATTGAGAAATGTATTAACAGAGAGTCCTGGCACCCATAACACAAGTTTAATCTTAGCTTGGGTGCCAGTGGAGTAATCAGTAATTTATGCAATTTTAAAAGAATATTCTCATTGTCATAGAATTAACTAATTGCCACAGGCAAATTGTAAAATTGGAAATAAAGTTATTATATATTATATTATACTCATTTGCAGCCAAATAGGCCCACAGCAGTTCTGGATATGTCTGTTGTTATGTCAATGTTGACCAGTTTGAAGAAGGGCAGACCAGGGTGTTAGAGCAAAAACATATACAAGAGAAAGCCTATTGGACCATTGCTTCAAGATTAGTAGGTACAGACGCCAGCACATCAACCTACCCGAAACTGTCAAATTTTCCCAATCAACTTTGAACCTTATGCTGTAGCGATAAAGTAGCAAATCTATTAAAGAAATTTGACAGATTGTAGTAGCTTGATGTGGTAGCGTCAATAAATGATGCTGTTGGCTATCAGGGCATCCTATAAGACGTAAAAAGCACTAACAGTAATGATAATCATATGCAATTCACCAAAGTGGCTCAACACACAGCACTATCACATCGAAAAAAAAAGGATCTCTGCTTGACCTCAATCTGGCCTGGTGGGAAAGTGGTCATCATAATTAATATGGGTGTCCTTTTGAATCGAAAAATAAATCAATAGTTTATGAAAAACAAACTATCAACAACAAGCTGTAGTAAAACTTGTTTTTCTAGCTTGTTTTGTTGTTGAAAACCTGCTGAACAAATAGACAATAAAGCAATAAACTCTATTTATTTCCTTTCCAAAACAATTGCTTTTTGAGTCTTTGTATCCAAATATAGTTTTTTATTTTTATATAGTTATATAAATAATAGAATAATATAGTTATTAGACAGTGTTTGAGTTCAGCTTTCTGAAGTCTCTTTACAATCCACCCCAGCTTCGCTCGGTTTTTACGACTTGACAAACATCGAGACTTCTTTATTATAATTATGTAAGTTTAATACAAATGTATTTTAAACATAACCATTCCAGGTTTATTTTTTCTAAATTGTTGTGAAAACTGTATCAAAATCTATGCAAAGTTTGGGGCAACAACGCGGTCACACAGACAGACACGAAGAGACTTTAATCCATACTAATATTATAATTGCGAAAGTGTGTCTGTCTGTTACCTCTTCATGCTTAAACCGCTGAACCGGTTTAAATGAAATTTGGTATAGAGATAGAGTCCCGGGAAAGGGGACATAGGATGCTTTTTATCTCAATATTCCCACGGGATCGACACTTATGCGGGTGAAGCCGCGGGGCGCTGCTAGCTTATAATATAAATATTTAATCTAAGGAAACTTATTTATTGATTTGATCTTTACACACACAAAAATGTACCTACAAAAGGCAGACTTAATGCCTTAGGCATTCTCCACCAGTCAACCAAGGGTGGTGAAGAGATTAGATGGCAGGTGCTTTGGTTGAGCCGAACCATGATTAAAAAAAAAAACTATTAAAAGTTACTTTACTTAACAATTTTGAAATAAATGGCAAAAAAAACCTGCCAGTTTTGCAGTATGGTGACACCTGTGAAGGTAATTAGTACGAATTTCAACTACTTCAGGTAGCTACAATCATTGATAGCATCTCTATTTAAAAGAATATTTCTGGAATTCAAATGAATATTATGTTAGACTGGTACTTTGCTATTTAGCTGAGTCTTTTCAAACATAACTTTGCTGAAGAAAACTGTTATTTTCATGCTATTATTTATGTAGGTGAACTAATCACTCAGAAGAATATAATATACTAGGTATTAGGTAAATAAAGATGTTTCCTCAAAAAGACTACACAATACATCAATGTGTATAATTTGTAGGTTTTCCTGTTGGATTATCAATCTATGTATGATTATAGTTTTAGTATAAACTGCAAAATTTAAGTAAGTATTATTGAAAATATTTTAAACGGAATAACTGAAAAATGCATTCAGTAGCTGATACAAATGTTTATTTAATTTATATGGGGTTTTTATATGACAAATGACAGTTCCATATTTCATAACTTGATGAAAGATATTTATTTATTTATATTCACCCCGTAATAATAAAAAATAAAGTATTGCCAACTATTGCAATACTATGATAAGTTATTGAGATATTTTATGTAAATGTCCTGTTAGTGGCCAGTTTCATTGTTATTGTTTACAGCATTTAAGTTCAGAACTTTAAATTACATCCAAATATTGTGTACTCTTTGCAGTTTTAGTTACATATAAGGGTACTGTGTTTAAAGAATATGGTTACACATAACATATTTAATTTGAAAGTTTAGTGTTATCATTTTATTTATTATTAATCAGATGGAACAAGAACAGATTGGATGGTAACCTCCAAACTAGGCATTTACCCGTATCATTGGGGGTCAGAATTGCAACATTAACAGTCAGAGAATGAATGAAATTGATTTATTTTGAATATAAAAACAAAGAACTTGTTATAAAGGACATGCTTTACCTTGCGTTTGAATAGCAAACAATTGTGATATTACTTATAACGATTAAACAGACAATGAGAATAGAAATGAGTAGTCCCAGATAAAGTCACCTCATCAAGCCTTTAAGATTATCCTCAAATGTAGAATATATTTTTGATAATATTGATTTAATATTAATTAAGTTGTCTATCTATTATAACAACCATACTAACTTTGTAGTGTGTTGAAATGAAACAACTAAGATTTATGACAATACCTACCACAAGACACTGCCACTTTTAAGAAGTTATTTTATTTAGAAAAGTTGTATCAATATGGCCTATCCTTATGCTGTGAATATACTTAGACCAAGATTGTGTCTGGACTTTAATAGATGACCTCTGAATTTGATTCGGCCTTTCTTCTCAGAGTAGTCTGATAGGAAACACCAACCTCATCTAGTTTTTAATATATGTATGATTGACTAGCTTCTGCCCGCAACTTTATCCGTGTGAAATTTCACCCTCCCCCCATTCACCCTCTTAAGGGTGGTATTTCAAAAAACCCTTTCTTAGTGGATACCTACTTTTCACAAAGAACACAACCTCCAAATTTCATGTCTCTAGGACCAGAAGTTTAAGCTGTGCGTTGAAATATCAGTCAGTCAGGACTTTGAATTTTATAACTATTAGATGTGTAAAATTGTTTCTACAAACCTACTTGCAGAAATAAAAACTTTTATCATTATCATTTAACTACTCTATAACTACAAAGTAAGTTGTTTATAATAAAGCATATGATTCTGGCAGAGATCCCCAAATTAAACAGTAAACATGTTATAAACTTACACTAATTACATAGTGAACCGATGACCTATTTAGTAAGGTTGTGTAAGTGGGTATTGCATTATAATAAACCCACTTAGAAGTTAGTTATCAAATTTGGGAATGCCACTACATAAATTTAGAAAGATAAAGAACAATTACTTAGAAATTATTAGTTTATATGACCCTCTAACTGTTAACAAGATATGTTTATATTAAAGCCTATTGTTGTTGATTAAGTGATTCATATTTAGAGGCAATGAACAAAAGACTTGTACACTAGGAATTCTAACAAAAAAGCCTAGATCTTCGTAAAAACGAATGAAAACAACTGAATGGGCTGTAGAAAAAATGTTATCTACAATCAGTAGTGATTCTATAAATAATGTTTTATTCACGTAAACAGTGAAAATACTTATTCAACAATATGTTGGGGGCGATAAATGGTTCGCAACAATGACTCAACCCAGTTGACAAGATCACAATTTGACATTTTACCTAAGAAAAAACAATTCAATCTACTGCTTTCATAAGCGTCTTGTAACCACTTTGAACACCCAATCGTCAACATATTTTTGAAAATAATACGTTTACAAGCTCACAACACAGTTTACGTTGCATATTATGTACCTACTCTCGTAACTAGATGTACGTCGGTCAGCTGCCATTCAAAAGAATATGTGGCAAAAGTCAAACTTTCATTTCGTACAAGGATACACTAAAAATACATTAAAAACACTCAATATACAACCACTTACGCGTAGGAATATGCAATCTTTACTTTCATCACACGATTCCATTTTAGGAGAAAAAAATTAAAATCGATGTTTACCTTACGTCTCCTCTCAATGCAAATCTTTTCTATTGCAGAACGAGACTGCTAACCCTTCCGCTAGAGTCGACGATGAATCCTTTCCAACGGACCTACAATGCGGTTCACGAATCAATTTAAAATAAAATGCAAAGCTGAAATAAATACAACTGTCCCGAAGATATTTTCTGCGAGTTACTATACATTTGTTTTATGAAATGGCCTAATCTTTTACAAGATTCCGTTCTGTATTTCCATAGACAAATTCATATACTTTTTAATTTCGAATAATGAATGAGTAATTTTCCACTTTTGTCAAGGATGCTACTTTCTCTCTTACAAAATAAAATATTAAATAAATGTTTTATCATTAATCGTATTTGTAATGTGTGAGAAATATCTAATTATTATAAAAACAACATGAATCTTAAAAAACTTTTCAAATGAACAAAGGGTCATTTAACAACATATCAAGAAATGCAAGAAACATTGCGCTGTGTAAAAATTTTGATTGGTTGATATAGGAAAATCATAGACAACTTTTATTTCTGAACCAATCATAGCGCCCAAATGTTTTGTTGACGTTGTCATTACAGTGAGAAGTGAGCACTGACCTGTAATTTATAAGTACACATACGCGTATTTGTATGATACAGGTCAATGGGAGCGAGCCATCATGCCATGGAGCCACCGACAAGCCATCACATCATATTTTTGTACTTTCGATTTATTGCATATTCTGAACTAGATAAACTTTACATAAAATTACATAATGTATAAAGTTAAAAAACATTTTTAAACATGATTTCACAACCACAGAATAATTTATCATCTGTGTTTCTCATTCAAGCATTCTTCCGTCATAACCGGGTTACGACAAAATTGCGGGAATATCAAAGTTAGCTTTTATACTTTAAATTAAGTAAAAGTGCTTTTATATTTTAAAAACAATCATTGAAAATGTTGTAATTGAACACGAATAGTATAGAATATTGTTTATTGATGCTGCAGATGGTTAACATTGAATGGATTGGCTTAGAAGAGTTAGAAGGCTCAATCAGTAAGCTACTCTCTACTCTCTACACCCGTTAGTTAGGTAACAGTGTTCTGTGGTCTACACTCTACAATACATGTGTGTTTATTAGCTCACTACTAGTATTTCTGTAGCTTAGGTACCTTCTTTTATGATTATAAATATCAAGTACATATGTCTTACTTACTAGTAACTAAAATCCTTTGGTTATTGAAGAGTTTGGTAAGGATCCTCACAGCTTACACTCAGTCCCATCCAAATAGTATTTACTTAATAATTATATGCGCCATCAGCTTGTTTTTATTTGAATGTCACTCTCTTTTTACCCGACTGCGCCAGGAGGGTATGGGGGTATGTATGTATATTTCTTTGGCACGCTCTGCAGCCTAAACGCCTTGATCGATTTCAGCTTGAGAGGTGCCGTTAGATTCGTCTTAGTTGTGAGAGGAGAGTGACACTGGGTATATCAAAATTGAAAAAGATAAAATGGCCGATTTTTGGCGCAATATCAAGTCTTCAAAAAATTTTTTTTCTCAGCACCTATCTATCGCGTGGGGTATCAAAATAATGGGTTTTAAAGGGTGATTACAAAAATATATACAACTATGATATGGTTACGGTACAACTACATACAGAAACCAATTATATCCTAATTATCTTTAAGTAAGTTGTATTACCATTCGTTTGCTCTTGCATCCTACGTTGCGCTTTCTGTGAACCAAGGTATCTGGAAACAGTGGTTTCTATGAACAAAGTTTACGACAAGAAGTGCTATCTATGAACAGAGATCTCTGTCAACAGTGCTTCCTATGGACCGAGATATCTACGAACAATGTGTTCTATCAACAAAGTTTTCGGCGAAACGTGCTGTCTAAGAATAGAGATTTCTGTGAGCTTCGCTTTCTGTATGTAGTTGTATCGTACAAGCGTGTTTCTATCTTAGGTTCCACACCGAAAATAATCAATACCCATTATTCATCAATCACAAAAAGGAACGTGTTCTAGTTCCTTTTTGTTGTTAATCATATAATTATTATTTGCACATATTTTACATAATATAGCTAGTAGAAGCATAATTAGCCTGTAATGTACTGCCGAGTCCTGCCTGGGACACAGGCAGCCTAGGCCTCTTCTCTGTGAGAGGGAGTCGCAGAAATCTACCACTTTCCCACACGGGCCGTGTGGCTTGTTGTTGTTATTCAAATTATAATTGCGCGCGCGGAGCTAGTTGGCCGCGCCTTAGGCATGTGAACAGTGGGATGGAGGGGCGGGGGCGCTTTATCATTACTCAGTACGTGCGTTGCGAACACTAACCTATATTCTTGTTTGATAGAGGTCAGTGATTGCGAACAACAGGCAACCCCGCCGCCCTCACCACCCAAGGTGCGCAACTAGTTCCGCGCATACTATTCTAATTACCAATCCGTCTGACCAACGCGGCATATCATGGTAGAGATACTATCCTCCCGACGTAGGTACAGACGCCAGCACATCAAGCTACACCTAACTGTCAGATTTTCCCAATCAACTTTGAACCTTACGCTTTAGCGATAAAGTTGAAAATCTATTAAAGAAATCTGACAGATTGTGGTAGGTTGATGTGCTGGCGTCCGTACATAATTATGTTGGGGTTTCATTCACAAGATAAGAAATAAAACATGAGTGTACAAGCATATTATATATTTTTTTATAATAATTAAGAATAAATTCTTACATCACGAGTTATAAAATAAATACATTTATTGCCTTAAATTAAGTCCAAAAGTACTCTGTACAATTATTGTTAGCGATGTACAAACGAGAACGACAAGTAAAAAATATCCAAAAACAAAAAATTAAATTAAAAAGGGCCTTATCGTGAATCAGTAAAGTTTCCACAATTCTCCGTGTGACAAATCTACGAACAACTTAACAAATTGTGTCAGAATCACAACCAATAGTTTGCATCTTAATTTCATCTCTTATCAATATTACACAAACTATTTTATATCATTGCTCTTCGCTTATTACTAAAACAAGAACCATTCTTTACCTTATATTATAATTACAGTTAAATTAAGACTATCTAATTGCTAGCGGGTGTTTCTTACTGGACTGTTGTGCTGTTCCTCACAATTACTCCACGCCCTTTGTAATCTCGAGATCAAGAGCTGTGTGCAGACTGTTCTACGTTGAGCCGACACCGCGGTGCATAAATCTTTATAATAATTTCGTTGGAACGCGCTTCGTGTCTACGAGACTATTTATTCGACGTGTTACGTCATCAACGCTACTTGGCAATTGGCACAAAGCAGTAAATGAGATCACGGGAGTACTGGACTATCGTTATGATGCTCAAATTTAGCTTAGACCTTACGTTGGACACCTATTCATCACGCCCTAATACAATTAACTATTCTCGAAGCGTTAGCAACATTCAAAACCGTTTAACATTTCGGTGTCATAGACCATTAGACACAGTTCTTGACCTTATTCAATTAAAATGGAGATCATATTTGCGCGATTTATCAAATACTATGACCGTTTTCGAGGTTTTCGATGCCGATATTATTAATAACACGTCTTTATTTAACTAGTTGATACTATTTTAAACGTGAAGCTAATTTGGGTTATCATTTGTGCTACACAAATTAGCTGGCCACGTTTAGAAATACATATTATAGTAAGATGAGAGGGATTTGTTTATGTTATGTTTGAGTTTCGTGACTTTGTTGAGTTTATATGAATGTGTACGGTAGTGCAGTCTGCACGCAGGTCCGGTGTGTGATCGCTCATCCTCGCTGCTCATCCGCCGGGGTTCATTGCTTTTTAAACAAGGCATTACTTAACCAAGGCCACTGTGTCAACCACAATGTGCGACTACTAGCCTAGCATATTAATATGCCCTATGTACTATGATTAAAACAAAAACTGTTGCGATCAGATAATGTTGGCATTGTTCATACAGAATTACAGACGATAATAAATTAAATAAGACGGTTAAAAATATCACGAAATTAAATTCATGTGGCAAATAATATGGCATCAGATTTTAAGTACTTTTAATTATTAAAAGTAAAGACTACTAGTACTTGCTTGTCGCAAGTTTTAGCTTTAAGTAGAGTATAAAATGATAATGATATACTCGACACTAGCGGTAATGTAATATTAAGAGCCTAGTAAAGGTATTGGAAGACAGAAAAACATTGCTATTCAGATCAAATGAAACAGTTAAAAAAACTGATACATTAACTTTCAATTTATACTGACCATTAAGCCAAATAATTATAATAAACCAATTTCACTAATTAGATTAATTAATATAAAACTAAAATGGACAAAACATATAAAATTATGTACTTCTGTGTTATTAAAGTAACCAAAGTGCGGATTCAATAGTTTAAGATTACATTTTAACACAGGGTCGGGCTCCATTAATTTCAAAATTGACTAGATATCTGTGTGCATAGGAATCATATATAAAAAATAGCTAAGTAAAGGAACCGATACACTGAAATTCTGGCATGTCTGTGTAAAAAACCATCTAAAACTAATTTATTGCCATAAGCAAAAAATTACGTCTAAAAACTGTACTTTAAATTATGTAGAGTACACAATAACACGTCTAAATTTTGTACAATTTGTACAAACGCATCTGCATTCACTAACATAAAATTCATGCTCAGTCAAGAAACCTAGAATAATGACCTAATACGAAACCGATACGCTACAATAAACATAATAAAATTAGTTTGAAAAACTTCACAACATCGAAAAATCTCACAATAATACGCGGACTAACGAAAATCACTAACAAAATATTTGATCTCTCATTTCACTGGTGTACAATTTATTAAGTACGGTCGCGTTTCTCGCCGACGGGAAACACAAACTCCACCGATCAGTCTGCAATACAAAAGAACGAACGGTCGCTAAAACTGAACAGCTCGTGTGGGCCCGCGCTACAGCGCCGCGGCGCCGGTCATCACTTGGACGGCTGGTAGGGCGGGTAGGCCTGGTGCGGCTGGGCCGCCCGCGAGCCCGTCGCGTACAGCTGCTGCTGGAAGTTGTGGAACTGCGCTGCGTACGTGGGGTCGGCCGTGGACGGCACGGCGAAGCCCTGGCCCTTGAAGCCCGGGCCCGGCCCGCCCATGGACGGCGGCAGCGCCTGCGCCGAGCCCATGCGCACGTTGCCGGGGCCCATGCCGCCCTTCACGCCGCGGAAGCTGGGCCCGCACATGGGGTTTGGCCCCGGGCCGCCGAAGGGGTCGGGCATCTTGGGCGGCGAGTTGAACCCGGCGGGGTAGTGGTGCGGCATGCGCAGCATCCCGGGCGCGCGCATGACGCCGCGCATGCCAGGCTCCATGTCCATGCCGCGCGCGCCCGGGAAGTACGCCACGCCGCCCTTGCCACCCTCCATCTGCATCTGTGGGTTCGTCACTCGCTGCAGGAAGTCCAGGCTGGGGGGTCCTCTGGGCCCCGAGTTGCACGCCATTTGCGGCCTCGTGGGCAGGTACTGTATCGTGTTGGGTGCGCTGGCTTTCACTTGCACGTTGGCACCGTTGAAGGGAGGCATCTTGCCAGGGCCGCCCATTCTGGGCCCCATCATGGCCGCGTCAGGCCCCATCGGTCCCATAGGCCCGCCCATGGGTCCTCCACTCATTTTCGGACTAAGATTCATATCTGGTGGGAAGTCACCACCGCCCATCATGCCTTCCATGGGTCCACCCATTCCTGGGCCTCCCATGTTGTCCATATGGCATCCTGGGGTAAAAAATTAATGATTAGTTACTTCTAGAATCGACATTTATTTAAAATGTATAGAATATATTTTGTAAATCATAATAATTATGGATATAAATAAATGTAGAAATTTTACATAGGATGACGCAATGGACGGTCTTATCGCTGATAGCGATCATTTAACGACAACCTTTGGATGGATTAAGGGAGAAGGAGAGGCTATACTACAGGTAGTCTGTGGTGTATCCTTTACATATCATTATACCATAAATACACACATACATAAATCATCAACCAAAGACCATAAAATGACGATTAAGGAGAGAGAGATAGTGTTTTTATCAAAATTTTAAAAGTGGACAATGATTGAGCGCGCCTTATCGACACGGCAAGGAATTCCATAAATGTACTGCTTGAACTTTAAAAGATTTATCATAGAATATGGTGGAATGAATCGCAAGTTTTCCGATGACCTCATATATTTATTATGTGTGTCATGAAGGAACTTGAACGTTCTTTAAGATAATTGAAAAGAACTGTATAGCAGAAACAGGATGAATGAAACAAACTATAAGAACAAAAACCACTCACCTAATTCATTCATCATCATATGTGGATGTCCATGCGGATGCATCGAGTGATGGTGCTGCATATGGTGTGGTCCCGATCCAAAGGGCCCCATGTTGCCGCCGTTGGGTCCCATGGGCCCGCCAGGGCCCGGGCCGCCGCCGCCGCCCACCGTGTTGGTGAGCTGTTGCGACATTTGTGCCAGTGAGGAGATGGGGTCGAAGGAAGACGTGGAGGTCATGGGCCCATTGGGGCCCTGGTTCGGGTTGATGGGAATGTTATCTGGCCTGTTCATACTGCACGGACCGGGGAAAGGTCCGGGGAGACTCGTGCTGTTAGGGCCGCCGGATAGTGTCGTCTGTTGGTGAATGAGATTTGTATTTAGCATTTTATTACAATAGCTATAGTGTTTTGAACTCAATATGATTGTTCAAAACACTGTAGCTATATTTTTTCTGCGCTAACATCCCTCGAACCATCGTGCAAACACGTGCGAAATCCTTCATTTACAAGCACTTTGAATTATACAGTCAGAAAGTTGAAGCTAATTGCCCGTTTCAAAGTTTAGATTCTTATATACAAAAACGGGCAAAAAAACTCCCCCGCCTCTAATGCCTGTTTCAAAAGTATCTGACGAAAGTGTACACAAACCCTGTTCAGGTTAAATTATTACGCAATTACTAACACTAACTCATTTTTCTGTATTTAGAAGGTTTCAACTTTTTATCTTTACATCGCTTATTCCAACAATTGATTGTTAGAGTAACATTATTACATTGTAATTGAAAAATCATCGGCAAAGTTGAGGTTACAAAATTAACCTCTATTGTCAAATGAAAGCATCTTAGAATTTCAGTTTTAAGAATTGGAATAATCAAATCAAAGCACTCAATTTAGTGGCACTAGAAATTGGCACCTACAGGTACATTTTCTGATCCATTTGTTTACATTTTCGGCATATACTTTTTGAAAAAAACCATAAACTAGGTAGGCTACCTTTTTTAAGACAACTTACTTCATTATTCCCTGCCATGGAGTCCTCCATGGACCCGCTGGCGGTGGTGACAGCACCACTGTTGGCGACGCTGCAGCTACTCTTAACACTGCCAGCACATGATGAGGCCGACGATGCTGGTGCGTAAGGACCTTGGTTTAGATTCGGCGTGTCTCTTTGTGGGGTTTTTGAGGCGCTGTCTTGACTCGACCGGTTTGATTGAGGACTTGGGCGGGATTTTTCGTCTGCATAGATTATTTTAAATGAGTTAGTGTATGATTTTTTTTTAGGTTTCGAAACTAGCTCAATGCGAAAATGTGTATTTTATTTTGTCCAAAATTACAACACTAGGCATCACTTAAGGTCTTACTTATTACGGAACATTATTATAGGAGTATATCTATCAAAGTTATAGTTTAAAATAAATAAGACGAAGACTGACAGCAAAGACGAATTCAAAATGAGGAAACAAGTAACATCAAACGATTGCCTTCGAATCTTCTCTATCATTCTATGCGATTGCTGACATTAATTATAGCTTGTACTAAAACTTGCTTCCGCTTAAAATGTTTAAGAAAGATGAATAAGTGAAACATTAAGGGCCCGATAACACCACAACAAGTAAGATTAGTACGGGCGCTAATTTGTATGATAATGAATAGTTTATTTATTCACACGGACCACATTTGACCGCCAAAATCAACCGTGTAGGCGAAACCGACCAAATCAAGGCCACGTCGCAGCCACAACGCAACCACTAGCGAGACCGTGTATTAGCGGCCGGCCACATCGCAAACACACCGATCTGTCTGTCTGCGAACACTGTCCACAACGTTACCACATCGCAACTACTAGCGACAACGCAACCACAATTTAACTACGAAGGAGTTGCAGCAAAACTATTCATACGTAACTACTGCTTGCCCACATTTTGTCGCTGCGATGTGGTGTGGTTGTGGTACGTGTCACACAGTCGACTTACCCTGGCACTTGGTGTTGGCAGCAGAGGTGGGTGTCTGTGGGTTGTTGAAGCCGGGGCTCTGCTCCATAGAAAAGCGTCCTGCCCTCGCTTCTGACAGCGACCCGTGAGGCTCTGGGGTGCCCGGCATCATGCTAAAGAGAATAACTATAAAATTAGCGTGTTGGCTTCAGTTGCTTTCTGGTCTCCATTCCTTCTTATCAGCCTTTAGTTTACTATTGCTAGACAAAGTTTAACACTTCCTTTATTCACTTAATACTCTCTTTGAGAGTTGCATTTGATTTGAATTTTTGGGCGTATTCACCGGAAAGCACGTTAAGCCGTAGGTCTCGGCTGTCATTCATGGATATTTGGCTGTCGTTACGGGTCGTCAGAAGCCCGAAAGCCTGACAACCAGTCTTACCAAGGGGTTTCGTATGACCTAGTAACTGGGTTGTTGTCAGATAGGCAGTCGCTCCATGTATACTGGTATTAAGCTGCATCCGGTTAGACTGGAAGCCGACCCCAAGTTGGGAAAAGGCTAGGCAGATGATTCATCTAGATATCTTAGTGACTTTGGAAAAGACAAAAATGGTTTAAGCTGGGTGGATCCATTGTGTTACAAGACTATACTTTTTATACAACTAAGGTCCTTAAAGTATACTCGAACACACAAATAATCTAGACATTCTTACTTGTTTGTATCCCTAGGCTATTTCAAAGTTAATGTATAGGTCTTCTAACTAATGGATTGCAAAATACATTATTGCAGCTATAAAACTTTCCCCACTTGAACACCTGTGACTTAAAGATAAAACCAACTGATATAACAGTGATACATACCCAGCAGGTGATTTCTGATTAGAATTAGACTGTGGCGTTTGCCCTCCACTGTTTGACGGTGGCCCGTTGTCTTTTAGCGACGTGTTCGGCTGTTTCTGTATCGTTAACTCTTGACCTGCCATAGTTTAACAATAAAATATTATATAACCATAGTCTAAAAGACAAACAGATGCTTTTTGGACGAACAATGTAGAATGAAAGAACGAATTAGCCATAGAGTATGAAAGTACATTATGTTAGCACATTTTCACCAACCACCACCAAAATGAAAACATAAAAATATAGAAAAACACACACAAATGTCTACAATGAAACACATGATACAACCAGAACATACATTGATGGGGTAGTTACATATTTTTTATGTCAATAAAATGTGTAGCTACCTTCAAATATGAAACAAAAATTGTAAGATGACTGAGTATTCAAGTTAGTGTCGAAGAAACTTGGTAATCTTACAGTTATTACGGAGAAAACATTGAAAAGCGTAATAAAAATGCATTCTTAATTAGAGTCTCAAGCAGAAATAATACAAAAGTAGTCATGAAAATAGCCTGGGGTTACACTCAAAAATCCAAACATAACTTAAAATTAACCTAGAGTATTGCAATTTTTGTATCAAATAAGGCATGCATGTAAGGTGAAATAAACTGTATTCCTTTGGTTTAAGAGTTATAATAATTCCTCGCATTTTTCATAGAAAATGATCAAGTGTGACCCCGGGTTTGAAGTTGTCGATTATTTCTGTGGTGATCCAATCAAGTTACCTTCGAACTGGTTGAGATACGATATTTGCTGCGGCGACGGCACGGGCATCAAACTTGGCTCCTTGCCGTGCGAGCTACCCTGTTGGTTCTTCTGTTGTTGCGCCGCCAAACATTGGAGAGTACGGACAAACACCCCGTCGTCTAGTTTCTCTAGTATTTCTTTAGTGGCCAATGTTTGATCCAATATTTTGGTCCAATATCCAATTTGATATGGCCACGCATGTTAGTCCAGTTTTGGGTGTCAACGTATTCCGTATTTTTGAAGGATTTTTATGTTATTCGTTGTTATTCATCACACGATGGGATTTCAAGCGTCAAACGTTTTGCGGGGGGAGGGGAGGGAAAACAAAAAATACGCATTACAACTACAGAAAAACAAAAAAAAAATAAGAAAAAAAATTTCGTTCCATGCCAATGTGTCGGGATGAAACATGTCAAAAAAAAACTGTCGTGGTTGGGAAAATGTCTAACACAGATAAATAATATGAGCATGCTCTACTACTTCTATGGCTTGATTTCATGTATAACTTTTCATGCGACATTTGTTGACTTACCATACTTGTTATTATTTAATTATGAATTTAAAGGACCATAAACCCCCACTTTATTTGAAGGCTCTTTATTGTGACAATATTAAATTGTTAACCTTGAACAGGACACCACTGTTAAATTGGCACATGGAGTTTTAGAAAGTGACACAGGTATAGTATTTTTATTTCACGAAGCAACGCGAGCTTTTCTGCGTAACAAGGCTCTACAAATCATTTTTTTTTTCTAAAACTCCACGTGCCGTTTTTACGCAGACGTACTGTAATTTATGCTGTAAAATCTCAAACCAATCACTCAAAAACGACAACAACAGGGCAGGAGTGTGATTTTGGAATAAGACAGAGAATTACAGCTCAAGCCAATCTCTCCTTTTCAGTTTTTGTGGACAACACTCCTGCACCATCATCTACTAAGATATGCATGTCCTTTGAATTCACTTTCCTATTATATATACATCGAATTTATAACAGAAAAACAAATATTCAAGCATTGGTACCGACCTGGGGCGTCGTTCTTGGGACCAGGCTTGCAATGCGCAGGACTATTGAGTCCCGAACCTGCCCGAGAGGCTTCGGCCGACATCGGCATTTGAACCGAACCGTGGCCCGGAGATTGCGTTGCTGCGGACCGTGAATAACGATCATCTAAACAACACATAGTAAATGGGAAGTTTAAACTTAGTTGTTGTTTAAAGATCATCGAAAATAACAATGTAACTTCGTAAAAAGCTTTTGGTTTCAAAGAACAGTGGACCAAACTGTAGCCAACTTTATTTATTTTATCAGATTTATTATCTTTGGCTTTTTCAGTTTTTTCAAGTATTCTTTAGCAGACTAAAATTAAATAATAAAGATATCATCACAATATGCAAGGTGAACTGGTCGTTGTGGCGAACTTGGGGTAGTGTGTCATTTTGCTATTTGGCGCAGTCAAGAGGCATACAATATTTTTTATTTTAAGTTTTTTTTTCTGTTTTTACACTGTTTGTTCTTGTGACACATACCAAAGAAACATATTTTCTTTCTTTTATTTCTAGTCCTATAGTAGTGCATTACTGAATATCTTACTGAGACGATGATCGCAAAGTAAATACAGTGTAGCTTACCTATAGGCACAGAAGCAGAACGGTGTAAGGGCGAGGTCCCGTAAGGCGGCGGCGGGAGGCACCCGCCCCTCTCGGAGCAAGGCGACTTCACTTGTGTGCCTGTAAATTATTTGTACATTACTAGTTGTTGCACTTCATTTGCACTTAAGTTAGTCAGTCAATTTAAAATATCATCAAAATCACGCAAAATAGATTAGTGGTTCTCAAGCGTGTTCTCGAGTTCTAAGGGTAGGTAAGGATACTCAGGCGAAACTTAGCGTAAACGTCAATGTCAAAATAAATTCTGTCGAATTTTGACAGATCTAAGCGTTAGTTTGCGCTAAGTTTCGTTTCTGTATCTTATCCTAACACCCTAAACGCATGTTTTCTCAGCTTCTTGGGAGTTTAATTTTCACAAAAACAAACAAATTTCATTGACGTTTGTCTCATATGATTAATTTGCGTAGCAAACAGTGAACTACATTGGCAAATAGCTTCTATAAGTTGTAGTCAGCTTAGTTAAACTTACTCATATCATTATCCATGGACTTGGGGTCATCGAAGAACTGGTGGTGTATCTTCTGCCAGTCAATGTCTGCGGAGGCGGGACTCTTGGGGCTCCGCAGCCCCGGCCCTGGGCCCCTACCACCGGGGCCCAGCCCGCCAGGGTCGCCCGGACCCATCTGCATACGAACATAAGACTGTTTATGTTGTAGAATCAATCTAGTACAAATTGAAAAGTGCACCCTAATTGTTGAAACTGATAATCTATCCAGACAAATTCAAGTTTTTTTTTTATCGAGGAAACCATTGTGGTTGATTGTGAATGAAGGGTCAATTAATATCGTAATTATTATGTCTTACAAGGTATTTTCAGAGATTCGGCTAGAACTTGAACATTCTACTATGAAAATTTGGTATTCTAGGTGAAGATATAAGAATAATTTTTTTCTTCTATTTTTAACAAAAGTCAAAGCAGGGAAATTCACATACACATAACATCACGCTACGACGTACAACTTAATGCTGACCAGCAAATTGCAAAAAATGTAAGAAAAATCGATTTTCGCGGGCTACCTTTGCGCTTCCCCCTTAAGATCTTTAGATCATTTGGAATAAGATTCGAAATACGAAAACTGACTCGAAGTTTTAAGCGTTGACCAAAGTTAGAACTTGTTATATCTTGACCAAAGTTAGGGTTCAAAATCCTATCCTTTATAAAAGACAAATAAATCAAACTCTACTCACGTTTCTCCCGCGTCCATACTCGTCGCACATAGGTCCGTTGACCGGCATACCATGGTGGTCGGGCCCACAGTCACCATGCTGTACCATGCCTCCCATCATACTGCCGTCCATCATGATGCCTCCTGGAAGACGCGGCACTTTGTACCATCGAACAAGGTATATAAACAGGTAGATAGAGGGCGCTGTTGGCGCATTTTTGTGCATGCAGAAAATCAATTGGTTTTGCAGGCAGAAGTTAATTTTGTATCATCAAACAAGGTGTATAAACAGGAATGTAGAGGGCGCTGGTATCGCATTTTAGTTCATGCAGAAAAATGTTAGTGTTTTGCATGCAGATATTTTTGATTGCAAGCTTTGAATTATTTTTTTAAGTGTATCTATGGAAACTACAACTCAATAAAGCGGTTTTTTATATCAATATCACAACAGAAATGCTTTAAAATTTTACATGCAGATGTTTTTGATTGCAAGCTTTGATAGAAATTGTTCAAAAATAAGTTTTTAGTACGATGAAACTCATCATCAAGTGGTTGGTTAGACCAGTTACACATTCAAAAGTTTTGAAACAGAAATTGAGTCAATTTGGTGTGTTGATTGAAATAAATGCTGTCGACTGATTATTACGTGCTTTATTTCAGATAAGTTCATGCATTTTTAAACGCATCAAGTAATGTGATTCAATTTATTGGAATGTAAAGGGTGTCAAACCTGCATTACATTACTCGAGAATTTGATCGAAATGCGGCGAAAACGAGTGAGTAAAAGAGCACTTCGGTACGCTTCGTACAACCTCGGCTAGCCTCGGGCGACTTCCGATCGTTGTCGGTTTTTGCGCCCGAGTCAAAGGACTCGAAGCTTCCCCTTAGTTCTTAGCATGAGTGTAGTCACGTACTTCAGACTTTGGTCAATTCCGACCGCGAGCAGTGTAGTGCAGGTTTAAGAAATTATTGAGTAAATAATTGCATGCAATGTTGCTTTCGAAAATTTCTTCTGTGTACTCCACACAGAATATTTATTGTAGGTATTATGTAAACCAAAACCTTGTCACCAACACAGCACACGACTGAAAGTTTCTTACCATTCATAGCATTGAGATTAGGTCCTGGCATCATTCTGGGTCCCATGTGTGGTCCACCCATCATACATGGTTTAGGCCCTCCCATACCACCCATTGGGTTTGGCATCCGCTAGAATAAAGGAATCGTCAGAAAATGTATTTCAATCAAATAAATCTACCACATTTTAATTTAAAGTTATATTGGTTCTGCTTACCCCCATTGGTCCTCCACATCCTCTCCCCATATGCATATCTGTACACATTCCAGTTTTCATATCTGGACCTCCACACGGACCTCTGATGCCTTTCATTCCACAGGGTCCCATTGGACCCATCGGGCCGTTAGGACCCATACCTGACATCATCGGACCATTTGGACCCATCATGCCGTTAGGTCCCATACCCCCGTGCCCACCCATTCCCATACCCGGCCCACCCATACCTCCCATTGGTCCACCCATAGGCCCGTTTGGACCCATCGGACCCCCAGGGCCCATTGGACCTCCCATAGGGCCGTTGGGGCCCATCGGGCCGGACATTGTGCAGCTCGGGCCCGAGTTCATGCTATTTGACATAGAAACCATGGGGCCGTTGGGTCCAGATCCCATGGGGCCGTTTGGACCCATAGACATAGGAGGGAAGGGCGACATGTTCATGTTAGCACTGGAGTTGGGTGGGTTAATGTCGTTGGGTGCTTGTGAGCCATCGTTGGGGCCTTGATTGGGGTTATTGCCCCCACTTTCAGGGAACAACATCTGTTGCATTTTGCGTATTGTGGCCAGTTGTTCCTCACGATGTGCACGTTGTTGTGGAGTTAAGTTCTCATCTGGTATTTTCACACCTGCACAAAGGTCAATATTGCAATTTTCTTAGATGAAACGATTAACGTCACGTTTGTAATGCGTTGGATGACTGACGCGCGCACATTTACTTGAGAATACAAACATTTCCGATATACATTGTAATAAAAAGTGCATAAAATGAAAATGATGATATTATGTAATGGAATGGACTTTCTGTTGACGCATTAAGGTTTAAGTATTATTCTTTAATTTGTTTATGGAGTTAAACTTAGTAAAAGTCTAATTATGTTCTCAACCTTAGATTCCAAGATGCTATTAAAGTAATGGTCGCAGAAGAAAAACTCTTAGGAATCTAAAATAATCTA
This sequence comes from Luperina nickerlii, assembly GCA_963855955.1. Lineage (NCBI taxonomy): Eukaryota > Metazoa > Arthropoda > Insecta > Lepidoptera > Noctuidae > Luperina > Luperina nickerlii. The sequence continues at coordinate 7,761,515 of OY979687.1, read as the reverse complement.
AATATGAAATACAAAAATAATATTTATAAATGTTACCTTTAGGTCCAGTCTGGCATGGCTGATCAGGGCCTGAGTCAGAATTTGCCTGACTTGTGGGCGCATCTTGGGGCGTAGGCCCGGCCTCCGAACAGGCAGGCATAGAGCCCGGACCATTCGACATACCGTTTGACATTACAGAGGGGTTTTTCTGCAAGAGTATATAAAATTCATCAGTAAACAATATGTAAGCATGGCAAAAGGAATAAATACGACAGCCAATAATACTCGGTTTCTAAAAGGCAACCCTAAGGCTGGTTTTCCACCAGAGATGAACGAGGATGCATAGCGAGGATAGTGTGTAAAACTAACCAATACCAACGCTAACTTAGTTCAAACTATAAAAATGACGCGATGTTATTGGCTGGTTTTACACATATCCCTCGCTACGCATCGTCGGTGGAAACGCAGCCTCAGGCCGTTTATACATTATGCCGCAGCTGCAGCGGCACCGCCGCCGCTGCATCAGTCACCCTTCGATTTGTATGAACTCCCACACACGCCGCCGCGGCGCCGTGTGCAAAGCTTCATACAAATCCAAGGGCAACAAATACAACAGCGCACCGCCGCAACCACGGCATAATGTGTCAGGGGGGCCTAAGAGTTTTATAATAAGACTAATAGACTGTCAAGTGATTTGATTTCAGTCAACCAATCACAGTTCACAGCAGATAACGTATTTTTGGCAGTCTGTTAGAATTATTTTTCGAAACTGGGTGTTGTCCCTAAATAAATTGAAATACACTTACGGTGTCCCAGGGCATTTCACCATCAGCACCGAGGCCGTCCATGACACCACAGGACGGGGTGCCCCCTGGAAACCCATCCATAGGCCCCATACCTGGTCCCATCTGACCCATCTGTCCAGGACCACCCTTCATCATCATCATCTGACCGCCCGGACCACCCATTCTGTTGGGACCCATCATATTAGGCCCCATGTGTCCCATCCCGCTGTGACCCATCGGGCCCATGTTAGGGCCCATGGGCCCACCCATCATGTGGCCCATTTGGTTAGGCCCGCCCATCATGTTAGGCCCGCCTCGCATTCCGCCTCGTGTTTTAGCCATAGCAAGGTTATTGAGCCATTGTGCTGGGCTTTGTTTGTTAAACTGTCCCATTTTTAGAGGGTGTTTCTGTAAAAAAAAACAAGTATTTATTTAATATTTTATTCTTACTATAAAATTCAAGTTTTTCAGAGTCAAATATTACCTCAAGATATTTCTTAGTTCCTGGTTGTGCGCAGTGGTAAGCTATGATAGAGTGATGTTGTCCTGATATAACGGATTCCGCGCCTTTGTTAGCCAATAGCGTCGAGAACACGAAGATTTGACTTTGCTGCTGGGAAAACATCCAGTATTTAATATATTTATTGTTTTACACAGACAAAGAAAAAGCCAAGGAATCCGTGGTTCAGAAAAATAGTATTTCCAAAGATAGCAAACAAATGAAGTTTGATATTAAGTAGGTAGAAAATTTAAATTTATTTTTATTTCAGCTATGTCATGTAACATTTTACTAAGCTATGTTGTTACCTCCATACTGCCAGCTTGCTTGCTAATGACGTTAGAGGGCAGAGTCTGCGCCTCACTTGCCGACATTGAGCCCATCGGACCCCCTGGGCCCATTGGACCTCCTCCGCCACTCATGCGACACGACCCCATGTTTTCTGGACCTCCGTTGGGGTTGCGACAGTTTTGATTTTGATCCTATAGGTAAAAAAATAGAAATATTAGGTGATGAATGTTTCAGAAAAAACAGATATTTTAAAGGGAGGATATTTACGGTCAAAAGTTTTACGAAATTGCAAAAAAAAAAACTAATATTTTGAAATGAACTGTGTAATAAAAAATAATATAAAATAAAACTTCTACTTTTCATTACCTGCATTCTTACCTGAAGATTACTTGTTGGGCCCCTGAGACCTGTTTGTGGATCCAATATATCATTTGAGTCTGAAGAAAGTCGTTCTGACTTTAGAGAGCCTGGCCCGCCCAGTTCGCAGGAAGGAGATTTTGTGGGGTCACCTGTACCAAAATGGATTTTAACAACCTGTTATTAAATAAATTAAATTGTTAAATAAATTATTCTCAAACTTCTTAAAAAAATAATCTTATTTAATTCATTATTTTTGTCTCCATGTGGTCCCAAATCTGGAAGGTACATCTGCACCCTTAACGATCTGAAGAAGCTTCTAAAGAGGCCATCTACTGAGCCCAAGTAACAAGTATGAAGTTAAAATAAAGTATAGTTGTTGCAAAACACGGGCGCAAGTTATTTGACTTTTATATCATTGACATTAGGTTTAAAATGCAATGATGGACGTGCGCTCGTGATATGCAACAACTATAATGTCGATACAAAAAGAAGATGTGTACAAAAAATTGCACTGACTCTGCCAAATCCAGATGATTTTTTCAAAAGCATCAGATATTAACAGACAACCTGGTAAACAAGATAAATAACAAACAATGGGATTAGTCCTCAATAATGCCAGAATGAAAGGTCTTACCGTCACTGTCCATAAGGCCGTCAATCTCAGTCTTGATGCCGTCAACTCCGAGATCGGCAGTAGAATCTTCGCCACCAGATTGGCTGTGGGGTTCCAACTTGACTCTGTGTGGAGGCTCGTCTGGTTCCTTTTTCAGCGCCGCCGGAGTCGGAAGTGACGCTGATGGAGGACGCGACCCATGTCCTGATTCACGACAAAATATTACCATGAAATATATTGTAACTTCACGGGTAATTCCAAATAAAAAAAGATGTAGCTATGTGAAAAAAGTTTAAATTTATCAATTTATTAGATGTTTTTCCGTAGTATTATAGTTATTAATTTTACGCGCGATTCTCTTAAGAATCTCAACAAAAGATTAATTCAGTTTTGAAGATTTGTCTCTTGCTAGTTACATTAATTGAATGCTAATTATGTCTGTGCTGAATAAACAACAGTAAACTATGTTAAATTATCGAATGAATTTGTAAAAATTACGAGATTTCTGCGACAAACGCAATACTTACGCGGCACTTTAATTAATGCAATATATCTGTGAAAAGCGGCCATTTACGATTTAATAGTATATTTATCTAGATTGCTAATTATGTGTGTGGTAGATAAACAAAGAGCTGCGCAGGATTATAAATGAGATGAATCCATTACATGCATAACTGTGCATACTGCTTTGGCTTTCACCATAGTTCTCATTTGTTTTTATTTTGTTATATGGATTATATTTAAATTCTTACGCATTTGTAAGTGTAAGATTAGTACGCATAAAATCGTTTATATTCAAGGTCAAAGTAAATTAGCTGGCAAAACTTCACAGGCGTAATGGGTATCGTAATCTAATTACGATAAAACAAGTATATTTCAAAAAGGGAAAGATTTTGGTGGAGTTTCTTGCCCATTCTTCTCCATACGAAAACTACCTTTTGGAAGGGGCGACTAGAATCAATTCAATTTTACTGTAAGTTTTGACGTTCAAAAGTGCCTTTAATGCGCCTATTTGAAATAAATGATTTGACTTTGACTTTAAAATACCTAAATTATTAAATATATTAATTTTTAATTATAAATAATTATACATTTTCTAGTTCAACAATTTAAATTAAAATTATTATATAATTTAGATATTTTACAAACTTACCATTTAAAAAATATACTTATATTTAAAATCTGCAATGTACAGAAGCAATACTAAAAATAATAATGTATAATTTATGCAATTTTTGTCTGTAAAGACTTTTGTCTGACAATTTTGAATTATGTTTTGTCTTTAAACAAAATTTATGAGTGTGAACAACTGTTTTTAATTTAACAATAATTCAATTGTTCAGAATCATTTCTGATAGACGATGCAATAATAATACAAAAAACATCCAGTATAATTAATATTATTTTTACTGTGCAGTTCAATATTTTTATTATTGATTTTGATTGATTTATTTTTAAAGTACTTTATTAACAGAAGGGTAAACACAAGTTAACAAAAAGATCTTATTCTAAAAGTAAACTAGCATAGTCTAAACAGTGTTAAATAGGCTTGATCGCATTGTTTTAACAAAGAACATTGTATGATTGAAAGTGTCACTACTAATTATTCAATTGATTCACATTTTAAGACTGTTTGGTTATGCAGGGTTTGTTTTTTTTTTTCAAATATTACTTACCGTTTTTTCCTACTTAATATTCAATTAAACAAAATAGTGTCTTACCGGGCTCAGCAGGATCGCTGGGCTCGTCCTTGAGGCGGGCGCCTCCGCCCTTCTCCTTCTCCTTGATCATACCCCTGCGTGCCTTCGCCAACTTGACTGTACACACAACAGTACCAGCATTATGCATCAGTTGTTATTTCTAAATCAGTGATTCCCAACCTTTTGACCTTTGCGATAAATCATAGATAACATGGAAGTCTTGAAAAAAAAATGGCACTCCGGGAGTACCGACAGTAGTGAAAACTTAAACAATTACATGTCTATTTTTTTAATCGTCTTGTCGCGAGTTCAATGGTTTTTCCCATATAAAAAAATGCCCAATGTGGCTAAAGAAGTATTCACTTAAAAAAAAATTGTAAGTAAAATAGTCATCGCAATCCAGGAGGTCTGTGAACCAACTATATGGAACATGTGAAGTACAGAGCAGATCAGTAAATGCTGCACATCTAATATTTGATTTACGTTATTTACAGTTTGTTTTTATGGATTATGTTTTGTGTTCTATTCTAATATTTAAACTTGCTGAAGAACTGATATAATATGTACAGTATCAAATTACTAGGAAACAGATTATTGTATGACTGGTTGGACTTAATTTGTCTGTAAAGTTTTTTAGATTTTTATTGCAATCTGTCATTTTTGCAGATATTCAGCAATATGTTTGGTATTATTAACAGATTTGTACAGAATCTGTCCAGTGACTGCTCTGTTTATTCTTGCAGCCTCTTGAGGGGCTTACATGACCTAAAGCACGGTCACTGTTGGACTGTATAGAAAATAAAGAGAAGCGCGATGACACAATGCTGGTAATTTACTGCAAAATATGAAGCAATTATTTAATTACAAAAAATCTATTGTTTGGACTAAAAAATTCAAACACTAGTGTTTTACTATGTTCCTTGTAGAATAATCTGACAAAAAATCGGAATGATTGAATGTATATTAGTATGGTTTTTATTGTAAAAAGAAAGTTTTTAGAGGTATCTTCATGATTTTTTCTATTGTATCAAATTAGTTGTATTATGTTTTCAACACACTATCAACCTAGAGGACAAGGAGGACATGGAGGACACACACACATGGATATGGAGGACTTTATCTTTATCTAGCAAATATCCTGAAGAACATTTATTTTTCTGATTTTGTTTACTGTAGTCAATCAAATACTTTTATTGTTTCTAAAACTTGCGTTTTTTGCATTTAGGTCCTGTAAGCCCCTTAAATATGGTCTTGTCTGTAAGAGTTATAATTTTTATTGTAAGAATAATCTACTCTGAAATACAGCTTACTGCAGATGTATGAAATTTTGGATCACTTATAAACCATAGGTCTATTGATTCCCATCAATATTTTTTATTATTTTGCAAAAAATTACATTCCCATAAGATATTTTATTTACTACTATTGTATATTCTTCATTTGTGACCGGTAACAGATTTATAACATTTTCCTCCTTCACTATAATATAGAATGCTAGTCAAGAAATGTTGTATTCAACAATATCTGAAACACTATAATGCAATTTGAATAGATTTTTGTTCCCTTTTTGAATAGATTTTTGTTCCATTTTTGAATAGATTTTTGTCCTGTTGTTGGGCAAAGGCCAATGACAAGGATTTGTAATTGTTAAAAGAATAAAAACATTTTGATCTGCAGTTTATTTTTTCCAGCATACACTAGAAAGTGGTAAAGGGTGGTCCTTGTAATTTTTGCTGAATGAATGAAAAATTTTTCATTCATCATTCGGCATAAATTACAAGGAGCACCTAGGAATAATTCTTCACTCTAAACTATCAATTAATTAGATCCAGTGCAGTATGAACAAATATGTGCTCAAATATTTTTAATGATCATTTTATGCTTGTCAGTCCTGTCCCACTCCTAGACGGAGGCCTATTAAATGTTGTATTGCAACCAATGCTTCGAAAATGGATCATGAAATTTCTAAAATATAGATTCTAACAGCTGGTAACCACTATTAAAATATTATTATATATTTTTTTTTTATAATGTAATACATATATTATCATTTATTTTATTTGAATAAGTTTTACTTTTACACATGCTATCTACATCTATTTATCTAATTTCCTATTGCAGGTATGTTAGAAAAGATTTCTTTAGAAATAAGCATCACCATAGTACCTATTTTTCTGTTCTTTTCTTCTTGTCTGTTCATAATGTGTGTACTTATATGGTTAAATAAATAAATATAACTGATAAACAGAGGTAAGATGAAAAACCTTGATGCAACACATTAGAGACTACTATCATGAATAAATTATTAGAATTAAGATAATTTTAAGCAACTTTTTTTATATCAAGTTTTTTGCAACCAGGAGACAAACAATGATATTAAATAATACAATGCATGTTGTTTTGATTGTAAATAAATAATAAATAATCTATGAATGTACCTGTTCGTCCACTAATGTGATAAATAACACATTTACAGGAGTTTACCACATCCAAACACGGTCAGAGTTTTATACAGTGCATGACCATGGATCAACACTGTGTTATGATTCCATGTGATCCCATGCAAGTCAAACAGTGCTGTTGTGCATTTGTATACATACAAAACTAATCCGCGGCGCATTTCGTCACGGGCACAATAATTGGCACATGTCCCACAAATCCACAGAACGGCACTTCATTACAAGAATGTCATTATGCTGCACCAAATGATCGAGAGATTATTATAAATAGAGATCACGAAAAACCTTGGCGGTCGGGGGGACGCCGATGGCGCGGGCCAACCCCGTCGTCGCTACCAGGCGCCAAGGAACCCTGATCGTTTCCAGATATTCAATTAAAACGAGAATACACCGCGAATCCCCATAAAAATTCCTGGCTTATTCTCCATACATAAACAATGAGATAGGTCGGGTGTAGACGGGCGCGAGCACACGAAACGCACGTTTACTATGGCCGATTTATTGCCTCGGGAACGCAGTCCGAACGAGATGATACCACGGGAGAAAGCGTCTAACATTATTTTATATCATTCGTGTGATCTAATTAAGGTATAACGATGGGTATGCAGCAAGAAACAAAAAATCGGGATCGCTGACATTTTTGTTTATGGTACATCGACGAGATCCAGAATCCACAAATAGCGAAAGAACGTACACGATTACCGCCTCCCGACGGATTCACTATCACTTGATAACACAAAACACTGTGTTTCTTCACATTTATGTAAGTTTCATCGTCAAAATATACCTGATTTTATTTAATTTCTTTCTACCAGCATTAACACAAATCACCACGCACACACAACACAACATACATATATGTGCACAACACTAGAGCGATGAGCCGATTATTATAATCATTATTGATATTGATTAGTCGACTAATTCTGTAAATGGATGAAATCAATTACTTATGTTGGAAGGAAAACTTAATTATTTATTTTCATTAGAGAAATGAAAAAGATTACTGGTATTTCGATAGAAAAAGTGAAATAATTTCGGTTAATACAGTAAGCTCAGGATTTCCAAGCGGCGGCTAAAAACTAATATGACGAAACATTTTACCCGACTACAAAGAAAGATGTGCTAATTAGTTATGTCTTTGTTTTTGAGATCTTGCAGACAATTTGTTCAAATGAAGACCTTACAGGTATTTAAGGGAATCGATGAAAATAACATTTTGCGATGCCAAAAATGGAAACTGGACAAACTAGTGGTCTCTATCTGAAATTATAACATTATTAGTATCACAGAGTACCTACAGTAATACTACGGTAGCATCAAAACCTCTTATTGATTATGAAAATGTAATTTTCTCATTTTTCAATAATTTTGAACAGTCAGTGCTGTAATTGCGTAACACAGTTCCAATATCTTTTATTTTGATAATTCGACAACATTCTTTGAGTTATTTACGTTTCGAACATAATTATGAAGATTTCGATTAGGAATTTCTTTCAAAATCCTACGTATGTGAAAGAAAGTGTGTTACGCAATTGCGGTGCTGTTTGTCACGATTATCTTAATACTGACTGTCCCTTATTATAATTTACTAGCTGTGCCCCGCGGTTTCGCCCGCGTTAATTTGAGTAAAAACCTACTAAAATATTATATTCCAACAGCGCCCTTCCCCCTCATGACCAGCCGCCTTGCGGAGTTATTTTAAAACTATGACATCTTCTAAGATATTCATTGAAATCAAATGATGGTAAGGGCAATTTTGTTCAAAATTAAGTACTTGTGATGTTCGTATTTATTTGGTTATGGATTAGTATCATGTTTATAAAAACATCTTCGCAAACAATGCATTATTTTAGAACAAATTTGATTATCATAAAAAAGGTTATAGTGAGTCAACCTTAAAAGATAGACATATGGTGTCGCGAACATTTTTTTAGAACTTTTAAAGGGAAACAATTCCGTCTTACATGACTTTTGCGTATCTTTAACCGTTTACGCAGCGTACGCAACGGAAGCTCTCAAAAGGAATAATTTTCCAGTTTTTGCAACATTTTTCATTGATGCTCCGCTCCTATTAGTTGTAGCGTGATTTTATATAGCCTTCCTCGATAAATGGACTATTTAACACATACAAAATTTTTCAATTCAAACCCGTGGTTCCTGAGATTAGTGCCTTCAACCAAACAAACAATCTCTTCAGCTTTATAATATTAGTATACAGAGGTATTGGTAAAACATAAACAACCTTAAGAGGTCATTATACTCATCATTATGAACAACTTTTACTATGGGACCGAACCTGAAATCTCGAAAAATAAATCAGATGTTCCCTACATTTTGACGTGTTATACGAACATATTATAGGGTATAGATGATGTTTTTTTCGCGATTTCAGGTTTGGTCCCATAGTAAAAGTTGTTCATAATGATGAGTACAAACCTCTTAAGAGGTTGTTAATGTTTTACCAATAACCCTGTATAGATTATTTTTATACCTTTCATAACTTATGATAAAATAAACTGGGTTACGATTTTTTATGAGAAAATAAAGATATACGTAGGTTTAACAAATGTATCGACTTTCTTTACGCTAAACATTTTAATCGTATTCGATTTTTACTTAGTGGGTTATCGATTTACTAAGTTGATACAGCAGGGCTTCACTATTGAATACAAATAGAAAAAATCGGATACATGTACCAAAGTAATTTACAGATAATTTATTGCTTTGCTGTTTCTTTCCTTGTTTAATCCATTGCACTAGAGAGGGATGAAAATAATTTAGAAGAAATGTGAGGTATTTTTTTAACCATTTTTGATTTTGTTCTACACGGGGTTTTAAATTACTAACCAATCCTTTGTTAGACTATGATCATGTTCAGTTGGAACATAATTATTGTGCATCTAACAAGTCGAGTTTGATAAAATTAAATGTTATTTTAGAAATGTTTTAATATATATGGGGACTTACAAAATCATTTAAAATATTGTTTAATTAATAGGCAATTTAAGTTTTTGAGGATAAAGTTTTTTTGTGTTCATTAGGCTGAATCTGATTGTCGTTGCCAGAACAAAGTCAAACTTACAAAAAAACGTAATTGTCTATGATTCATTTACGGTGAAGGGAGGAGGGACGATTTCGCTTCGTTGTCGCCCAATTTATAATTTCATGGTGATTTGTGATAAGATCTTCGTATGTGGATTGAAATAAGTGACGTTATTTGGTGCTTTAATTGTGTGTAAGTGCGTTTTTAACACATATTCGTTTATTCGTTCGGCGGAAAAGATTACATTCTGACCGCTCCCTAGGCGTAGAATAGTACGTCAGTCGTCAAGTATTTTTCATGCCTGTTTGTACTACTTGCTTTAGTAGGGGGCCGTAATAGTAAAAGCTGTTGGAAAGTGCAATCGTACGGGAAACTGATGGTGTAAAAAACTATCTCACGTTCCATTTATGAGGCGTTTGCCGTGTTGGTGCATTTGTAAAGTTTGTAGCCATTTTCGGTGAGTCTTCATACATTTCGCTATTTACGTGTCGATGTTGACGATAATGTGTTTTACGTGAAGATTGACCGCGAATACCGTGATTCGTGAGTTTTGATAACAGTGCCACACAGATTTATGTCATAATTGTGTAGAAATGTCGAGATTCTTATAAGTCTTATTCATTGATGTGGCGTACAGTGAAATTTTGTCATGTTTTCTCACATATTTTGTTGTGGACACCGTAAACATGTATGTAAAGTGTGTCAAGTTATCCAAGAAAATGTTCTGGTCATAAGTGTCAAGAAATCTTAACTGAACCATTTGTCCAAAGGATGCTGTAAGTAGGTAAATTTTTATAGCTAATCTAGTACTCAACTACTGTTTTTCTTTAACCTACATTGGCCAGTTAGTGATAAGAAGTAGTGCACATTACATTGAAATTGTTAGTCTCTCATGAGTAATGATAGAGAATACAATCTGTGTAGAAATATTAAATTTTGTAACAGGTAAGTTCAGTTTTTAAGTAAGTAAGTAAATTACTAAGATAGAACATATAATATAAATAATAATAATATAATATAAAAGTAAACGAAAAAATGAGTTCTATACTTGACACTGCAACACACTGGATGAATGAACACAACCTTGAAATTTACTACAATAAGACAAAAATAATAACTTTCCATCCCCAACAAAAAATCCCTGTAAGTATAAATTTCAAATACAACGGATCAAAATTAGAAGCAGTAAATAAATTCACCCTTTTAGGCCTAGACATAGATTCACACATAGATTGGAAATCACATATTCAAAAAGTAAGAACAAAATTATCCAAGTTTTCATACGCTCTCCGAGAAATCAAGAAAACAACAGACCTAAAAAAAATCTATTTTTTACATAAAACCTAAATTTCATTTTAAATTTCACTTTGAATATAATTTTTTTTTAAAACACTAAAATACTGTCAGTTTGAAAAAGAATGTATGCTAAACAGTGCTGCTGCAGTGTGCTGGACTGGACAGGGTATCAACGCGTGAATGGTGAGTATATCTCACATCTTCGATTTGCTAATGACATCGTCATAATGGCAGAGACCCTGGAACAGTTAGACCAAATGTTGCAGAGCCTTAATGGAGCCTCCTGCTGGGTTGGCCTCGGCATAAATTTGGACAAGACAAAAAGTCATTTACAATTTGCACGTCTTGCCGAGTCCAATCCACATGGGAAGGGTCACTTCACGAAGTTGTGAAGGATTATGTCTATCTTGGGCAAGTCATCCAGCTCGATAGACACAACTTTGAGAAAGAGGCCAACAGAAGGATTCAGTTGGGTTGGGCAGCATTTGGAAAACTCCGTCAAGTCTTCTCGTCGCCTATCCCGCAGTGTTTGAAGACTAAGGTCTTCAACCAGTGAGGCCTGCCCGTCATGACATACGGTGCTGAAATGTGGACACTGACGGTTGGGTTGGTCCAGAAATTCAAGGTCGCTCAGCGCGCTATGAAGCGAGCTATGCTCGGAGTCTCTTCGAACGATGAAATCAGGGATGAAATTATCCGGAAAAGACCCGGAGTTACCGACATAGCTTGCAGAGTAAGCAAACTGAAGTGTCAGTGGGCTGGCCATGTCAGTCGAAGGACCGATGGCCGGTGGAGCAGACGAGTCCTGGAGTGGAGACCGTGTATTGGTAAGCGTAGTGTGGGACGCCCCCCAGCTAGATGGATGGACAACCTAAAGACGGTGGCTGGGGTAGACTAGATGCGGAAGGCGGAGGACAGGGTGCTGTGGCGCAGTCTGGGCAGTAGACACCAGCCAAAGGGCTGAACATTAATAGTATTTGTTAAGTACTAAACTCAACATCCCCTTAATCTAAAGAAAATCCCACAAATGACGAGGTAGGTCATATTTACATTAAAAATATTCTAAACACTAAAAATCTCACAAACAAGTGTGTGACAATTCACACTCAATTACCATTAACAATCGGAACATCACACAATAGTAAACACTATGCTTTATGGGTACCACCTACTCACACACATAATGCTTTAGAACATGTACATATTTATTTATGTTGTAAACCTATTGTGATTGCTAGTTCTGTGTGACTAATCAATTTGAGACTGACAATACAGACAATAAAATTGTAGGATTGCCTAGCCTAGCCCTATATTGTTATCAGGTTTATTTTAATTCATGTAGGTTTGTGCAAACATTCTGATTGCGGTTTGTAGGTTTATGATTGAATTAAGTACATGGGAGTAATCAATTATGTAATTTTCAACTTTGAGGAAATGCATGTAACTAAAAAAGTGATGATTAAAAATGTTGATGGATGGAGAGGGAGAGAAGGGCCAAAGAAAAGACGGATGCATTGTGTGAGTGAAAGAGAAGAATGAGATATGAAAGAGAAGGCAGTGAATGATAGCGTGACGGTTGACAGGGGAGAATGGATGAAGAAGAAAACAGTTCCCTAATATAAATTTTCAGAGCAATCGATTAGCAATATCATTCAAAATGATCCATTGATTGATAATCCATTGCTTTGTATATTCAAAAATGTGTCTGTTCAACAACATAAATAATGCAATAAATATTGTTGAACTGTCAAAATGAAACGCATTGCTACTGATAGTGTGGTTCACAATTACCCCACTGGTTGCATTGACTCTAAGCAACATGGGACAAGGGCAGGAATAGGTCAACTTTATTTGTGTCATGTATTTGACTACTTTAAGTAATGCTAATAATCTCATCATCCATCTGCCCATTTTATTTGGGGTCAAGCTAGCATCATCAGTCAAAGTCAAAGCATTTATTTCAAATACGCACATAAAAGGCACTTTTGAATGTCAGAAATTACAACAAATAGAATTGATTCTAGTCGCCCATTCCAAAAGGTAGTTTGCGTATGGAGAAGAATGGGCAAGAAACTCCACCGTTACTCTTTTAAAATGTTTTACAATATTTTGTATACATTAATTATATAATAATAATATGTGAAGATGACACCTTAAATAAAATTACTATACCACAATAGGTAAACAAATTAAAAATGAAACCATGACATATAAATTAATTATCTGATAGATGCATGGTGCTCACATATGTATTTACAAACATGGTAAAAGTAAACGATTTTCATTTACTTAAATAAAATAAAAATTACAAGTAATAAGTCAGGGTGTGAGATTTTCTTTCATTTAATTGCAATATATCACAAGGTATTTTATTGTAACATGAACACACAACACACAGACGGCCAAATAAATATGGTCTAAAATATTTCCCCCCCCCACACTATAGCTAATAATTCTTTTTCTATGGTGGGATAGTTCTTCTCTGATTTATTTAGGCCTCTGCTTACGCTAAAGCAACTGGACGCCCGTCTGCATTTGATAAAATAGCTCCAATTGCATAGCCTGATGCGTCTGTTTGTAATATGAATTTATTTTCTTGCGAAAAATTTGTATATTCCAATAGTGGCGGTGTTATCATAGTCTCTTTTAGTAGGTATGTCAAATGATTTCCGACAGTTGTCATCCCAATTAAATACTACATTTTTCCTACACAGTAAATTTAGATATAAATAAGCTTTATCAGCAAAATTGGGAATAAATTTACGATAGTAGTTCGCAAAAGCGACAAAACTTTACATCGTCTATATTTTTGGGAATTGGGTAATCCTTGATAACACTTATTTTTGCGGGATCTGGCAGTACACCTTCACTTGATACTATATGGCCTAAAATAGCATCTCTTTCCTTAGAAAATTGCATTTCTGTGGGTTTAGCTTTAAATTAACTTTGCGTAAGCGATCAAGTATGTCTATGAGGTTTTTATTGTGGTGAGAAAGATACTTTCCGAGGACTATCAAATCATCAAGATATACTAAGCACTTATCATATGTTAAACCGGCCATAGTCATTGTCATCATGCGTGAGAAGGAACTGGGACTGGTTTTTAAACCCATGGGCATGTTTATGGATTGGAATGTTTTGTTTCATTACATGTTTATATTTTATTGCCGATATGGAGGCACCGGTGTCAATTAACCAATTATATGGGTAACCATTACGACCCTTTAAATAAATGGTACAGTTTGAATTATTATTTGTAAAAAGTATTGCTCTTTTAGTCACGAAAAAACGCATTATTTTTGTTGGATGGCAAAGAAGATTCGGCCGTTTGCAAAGAAGCTTCGGTTGTCTGTTATGTAACGATGTTGAGTCTGAGTTTTTCAAAGTATGTAATTGTGCTTGGCGATTATAATTAGATCTACCTCTGCTCCTGAAATGTGACCGTATTGCACCGCGCGCTGAGTTCCGTTGACCTCGCCAACCGCGCCCTGTGCCCTTCTGGTAACCAAAATTCTCGCTGTTCTGCTCTTCCGCAGCTGCGTGTGACGTACCTCTGGCCCTCATACTAGCTCGACGATTCCCGAAACCCCTGTAATTGTTATTATGATAGTTATTGCGATTGAAACATAAAAGTTCTGGATCGGTTGCTCGTGTTATTTCTTCATCTAAAGCCGCTTGGATAGCATCCTTTAACGAGGTATAGTTCCTTGCTGTGATAATTGTACTGAGTCTACGATTCCTCAAGCCATCTGTAAAACATTTTATAGCGAGTTTTTCGTTTAGTGGACGTAAACCTCGTATGCGTGGTTCTTACCTTCCGACTGAGAAATGGTCAGGTCTACGAACATTTCTGTAATTTGCTTACCAAATTCATCAATTGACAGATTATTTTGTCTAAAACCTTGCAGTTTGCGTTGAATAGCAGTTGCCGATTTTTTCGGCAAAAGCTGGTTTTTCATATCATTAATTTTGCCCGTGACTTCGTCCGCGTGAAATTTCTTGTTACTCCGACCCACCCCGTCGCATCGCATCGCCTGCCCGCGCTATTACTTCGTTTTTGCTTAGTGTTCTTTCTGACTTTTTTTCTTTTTGCTCGGCTCCTAAAGGTCATAGCGTGATGTTAAAAGCCTATAGCCTTCCTCAAGAATTGGGCTATCAAATGCAAAAAGAATTTTTCAAATCCGACTGGTAGTTCCAGAGATTAGCGCGTTCAACCAAACAAACGAACAAACTCTTCAGCTTTATAATATTAGTATAGATAAGTGGATCAGTACTAGAATAAGTATTTGATTCCCATTCTTTTTTTTAAATGGTTGTATAAATGCAAGAAAATGTAAAGGCATTTTAAGACAAGTTGTAATGTCTTGTCCATTCAATATACTAACATAACTAGCAAAAATTGCAAAGTTTGGTGGCTCACTTTGCTGCGGTGTCGTGACCACATGACGCTGGCCGAATATTCAACATCAAATCAGTTGCCAAAGAAGAAAAAAAAGACAAGTTGTACATACAAAGTATCAAGAAAATTACATAATGAAAATAATGTCACTGTGATAAGTCTTACATTCTCATTTAAACTTCCCTTGATGAAATTGTATTAATTAATCATGTGACAATAGTGTTTTTGTATTACAATCAACAATACAATACACATTGACTGTTACTTCCCTATTACCATTTCACTTTTATTACACAATTTATTGATTTGAGACACATTCAATCATGTATGTAATGGTGAAGGAAAACATTGTGAGGGAACTGACATGTCCTAGAATAAAAAATTCGAAGACATGTGACATCTACCAACCTGCACCGCCTGTGTGGTGGATCGCAGCCCACTCCATCTGAAAGAGAGGAGGTCTGTCTCCCAGCAGTGGGAACATTATAGGCTGATTATGTAATCATGTAAAAAAAACAACCTCTGTGAGGTATTTTTTTTTTTTTTAGTTTGGTGAATTGCAAAATCAGAAAAAAGAAAGCATTCACGGGGCTTAAAAAGGCCACTGGCAGAATCATAAAAGGATAACATTATGAGTTATAATATGGCGAAGACAGTCCTTGTTCGCTGCACTACGTAGGTATAATCAAAGAGATTATTTGGGATTGGTTTTGGATTGGATTGATTGGTATTTTAGCACAGACAATAAAAAATTAACTGAGAAATCCTTCACCAATAGGATTTGATACGTTTAACGTAATAGTTAACTGTCCATTATGATTCATAATGTTATCCTTTTATGATTCTACCATAGTGGCCTAGTGCCCAGTTAACAGACAAACTAAACTACAAATTTTAACTTCTACACAAAGTAACTGCTGCTTAATTTTAACTTCTACGAAAAGTAACTGCTAATTATTAACTTAAATCTTTTTCCATGCACTAAAGTTTCTTATTGTTTGATGAAATTACCATTTTTTCATACTAAAACTTGGCACAACAACTCACATACAATACCATTGTGTCTGTACTTTTACTGGATTCTTTGAACATTTTACACATTTTGTTTAGTCATTCTACACATGTTGTAGAAAGCAATACCTACAATGTAAACATTTTTTTATATATTACGTTCAAATATGTATTTACTTGTACTCCAGGGAGTCTATAAACAAGAAAATGTGTCATGTTTAGGTTTGTTATTGGCCACTATGTAACATTAACTTGGATTGAACAAAAACAATTGCCTTTAATGCTGCCCTTTTCAGCCCTCTTCTCATACAGAGAAGGTACGAGAATTGATCACTATGCTTGCTCAAGGCGCGATTTCAGAGTCTGAAATCGCCAGCCCGTTAAGGCTCCTTCAAACAGGCGCGACTCGACACGCGACACAAAGGCACCGCAAGTCGCGCAACGAGCGATGCCTTTGTGTCGCGCCTGTTTGTAGGAGCTTACATTCAGATAATATCGTCTGAAATTCAGACGATATTAACTACAAGCCCAGATCTTCTCACGATGTTTTCCTTCACCAATGTCAGTCATGTCCAAGATAAACTCAGAAATTACATGGATTATTTACAGGGATACAAACAAACTAGATTTAGGGGATTAGTCAAACTAATGAGTCGGGTCAGGGTCCAACACTGTCGTATTTGATCTTTTAACTATTTAGCGTATTTTCGAACCCCCATAACTTCAGAGTACCTATTATTTGAGAGCAAATTTTTTCTATCCCGTTCTTTTTTTTAATACATTTTGAGGTTTTGTCCATTAAGGATACGTCAACCCCATCATACCTTATAAAAAAGTAAATCCACTTAGTAATATAATACACACGGAAAAATAAAACTTACATTATAGTATACTAAAAAGCGGCTGCTCACTGCTGAACGACTAAATACTAAACTACATAATTTTTAAGCTGCCTCCGATTTAGGGTTTGCTAAAATGCTTTGAATCAGACTTACATCCAGCCTATTTAACTTTAATTCGCTCAGTAGGAATTCGCGTTCATCTTTATTCCGGACACACTCCATCAGCATCTTTTAGCATTTTAGCATATTTTCGAAACCCTTGAGAAAACATTTTTTCTATCCCGTTCTTGTAGACATTGCTGTAATTTACGACAACAGTCCATTGAGGCTCTGTAGTATGAGATCATATTGCACCCTGATAGCTCAACTGCTTTCAGCTATATTTTTAAGCTACATAAGAACTTGAGCAATCTTGGACTGTATCATCAAAAATCCCTAAGAAATAAAAGTCTATTTCGTTTCATTGCCAGTCGTCGATGTCGTATCAATCGATAACTACACTCTGAAAACTATTCAGTATTTCAGACAAATACCTATTTGGTGAATAATAAATTCCTAGACTGCTAAGTGCGTGCGCAAATGGCAGGGGTCCCTAAAACGAGGTAATTTCAACAGCTTCCACTTTGGCACTTAAGGTAACCCAGCCACGGTTCTATATTATTTGACCTTTTCAACCCTTTAGCCGAGCAAAGGCATCTGTCCAATTCATACCTCAAAAACTCAAACTCAAAGCATTTATTTACAGGCACTTTTGAATTGTCAAGAAGTCGGTCAGTCAGAAAATATGAAGCTAGTTTGTCGTCGTTACCTTACCTGTTTGTCGTCATTCTTTACCGCAGACTTAGAGATCATCCCGCCGTTTTGGCTCGGTCTACATTTTAACCTCGTCATAAACTTTTTTTAAAGACATCTGCCATAGTTATGCACTTAGTTACCTACTTAATGTGACAAGTAGAAAGTATTTGACGGAATTTCCTTTGCACATTAACTTACATTTTTCGTTTTAATACACGAAAAAGTGTTTCTAATTCAAAATGGATCCTTCCAGCCCAATTTAATATAATGTAATTTGTAATTCTAACTAAATTAATTCTCGTGAAATGGAATCTGGTATAATGGTTTAGTAAATAGAGATATAAGAGATAATAGCCTAATTTCATTGGAATGTCGTCAGACTCCTAAATTGAAAACGATTTATTATATTTCTTATTTAAGAAGCTAGATAAATATTCCGAATCGTATTCCGTAAGCCTAGTGGTCAAAATCTATTTACTTCCCGAGACAAAAAAAAAAAACACTGGCACTCCGGTAGTGCCGACAGAAGTGAAAACTTGAACAATTACGAGTGTATTTTGTGAATCGTCTTATAAACAAAACACGCGTGTTAAGGTGTGTTCCTTATTTTATAGGGTTTCTGGCAAATCAGGTATGATGACCAAAGTGACTGGTTTATTCTTCTCGTGAAAGGAATTTATTCAGATTTACAAATAAGCTCGTCGTCAGCCGTGGTTCAGCGCCAACTCGTCGTTGTTGGATGAACTACGTAGTTAGTACGCGAGGCCCTCGTAGTTCTTCCCGATGTGCATAGATGGCGCTGTCCTCAACAACGCGCGTCTTACGTTTTACGTCTGACGTTAGTACGCGAGGCCCTCGTAGTTCTTCCCGATGTGCATAGATGGCGCTGTCCTCAACAACGCGCGTCTTACGTTTTACGTCTGACGTTTTACGTCTTACGAATTTTCGATCAGGGTCACGTGACCTGACGCGAATTTAGAAGTTTTTACCCATTCCAAAAAAAGTACACAGCGCCACTAAAGAAGTTTTCACTTCAAAAAAGGAAAATCCAAAAGTGCACGACTCATAGTCATAATGCTCATTTGATCCTATAAAAAACCATTATTATCTATGTTAGTTTTTATTTAATTATAATTAAACTCAATATGGTTCTCCCTGTTGGTGAAACGAAACAATAATTACTCAATGTATTTAGAAATATTTTGATGTTTTTTCGTTTCTACTGCATTAAATCAATTTTTAAAGTACAGAATTAATCTCCATTAAATTATCTATACAATGGTATATAAATTAATTAGGTTTTGTGTACTAGCAGGAGTACCTATAACAATAGATACAGCAGAATGGCGGCAAAAACATTTCTTCAATTGTAAAGCACTAATGCTTCGCATTATGAGTCGTGCAATATCGAAAATTATTCGGGAGTAAAAATGACTCGAAATAAAAAAAAAACTTGGTGAAAATATTCTATTTTCCTCTTGACGAAAATATCTTCGAGAAAAATTACTTTAATTCAAAAACCTACTACCTAACGGCTGATTTTACCAAAGTAAAATATCTTTTAAACGTGGAATAAAATTGACGTTTGTCAGTTCTAGTATGGAAAAAATGTCATAAACTCAAAATTTAATTTCAGGATAAGACATAATAAAAGAACCTAACGGCTGATTTTACCAAAAATGTACAAATATCTTTTTTATCACACCTGCTCTGAAAATACATACTAATTATACCAATTAGAGGGAAGAAACGCCTTTATCCCGCCCTTCAAATCCTTTCATCCCAAGGTATGGAAGTTTGTATGAAAATCCTTCCGACCCAAGGGTGGGAGTATGTATGAAATTCCATTACATACCCGGTTTTTCTTTTTTTTTTAATTTGTCAGCAGTCATACTGCCAAGAGACTTTAACTGTCTACTAATTAAATTTCAAGTAAATTGTTACTGGCCACATACAGTTTTTTTTTTTACCAGTTACCAACCTCCTTGGTGCATACAGAAAATTAAAAACGAAATTATTTTTGTATATAAAACGCGGACTTCTTAACAATTCAAAAGTGCCTGTAAATGGTTTAATTGAAAATAAATGGTTTGAGTTTGAGAACAGAAAGGAGGCCTGTGTCTCACCAGTGGGAACATTATAGACTGATTATGTATGATTTTGATACACTTCAACGTGTACCTAAGTATTTTTTGTTACTAAGGCGTCGTGTAAAAAATAGCTGCACTTTTAATAATTGTACTTTTAACTAAATATAAACATTTCTATGCATTTATGTCCATAATTTTCCTCGTAGGTGTAATAAAAAGCACTATACATCCCTCAGGATAAAGTACAGTTCCATACCTCAAATGGTTTGCGCCCCTCGCAAGCTCGTGGCGCAAATGCCATAATCTCGGTATGGAACTGTCACTTTCTTCCCTCTGAAGTAATGTACTATTAAACGTGCAATAAAATTGACGTCTGACAGTTCTACGAGTAGTATCGAAAAACTGTCAAAAACTATAAATTTAATTTCAGGATAAGCCATAATAAAAGACAATCAAAACTAAACAAACTACTCATTGAGTATAAATTATGCTAGGTATAGGTAAAAGTTTGGTGGAATTCGCCCTAAATAGGTACCTAGTCAAAATGTATATTTTATGGACGAAAATATTGTAAAAACTAAATATTTTAAACAGCAGTAACGGTTGTCATCGTTATATGCCGCATTGCTTCGGAAGTCCTATCATAAATATTTTGAGCTGCCTCCGACTCCGTACCTACTCTGCTAATTGCCTGGACAATTAACCCCGTTATGAGCAAAGTGTACTGCGAATGCACGAAACAGCGACTGTGTCTTCACCAGATTAACAATGGGCTATAGAGCTTTCTTTTATTACTTACACTTATTTCTTTGATAAATTGAACTTAATTCATTCTGGCGCACTTTTTGTTCTGCCCTCACACGAAGCTATTGTTAATTACAAAGTCGACGCGTTTTAACAAGAGGTTTGAAAGTTTCGGTTAATCATCATCCAAAGCCCGAATTACTCCACTGCTGGGCATAAGCGTCTCTTGTGCCAATCGTCACGCTCCTGTGCCAGACTCATCCAACGGGGTAATTGCGTAACACACTTCAAACAGTACGGAATGGCATTGATTTTGACAGTTCAACAACATTCATTGCGTTATTTACGTTGTTGAGAACAATGATGTATAAAACTATAGATACGTTGTCCGCACTCTAAAATGGCAACATGAAATGAAGCCAATTGGCCACATTGCGCTCAGTCACGCACCAACCTGTCGCGCGACGCTATGTTTGTTTTTAATTTATATCGTATGTGAAAACCTGTGCAAAACATAAAGAAAATATGCCGTCGTGTGTTTTCAGAGGATGTAAAAATTATACCCCAAAAGTTAAAGACAAAAATGTGTCATTTCACGCGTAAGTTTACAAAACTAGATTATTTTATTTTATTTTATACGACGCTGCATCTAATGGCGGCCGGCGCATGAAGTGACTCTGATAGCTACGTCACTCATGCGCTCGACCAATGAGCATGTAATTTGACTATTACTTATCCTGTGACGTAACTGAAGATGTTTATTTATCTCCCTCTAGCAACAGACATCCCGCCGTACGGTGTCATATTTTCTTTCCCTTTCTTTACGCGTATAAGTAGTTATCTAGTATTTTCGCCGTTTTTAAGCGCCGAGATGTTGGTTGATAACGTGTCTATATATAATACGTCATTGGTTGAGAAGACGAATTTTTCGATAATTGAAGCAATGGATTAGCAATATCCTTCGAATTGATTGAGATTGATAGTGTTTTCCGGTCATAGGGTGCCGGTTCTACAAGCGATGGCAACAATGTCGTCCGCCCATTTTTCCGTGCCAATGTTTCAGTTAGCCCTGTTATTACCAGCGGGGTAAATGATAAATGATTTTATTTCTGTAAGTAGGTTTGCACAAACACTTTTACACGTCAATCATAATTTTTTTTAAACTAGATGAGGTCGGCGTTTCCTATCTGACTACTCTGAGAAGAAAGGCCGAAACAAACTCAGAGGTCATAGTCTCTTTTAAAGTCCAGACATAATCTTGGTCAAGTTATATGAAGACCATGTAGGTCGATGTCTGAGATGGTCTTTTGAGGAAAGAACCACACAGATTGAGAGGACCTGTCCAGTCAGTGCACGCATTTGTCAGAAATCATGCAGCTCAACTCAAGACTTAAGGAGCTCAACGATTCGACGAACAATACCAAAGAAAGGACATTTGGGTAGGCCACATGAATTACTCAAACTGCCAGACCATAGAGAGAATAATAATAAATATAAAATGTCTAAATTAAATGACCCACATCGTCTTCACATTCACAATAATTAAAATAATGTAATACTTTAAAAAGTAAGCAAATGTCAGTTAAAAAAAAAAAACATTAATGTCAATGTGTATATAAAAAAAAAAACATCAAAAACACTCAAAATGCAGAAATTTGAAGCAACTCAATCCCAAGCCTTTGTATCCTCAATATAATCTTTAATGGTATAAAAGGCTTTCTGGCACAACTTACGTTTAATGAACGATTTAAATTTATTAAGGCTTAGATCTTGAACGTGGCTTGGTAGTTTATTATAAAAGTGTATACATTGGCATCTGAACGAGCCACCTATTTTCTTGAGCCTTGTTGTAGGTACAACATATTTGTGTTTGTTTCTAGTATTTATAATATTATTAATTGTAATTGTGTAACACGCCTCAACAGTAGGAATGGCGCTTAGATTTTGACAGATAAACACCATTCATTGTGTTATTTACGTTGTTGAGAAGACGAATTTTTCGGACATATCAAGCAATGGATTAGCTTGATCCTTCAAAATTATTCACATTGTGAATGATGTGAGTTGCGTAATTAGGGTGCAGAAATAGAATAATTTCATGTTAAACTATTCTATTTTCTCGAAAGGTTACGAAAATAGACAACTTTGACTGGTTCTCGTTATTTATTAGGACAATGTTAATAAATTTATATTCCAGAAAACGTATTAACTATGTTTTTCATACTATTTTCTTAATAAAGATTTATACAATGCTCAGAATGAAACAACGTTTAACAAGATTACGGGGTTTATGTGGGTCTAGGGAAAGGGTCGTGCCGCGACTAAATGCACTACAAACTACCCCAGATGTAGGGATAACAAATCATCCAAAACAAACATCACACATCCCATAAAGCTCTTAATAAAGTAAATATTTGAGTTTTAACTTAAGGGGGAAGCGTCAGGGTCAGGGTAGCCCGCGAAATTCAAATTTTCTTACGTTTTTTGCAATTTGCTGGTCTGTGTCAGGTTGTATGTTGAACAAAATATGATTCGCGACCGTAATAAGTGTGGTTTTAAGAATTATAATCATTAAAATCATCAATACAACCCTTTTTAAGTTCATATAATTCTATTGAATTACTTTTCCATGAAATACGAATTTCGTGGAAAAGTAATTCAAATCAGCTATTGACATATATCAGCCTATAATGTTCTCACTGCTGAACACAGGCCTCCTCTCGATGAGAGGGAGTGGGCCGTAATCCACCACACGAGCTCAGTACGGGTTGGGCATGCCAGTTTCACAATATTTTCCTTCACCATTTTGAGAGCAGTGGTGATGAAATAATTCACACAAAGTAAGGTGCCTGTCTGGTGGGCTGGACCCCGGCGCTTCCCCCTTAAGTATAATGTAGCAGAAAACAGTATTCACTTTGTTGGTTTGCTTGACTTTCAAGTAAGTTCGCGCTGTGCGCGGTGTTGTGGCCAAAAATATAGTTATACATTTGTGGAGTTATTATGTCGTAACTCGTAATCTCACGTGCCTTTCTCCGCTGTATTGTTATGAGCGATAGTAGACGTTTTCCCTTCGTAAACTACAACGGTTTGTGCGGAAAGATGAGCAATCGATGGGCTGAGAATATTCTTATAACGTGGTATATATACCTCGACATATCGTACAATATTTAGTAAAATATCTAGAACCTACTAGATCGATCTGGAAATTACTTTTTTATTTTAAACATTCCCGAATAAACGGCGACGTCTGCTGTGATTACAAAACCCTACCGTTGAATCTAGCATCTATACATATTATAAACTAGCTGTTGCCCGCGACTAAGTCTGGGATCAAGGATGAAAAGTAGCCTGTGTCCTTCTCCGGGTCATAATCTACCCATGTGCCAATGCGTAAAGCGTAACAAACAAATAAACATACAAACAATCACTTCTTTTCTTTTTAGGGTTCCGTACCCAAAGGGTAAAAACGGGACCCTATTACTAAGACTCCACTGTCTGTCTGTCACCAGGCTGTATCTCATGAATGATAGCTAGACAGTTGAAATTTTTACAGATGATGTATTTCTGTTACCGCTATAACAACAAATAATAAAAATAAAATAAAGTGAAAATTTAAAGGGGTATAAAAGAAACGCTTTTTCGGCGTTTTTCGGCTTTGTTCTTCTAGACTCCGCAACGTATTTTGATGCGGTTTTCACCATAATTTAGAGAATAAATATCCCTGAAGGTTTGGGTGTACAATAATATTAAACTAACATTTAATAAAGAAATCTCAATGTTTAGTCAAACGCAAAAACCGTGCGAAGCAGGGGCGGGTCGCTAGTATATTATAACATTATAAGACTAAAGTCTATTCAAACTTATGTTTCAAATTAATATTATTTCAAGTTAAATATATATCTACTTTATTTTAATGGTAATTAAGTTGATTTCAGAGTGACTAGCACTATTGAAAAAGTTATAAAAATGTTTGAAGTTGCAGCGTAAACTGGACTTTATTGTGTAGGATTTAAAGTTATTTTTCCATAAACTCATAATTTGTTTATATTTTTGGCAAATAAATCGCGAATGCCAGAAGCAAAAATATTATTAAAAATGTTTTTAAGTGGTGACCTAAATTACACTGTCCAATTAACAGTGTGCAATTATCAGTCATCAATATTGATCTAGAATCATCAACGAGATGGACCTAAATCTAGACTAATTGGCTTACAGAACTCGATTATATTTGGTACGAATTAATAACCCAATCGCAGGTAGGAATTTAGATTACCTACCTATAAAATTATCATATGAATCATAGAAAATCGTGAGGACATCACTTGTTACGAATTTTGTATTTTTACTAGAAAAAACTTAAACTTTGATAATGTTTTTATCGAAATCGAGACGGGTCTCTAAGTAAAATCTTTGCCTTTTACCTCTTAGCACTTATAGCGAAACGTAGGTATGCTTTAGATATTTACAACTAGCCTTTACCAGTTGCTTCGCCCGCGTAGATCACGGAAAATATCCCACAAAAAAGTACTACTTACCGTGATTTAAATTACCGTATGTGTTAATAAATCACCCCCTATGTTTCAGTTAGTTAATAACCTAGATTAATCCAGGCTATCTATCTGTGTGCCGAATTTCATCCAAATTCGTGTTGCCCTTTTTGCGCAAATCCTGGACATACATCCAGACAAACGGAAAAAATTATTCGTTTCAATTTTATTCTATGTATATAGATTTTGTATTGATTGAAACAAGGGTTCTTCATTTTACCAGTGGCGTGCCTAGGGGTCAAACTTAGGGCAAGCCAACATACTTAAAAAAAAAACCTACCGTATCGCCTGTCAATTTTGTGCCTACCGACTGAGTCGTTTTAGTTCTTACTAATATTCGTATTTCATAATTTTAGGTTTTTGCTAATAGCTATTAAAATGAATGTTTTTTAATAGCACAATTTTTTATAAATTAATTACTAAAATATTACAATCTGGCCGAATGGCCACTAGATGGCGCACAAATAATTGATTGATTTCTAACTACATGTTGATAATATTTATAATTTGAATTACAATGTGAACAGCCATAACTCTTCATTCTTCGCTTTTTTATGACAGACAGATGACAACGTGACCTCGTAAAGGAAGTTCTTGTTGTGCTAAATGACACACAAGCACAACATCAACAGTAACCTTTGAAAAACAGCGCGATTGTGATCGACACGCGTATTGTATTTTGGAAATGTCGTCACATAATTGACGAGCTATAGAGGTTTCGATTCGTGTTTTACCAAAACTACCTGAAAACTACAGAATGAAATAACAACATTCATGTGCTTTTGAGAATCCTGATGTCTTTTACTGGCACCAGCGAAGTTATTTAAATCATCGTAACCAGAAGGCCAATTCTCGTAATTTAAAACGTTCAAAATCTAGTCGCAGTCTCATCTCGGCGACAAAGAAATGTCAAAAACTTGTCAAAATGTAGGGAAATTTGAAGTATTTTTTGACAGATTGAGACTGAGATCAGACTGTGAACGTTGTTAAAATTAGTAGAATTGCCCCTCTGGTGTATTCCAAGCGGTATTTTCTTTTGAGAAAAAAATGCAACACGAAGAGAATAATTCGTTGTTATGAGAGCAGCCTACAATCCAATGAGCATTGTACGCTGATCGACTAAAATGCCTATTTACGTGATTTAGATTTCTGAAAAATACCCAAATCAGGGGTAGGTTTAGGTGAAGTAATGAGACTATAATTGTCTGTAAAACTCCAAAGTATTTACCTTTCCGAGTAACGATTGCGCACACTTTAATCCATCACACACAAGGAACAATTGCATGCGTTTCCGAATTAATTTCAATGATAAGAAACTTTTTTATCACTTTAAAACAAAGGTAAACATCGCAAAAACTAATCACAACACTTATCTACACAGATAATGAAAAAAAAAAAAAACAAAAAGCACCAGTAATCGCTCAAATCAAATTTAAAGTCATTTGAAATTGCATCATTCATTCATTATAGAGAAATTCGAGCTTTGCGCAGCGACTCGCGCAGGGTCTCACGCTCTTACTTTTTACACACACACACTTCGTTACACGTTCCATTCATAAAAAATCAAAAGCCAGGCTTTAAAATCAGTACAATTTGCGGAATGAGTCATACATCTGTTATCAATAACGTGAACAATTTCCTTAATTTCTATACAAATAGTCGGAGGTGTAGAAGCCTGATATGAGGCCAGCTCGTGCGAGTGAGCCGGGACGATTTTTGTTTTTGCGTTCTCGCGAAGCGGCATTGGAGATGTTTGGCAACGATGCGCGTGATGAAAACTGCGCGGAATTGAAACATTATTCTTTGAGCATGTAAACCTGGCAACCTTGAGTCGTACGTATAGCGGGCAGCCGGGACGCGCGGAGTTTATTTTTTATTATTCTTATCAATTCTTGCGACATGATTGAGTTGGTTTATTTACAAGTTTACTTGTGTAGTTTTTATTTTTTTTATTTTTATTCTTAGGCTTTTTTTTTTCAGGATGGGAAATCATCAAATGACCCCTCCCGCTCTGGGTGGAGCGGAAGGGAGTGTCACTCTTACTGACTAAAACCCACCCGTGTT
Organism: Luperina nickerlii; assembly: GCA_963855955.1. Classification (NCBI taxonomy): domain Eukaryota; kingdom Metazoa; phylum Arthropoda; class Insecta; order Lepidoptera; family Noctuidae; genus Luperina; species Luperina nickerlii. The sequence continues at coordinate 7,733,995 of OY979687.1, read as the reverse complement.
CCTTCCTTAGCCCTTTATGTTCCGGGCCAGCGGTAACCCTGTCGGACAATCGGACATGGCCTCGGACTTGTGCAATGCCACCTCGAGACCCAACTGCCGGATCCTCTCCACGACTATCGCAACCCCGCGTGTCATCGCGTCGGCCGCCGCCTGATGCGACCTCCCCTGCGCCAGGACTAACGTGTCGTCAGCGTAGCAAACCACGCTGACGCCATCAGGGAGGTTGGCCCGCAGCACCCAGTCTTAACCGATGTCCCACAAGAGCGGCCCCAGAACCGATCCCTGTGGGACACCGCACGACATCTCTCGCCAGTTCCACTCCCCAACTCGACCGGGGTAGATGACGGCTCTGTCCGTCAGATACGCCCCGACTACTCGACGGAGGTAGGTTGGCACCCGGTGATACCGGAGTGTCTCGCCAATGCAGCCCCAGGGCAGGGTGTTAAACGCGTTGGCGATGTCGAGTGACACCGCCACGACGACCCCACCACGAACAGAGCGCTCACCACCTCCTCCACGAGCTGGGGGCGGAGACTCTGCGTCAGCGGGGGGGCCTAGGTGCGGAGTTTATTCCGCACCATTTTGTAAGGGCGCCCCCACGGATCTCTGTTCAGAGTCTCCAGCATCTCCTCGCGGGCCGTATACTTGGCTCGCTGGACAGCCTCATGGAGGGCGGTCTTCGCCGCTCTGTACCCCTCGTACAGCTCCGCCTCCGTGGTTTCCGCATCCGGAGGGCGGATACGGAGCCTGCGGTGCCTGGTGTACAGGTATCGCGCGTCGACGCACGCCTTGCGTAACGCTTCCACCTCCTGCCACCACCAGTATACCTGACGTCGGGCGCGTCCTGGCCGGACTCGGGGCATTGCCAGGTCACATCTCGGACATGGCCTCCCGGAAACACTCCGCCTCATCATCAATATCGGCAGGCCTGTCCGGTGTTGTCACCCAGGCCTGCACGATCGAGGCTTCCAGGAGGAGCTCCCGGTCCAGCTGCTTCAGCGCCCACCGCGGACCACTGGGGGCCTGTTAGACCAGCGCGCTGGAGGTCTGGGTGGAGACATCAAACCGGATATACCGATGACCGATCATCGGTAGGTCTCCACCTCCTCCATGACGCGCCAGTCAATAACACGCTGTGCCAGAGCGGGGCTTGCGAACGAGATGTCCACCACTAACTCACCCCGCATTCGCACACAAGTGGGAACAGAACCCCGATTTAGAACGACCAGGCCTGTTTCCAGAGCCCAGTCTTCCACCATCCTGCCCCGCACATCCGTGTAACGGGAACCCCAGGCCAAATTCTTGGCGTTGAAGTCCCCGAGCACTAGCACGGGGAAGGAATGGTTTCCAGCGACGACGACACTCAACTCTGTTAGAGAGTTGTGGAACTCGGCGAGAGTTCGGCTCGGAGAGAAGTACACTCCCCCTACTACCGTCTCTCCGAACCGTGCTGCTACGCACCCCTGTCCCTTCGTGACGCTTTCGAGGGACGGGGTGCCGGCGGCGGCCGACGAAATGATGGCCATTGAGCTGCTCAGGTCCTCCACCCAGTCATCCCTAGGCGGGACAAAGTACGGCTCAGCGACCACGGCGATGTTAATCGACCACTGCGCCATGCTCTGGAGCAACAGGTCCTGAGCGCAGGCGCAGTAGTTGATGTTCGCCTGGAGGAGGCGTAATGGAGCCAATACTCCTCCATTTCAGCCTCCTATCGGGCCCCTTGCGAGGACCCCTCGACAGTGGTGGTGGCGGCGGCGGCGGCAGCGGCGGCGGCGGCGATTGCGGCGGCGGTGGCGGTTGCGGCGCCGGCGGAGGCGGTGGCGGCGACATCGGCGGCGACGGTGGGGGTGGCTACGGCGGCGGAGGGCCTGCCTTTCCTCCTGGTTCCGGCGGGTGGAGAGCAAGTCTTACTCCCCGCCCGGTGATCGGCCGGCTTGCCAGCAGCCGCACATGCGACGCAGTGCGGCGCGGCGTTGCACGAGCCGGCCTTATGTCCGGGCTGTCCGCAGCGGAAGCACAGTGTGCTGCGGTCTACCTCCGAGGTGCACTGGACACCAACGTGGTGCCCTACATGGCATCGGAACCACCTGAGAGGCTTGGGTTCCAGCAGTTTGACTTGCGCTGATACCCAGCCCACCAGGAGCCTTCGGCCCTCCACTATTGTTCTGGCCGCCGTCACAGGGCAGCTTACCGTTACGGTTCGCATTCCCGTTAAGTCAGGACGTATGGTGCCCGCCTTTACCTGCTCGTCAGACACCCGCCCGTCCTGACGACGGCGGCCACCACCTCTCCCTCCGTTACGGAGTTATCCAGGCCCAGTATACGCGCATGTCTGCGCACTTGACGGGCCTGGAGACTCGAGCCTCCAGCCGATGTCGGCTTGGCTGACGCCTGGGCCCAGCCAGACGGCCCGGGTTTGGAGGCGGAGGCTGCCGCGGCGGCCGCGTACGAGGCCGCCTTTGGCCCCAGAGCTGACCTGCCCGCCAGGGGGGGGCGCAGGACTATACCCTCCAGGACGGAGAACCGCTCCTGGAAGGTCGCCAGCTTCTGCCGAACCAGGTTCAGGACCTGGTTCTCCACCGGGACGCGCTGGCTGGGTTGGGCCGGTTGGTTTGACTGCGCGCCCCCGGTGGCCCGGAGGCCGGCCAGGTCTGCACGGAGCCTCCCGTTCTCCTTTTGGAGAAGCTCCGTGGCGGTCGTCAAACGGGCGACCTCCGCCCGCAATTCGGCCACTTCGCCGGCCGAAAGGCGTAGTTGGCCGCCTCCGCTGCCGCCATGATGGAGGCCGTCGCCGAGACTACGGCCCTGTTCTTAGAAGCTTGAAGCTTCTTCAGGGCCACGTCCCGGATTGCGGCCTCCACGACCGCCGCAAACTTTAGCTTGCGGTCCGCATCGGGGCCTCCAACCGCACCCGCCTCGTCGCTTGAGGGCCCCGAAGCGACCGCGTGACCGGTGCCCCCCCTCCCTTGTGGGCTCCTCCGCTCTCTCTGCTGCCTCCCTGGCAGTGAGCCCCCTCCCCTTGCCTCGCTCTCGAGCTCCAGTCCACCTGCTGGTGGGGATCTTTCGAGCCGAGGCCAGCTCCCCGTCGGAGGACGACCCCTGGCCGTCCCCTGACCTTGGCCGCTTGCTGTAGTTCTTCTTCGCAGCGGCCATCTCCTTAGCACGGCAGAAGCTCCCTGAGCCTACCGTGCTTGCGCCTTCAGATGCGGCATCGGACTCCGACTCAGCATCACTCCTTACGTCTTCTGTTGGTTTTTTTTGTTGCTTTTAAATTATCCATATCTGTTCCCACGAGTATTAAGAGCGTTACTCCAGAGCGGCGCGCCTCGTGTTTAGGTAAATTTACTCACACAGCTATACAGTTAAACGCACACACAGCCGTCTGTGTTGGAGCGCGTATCATACACCGCTTAGAATCATCTTGATACTTAGCCAGTTTTTAGTTAGTAGGGAATGTTTTCGTTTTCCGTAAGCGGGGATTCAGTTTTTTGTTTATTGTAATAAATGAGCAATTAAATTATTATTAGTTAGGTTAAAGTAAATAAAAACAATTTCGTGTAAAATAAAATCTTAATATTTGTTGTCTCTAAGTTTCATGGACCTAGCTTTTCGGGGATCAACAATTTCGGGTAACAGGCATTTATTGTAAAAGCTGACTAGCCGATGTTCCATATTTTCGCTCCAAAATTTATCGTCCCTGATTATGTTTTCAGTCTTCAATTTAAAATCTTTGCCTGTCCACACAGCAAACAGACAGTAATTTCTGTTAGTTATATGCAGCTGCCCCTGTATCTGATAAAACCAGTCATGGCGTCGATTCACAGATCCATCTATTTTCCAGAATTTAATTTTTTTTTTGGCTAATAGCAAAATCTGCCTCTAATCCAAATGCCGAACTAGGACATTTAATTTCGGTGATGCCATCATCGTCGATTAGTCCATCCGGCGAAGCACCTGTAATCATAATAATTTGAAACTCAATACTCTAATTACTTCTTTTTAATAGAATTTAAGAATATAAAAATAAATTGTTTGTTAGAAAAATCTAAACTTGTACCTGCAACTGTTCTATGGCCACTTTTTCGTTTACTTTCCCATGTTGAATACTAGGGATATGGTCCAAGGAATATGAGTAAAGAAATTGTTTAACCAAAGGGGCTGGGCTAATAGTCGATCGCCGTTTGCACACTTTACAGAATGCAGAGGCTGTCAATAAACAACGTCGTAGCTCTAGCCAAAGTGCACTCTCTGTCTGAAGTACAGTATCCCTTTCAACTTCTTGTCTACTATTTACCTATAACATAAAATTTGGAAATATATTTTTAAGTCTAATATTATCAGAAACAATGTACAACATGTATCTGAATCTGAACTTATGAAAGTATACTGTAAATACGCACTTGTTCTTGAAGGTTCTTGTTTTATTTGTCCTAAAATATGTTTATAAAGACCAAGTCATTCTTACAAGATTTCCTGCGTCAGGATCTTGAATTGAAGCCGTTTCTAATGCCTGCAAGTTTTCCTGAATTTCCAGTGTTTTATCACTGTCTTTTTCATTTTCTTGAGTCTGAAAATAATATGTAGAGTATAATATAGTGACACAAACCGTATGCACCATGACAGGCGATCGATTGTCGGCTTAAGATAGCACATAACTAACAATGTTTTTTTTGTGCTAAAATATGTATACAAATGACCAAGTAATTCTTACAAGATTCCCTGCGTCAGGATCTTGAATTGGAGCCGTTTCTAATGCCTGCAAGTTTTCCAGAATTTCCAGTGTTTTTTCACTGTCTTTTTCATTTTCTTGATTCTGAAAATAATATGTAGGGTATAATAATATAGTGACACAAAAAGTAAGCACCATGACAGGCGATCGATTGTCGGCTTGAGATAAATAAATAATGAAGAAAGGTCTTATTTAGTTTTGGTTTAACAACTGCTCAATCAAAACCAAGGAAACACGTGTCTGCCGCAGCTAGTAAAATATAAAGTAAAAAAATAAAACTTACAACAGCATTTTTATTTAAGTCCTGGTTTTGAAGTATTTGAACTTCTCTTTTCTGCCTATAACAACGAATTGGATATTAACTTTATCTTATTACTACTGTGTTTCATAAAAATATCCAAACAAAAAGTAATAAAAAAAAATTACTTCAATAAGTAGTAAGTATATTGTTTCTTATTACACCTAATAAAAATATATTTTTTATAAGTAGAGAACCTCGGTAACATACCTTTTAGCTTCATTAGCCTTGGCCAAATTTTCGTTTTTTTTTTTGTTCCCATATAGCGCCTTTTGTTAGCCATATCTGAAAAAAAAAGTAAAATGAAAACATACATAAAGAAGTCTAATTTAATCTTTCTTAAGTTAATAGAACACCATTACATTAAAATATGTACTCACCAAAGTTTTGTAATATAATAAAAATATATTATAATAAAACGTATCAACATGTCCTAGTCGCGCTAAAAACTCGCGAAAGTACGATAATATTTTACGCGACTCGCGGCTACGGGAGCGACACACGTCCTACCTCTGAAAGGCCTCGGCCGGCACTGAGCGCTGGCGTGATTCCGCGCCGATTATATAGCTGCACTAAATAATTCATAGTAAAATAAAAAAATAAGTTATTAAAAAAATATTTGTACCATGTTTTAGAACGTAAATGTCTTCGTTTACTAGGCCTAAAATAACATATAAATATTTCAGATTTCATCCTAAACTAACGCGTTTAAAATATCGAAAAGTGGCTAAAATTGACACTTTTGAATATACTTTTCTTGAATGAAAACTTACAGTAATCGTTTTTTTTTTTCAGCCATGCACTAATAAATGCTATTATTATTTATAAAGCAACGTTGTTATAAGTTTGTCGTATATGGTTTTACTAATACCTTGCATTTGCGTAGACCGTCGATCGCTAGTTTAAAAAAAGGCTTGCATAAAAACTGTTCTAATGAGAAAACTGTACGAATAAATGAAAATGTTTTTCAGCCATGCACTAGATTATGAAATTCCCATTAATATGACGTCAATATCTTATCTATAAATTAAACAGATTATGGTTTTATTGTCCGTCGGAAATCATCAATTTTGACTCCAGCGTGGCTCTAACGGATCAACCCTCTTAAACATGTTGTACTTGCTCAAAAATATCGGTTCGCACTAGCGACTAGTGTTGCCCAAATGCAAGACCAAGACAAGACCTTAGCCAGTCTTGGTCTTGGTCTTGCGTCAATACACCTGGTCTTGGTCTTGGTATTGCGCTCTCAGTCTTGGTCTTGGTCTTGCAGCAAGAGTCTCGCAAGTCTTGCGAGACTCTACTACTTAGACTAGACTACATTCAAATACCTATTAGCCTATTGCTCAGGGTGGCAGGGACATCGACGCGCAACCGCTTACCATAGATTCAGTAGGTACAGACGCCAGCACATCAACCTACTACAATCTGTCAAATTTCTTTAATAGATTTTCAACTTTATCGCTAAAGCATAAGGTTCAAAATTGATTGGGAAAATTTGACAGTTTCGGGTAGCTTGATGTGCTGGCGTCTGTACATGATTCTGGACCCCCCTGCGTTGAAATTTTTCGTCGGCTTTTTCTTAATTTTTACGTTTTTTTCTGCAATTTTTTTTACTGTAAACTTTATAAAATCATTATTTCTATCTGACCCAATGAGATTTTTAATTAAAAAATAGTAAATTCACTTGTTTCACTTAAATCAGCAATGTAAATAAAACTCGAAAGGGCTACCTGATCAGCTGTATTGCTAAAGTTCATTTGCGAGGTCAACACTGTCTTCGCGCTCACGCTATTCGCTTTCAAATGCCGCGACAAAGGGACCGCAGCGCCAAGCGGTCTCCTCGTATTATTATTAACGCACTTGAAAATAAACTTTAAAATTATTACAATAAAGTGCATAAATGCTTGAACCTGACAAAAAATGCGGAAGATTGCGGGAATCCCCGCGCGGCGTCGAGTCGGCCATGAATCCCAATGAATCTAACAGACGCGTCACATGAGGCATTTTAATCATCGACATAATTGAATGACCCATTTACTACTTTTATTTTAGATTCGTTATGAGGGGATAATTATTTTTCTAAGGCTTCATCGATTTAAGGGGCAAGCGCTAAGGTAGCCCGCGAAATTGAAATTTTCTTACGTTTTTTGCTATTTGCTGGTCAGTGAATTTCGCGGGCTACCTAATACCGCTTTCGCCTTAAGTAAAGAAGATTAAAAAAAACGTGCAGAAGTGTATTGATAGTCTAGTCACGTAATTTTTCGATATTTTTTTTATTATCAACAATAATTTTAGGTTTGAATGCAATTCAACAATGTAATTTACTGTTTCATAAAAAAAATACATCCATTTTCGCATAATCGGGATTGAAACCAAATACCTACTATAACGCCCAAATCTCAGTTTGACTTAACTGCGAGACGCAAGAGTCTTGCAGGCTTAGTCTTGTTCTTGCTCAAGTCTTGCAGGGTTCAGTCTTGGTCTTGCTAAAATAAGTCGGTCTTGGTCTTGGTCTTGCAAAAATGCAAGAACAAGATCAAGACTGCAAGACCAAGACCGATTTTGGGCAACACTACTAGCGACTGAACCAAGCTACCCATCAGCCAAGCTTACAACCTCCCTCACGGTGCGCCGCCGCTTGGAGGTTTGGGGATTTTTTTATAGAGGTTAATCTTCCTCGCGGTCCGGGCGGTTAATAATAATAATAATTCTTTATTTTCGGACAACAGTGATCCAGCGTGTTAGTAAACAATATTATAACTTATTACTAGTGTTAGTAGTTAAAATACAGTGCTTAGAGATGCAATTTGGTTAGTATACCTACATACAATTTATAAACTAGTGTTAGTACTTACATCTATCAGAAAAACAACACAAACTATTCACGAATACCCCACAGTGGCATGTAGGCGCATCCAATGTCCCAGTATGGGGCTGTCCCACCTATCAGCTATAGTTTTCAGGATGTTGTTGGGACTGGCGCGTACCCTGCGCATAATGGACGTTTGGTTAAGCCAAGACCCTCGACCTCCTTCAACAGTCGGATACATGCCCTTAACTGTCTCCGGGGCTACGAGATTAGCGGTGGCAGGAGGGGGGGTTACCCCTTCTGCCTGCCCGGCGGCAGGGTAAGTGCACACCGGACCCGCTCTGACACCACCACAATTGCCGCTCTGCTACTCACAGCGACATGTGTGGAGCGGTCCTCGTGGCAGAATATTAGCATGCGGACAGCGAGATCCCACTGGGAAATAATCCCAATGGGAACTCGCTGCCCGCACCCTATGATGCACCGGCCCGAAAACTGGTCTTCCCCCCGGACGCATCCAGAAAGGAACTCCAGCCCCCAGGCACACGTGGAGATTTTCTGCCCTAGCACCCCTTATTCTTAGGCTCACGTTTGATTTTAAGCCGAGCTTTTCGGCTTTAGTAAAAGGCACGCCCCTGCATTTTACCTCTTGGCATACTCCAAGAGAAACGTATGCTTGAGGAATATTTACCATAAATATCAATTACATATTTGGAAAACCGAATGCTAAGCGATTGACAGGTTCAAAGTTCGCCTGTCAATTTCGTAGAACGCTGTCAGATACATCAATTTAGATTTTTATCCATCTATAGGTTTATAATATACTTGTACATACATAATATCAAATACTTAAATAAAATTGAAGTGTCGGTGTGTAATGTTAAAATAGTTAATAGCTTTTTACTAAATACATGATTATGAAAGTACATATATACATATACGGTACTTCTAACAAAAACACAAATTTTAAACATTTCGGTCTATTTGTTCCGGCAAGTCTTCGATACGGCTGGATCGATTTTGATGAAATTTGGTATTGGGATACTCTGAACTCTGTTAATTTTTATCCTGAATATTTGTATAAAGAAATGATGAATGTTTTTTACCGACATACCACGCTGGCGAGACTGCGGGCGGTAGATATTATCATCATCTGCCTAGCCTTTTCCCAACAAGTTGGGGTCGGCTACCAGTCTAACCGGATGCAGCTGAATACTAGTATTTTACATGGAGCGACTGCTTATCTGACCTCCACAACCCAGTTACTGGGTAACACGATACCCCTTGGTAAGACTGGTTGTCAGACTTTCGGGCTTGTGACTATCTGTAACGACTGTCAAAGATCCATGAATGACAGCCGGGACCAACGCCTTAACGTGCTTTCCGAGGCACGGATGACGGGGGTGTCTCGGTATGTAACGATGGTCACCCATCCACAGACCAACCGCGGCAAGCGTAGCTTAACCTGATCGATCGATCTGTGCGGCTGTTTTTATTTAGCCACGGGCGCGGGCAGAAGCTAGTCCACACTATTATGTATTATAAATGCGAAAGTACGTAGCCGAATTCTGGGCCGAGTTAATTTAGATTGCCATCGGTACCTACGCTATAGAAGATGAATGCGAAGGTACTCTTTGTCTGTTACTTTTTCACGCCAAAACTACTGAACCTTTCGTTATGTTTGACAGATAGGTAGCCTGGGATCTGACTGGCTGGGATAGGTAGAAGGACATAGGCTACTATTTATCCTGGATATTTTTATTAAAAAAAAAACCGCCCAAGTGCGAGTCGGAATCGCACACGATTCGGTACCAAAATGGAAAATAAAATTCTTGTATGGAGCCCCCTATAATTTTTTACATTATTTTATTATTTGTTGTTAAAGCGACAAATCGACAATAGAAATACACACTGAAAATTTCAACTGTCTAACTACATATTACGGATTATAGCCCGCTGACAGACAAACGGACAGATGGACGGACGGACAGACAGCGGAAGCTTAGTAATAGGGTCCCGTTGCACCCTTTGGGTATAGACAGAACCCTAAAAATGATGAAATACAAAATACCCGCAGACGAAGTCGCAGGCAGCAGCTAGTTAGTAAAATACTGCTGAAGAATAAGCAAAGTTTACGTAACTTAAAAAAGCTTTAGTCCGGTAGTCAGGGCTCCGATTAAATAACTATCACTTTTTAGGGTTCCGTACCTCAAAAGGAAAAAACGGAACCCTTATAGGATCACTTTGTTGTCCGTCCGTCCGTCCGTCTGTCAAGACCCTTTTTCTCAGGAACGCGTGGAGGTATGAAGCTGAAATTTATATCAATTACTCAGGTCTACTGTCCCTTGAAGCTGTGAAAAAATCAAACTTCTAAGCCAACGCAATCAAAAGATACAGCCGTTTATGCCGCAAATTTTCGACACTTGCAAGGGAATCAAAACCTACAGGGTGCTTCCCGTGAACTCAGAATCTTGAAATTTGGTACGAAGCAACGTCTTATAGCATAGATAAAGGAAAAATTACGAAAACCATAAATTTTTAGTTACATCACATAATATATTTTTTTTTAATAATTTTAAACTTACTACCCATTTCCTCATAAACGCGTAGAGGTATTAAATTGAAATTCATACCAAATACTCAGGTCTATAATACCTTTAAGCTGTAACAAAATCAAACTTCTATGTCAACGCAATCAAAAGAAACAGCAATTTAAGCTGCATATTTTGAAACTCGCAAGTACTCGCAAGGGAATCAAAACCTAAAGGGTACTTCCAGTCGACCTAGAATCTTGAAATTTGGCATGAAGCAACGTTTTATAGCACACATAAAGGAAAAATTCCGAAAACCTTAAATTTTTAGTTACATTACAAAATATAAACTTATTACTTTTTTCCTCATGAACGCGTAGAGCTATCAAGTTGAAATTCATATGCAATAAAAATACCATAGTTATGACTCGATTGTCGTAATGAACGAACTTTGTAAACCTTGCAGGTTTGTACGGAACCCTCGGTGCGCGAGTCCGACTCGCACTTGGCCGGTTTTGCTGCCAATGAAAGTTCGCCCCATTTGCAATGGAAATCTCGTGATAATTTTATTCTGCATACAAAGGAAGGCATATCGTGTGCAGGCGATTTTCGCCTTTATAGTCTCGACCATTATTCTTAATTATGAGGGCCATGGGGTCACTATTTGGGCTCATTTCCTTTCATCATTATTTTAATTTGACTTTTGTTTTGATCTCCATAGTATAATGGAACTTTTGTTTTACGAACATTTGTCTTTTAAACCTGTATTAGTTGTTATTCTCAAGAAAGCTGTGGCGGGCCAGTGATAAGGCACTCGTCTTATGAGTTGTAGGTCGTGGATTCCGACCCAGACAGGCTCTTTACTTTGTATAATTTATTTCATCACCATTGCTCTCAAAAACGGTGAAGGAAAACATCGTGACGAAACCGGCATGTCCTAGAACCAAAAATTCGAAGACAAGTGATATCTACCAACCCGCACTGGGCCCGCGTGGTGGATTACGGTCCATTCCCCATCATGACAGAGAGGAGGCCTGTGTCCCAGCAGTGGGAACGGGAACGTTATAGGCTGGTTTTGCTACAAAAGGTAAATAAAAATAAGTACTCGACTTTGTCCTTATTTATCTTAATCAATAAATAATGTATGGATTCTCAAAGACCCGCTCATTGTATATTGTGATTAAAGAATATTAAGGGGCTTACAGGATCTAAACACAAAAAACGCAAGTTTTAGAAACAATAAAAGTATATGATCGACTGCAGTAAACAAAGTCAGGAAAATATATGATATTCTTCAGGATATATGCTAGGTAGATAATGTGTTGAAAACATAATACTTACAACTAATTTGATACGATAGAAAAAAATCATAAAGATAACTCTAAAAACTTTCTTTTACAATAAAAATCATACTAATATACATTCAATCATTCTGATTTTTTGTCAGATTATTCTACAAGCAACATACTAAAATACTAGTGTTTTAATTTTCTTGTCCAAACAATAGATTTTTTGTAATTAAATAATTGCTTCATATTTTACAATAAATTACCAGACTTGTCATCGCGCTACTCTTTCTTATCTATGCAGTCCGACAGTGACCGCGCTTTAGGTCATGTAAGCCCCTTAATGACAAATTATTAGTCTCGTATCACTTGTTGAATACATATAACTTTAATCGCCCTATTGTTATTATTGAATGACACAATACTTACCTACATAATTATGAATAATACTCGTATGAGACCTTAACCGCAATGAAGTATGCATACCTACCATTTACAATGTAGCACCTAAAGAATAATTAATAGCGATTATAAACAAATAAACAACCACTCAATCCTTTTGAAGGACAATGGTTTTTAATAACGCAGGTTTAACTCAAAGTCAAAAGTAACACACTAACAGTAACGATAACTTTAATTTCTGACAGTTCAACAACATTCATTGCGTTATTTACGTTGTTGAGCAGACACATTTTTCGAACATATGAAGCAATGGATTAGCAATCTTTCAAAATGACTACGCAATTAAGTTGCAGGATTATCAGCCACAATCACCATCTTGAATTTCTTAATTTTTTTACCCAGGAATGACACTTGTGATAGGCTATGGCATTCTGCTTGATACCCGAATCGGTGTAGACATTAAGTTAAGCCTACTTACGTAAAACACGATCGTCATCGTCACGTAAATGTCGAAAAGTAGCCCAAACAAGCATCTGGTATGAATTAAAAAAAAATATAAATGTGTCATTTCGGAGCAGCATACATTTCTTCATTACCAAAAATACGTACGAGAAGCACGAAAGTTTCCCTCGTTCATTCCAACTTTTATTCAAGTTGTAACATTTTTATTATTTGTGCAAATGGCCGCGCTAAGTGGCGAGACCTAGTTTCCAGTTTTCCACTAGTTTTGATCATAAAATTGCTTGTTACAGGTGAATTGTATCAACATCAGTATTATAAACGGCAGCTCATAATGACATTACGTTATAATACATTAAGTAGCCATTAGGGTATCAGCGGTCGAGTTTAGAAATGATAAGAAGACCTCAGCAGACATGGACGGCGTGAAGAAAATACATTCTGGAACACTGTATCGGTAAGTGGACTTTATTTGATCAATTATTTAGATGTATAATGAACTTATCATAAAAGCCCTTCTACTGCCCCTCCAGTACCTTTTTCAGGTTGAAAGAAACCTTGTGTCTGCAAATCCCTATGACTCATTAACCTTGTCTCTGGCCTTGACTATTCTACTAGATTGGTTATCTTGCCGTTGGTCGGACGCCAGGCCTTCGTTGTTTAGATGCAGCCTCTAGCACTGTAGGCTTACGGAAATTTATTTATAAATAATACTTTATTGTACACCAGAAAATACATTACGGAGACACAGGACAGACATGGGAGATAGACGGCTTAAATGATAAATGATGTTTATTTCTGTAAATTGGTAAAAAAACACCTTTACACGTCAACATTAAATGATGTTTTTAAAATTAGATGAGTTCGTAGTTTCCTAACTGATTATTCCGAGAAGAAAGACCAAAACAAACTCAGAGGTCAGTTTCTTTTAATGTCCAAACATAATCTTGGTCAGACCATATTAGATTAGTTAGATTTTGCACTTCAACATGATTACTAAGTAACATAAGTTAATTAGTCCAACAGGAGGAACATGATAAAGGTATCTAGTAGTCTTGTGCAATGGATTGTAATCTGAAATGAAATCTAATTAGCAAGTCCTTGGTGCGATTGAGATCCCTGTTCCGCTATGGAGTGTTAGTGTAAGAGAGTTAATACACTGACGATTTGCTAGCGTTTTGGCAGCGAGGCGATTTCTTAACGAGTGCAATGCGAGCTAACTGCGACCACGCGACGTGTTCTCCGTGTTTTCGCAATATTGTGCACTCACGGCAACCGCTCTCGTTCCGCTAACGCGGCTTACGTGTGGTGTGCTCGCTACGCACAAGCCGCTTCGCTGAAAACATGCTCGCAAATAGCCGTTGTGATAAGGCTCTAAGATCCAAGCTTACTTTTAATTGCTGGATATAAAATTTTCAAAAAAAAAATCATTATCTTTAAGAACTTTAATATTATTATTTTTTCCGTCCTTCATATCAAACCCTTTCCCAGTTTGGCGATATTTCAAGAATAAGGCGTACACGTAAAACGCCAAAAACAGCTCGAGTTTACATTTCTTTCTGAAAAGGATTGAAACCTGAGATACTATCTTTCCTTATAAGTTTCGCGTTGAATGGAGGTAATGGCTTTTTGGGATTCTTATTTAGCTACAGTGTAAAGCTTTACAAGATGTCTTCTATAAAGAAATTCAGGTCATGGCAGATTCTGTAGGCGAACATATTTTATTTTTCATTTCAAAACGTTCGACCTAACCGAGTGGGCCTATTTTTGTTCGATTATGTTTGTCTTTTGGCTTCATCATCACCATCATTTCAGCCCGAAAGCATCCGCTCTTGCCTGCTGGATATAGCCCTCCCCATAGATATAATTTTTATATTTCTATGGGCCACCCCGTTTTTTTGGCATACTTTCCGATTCCGTGCGTCGCTCATCCAGGTGTTTCCCGCGACTTTGACGATATCATCAACCCAACGCGCTTTTGGCGGGCCCTGGTTTCTTTGGCCTACCTTGGCTTACGCCAGTCTAAACGTAATGCAATTCTCCGGGTTTATTATTTCTCATTTACACAAAGCTGATAAAAACTCTTCTTAATCCACCAACTTGGATTTCGTTGACACAAAAAGTCGTTGAGTGAACCACGTTTGGGCACGATAAAACGATTTTGGTTTCAACTAAGGAAAACTCATTTTAAGGGTCACATTGGTGATCAACTAAATGTGTTAGAGCCAGTGAAAAAAAATATGCTTCTTGCCTTTTCCTAAGCCTAGGTAATAGGAATACTCGGACATGCTCCGTATTTTTTTGGGCTTTTACGAGCATCGCTTCGAATAACAATTGTATAGTCTCCCAAAGTATCTGATGAAATTGTAAACAATAAACCCTGTTCAGGTTAAATTCTTAAGCAACCACTCTCTAAAGCGTATAAAAATTACTAACAAATTCCTTTGTATTTGGCACTACAAATTGACATCTACTGTTACAATTTTTGATCCATTTGTTTACATTTTCATCACATACTTTTGGAACAGATTATAGTTCCTAAGGCTGTAAAATGTGTGCCTACAAGCATTACCTTTAACATTATCCTATTTCATCTTACCTTTGACAGCACATAACAACGTAACATTGTCAAAATTCCATCAGTCTGGTATCTGGCTCCGTAACAACACAAATACATATTAATGGCGTTTCTGGGAACTAGTATACAGTTATACCTGAATTATACAGTAACCGCTGGAAGCTGCCGCGTTTCAATAGACAGCGTACGTACCTCATTGTCGCAAGTTTCTGCGTGTCTAGCCGGAAGCTGAACATTGACTTGTTTAGATGTTACTGTAGCTTTAGTTATAACCAAATAACCACTGTTAATGTTCGTTAACATCTAGTTTTAATTAGGAACTAACTTTAGTTGTTTCAACTGAAATTTAGTGGAGTTGTATTCTACTGCTCAGTATCCTGCAGTAATGTTAATGTTGCCGTATTTTACTGCTAGGGGAATCTAAAGAATCCGCTCAGCACCTCCTTCATTTTCAACTCATTGTGCTCGTGAACAAGTTCGCAAGTTATTGTGCTTGCAGAATTTTGTCCCTAATCTCATTTTGTTTCGCAACCCGCCACACAATTATGTCGTTTTCGATGCCGATTTAAGTAAGGAATTGATATAAAGCAGGTATTCACAATCTGATTTCCATACTTAAATTATATTGCAGAGCTAGGAACCCAGACAGGAGCTTTACTTTGTCTAAATTACTTATTTGATCACTACTTGTCTCTCAAAACGGTGAAGGAAAACATCGTGAGGGAACCGGCATGTCCTAGAACCAAAAATTCGAAGACATGTGACATGATCTACGAACGCCCCTGGGCCCGCGTAGTAGATTACCGCCCACTCTGTCTCACCGATGGGAGGCCCGTGTCCCAGCAGTGGGAACATTTTAGGCTGATTATGCAGAGTTAGGTAAGATTTGAACATTGCGAATTTCCGGTCTCGATTATTTGGGTGACACATAATCGATTAGTAATACTGTAATACTAATGCCGCAAGACCACTCGATATATTCATCGTACTTATAAGGAAAAACTGCATACTCGACTGTTTCTTTAATTAAATTGTACTGAAGCAAAGATAACTTCATTCAAATAATTTAAAACGACACTGTTTTTAGCTTTCAACGGTGTTCCCAAACTGTCAAAAACAATGATAGTTATTGGAAATCCGAGCCGAAATCGTTGGCTGTCTTTTTTATCGACGTCTCACCGGTCTATCGGATTTCCGAAACTTTGATTCGGTTCTAGCTAAAGCCGAGGCTACTGATGCCTTTTTAATTACCATTCCAAGATATGTTGGCTTTGAACTTAAACACTAAAGCAATTTCTGGGAAGATAGGCTTTCTGACATTTATAAACGGTTATTCAATTATATATTCGTTCCCAGCAGTGCCTAGTGTAGTCAGTTCGTTCGAATAACCCTCAGAAATAGATCTAACAATCA
Organism: Luperina nickerlii; assembly: GCA_963855955.1. Lineage (NCBI taxonomy): Eukaryota > Metazoa > Arthropoda > Insecta > Lepidoptera > Noctuidae > Luperina > Luperina nickerlii. The sequence continues at coordinate 7,717,490 of OY979687.1, read as the reverse complement.
ACAATAAGCTTTCCGAAAAGCCTATTGAGTTTACTCAAGTATTCCAACCATTACATATTTTCACTGGCTATTAAAAATAGAGGCTCGCATTGATTCGCAGGACAAACCACAATAGTCTATTGTGGAAACCTATGTACTGTGCTCTGTGTGTGTAAAAACAATAACTGACCACACAGATAGGCGGTGTTCCATTTCCATCCCATCTCGTGTAGTGAGATCACTTCATGAACAACACGATTCCATTTACCGCGACACTTGTATTGACTCAGTGGTACTAGCAACACAATACCCTGTGCACTTGACACAACAATTTGTATACTCGTAATTATAGAAAATTACTTTTCCTGAGTGATCTACATTTCCCTGCGTAAATGGTACATTTGTCGCTCCGTTTTTACCTACTATTTACTTATCACCTTTTTGCCTGTGACGTAATACAAGGAAGTCGCTCCGGATTCTCCGGAATAGCTTCAGTCGACCAATTTTCTGATTCTCTACTACCCGTTTTTCGACGCCTTATTTTTTTATTTCCAGGCTAAGTAATTGATATGTCTCGGGGGTCACAAAAAACGTATATGTCTACAATAAGTAACAGAATCGCGTTTGTTTTCGTATCGTATCATTTCTATAGTACAAGGTTAACCACTCCAAATACGTAGCGTCCTTACAGGGATTTATTTCACAGAAATGGAGGATGTTACGAGAATTTGTTATCATATAATCACGTTTTTGTTCTTTCGTTTTCATTGTTTGAGTAATGTTGTTCCGCTTCTCGTTATCGAACGAAATTAGTTGTAAATGACAATCGATATTTCTAAATGTTTATGTAAGACTAGCTTCTGTCCGCGACTTCATCCGCGTGAAATTTCATTCTCCCCCCATTCACCCACTTAGGGGTGGAATTTCGAAGAACCCTTTCTTAGTGGATACCTACTCTTCACAAAGAACTCCCCTCCAAATTTCATGTCTCTAGGACCAGCGGTTTATTCTGTGCATTGATATATCAGTCGGTCAGGACTTCGAATTTTATATAAAACAATAGCAATCTAAAAATTACTACATCTTTCTTCGGAACTGCGGTGCGATTCTGTAAAAATCTCACCGTGAAAACTTACGTGAAGTGAGCGTGGAGTGAGCTGTCAATAGTGTCAATTCTTAGCAAAAACAAACTCACTTCACCTAAGTTTTCACGGTGAGTTATTTACAGAATCGACCGGCTGTTCGTGATTTCGCGGTGAGCGCACGAATGAAGAAATCTAGAAGATTAAAAATAACCCAGTTGTATACAGATGAAACCCCAAGTGGCGGCGGTGGCACACCTAACGTGCGAAATGTGCCTATTTCTGTCTTTTTTATTTTATCTTTGTTGCTCGTGTGTCTGCCATTCGTGACTGACTTATTACATTCCTTGTACTGCGGCGGCGGTCCCACGACTGTGCTGTTTTCAGTGTAAACTACTGCTCTAATTTAAAGTTGCCCATGTGTTTCCATTCCGAATAAGGTTAAATCCAAGCACAGACGGCCATCGGGAACATCCTCTTTCAAAAGAACGGTACACTCGTAATCCGGATACAATTAAACGAACAACGAATGTGTTTGGAGCAAGTTCGTGCCTTTGCGGACAATTTGCCCATTTGTGGTTTATGTAATCAGATCCCGTAGCATATGTCTTGCCTCGAAAGCGTTCGAAAATAATATCCGAATCGCGCAAACTGGAGACTATCGCAAACGTGATGAACACGGAAGTTGCTCATTACCTTGTAACAGTTGTAACATTTCATTACGATTGCTGTTGTTTTCATTATTGGTGATAATGATGTCGGCCTAATGAATTATGCCACGAAATTAGAAATGATGGCGTATTTTTATTTCCGTGGCGGCAAAGAAGCTCAAATATTGATATCAACGATCGATATTTTAATGCTATTGGTATTATTTTGGGTAGGCATAACGGCAAGGCTTATGTTTACTAAAATATTGAAGGCCCTGCGTATTCTATCTGAATTTTAATAAGCGACGCGATACTGTCTCCTACTTATTATCGATTCAGAATCAGAATTCATAAAACGAGAAATAAATTTCAATAGACTTCGAATACGAGTATACTGAATAAAGACGAGGATTGGTTAACTTAGAATAGTTCTAGTTCCGTTACTGAGTTGTTATATCCAATTTTAGAATGTAGTTTAGATTTCGGACACTGCCTTTCCGGATATCATGTTATTCTCCTTCTAAGAATTCTGTCTAACGCCTGTTCAGCTGTTGGCAACGTGGCTTTGTGTATTGCCATCTCAACCGTCATGGCTTTTTGTGTGGTACACAAAACAAGGGATTAAAAAGAAGAGCTGGTATATATCTTTGCTTGTTTTTCACCGTTTCTCGGGAAAAACACATGCCCAGCCTTTTAAATTTCACACACGATATTTCTGTTCTTGTTGATGAGTGTACCCTTTTACTTGTAGATGTTTACATAAACGTCACATAAATTCTCTTTTCTCATACTCGCTAATAGAATATCGTATTGATGTGTGTACTTCGGTTTCCGGAAATGTTTAGGTAATCCGCAAAATTTAATGGTTGAACAATATGTTTTGCTGTTGTGCAAGGACCTACATCTGGGCCATGAGTATTTTGGCTGTTTCTTTGTTTATTTCGTGGGAATCCACAAAGGTGTTCTAATATTATTGTGTTTTTCATACTACCAAATACCCAGACATCATGACTTGACTACCTAAAGTTATTTTAGCCAATGCAAACACCACTCTCTAGAAAGCTACAACCTTGAAGACAATGTCAAATCCATGCCACCTTCTTCCGTCTAGAATATTGATACTATACACCACTTAATTTTAATCCAGAATCAGACACACAAACCTCGTCCCAACTTAATTTAGCACTAATAAATCTCGATCGTAATCCATTTTCATTTGATTGAGTCTGAAATAGAGATACACCAAGTTCGACTCTTAAACGGATTACCGATCGAGTTAAGGTGTAAATCAGCATGTATAGAATAGGAATCTCGGGACTGGAGCCGCATTGCCAATTGGCAGGAGGGTATGCAATCGATACCTGAATATTCGACTAATTCTTGCTACAGTGTTAGTACATTAATTAGTATTAGTACTTCGTTCTGCGGTATCCATACTAATATTATAAATTCGAAAGTAACTCTGTCTGTCTGTACGTATGTTACTTTTTCACGCCTAAACCACTGAACGGATTTCGATAAAATTTGGCAGAGAGATAGATTGCAACCCGGGGAAGGACATAGGATAGTTTTTATCGACATACCTCGCTCGCGAAGCCGCGGGCGGAAGCTAGTATTTAATAAGACTTACGTAAGCATTTCGCTGTGCTTGCTACGTGTCGTCAATGGTGTTGCTTGCACGATAAAAGTATATTACATTGATACTTTTATGACTCGATAAGATAAAGTTACGGTTTCGCACCTTGATATTGACTATTGACATTTTTATTTCGCGGAAGCTTGGAGCTGCAATAGATAACAATGAAAGTAAAAGGCTGGTAACTGTCGAGTCTTTTATCCTTCTTGCCTAGTATTCGTCATCATCTTTGATTGAGGCGGTACTTTTTTATACAGTATCAAATTAAATTAGCTAGCGAAACTACAGATATGATTGGTATCGGTATCTAAATACGATAGAATAAAAACCTAAAATAAATCTAATTTAAAATATTTGATGCTACACTAACAGCGGTCGATGACCTCACAAAAAAGTAATCAAATTAATTATTTTTTTTATTTTATCATGTTTATGTAACGATAATTCGATACCAATCTCGTGTGAACAATTTGGTAGCTATCTTGTTTGACCCTGTATTGACATTTCTTTTTTCGGAATGTCTACCTACTTCGATTTTCATTCTCCTTTACTCCGACGAAAGATCTTTGATTGTGATTGTGTGTGTAGTCTGTGTGAGCAGTGGTGGCCAAGTGGTAACGGCCGCGACTTACGAGTTGTAGGTCGTAGGTTCGAACCTAGACAGGCGCTTTACTTTGTGTAAATTATTTCATCACCACTGCTCACAAAACGGTGAAGGAAAACATCGTGAGGAAACCGGCATGTCCTAGAACCAAAAAAATTCGAAGACATGTGACATCTACCAACCCGCACTGGGCCCGCGTGGTGGATTACGGCCCACTCCCTCTCACTGAGAGGAGGCCTGTGTCCCAGCAGTGGGAACATTATAGGCTGATGATGATGTGTAGTCTGTATCAGAAATGCCACATTGACTGCCTTTGTTTTCAAAATGTTCACCTTCTGTAACCACTATTTTATTTATTTATATACCCTTCTACAAAATGGGTGGCATTTAGTTCAGCATTGTATTCGTCTGACGTTCGGATGCACAAAGCAAGGGTTTCCTGTCAGTTGCAACCTCTTCCCAATTCCTCCTTTGTTTTCAGTTTCTGACTAATTATGCCTTTGGTTATGTTCAACTATCAGCATTTCTCTGAAATAGTGGGTTATTAAAAACCTGAGCTTGTTCGTAACATTTCTCGAAGGAAGATAATCAATATATACCTCTAGAAATCGATCTGATCGTATGCGATCTAGTTTTTATTTGTGTGTATATTTTTCTTTTCTTTTTCATTGATAAAATAGCCAGTAGTATCCACAAACTGTTTAAAAAACTCTTATTTTTCTAATTCAATAATGTATGATCATCATTTAGTATATTATTATAATCCGTTGTTGCTAAAAGTATTTTTTTGTAAACAGGATTCAAGGGTTTTAGCTGAAAACCAGCACTTAGTGAACTTAGGCATAATGTTGACGGTTAAACCTTTTGCTTTTAGTTTTGTGCATTTACAAAATATTACTAACTGTAATACTGGACACAATAAACGTTAGTTTTCTCTATTCAATTTAGGGCCGATTATCCAATCGACATATAATTTTTATTTGTGGAATAAAATTGACGTCTGACAGTTTTTGTATGGAAGAACTGTCAAAAATTCATAATTTCCTTCGATAAAATTATCTGGCGTTGGAAAAATCAGCCCTTAACCATCTTTTAAGTCCCAAGTCTGACTGAACCATGGAGGGGAGAAGAAATCCCTCTCTTAACAAAGTAATTGGTAATGTGTGGATCACCAAGCAAGAAAAACACATAGTAACTACAGAGCCTACCACATATATCTTAAATTCTACATAAAGTTTTAGAAACATACTAAAAACATAGTTATACAAAATTGTTTTCTCAAATAACCTACGTATTCAAATTCTTGTGTACATAACACATAGCACAAGAAACTAAACTCAATATTTAAATTAAAGCGCGGGTAATCTACATCTCATTATAATACGCAATATGTGGCTCATGTTATCGCACCTACACACTAGCTTATGTGGATTCAGTGTTTTATCGAATTATCGGGGTATAATGTAAGTTAGAAGAAAATCATCAACGTTTTTCCTTCATTCATTGTTCGCTTTTATAATTTCTAATGTGGCGATATTATCGTGGACTTCCACAGCATCACGATAATACACCCCTGTATGAAAAATGTATGGAAATATATGAAGCATAATCGGCCTATAATGTTCCCACTGTTGGGACACAGGCCTCCTTTCCGTGAGAGGGAGTGGGCCGTAATCCACCACGCGGGCCCAGTGTGAGTTGGTAGATGTCACATCTCTTCGATTTGTTTGGTTCTAAGACTTGGGTGCATAAAATATATGATATGAAGACGCTTTTAAATTTAAGTCCACGATAACTTTATGACGTCCACGTATTTCCATACATTTTATAGACGTGGATGTCCACGACAATATCGTCACGTTAGAAATTATAACATCTGTTGTCATTGTTCTTCTCCAATGTGCGCATTGGGGAAGAATAATGACAACAGTCAACACAGATTTTTGAGTCTGCAAACATTTATTCTGACGAATAGCAATAGACTGTATGAAGGTAATTGTCCTGTGGTCTTAAACTAATTCGATGAATATAAATTTTGATGGATGGAGAGGGAGAGGAAGGCCAAAGAAAAGATGGATGGATTGTGTGAGGAATGATATAAAAGAAAAGAGTGAATGATAGCGGTTGACGGGTAGAATAGAAGAAGAAAACGTGTGACAGGTGCAGGAAGAAGATGATGGTCTCAAACTAAGTCCATTAAGGTGATAAAATGCAACAACTTCTTCAGATAATCTTGATGGAGGCAGATTTAATTCTTGGGAAAAGTGTGTGTGAAGTAATAGTTGAGCAAAAGTTGTATATACTCCATCCGGTGTCCTTATTAGGTATTTGTCTATTAGCGTCTGTTTCTACTCGGAACAAACCAAAACTTCTGATTCTAGAAGTAGCAATTTAAAGAATATTGACTTCTGCGTAAACCTAAGTTCAACTTAGGCACACGATTCTGGTCAAGCGGCAAAATATTACTTCAATTCTAGAACGAACTCCGAGAATCGATAGAAGAAAATGGGTCCCTACGGTGCTAGCTAGCAACCCATCGTGATTTATGCATTATGCGGTTTTTCAACCCACTACATCACAGCAAATCGTGAGAATTCGATAAAATGCATTTTCTAACAATAGTTGCTCCGTCGTTTTACTTAGGCTAGAATAGATATCTTTATTGAATCTAAACTTAAAATAAAACTCTCCTTTTTCAACCTCTGCTTGTTTGGTAGGAGCGCGGGGCGTAAAGAAAGGATTATTGGCGAAGCAAAGGTCGAATTATAGTGGCTAACTCGCAGCTCAAAGGATTCCATTAAAAATTCAACTTTCACTTCGTGTAATAATACTCTAAATATAGCCTTTAGTTTAGAAGCCAGTCTGAGGCAAAATAAATTGTAGATTTAAAGAAGTCTAGCAAAATTACCTTCGGTTTGTAAAGACTTTGCAGGTCGTTGACCCGCAATGGCTGCGGTTTCCTCCTCAGCTGAATGTGGACAGAGCTTAATTAGAATATCGCACAAGTACGACCTTTCAATTTCGGGAGGACACGAAGTGTTGAAAATTTGCTTGGTGTAAAGAGTTTTTCATTGAAAGCGTAGCATTCACTTTTCCGAGTGTGCAAGGCAAGGAAAGATTTTATTTTAGTGGTATTTTAGGGGCCGAAGTTCGAAAGTATCACGGTAAAGTATAATGTCGTGTCAGGTTGCTAACCCAAGCCCTATCTATTAGTTCAATAACCGTTTCCTCTGTACAACTGTACAACAAGCAACATTTACACATTCTATATATTTCTTTTACCACCACACCAGAAATAATTTCTCTCCACTTAGTATGTGCAACTGCAGAACTCTAGGGCATAAGCATAAAAAATGTCTAATTTCAAATGCAAACGTGAGTATAATATAGGAGTTAGAATGGTTTTAACAGTTTCCTGTGGGGGTTGGAGATTCCGTAACAAGATTGTGCAATCTGATCAGAGGTGTCTAAAGTTCGCCGCTTGATCCCGTCGATGCGGTCGATGGGGCAGTGAATATTTGCTCGAATTTTTACGACACTGATAACGACTGGCCGCCCTTAATGAGAAAACGCGCACAAAGCTTGCAAACTTGGTGAAAAACCTTTTTGGTTGCGAAGAAAAAATAAAAAGTTTTGCGTAAAATCGAAAGGGTTTCGCAAACGGGCCGAAGCCTGATATTTACGTGTACATTAACTGGAACAAAGGTAATTATTTTATACCTAATTTTATTTTGTGCCGTGTTTTGTGTGTTCGCTGGGCCGCGAGTGGCACGAAGCTCTTGCATTACATTTATTGTTTGAATAATTAAACAGTTAACGCGAAATAATCAGTTCTTTATTTGTTTTGTTCGCGTCTACGCCATGTAGGAATAGCGTGGATTATTTCCTAATTCCCATGATTTCATGAAGGATAATGGTTTTCGTAGGAGCTTGAACTTCAACGTAATCGCCAATTTATTGATAAAGTGTGGTGATTACAGATTCTACTTTCTAATGCTGGTTCCTATAGGCAGAAACGAATCGTTTTGCTTACTAATGGTATCATTTTTTATTGAAAAACTCTGCATATAAAGTGATTCGTAAGCTAATTTTACTTACGATAGCTACTACCATATGGGAGGGTCCACTATGCAAAGCTATGAGGACTTTGGTAAAGATACAAGAGTCTTAATTTTAATCAAACGGTCCGTAAATTATAGGAATCGGCCATTTTGAAATGAACATTTTTGACAAGAAATTCCAGGTACCCAATTGTCAGTATTTCGTGATGTTCTGTTGGATTTGATTCAATAGCGATTATAAAAATCAACTTCACTGCTATTGCAGCTAAATTATACTCTAGGTATCCTGTTTATCAAATGTCTTATCACAGTATCAATACGCTGGCACTGATATTGGTGTCGTTCCGTTATCAGTGCAATGCCGATCAAAATGTATGTGATGTTTGTTCAAGACCGATGCTGTTGACTTGTTTACTCGGCTTGCTATACTATCAATAATATTGTAATGTATGGCTGGTACATTGAATAACGATATAAATGGTGTATATTGTGGCAAGGTCATCGATGCGGAACATCTTACCATGAATTCAGTCCATGATTCTGAACCCCGGCTTTCTACGCTATTTTTGAATCATGTGTTGAATTTGTTGCGCGCCAAAAATAATGCTTGATACATCGCCATGTATCGCCATTAGTTACCACTAGCGCCATCTTGTATCGGGTAGCAGAACTAGTACCTTGGCCTTGGTACTAGGACATTGACCCTTCCTGTAGGTACTAGTAGTTCCGAGAACTATCGACGTCGAGTCGGTCGGGACCGGTATGTACTCGAACGTTCTAGATGTTTATGTACTAGCTCTGCGGCACTATATAAGGCCGGGTGGGCCGCGAGACACACATAGTTTCGATTAAGCGATACGAGCGATAACATCGAAGGCGATATTCGAGTGCGACTTAAGAGCGACCAGTAAGTGCAATTGTGTTTCTTATTAGTGTGTTTGAATTGTAATTAGTGTTGTGATTAAAGTGTCAATTTTTGGTGATTAAATCGGCAGTTTTTATTGTCACGAACCCCAAGCTCGTAACAATTGGTGTCAGAAGCGAGGTTTAAAATGCCGATTTTACCCAAAGACGACATGGAGGGTATCCGTACCCGGAGTCAACGCCAGCAAGAGACGGATCAGAGGCGATTTGGTGGAGCAATGCCACAGGGGTCGGAAGGCCAGCTACCGACCACGGAGGCCGGTCCGTCCACAGCTGCTCCGGCATCATCAGCACCAGATTTTGCTGCTCTGATGATGATGCTGCAGGAGCAGGCCCGCCGACAGGAGGAACAGGCTCGTCGGTTGGAGGAACAGCTCCAGCGGGACAAGGAGGAGCAGGCCCGCCGACAGGAGGAGCAGGCCCGCCGACAGGAGGAACAGGCTCGTCGGTTGGAGGAACAGCTCCAGCGGGATAAGGAGGAGCAGGCGCGCCGCCAGGAAGAGCAGATGTTCCTTATAAAGGACCTTCACGCTACCTTCGGGAAAGACATGAAGGAGGTGAAGGATAAGGTTGCTCAACACGACAACCGTCTGTCGGAAGCTGAAACCCGAATCAACCACGTGAATAATCGGGTTGACAACGTGATGGCTGACATGAAGAAAACGCTGGACAACCTTAAACTTGGGGATGGAATCGCAACTCCCGTAGCTACAACACCTTCGCTACGTGGATTCAAAGTGCCACCATTCGATGGAACTTCTTCCTGGTCGGCCTACAAAATCCAATTTGAGGCTGTCATGAAGGCGAACGGGTGGAATAAAAGTCAGGCCATGACTGCCCTCACCCTGGGCCTGCGCGACCAGGCCTTAACTGTTCTAGAAGCTCTCGGTAAGGAAGTGACTTACGAGCAGCTCCTTGAGGCATTGGAGGCTCGGTATGGCGACGCTCACCTGGAACACGTGTTTCGGGCGCAGCTCAAGGATCGCGTGCAACGCAACAACGAAAACCTGCAGCAGTGGGCACTTGAAGTGGAGAAGCTGGTTCGCAAAGCTTACCAGTCCGTACCTGCGCTGATTGATGGAAACCTGGTGCAGGCATTCATCGACGGCATCCGCGACCTTGAAGTTAGAGCTGCTGTGAAGCTCGGTCACCACGGGACGCTGAAGGACGCCTTGGCCCATGCACTGGAGGTGGAAGCTGTGCGGCAAGATCATCGTTCCCATCGCGTCAGGGAGGTTGCAGCGGCTACAGTTCGCGAGCGCAGTAAAGGATACAGCCCTAGGTGCTACGGCTGTGGGGAAAGGGGCCACCTTCGATCCAGTTGCCCTAAGCGAACTGCAGAAAGAGAAGACGGCCGATCTCCAGAGGGCAGTGCGGCTAACAGCACCGCCCAACACCAGCAGCAGGGAAACGAGTAATAGCCAGGACTGCGGGGCGGGTGCTGGCTGATGTTCAAGGAGCCCCAAGGATTTCGATCACACAAACCCATGATGGGAATAGCCTAATCATCAAGGGCGAGGTCAACGGAACGCCATGTAAGCTGACCATAGATACTGGAGCCTCTCGTACGGTCGTCAGTTCCCAACTTATAAGTCGGTTCCTTGGGGACTCCGCACACAACCGAGAATACATTAATTTGGTGACAGCCACCGGTCAGCGCATACCCGTCCATGGAGAGAAGAAGATGGAATTGAAGCTAGGCAACAGAATCTACCTGCATAATGTCATTGTGGCTGATATAATGGACGATTGCATCCTGGGCCTTGACTTTATGAGGAAGAATTGTTGCGAGATCGACGTCAAGCAAGGTGTATTGAAATGTGGACAAGAGGAACTTTTCGTGGAAGGGGCGTTACCAGGAAATGTATACAGCCTTAAGAAGATTATTCTTCCGCCGAGATCGGAAACGATTGTGCCGGTTAGTCTTCCTCGGAATCCTGGGCGAACTCCTCGTTGTGTACTCGTGGAAAGGGTAGACAATGACCTTCCATGGAAAGTGGCACGAACTTTGGTCAGAGCCACCGACATCTCAGGGGTACGTGTGCTGAACCTTTGTGATCAGGAACACATTATAGAAAAAGGCACACTACTTGGTACTTGCGAGGAAGTGGATTGGTTGCGTCGATGCCAATATCTATCGACTGGGACCCTCAGCAAGGATGCACCAACGAGAGTGACCACCCTTTTAGAAGACTGCCGCAGCGCTCTGTCCCAAAGTGAAATGGTCAAGGCAAAGAAGATGTTACTCAAGTACGCCAATGTTTTCTCGTCCAACGATGCTGACATCGGAAAGACTGGCATAGTTCAACACAAAATAAACACAGGAGAAGAATTGCCTATCCGTCAGCGGCCAAGGAGATTGCCGGTAGCACGTGAAAAGGAAGTGGAAACCATGATTGAGGGAATGGTGAAGGATGGTGTTATTGAACCTTCATCTAGTCCATGGTGTTCACCTGTAGTGCTGGTAAGAAAGAAGGACGGCAGCATGCGGTTTTGTGTTGACTATCGTCGTCTGAACGACGTTACGAAGAAGGACAGCTATCCTTTGCCGAGAATCGATGACACGCTGGACATGCTTACTGGCGTAAAGTGGTTTAGCACGCTGGACCTGAAAAGTGGCTACTGGCAAGTTGAAATTGACCCCAAGGACAAGGAAAAAACTGCATTCTCGACAGGAAAGGGTCTGTGGCAATTTAAAGTTATGCCGTTTGGATTGTGCAATGCTCCGGCAACGTTTGAAAGGTTGATGGAACTTGTACTTACTGGGCTAATTGGCGATGCCTGTCTGGTCTACTTGGATGACATCATCATCGTAGGCCGTACGTTTGAAGAACATCTTCAAAACCTAGAACGCGTGCTCATGAAGATCCAGAGTGCCAACCTCAAGTTAAGTCCGAAGAAGTGTTCACTATTCAAACAAAAAGTTAACTTTTTGGGATATGTAGTGTCTGAAGAAGGTATCCGCACGGACCCAGAGAAAATCGCCGCTGTCAAGGATTGGCCAGTTCCAAAAGACAAGACGCAGGTCAGAGCATTTTTGGGTTTGTGCTCCTATTATCGGCGATTTGTCAAGAACTTTGCAGATATAGCCAAACCCCTGCATAAGCTAACCGAGGAGAAGCGACATTTCTGCTGGGATAATAGTTGCGACATCGCATTCCAGGAGCTAAAGGACCGTCTGTGCAAAACACCTATTTTGGGTTACCCTGATGCGAACAAGGAATTTATAGTTGACACAGACGCAAGTGATATAGGACTTGGCGGTGTGTTGTCCCAACGGAATGGTGATCAAGAGGTTGTGATAGCGTACTTCAGCAAGTCATTGTCAAAGCCGGAAAGGAACTATTGTGTTACGAGACGGGAACTGCTTGCTGTGGTAAAGTCATTGCAGTATTTTAGCAAATACCTTCTGGGGCGGAAATTCCACTTACGTACTGACCATGCTGCACTGAAATGGCTATTGCAGTTCAAAAATCCAGAAGGTCAAGTTGCGAGATGGATTGAACTACTGCAGGAATACGACTTCGTGGTCGAACATCGCAGCGGAAAATCTCATGGCAATGCAGATGCATTGTCAAGAAGACCTTGTCCTGAAGACTGCAAGCATTGTACTAGACAAGAGAGTAAGGAAGTGGTACCTGCGAGGATGCTTAAGACAGACCTCAACAACGAGTGGAAGGAAAGCCTACAACATGCACAGCAGGAAGATTCGGATATCAAGCCAATTCTGGAGTGGATGAAGGCCAGAGCTCCTAAGCCCAGGTGGAGTGACGTCTCAGCGATGAGTTCGGTCACAAAAAGCTATTGGGCCCAATGGGACAGCTTGGTGGTTCAGGATGGAGTCCTGTGCCGTAAATGGGAAAATGCTCGGGGAGACAGCTGTCATTTGCAAATGGTTGTCCCTAAAGCTCAAGTACCGGATGTTCTACAGCTGTACCATAATGGTTGTTCAGGAGGTCACCTGGGTGTAAAACGAACTCTACTGAAGATACGAGAACGGTTTTACTGGGTCCACTGTCGGGACGATGTCGAGGATTGGTGTCGCAAATGTACAAGTTGTGCAGCTGTAAAGGGACCTCAGACTCGAAGTAGAGGTGCATTAAAATTGTATAATGTTGGTGCACCATGGGAGAGGATAGCCCTTGACGTTGCGGGGCCGTTTCCGGAAAGTGAAAGTGGTAACAAGTATTTCATGGTTGTGATGGATTATTTCACTAAGTGGCCGGAAGTCTTCGCCATTCCAAATCAAGAAGCTTCGACAGTTGCGGATAAATTAGTTCATGAAGTCTTCTGTCGTTTTGGAGTACCTTTGGAGATTCACAGTGATCAAGGAAGGAATTTTGAGTCACAAATATTCCAGGAAACTTGTCGAGTTATGGGTACTCATAAAACAAGAACGACTTCTTACCACCCACAATCGGATGGAATGGTGGAACGATTTAACCAGACACTGGAGAGGTATCTAGCAAAAGTTGTGGAAAATCGGCAACGAGATTGGGACAAGCACATACAACCGTTTTTGTTGTCATATCGAAGCGCTGTCCACGAAAGTACATCGGTGACGCCAGCTTTCGCAAACTTCGGAAGAGAACTACGGCTGCCTGCAGACCTGATCACCGGAATACCACCTGATGCCCCACGCAGTGTAACTGATTATGCAAATGATTTGCGGAACAAGATGAATGACATTTATGAGCACGTCCGACAATCGGGCCATCAAATGTCTGAAAGGATGAAAACCCGTTATGACCGCAAAATGAATAATAAAGGGTTCGACGAAGGTTCACTAGTGTGGTTGCACAATCCAGTCCGCAGCAAAGGGAAATCTCCTAAGCTTCAAGCTAAATGGGACGGACCGTACCGGATTGTGACAAAGATCAATGATGTAACCTACCGGATACAGAAAGGTGCAAGAGGTACTCCTAAGATCGTCCATGTGGATCGACTGGCGCGTTATTATGGAGCCAATAATGCTCGGGACGAGCATGTCTTAGGAGGGGGCAGTGTTGCGCGCCAAAAATAATGCTTGATACATCGCCATGTATCGCCATTAGTTACCACTAGCGCCATCTTGTATCGGGTAGCAGAACTAGTACCTTGGCCTTGGTACTAGGACATTGACCCTTCCTGTAGGTACTAGTAGTTCCGAGAACTATCGACGTCGAGTCGGTCGGGACCGGTATGTACTCGAACGTTCTAGATGTTTATGTACTAGCTCTGCGGCACTATATAAGGCCGGGTGGGCCGCGAGACACACATAGTTTCGATTAAGCGATACGAGCGATAACATCGAAGGCGATATTCGAGTGCGACTTAAGAGCGACCAGTAAGTGCAATTGTGTTTCTTATTAGTGTGTTTGAATTGTAATTAGTGTTGTGATTAAAGTGTCAATTTTTGGTGATTAAATCGGCAGTTTTTATTGTCACGAACCCCAAGCTCGTAACAAATTTATTGTTACAGTTTGCGCACCGATGTCCCTGCTACCCTGTATATCGCAACACCATGTCCGCAAGCTATCGACAGGAACTAGCACAAATACCTTACACTTACGTAAAACTCAAGAAAGCGTTTTTCACGTGAAATACATACCGCAGCTTTGAGAAAAGACCTATTTCATAATACTGTGGTCGTCACCATTATTTGTCAATACTTTAGGAGACAATCGCTTTTGAATCTTGCGTAAGTGTAAGGTATTTACGAGGGGCGTTCAAAAAGTAATGAGAATAGCTATGTTAGAAAATGAATTTATTTAATATTATTTTATTTTTCCACGTAATCACCCTTTAGGACAATACATTTAGCAAATCTTTTTTCTAGAGTCAAAATTCCTTTTTTAAAAAAAATCTTCGTCTTGAGTACTTAAAAAATCGTTTACGGCGGCTTTCACTTCTTCGTCATCTTCAAATTTTGTGCCTCTCAAGTGTTCTTTCAAACGCGGAAATAGGTAGAAATCACTGGGGGCCAAGTCCGGTGAATATGGCGGATGATCGAGGATCTCAAAGCCAGCATCATGGATTGATGCCATGGCAACTGCAGACTTGTGCGTAGGGCTTTCAATACCGGTATTCCGGGATCCCGTAATACCGTGATCACGGATTTTATTTTGGCCTTTTACAATACCGGTATTGACGCCCCAATACCGTGATTACGGTATTACAAACATTAGATCTGAAAATTATGTGATCTTATTCTCACACTTGTTTTCTTCAGCGCAAGCGTCCCGCTGTTATCTTAAGCTCACCCTCCCGCACCCCGCCTAAGACAATGCCCGAAATCGAGCTGTATTTATGTGTAGTTTTTGTTATTGTCACTATTGTCAGTCAGTTTCGCAAAGGCGACGGGATAACGCGTCTATAATTACTTTTACATTTTTTTACTGTTTTTCAGAAATTGTTATCAACGCTTGATTTATTTTGTTACTTGTTTAGTTTTAGATTTTGATTGTTTTTTTATTACCTAATTATTAATAATGTTACTAAAATGATTGCTAGCTACTTAGCTAGTTAAGCTATACTTAACTTACTTGCATTTCTACAAATAATGATACCTATGTTGATTCTTGATTTATTTTCTTACTTGTTTAGTTTTAGATTTTTTTATTGTTTTTTATAACTTAATTATTAAGAATGTTACTAAAATTATTACCAAATGATTGCTACTAGCTAGTTAAGGTATACTTTACTTACTTACATTTCTACAAATAATGATACCTATATTGATTTTTACATGAGACATGATGACATTTAGGTAATGTAGCGGTATCTACAACGCCACATACAAACAACGCGTCATACTGACGTCACGCAAATCCTGCATCGCGCAAGCAGAGTTTACCGCGCAACTAGCATAGATATAGATATAGATAGAACGGCCCGACATGAAACATCGGGCAGTTGCCCGCCAGATACAACACCCGTCTGGTCGGAAAATCCTCCCTTTTCTATGGAGGATGAGTGAACTTTACACCCTGTTCCTCATACCTCTATACTGGTGACCCCGAACATGAACGTCAGCGCAGCCTTCGTGCAAATACTTCAGCGTGACGTCATCATCATCACTCCCGCAAGCGTTAGCGGCGAGTCACCCAGCCAGCTAGCTCCCACGGCTTCAACGGGTATCCTGACCACCAGCATGCGGCGACCGCGCATACCTGGTCATCACCCTCAGCCTTATCAGCAACCTCGGCACAGCACACTGCACTTTCGGCCGGTCAACAAGAAGAGCTCAATTCCTCTCCTGGTCGACGCAGCAGCCAGCCTCAACTCGGCGCTGTACTACATCCGACGCACTGGAGCATAACGCAGCGCCACCCCGACTCACTGGGGACATCTTCGCAGACAGTTCCGACTCACCGTGAACTATGCGGCAACCGGTTCGACTCACTGGAACCTCAGCTGGCCTGGCAAGCATCGCAAGATACAAGACTCAGCCCACTATCGACCTCCGGTCTCCGGGGGGGAGTGATGTAGCGGTATCTACAACGCCACATACAAACAACGCGTCATACTGACGTCACGCAAATCCTGCATCGCGCAAGCAGAGTTTACCGCGCAACTAGCATAGATATAGATAGAACGGCCCGACATGAAACATCTGGCAGTTGCCTGCCAGACACAACACCCGTCTGGTCGGAGGATCCTCCCTTTTCTATGGAGGTTGAGTGAACTTTACACCCTGTTCCTCATACCTCTATAGTAATAATAAGAAACATATTTTTTTTTTATGTTGTGCAAACAAAGTCTATGTGAAATGCCTTGCTGCAAAAAGAGTAGATTCAGTTTAAGTTTTCATTATGTTCCTAATTCTTAGTCCTACCTAAATAATCAACCAATACCAAATTATTATAAAAGAATTAAGAAAGCTATGTATAACGTATTTATTTTAGTATTTTCAATAAAATATTAAGAACAATACTGATTTGAAAATACAAAAAGGCGTATTTTATTGGTTTTATTAATGTCCTAATTGAACTTGCGTTCAATACCGGACAACCGGTATTGATACCGGGATCACGGTATTGACTTTTCCAATACCGGTATTGATACCGGTATTGAAAAAATCCGGTATTTGAAAGCCCTACTTGTGCGCCGGCGCGTTGTCTTGATGGAACAAAACTTTTTTCGCGAGTTTTCCTCGTCGCTTTTCAAGGATTTCCTGACGTAATTTTTTTATTTGTTCTGCGTAGACATTTCCTGTGATAGTGGCTCCATGTTCAAGGTATTCAATCATTATCAACCCCTGGCTGTCCCAAAAAACTGAGCCCATGATCTTGCCGGCAGATGGTTGAGTCTTGAATTTCTTTGGTGTGGGGGATGACGGTCTTTTCCAGGACATTGATTGTTGTTTCATTTCTGGATCATAATGATGAAGCCATGTTTCATCCATTGTTACGAATCGAGCCAAAAAAAGATCAGGATCTCGTTGAAACAGTTCCAATGAGCTCTTTGAAATGTTGAGTCGCGTTTGCTTTTGTGCGTCCGTTAGCATTCTCGGGACCCAACGCGCGGATACCTTTTTCATTCTTAAGTGATCTTGCAAAATGCTATGCACACTACCAGTTGAAATCTTTAACTCTTCAGCTATAAAACGGACTGTTACACGGCGATCATCCAGAACAATTTTTTCAACTTTTTCGACCATTTCCTGAGTGACTGACGTCGAAGGGCGGCCCGAGCGCGGGTCATCTTTAACCGATGTTCTACCACGTTTAAACTCTGCACACCACCGAGCTACTGTGGAATATGGAGGAGCAGACTCCCCCAATGTATCACGTAAATCTTTAAAAATTTGTTCCGTAGTAAAATTTTTCAAGCAAAAGTATTTTATCACCGCACGGATTTCAATTTTATCCATTTTTAGCGAGAATTATCGACACGTCACAAACAAATAATTAATACAACTGACACTGACAAGATATAAAGCTAATTATTTGAGGGTATTATGACAAAGACCTAATCTTTCCGTGACAATATATTTTTTTTTCAAGTACCCCCCATTTCTACATCATTCTCACTACTTTTTGAACACCCCTCGTATGCTCGTGAATGTAAAGTAACTTCGGGGTTGGTCTAGTAAAGAGGTATGAAGAATAGGTTGTAAAGCTCACTCATCCTTCATAGGAAAAGGAGGATTCTCCAACCACAGGGGGTTGTGTATGGTAGGCTACTGCCCGACGATTGATGTCGGGATGTTGTACTAGTCGCGCGGTAAACTTCGCTTGCGCGATGAAACAAAGAAAGAAAGAAATAAAAAGTATTTATTGCTACTCGTACAGGAAGATCACATACTAAACTAAACAGTAAAATAAAAATCCAAGTTATATAAAAAAAATAACAACAGGAAACGATGCATGATTTTCGCGTGACGTCATCGTGATGCGTATTTTGCATATGGCGTTGTAGATGCCGCCACAATCGCAAGCACGACTGCTCAGCAAAACGGTCCTGTGGTTTCATCCCCAGGTAATAATAATAATATAATAATAATAAAACTTTATTGCATAAAAGGTGTTGCAGTAAATACATTAAAACAGTTGCACTACAATTGAACACTGGTATACAACAAAAATGGTTGGGGTACTGTCCTCTTAGATAGGCTACATAATAGCCTGTAGTAAAGAGAAACAGTGCCGTATCCCTCTAGAATGGAGAAATCAATTGCTTAGTGTTATTATATTATATATTATTAGTTTTAATAACATAAAACAAAACAAATGTCGAATATGCCTAAAAGTATTAAAGTCTATATCAGATATGGGTAAGTGTGTTGTGTGTGTGTGCGTGTGTGTGTGTGTGCGTGTGTGTGTGTGTGTGCGTGTGTGTGTGTGTGTGTGTGTGTGTGTGTGTGTGGTGTTTTGAGAGTATGAGTGAAGCGTGTATACTTATGATAGTGTAAGTGAAAAAAAGATTCAGTGTGGAAGAAAAGATTCAGTTTCGTCATACGTTTTGTCTAGTAGGAAGGAGCGGACTGCTGATTTACATTCCTGAACGGATAAACAGTATACTGAAATATTTGCATTAATTTTGTTGTACAAGAAGGGGCCAAGATAATAGAAAAATTTTTTCGTAAAGGAGTAGCGGGGCTGTGGAAGGGAACAAATTAAATCTTTACGTCGTTTTTTAAGTTTAACAAAGGGAGTAAGTTGATGTTGAAATAAAATTGCATGAAAAATAAACAATTGTCGTACATTAAGAACATTGCATTCTTTATATAACAGAGTGGTGGAAAACAAAATAGGACGAAAAGTTGCAATTTTTAATATTGCTCGGTGGGCAATTTCCAATGGAAGTAATGTTGTTTTAGAAGCGCCACCCCAGCAAGAAATGCAATAAGATAATATTGACTGACAGAGCGCATAGTAGACATTGCGGATAATAAATTGGTTAGCTACAATTCTAAGGTAAGGTAGGGTAGAGTGTTAATGGTTTTTCATCAGGAATTTCACTTACCGCCCGGAGTCTGGATTTGTAAGCGGGTGATGATCATTGTCTATCCCCCTGTTAGGGATTTAACGTAACAAGCGGAATGAGGCTGAGCTGTACGCCTTTTCAAGGAATACGTTGTACAATCTTTCCCAGATCTCATTTACAACGGGTAAATGAGATCTGGGAAAGATTGTTGCCAGACATAACCCGGACACAATCAGCCCTGTCTTATCAAGTAGTTAATGTCACCTAGCTTGTCCCTGGAGATCGGCTTCCAGCTTACGTAGATGCAACTGAATATCAATATTTTATTCAGCACTAATGCCTTCGCAGTTGGAAATCCTTTGTCTTGTCCATTAATGTACCTGTGAACTTACCAACTGACGTGGAAAAGTAGCTGATGTATACTAAAATCATCGTAAAAGTAAGCAGCTTTTTCGACAAATTCACAACTGAATAGTACGTGAATAAATTACTGTATTATTGTATTATTAATTTAACAACGGACGCACCAATAAAAAACAATTAAAACAAAAGTAACGCGCGGTCGATGCGCCGGATCATCTCTGACGTCACAAGTTAGGAATGCGACCGCAGATTGCAATGCGGTGCGGCATCGATACGACCTCGTGACGTCACTTGTCATATTGTCCTTTTTTAGGAGCCCACAGCCAGCGGAAATAGTTATGATTGTTCGGATCGCCACTCAATTATCGCTTTACGGTTTTTACGGTTCATAAAATTCTACCAGTTCCGGCTTACAATAATCCGTTCATAGTGCTGGCGTAGGTCTGATCAGGTTTATCAATGAAGCAGATAATAGTGTATGCTCAAATACGTGTTTTATAATAGAATTTATCGACTTCAGTGATCAGAATAGGTCATTTTATGGGTGTTGTGGCGCAACTGTGGTGCAGCTTTGGGTCATTGTTGCGCCATTGGATGATTAATTGAGAAAAAGTGTAGACAAAAGTTGTAGAAAATTTTATTAGATTTCAGCTCCCTCCCACCAACTGAGAACGCAGCCAAACAGCATTGTCCTATACACTTTTTCTAAATTCTAATCAGTTTTCGAGCATCACGCTCTGAAAAGCTCCGCTGGTGTCTGTCTATCTGTTACCTCTTCCACTTAAACCGCAGAACCGATTTAGATGAAATTTAGTATAGAGATAGTTGGAGTCTCGGGAAAGGACATAGAATAGTTTTCATCCCGATATTCCTACGGGAAACTTAACCGCGGGGTGCTGCTAGTACATAGATAAAAGTTTCGATAACTCAACGGCTAGTGAACGGAGTTGGATGAATTTTGGTAGGTAGATAGATTAGGACCTGGATTAACATATAGGCTACTTTTTATCCCGAAATAACGCCGAAATAGCAGGCAGCAGCTAGTGTTTGATAAAATAGGAATTCGAAAAATGTGTGTAAGATAAACGTTGTAGAAAATTGTATTAGCTTTCATTATGTAGAAGATATTTTTTCTCTACGACGCACCGTTTTAAAGATATTAGCGAATTAGGGAACTTTTATTCCCCCTCCCCCACTCCGGCTCACCTCTTCCAGACGTGGGGGACTTTTAGTATGTTTACTCCCTAAGCACCCTGAACAACTTTCTGAAGAAATCGCTTAGGGTCCAGCTCATGCAGTCTACACCTCCTTTTGGATCATTCGCTGAGTGGACTATTCTTGGACGTACCTACTGAATTTTGTTTTTACTTTGTGGTCGTCTTCATTTAATATTTACTTAGCTTGCAGTGTTCCACTGCTTGGGTTCGTCCACCATTCGGACAAAAACGTTCTCTTCGTTTGTTTCACATAACACACATAATCAGCCTATAATTTTCCCACTGCTGGGATACAGGACTCCTCTCCATGACAAGGAGTGGGTAGTAATCCACCACGCGAGCTCAGTGCGTTTTGCTAGATGTCATTATTATGTCTGCGAATTTTTGGCTCTAGAACGTGCCGCTTTCGTCACGATGTTTTCCTTCACCATTTTGAGAGCAGCGCTGATGAAATAATTTACAGAAAGTGAGCGCCTGTCTGGGTTCGACCCTACGACCTCGATTCGTAAATCGCGGCCGTTTGTTTAATTTGTCGCAAATGACGTCATTTTTTTTTTTGCTTCTTGACAATTAAAATGGAAAAGCATCTAAATTGTCGCACCATCTCCTTCGTGGTCTACCTCGACGCCGTCTTTCTTTAGTCTACTCTCGTCATCGATACTAATATTATAATATCTACTAGCTGCGCCCCGCGGTTTCACCCGCATAAGTTTCGATCCCGGGATAAAAACTATCCTATGTCATTTCCCGGGACTCTGGGACTCAAACTATCTCTATACCCAATTTCATCTAAATCGGTTCAGCGGTTTAAGCGTGGAGAGGTAACAGACAGACACGCTTTCGCATTTATAATATTAGTATGGATGTCCAAACTCCAACATTATTTCTATAAATTATGTATTTCACACGATTCTACATATTTTAACCCTATAGTTCTCAGCTTCTCACAAACAAAAATGATACCAGCCTACTATCAATAATCACTTTGAAAATTCCACAAAGCGTTCCATTTCCGTGACCGTCGACGTAGCGGTTATAACTATCTATTTACCTGCTGAGCCTAAAATTATCGCATAAGTCGTAATTATACCTCGTCATGCATGTGAGACGGCTAATATGAGGCTTATAGTACCGTATGTGCACGTAGCTATAAACGGTGATATGATTATTGCGTCTGCTAGAGCAATTGGGACACTAGAATAAGAGCTAGAGAGAGGGAAGCAAGATTACTTTCATACCTATTATTAGAAAAAAAAATTAAGAGTAACCGTGGAGTTTCTTGTCGGCTCTTATAGGAAACGACGAATTGAAACCGTGCACCTAAATTCTGGCGTTTCATAAGTGCCCATGTAGGTTTATGTGAAATAAAATATTTTGATTTACTAGAGGGACTTCAATAGAATGCTATTGAGACCCTAGCTAACAATGGTGAAGGGATTTCAAGGAAAGGTGGCTCTAAAATGTTTGCAGAGATTGATAGGCACGGCACTGGTAGTTGTAAAAACAGGGGAGATGAAAGAAATCTGATACAAGAGGAAGAAGCGTCGACAACGCAGTGTGCACTAAGGAAGTCACTCTGCGTGAAATTCGTCTCGCACATAAGCTACTTACGATTGACGCCAATTACAGAATTCACAATGTCAATACATAGGATATCAATGCGATATTTGACATCCTAGATATTGACAATGTGCACAAATTAATTCCATTGAGCTTTATGAAGCTAATTGAATTCATTTGCATCGTTAGCCTTGTCTTAATCCAAGCAAGTGTCATCTACCAGCGTGCCGGATGCGGCTGAGTATCAGTATTTTACAGTGAACTGATCTTTAGTTTTACTGCTGTTAGCTCTATCATTAGCTTGTAAAGCTAGTTCAGTTGTTGTAGGATATAAATTAATTTCGAATCTAATGCATGAGCAACTGTTATATAATTTACAACAAATTGGCGTTTCATTACTTCCACGCACATGGAGCTGTATAATATATGGGTAGCATTAGTATAACTGCGTTGTTTCACAGCATTTAACGGTCGAGATAATAACAGCAATGTCATCATGACTTTAATTGTAATGAAAATTGTTAACGTGAATTGTCTAATTTACGGTTGAAGCTCACTGCACATCATCATCATCATCATGGGGTTTAGGTTTCCGCACTTAGTCCTTGAAATGGACCATTGTACGTGAGCCATGGTGGCCGATTACTCCAACCAGCCCACCTCCCTCCAGAAGCAGATAAGACTTCCCGGTCTCCTCAGGGCATCCGCAAGGGATGTTGGTGTTCCCAGGGTCTCCTCGCGAATCTTGGTAACGCCTGTGCACTCAAGAAGCACATGCGCCACCGTTTCCTCCGCCTCCATGCATGCTCTGCACAGGGGACTATCAGTGATTCCCAGGGTATGAAAGTGTTTATTTAGTGAACAGTGTCCAGTAATGGTCCCCGCCACCAGGCGCAGGCTGTCTCTGTCCAGGCGCAGAAGGCGCCTGGTCAGCTTTGTATCCAAGGATGGCATAGCTTCCTTGGATTGCCTACATCCTGGTGTCGAGGTCCACCATTTTTCCGCTTGTATTCGAGTGTGATCCTTTAACCAGCTTCTTAGCTGCTTGAAAGGAATGGGCACAATGGGTTCAGGTCCGTAGGGTCTTGTACTGGATCCTCTTCTGGCAAGTTCGTCAGCCGCATCGTTTCCAAGTGATCCACTGTGACCTCTAATCCATTGTAGCGTTATCGTGTTGCGATTTAGTACCGTGATTCGTTCTAGGGCCTTGTGGCATTCTAGTGTTAGTCTCGACGTGATCTGATTACTCTTTAGGGATTGAAGAACTGAGGCACTGTCGGAGAGTATTCGGATATTGGTATCCGTAACCTCCCTGGCCTCTATAGCGTGTGCCGCTTGGATAATACCTACACACTCTGCTTGGTAAACGGAGTTGAGCATTCCAAGTGGTTTGGATATCTTAATGTTTAGGTCGTTGGAGAACACCCCGACGCCCGTCCCTTCGTCGGTCTTTGATCCATCAGTGTAAATTCTTAGCTCTGTTGTATCTGAGTAGTCACACAACTCCTCTATGAGCTCTATGTTGTAGTGTTTTTGGAAGCAGTGGGTCTTCAGGGTTCTGTCGATGGGTGATGTCATCATCGGTTGTTCTTTGATTGCATCTTCTCTGATGCGTGTGTGTTTGATTCTAGAATCATTGCTTAGGGAGCCGGATACTTCGAGTCTGAAAGTCGCTATGGCCGCCTCCTCTCTTACGACGAGGTGTAGGGGAGGTAGCCCCAGCATCACCTGTAAGGCAGCAGTGGGGGAAGTCCTCATGCTACCGGTGATTGCTACGCATGCAAATCTTTGTAGTTTCTCGAGATCTTTTTGGGTTGTACTTAGGTTGGTCCTGGGCCACCAAACTAAAGAACCGTATGTAATAATTGGTCGGATAACTGTGGTGTATAGCCAGTAGGTGATTTTGGGGTTTATGCCCCAATTTCTCCCGAGGAGTCTCTTACATTGCCATAGGGCTATACTGGCTTTTGTGATAATGTAATCAGTGTGTTTTGCCCAGTTCAACTGTTTGTCCAAAAAGATACCCAGGTATTTGGTTTCAGTCGATAGGTTTAGGGTTGTCCCAAAGAAGCTTGGCAATTGTAATGTTGTCAGCTTTCTTTTCTTTGTGAAGAGGACGAGTTCGGTTTTGGTGGGGTTAACTGCTAGTTTATATTCCTTGCACCAGTCTTCTACTATTCTTAGAGCTTGGCGCATAAGGTTGCATAGTGTGTTTTCGTGTGTGCCGTTTATTATTATGGTCAAATCATCAGCATAGCCCACCGTGTAGTAGCCTCTGCTATTTAGACGTTTGATGAGGCTGTCTACTACAAGGTTCCATAGTAGTGGCGAGAGGACTCCACC
Source organism: Luperina nickerlii (assembly GCA_963855955.1). Classification (NCBI taxonomy): domain Eukaryota; kingdom Metazoa; phylum Arthropoda; class Insecta; order Lepidoptera; family Noctuidae; genus Luperina; species Luperina nickerlii. The sequence goes on along the minus strand of OY979687.1, from coordinate 7,692,661 downwards.
TTGGGGGCAGCCCTTCGCCACTATGGCTCTGGTGGTGTCGTTTACCGTAACTTGTACGGCTCTCAATCGGAGCATATTTGTGATCCATCCTCGCAGGGTCGAGTCCACACCATGTTCCTCGAGGGCTGCGTTGATGCTATGGAAGATGGTTTTGTCAAAAGCGCCTTCTATGTCGATGAAGACAGCTAGTGAGGAGCATTTGTGGTCCACTGCACATTCGATCTTGGAGATTACACTATGCAGCGCAGATTCTGTTGATTTTCCTGTGGAATACGCGTGTTGCTGTTTGTGAAGTGGTCGCTCCCGAAGAGGTCCGTCCCGAATATGTCGATCACAGAGTCTCTCAAGGGTTTTCAGCAAGAAAGATGTTAGGCTTATTGGTCTGTACGCCTTGGGTTGTGTGTAATCTGGTTTGCCTGGTTTAGGAATGAAAATGACTTTCACCTCTCGCCATGCAAGTGGTATGTATTTCTGTGCTATGCAAGCTTGGTAGATGACGATCAGCCACGGCGTTAGGGCGTCTACTCCCCATTGTAGCAGGGCGGGGAAAATTTCGTCTAAGCCTGCGGATTTATATGGCTTAAAAGTCTTTATTGCCCATTTTATTTTCTCTGTGGTTGCTATGGTGCGGGCTCTGGCCCAGTCTTGGTCATTTGGTGTGTGCGTTGGTTCACTTGCCCAGGTTCTGTCCTCGGAGAGACTGCAGTCTGGGAAGTGGGTTTCCAGAAGGACTTTACTTGTTTCGTGGTCCGACTTGGTGTATGTGTTGTCTGGGGTTTTTAACGACCCGAGGGTGCGATCTTGATCTGTAGATAGGATCTTTCTCACACGCGCGGCTTCGTTGTTCGATTCAATTTCTTCGCAGAATTTCCGCCAGGCTGCCCTGCTGGCATTCCTGACTTGTTTTTTGAAGGTGTATTGTGTTTTCTTGTATGAGTCCCAGTCTTCTGGTAGTCTGGAATTTTTGGCTCTGTTGAATTGTTTGCGCATGTTTTGCCTGAGCTTACTAAGTTCCGCATTCCACCAGGAGTTACCCTTGCTCCTGGTGTCTGGGTCTTTTAGTTTGCAGCAGGCATGGTAGGCTTCAATTATAAATTCCGAGAGTTTTGTTACGGTGTCTTCAAGTTGTTTGTGGTCTATTAGAATTTGGGGAGTTTGGTGCTGCGTTAGTAGGGAGGCCAACAGCCGTTTATAGCCGGGTACATTGGTACGGCGTGGGTTGCGTCTAGGTTCGGGCTTTTTTATGTTAGCTATTAGTGAGAAGCGAATCCTTCTATGGTCAGAGCAAGAAGGCTCGTTGGATACGTGCCAGTTAGAGATAAGTTTTGCCGCGCTTTCCGAAGCCAGCGTTAGGTCAATAATTGTTTGTCCGCGCGATGTGACCCAAGTGGGTTCCGAGCCGCGGTTTGCGATGTTAAGGTTTGTTGAGAACAAATATGTGCATAGTACCTCACCTCTAGTGTTGGCTTTGTTGCAACCCCAAAGCGGGTGGTGGGCGTTTGAGTCCGTGCAGATGACCAGGTCCAGGTTGGTGTCTTCACAATACCTTACCAGGTCGGCCATCCCTTTTGGTGGGCAGTCTTCATCCTCGCCAGGCATGTATACCGAGGCCAGGACGATATCGGGTGCGTCGCCGTCGGTTTTGAGCCTGACGGCTGTTAGATCTCTGGAACATAATTGCGTGAGTGTGGTGGTGGGTACATCTTTGGGTATGTAGGCACAGGTTCGTGGTTTATCTGTGCCTTGTGTGTCGAGGATCAGCTTACCTCCAATGTTACCAAGGCCGCATATTCTGTTATTACGGATCCACGGCTCTTGGATGAGTGCAATGGTTCGGGGTTCCATCTCCAGTGCCCTGCGCAGGCAGGCGGTAGCCGTCTGGCTATGCTGGAGGTTGGTCTGGATGATGTTTATGGGACGGGATGGGGTCGGTAGTGGGGTGGAATTAGGGGGAGATGGATCCATCGGATGATTCCCCCGCCTCTCCCAGCCCATGCTGGTCTTCGCTCAGTGTCGGTGACGATGATGAGAGCAGCTGCTCCGTCCACCTTGGTGGTGAGGTTGGCATCCTCACGGCGTCGGCATCAGCCATCGCCGTTCTGGCCATCTCCTCCTCCAGTTGCGTCATTGTCACGTCAAGTTCAGTCGGAGCCGGTTTCGTCTGTTCAGTGTCAGTCTTAGTCTCAGAGGGATGGATGTTGGGGAAGAAACGCACGTATATCGACCCAAGTAGGTATGATATCCGTCGCTCCCTCCCCAAGATCTTTTCGACCTCGTCCGGTGGGATACCCAGGGTTAGATAAGACCCATAGTTATCACCACCGACCGATGTCGCCCTGTACAGAGACCATCTACCGATGTCGTACCAGGGGTTCTGGCAGGTCAGAATCGTCTGGAGCAGCGCTATGTCCCCATTGTACCTGGGTACAAAGAGCGCCGCTCGAACCCGAGTCGGTACGTCAGACTGTTTCATTACTGTCAGTGTCTCGTCAGTGTTTGGCAGTCTTAGTTTGGGTACGTTCTGGGTCAGCCAAGTCAGGGCGTTGTCGTCCTCGCACCATATGTGAACCGTGCCATCCGCTACCCTTGGGTAACCACGGAAGGCCGGGACTTTGGAGGGGTCAGTTCGACACGTGTCTACGATGAGGTCTTCAAGGCTGAGCTTGATGTGTTCGCCCTCGTCAGTAGTCATATCTCGGGAAGGAGGCGAGAGGCAGATCGCTACGGCGAGTCGCGCAGGGATATCCTTAGTGGCCCGCGCGTAGGTTCTCTGTTCCCCTTGAGCGGCCTGGGTTCTAACACGCTTGGCGTCCCCCTGGAGCGTACTTGGTGAAGCCGTATCGTCCGGGCGCTCCCTCTTCGCCGCACCCTGTCCACTTGGACCAGGTTGCGGTTCTGAGGAGCTTGGCACAATGTTTTGTGCCAGGGACACCCGGCGCAAGAACCCAGCCCGCTTGCCTCGCTTCTGTCTAGTTCGGTGTTGGTCTGTCGTCATATTGTCACGGTTCCGGTCGGTTCCTCCGGATGGTCCTGGTGCGGGCAGTGACTTCTCGCGCTGGGTTTCCCCTTCGCGTACTGTTCCCTGCCCGCTCGTTTCCGCGTCCAACTGCTTTTCGCGCTGGGTTTCCCCTTCGCGTGTCTGTAGCCGGTCGCGTACTCCCTTACAACCAACCGTTTGTGCTTCGCGCTGGCTATTGCCTTCGCGGATTTTGCGCAAACGGTTGTTGAGTTCTCTCTCTCTGTTCCGGATCTTTCCGCGCTTTGTCTTCAGCATGCGTACTTCGTCCACAGAGATGAAACCAGAACCATCAGATTCCGCTTCCTTTCCCGTCCCGAGTGAGTTCAAGTCTTTTAGCCTTGCCTCGATCTTCTCGCGCTGGAGTGCCAGCGCGCGGAGTTCGCTGCTAAGACTGGAGAGTCGAGCTTTATTGCTGTCGTTGTCAGGGTTGTTTGTCACACTGTTCCGAACGATGCTCTGTTGCCAGGCCCTCGTGGAAGGTGTAACACTAGTCAGGGTCATTGGCGCAGAAGGCGCAGCCGTCTCAGTGTCAGTAGGCGCAGAGGTCGCAGCCATGGTTGTGTCGGATGGCGCGTGATCCGCAGCCGAAGATGTTGGTGCCGAAGCAGCCAGCCGCGCAGAAGGCGCGGCGCTAATAAGCAGATTGGTGCCCCCCCCCAGATTACGGTGGGGGCAGACCGACGAGTCGGTGTGGGATTCCCCGGCATTGCCGGGACCCACCTGGGGAATATTATTTTTGCCTTTCTGCGACATGGTTGGGTGTGTGGGCTTTTTTGGAGTTGAGGTTACCCGTCCTCAAGGACCGAAAGGAGAAAAGGGAAAAGGAAGGAGGGACTGGGCATGGGATCATGGGAGTAGGGTATGGGGTTACCCTAGGCCTGGGGTTTTGGCTTTCGGGAAAAATGCGAAAAAGCGCCTGGGGGTTTTTGTTGCGTCTATTTCTTATGGAATTAGACCAAGAACAGGGTGGCAACCTCGTGAAGGTGAATCCCCCAGACTTGCCTTGAGGATCTACACGACCGTAGCGCTCCCCCTCAAGACCTCGCCACCTTACCGCCTCTGAGGGAGGCAGTAAGGTAGGCCTGCATCTATACTACCAAGCAAAGCATGAGCAAAGCATGTCGTTGTGCAACCGCGAAAGCATAAATACAGACCCCCCCCGCTCACTGCACATTTGCCAGAGCTAGACCCAAGTGAACGCATCGATCCTCTGAACGTTCAATTCCAATTACTCCTAGCCCAAACTTGCCTCCTTTTCGATGTAAAAATGGGGGAACATTTTCATCTAGAATTTTCCACGAACACATTTAATTATAAAATCAATCATTTGATTTAACTGTGGTGTTGTTATAAGGATTCACATTAATTACGCAAACTGCTCGTTGGCGTTTTAATCGAGCTTCGCTGGAGTGTAAACTGTCGCGAGCCGCTCGCTCTAACTGAATCATAGTAAATGCATTGTATACTATAACAACGTTAGTTTTACAGGAAGTACGAACAAACTATGCTTTGGTCTCATTTGTTCCGGGACAATATGCAGTGTGCCGATCGATACACGTAGCATTTGATATCTTCCCTCGTTAAGCCACTTAAATTGTTTACAAAACACGAATTATCTGCACCCTAATTACGTAAAACTCTATCAATCGCTATCTGAGTCATTTTGAAGTACATATATTGCTAAACCATTCCTTCATATGTTCGAAAAATTGGTCTGCTCAACAACGTAAAATAGCGCAGTGAATATTGTTGAATTGTTAAAATCATAGCCATTGCTAAGTACTGTTAGTGTGCAATTATCCCGCAGTATTATTGTACAGCCTACTTGTGAAATGTCTTCGATATAATTATTGTTACGTGATCAGTTCGGCTACTTCTAAACACGGGCGTTCCTGTTTATCGTAAGGGACGAATTTGAAGTGGAATGTAAATGTTGATTTCTAACGCAATTTATACGAGTGATTTGCTGCATTCGTGGCCTTCGTTTGTTGTTCTAATTGATGTGAAATCAATCATGTTTTTATTGATTTCTCCGGTTTGAACAATAATTTGAGCTGGTTTTGCGTTTTAATAGACATTAAAGATAAATCTGCGCCCTAATTGTGTAACACACTTTCAATCACAATCTGAATCGTTTTGAAGGATAATCCTAATCCATTGCTTCATATGATCGAAAAATTTGTCAGCTCAACAACGTAAATAACGCAATGAATGTTGTTGAACTGTCAAAATGAAAACCGTTCCTACTGTGTGTTACGCAATTACCCCGCTGTTAGATTTTTATCTGTCTATCTGTCACAAAACTCACAACTCTTGCAATGGATTTCGAGATAAATCCTAAGTCCTAAAGCCTAAGGCCTATCTGAAGTAATGGCCGATCTGATGTGGGAACATCAGATCGGCCATCACAATTCCTGCCACAATCTTAATTAAATCAGTGCAGACCGAGTATACAGAATGGTGCACTATTTTATACGCGTTCAAATTCAATTTACTCTCGAGTCACTGACCTCCTAGTACGTCTGGTTGTCAATAATGTGTTTATTGATTGGTTTATTTTTAGAAGAAAACTGTAACAATAATAATCCATGCAGTTATGTCAATGGTAACTATGGTAAGTCGCATTATGGCGTGTGACGTCATACAATTGATGCACACAAATAATAGAGTGTGCATATTAATAATTTTTTTTTAAAACATTCTATTAATTTGGTAAAGCATTTCATGAACGCTTGCCCGTATTAATTAATAGCATTATTTTAAATTAAAGAATTTATATATTACAGCGGCCGGATGTGCGTAATTGCAATTAAAAGAGCTTGCAAGGAGAATAAAATGTATTATTAAACCAGCTTCTGCCCGCGACTTCGTCCACGAAATGTCTTGCTCCTCGACCCACCCCGTCGCATCGTATCGCCTGCCGCTTGGCGTTCATTCTGACGTTTAGCTTAACTCAGATATAGCCTTACTCAAGAATTGCGCAAAAAGATTTTTTTTATCCGGCTGCTAGTTGCAGAGATTAGCGCGTTCAAATAAACAACAAACTATTCAGTTTTATTACCTATTACTAGGTTAGTATAGAATCTAAACTAATCTAACTCTACTACAGATAGATAAGATCGATAGTCAGGGAAGATGAATGGTGACTATCCTAAGTTTTATGATATGCTGTGTCAGCTTTGGATAAATCTGGGTTTTCTTCGTTGGCAATTTAGATTTATACCTCTTTATTAGAGATCGATAATAATGATTTATCGGTCTTTTATGCTGATGTGAGGCGACAGACGTTAATACTCTGTTAATTTTCATAGTGTTAATAGATTGATAATCTTTTTCTTCGTGTCACTGGCACGACAATTGTTCTCTTTGCTCAAAACTTCGCCACTTCCACGGCGTTATTCGTGGCAACGCAGAGGTCACTTTGGCTGCATATTTTGGGACACAGAGGACGGGATAGGAGGTGTAGAATAATTTGTGACATAGCTCCACATGTGTACGTGTGCTGCCGTTCCGTCGAGGTAGCACTACTTTAGAAGGTTCGATTTACACCTTGGGTTCGGAGCAGGTACTAGTATTTCCACGGAAGCAGGTTACACAAATTGATAATATTTTTACGTGTAGGTAACGGTCGAAGAGATTATCTAATTTTAATCGTTTGTAAAATACGATAAAATTAGTCTGAACAAAAGTTAGTAATGAAACTATAAAAGCGAGACGTGCCTTATCTATCGACATTAAAATGAGACAAAAGTGTTTTAATACCATTCACAATTAGGAGAGATATTATTAAATAAAATTATCTTATGGATCTTTATGAATAAAGAAAATCTGCTGTTACCTAAAGATTTCAATCGTAAGTAGTTAATCCTTATTGGTGATGTTCTTCAGAAAGATCAGGTGCATAGCAGTAGCGAAGGGTAAATTTTTGTAAGAGGTAAGCCTGAGCCTAACCTAAAGATGCCCTAGTAGACACGTAGGTACAGTACCTACAAGTACGACAAGCAACCCAACATTAAACTCCCAACATCTCAGACATACGAGATTCCCTTTTGATGTTTTCCCCTTCACCGTCTCCTTCATGTCTTAATATAATAATCTGCTTATTTATTTTATTATTTTACTAGCTGCGCCCCGCGGTATCACCCGCGTAAATGTCGATCCCGTGGGAAAATCCGGATAAAAAGTAGCCTATAGGTATGTTAAGTCAGCTACCTTCATGTCACCCACAATCTGAATCATTTTGAAGGATATTCGTAAACCATTGCTTCTTAAGTTCGAAAATTTGTTTGATCAACAACGTAAATAGCGCAATGAATGTTGTTGAACTGTCAAAATGAAACTCATTGCCACTGATGATAGTGTGTTACACAATTACCCCGCTGTTTATCTCCTTTAATTCTCCAAAGGGATATTTCGGCGTAATTTCAACAAGATTAATTAATAGTATGTACTAACTACAAAGTTATTGTTTAAATACGAGGTTGTGTGACAAAAGGTCACGCAGAATGCTGACTTAGCTCCGGTTTTCGTAACTCGAGTGTGGAACAATAGATTCGTATTGAGATACTTGGGTCAGATTATTGATTTATAATATCTAGTACGGTTTCGTAATCTTGTGTTTGATACGGTCTCGCTCTCAAAATTTCTCTAATTTTAAGTCTGGCTTATTGTCTTAATGACTTGTAAGGCAGTCGGGGTATAGTATACCTAATTAATTACCTATATTAAATGAAAGGTGAAGAGCCTACAGTGTTGTCACAGTGTGTTGTGGTGTGGGTGTTACATATTGGAAGATTAGCTGCGACCCGCGGTTTCACCCGCATAAGCTTCTATGCCGTGAAAATATCGGGATAAAAAGTATCCTATGTGTGAGTGTGTGTGTATCCTGGTTAAACTATCTGTGTGCCAAATTTAATCAAAATCCGTTCAGTAGTTTTTGCGTGAAGAAGTAACAAACATACAAACACACAAACTTTATCACTATATCATCATCATCATCCTGGTATCAGCCTGGAATCACCCACTGCTGGGTATACTAGGCCTCTTTTCCTTTCTACCAGACTTCCCGGTTCTATTGCGAAACAGATATGTCAACTTTTAAAACATGGAAGATCGTCCATACAATATTTTCCTACAATTCTTATATTAGCAGCGTCGTATAATGTTTTCCTTTGGTTTTACGAGGACGCACTTTTCGCCTGCCTGGTTTTATGTTTACCCATTCTTCCGTGTCACATAAAATAGTCGCAACTTGATTACATTGATTTATTACTTGACTTAGGTATGAATGGAAGCGTGTCTTATCTTCTCACAAAAGTAGTTACTTACTTAGACGTGTTATTTATGCATGCTAGTGATATGTTATCAACCATTTTGCATTCGTATTTTGAAGTTTAAAACATCAAAATAGTCTACACGTGTGGCAATACTTAAATATATACGTTTAACGGTCGTTGTGGAGTTACGAAGGCACAAAATGAGACATTCCTTGTCTCTGAGATAGTGACGCAGCTGCGATGCCTGCCATGACCACTTATCATCGATAGGGCTACCTGTTTGTTTAGCATAAACATTATCAGCATATAATATTCCCACTGCTGGGACACAGGAGAGGAAGTGCAGGGCCGTAATCCACCACGCGGGCCCAGTGCGGGTTGGCGGATGTCACACGTCTTCGAATTTTTGGTCCTAGGACACACGATGTTTTACTTCACCGTTTTGAAAGCAGTAGTGATGAAATAATTTACACAAACTGCCTGTCTGCCGTCTGGATTAGAAGCCACGACCTGCAACTCCTAAGTAGTCACGGCTGTTACCACTGCGCCATCACTGGTTTCACTGCGCCATCACTGGTTTCACTGCCCCATTACTGGTTTCACTGCGCCATCACTGGTTTCACTGCGCCATCACTGGTTTCACTGCCCCATTACTGGTTTCACTGCGCCATCACTGGTTTCACTGCGTCATCACTGGTTTCACTGCTTGTTTACTGTTCAATAAAATTAAAGTCATTATTATAAGGCATTTGTAACAGTATTGCTTATATTACTTACATAATTTCTGTAATATTTCTATTGCACATTACGTTGTCGCAAATTATTTCCCAATTTAATCGATATTTACTTTGGTACATCTTTGTTGGTCTTTCGAAATAAGTGTCAACGATGTATATAAGTAACGATATCACTCGTAGAGTGAACTACATTGAAATCTATTGAAATCTATTGTTCAATATTAATTGTCAATGTCTAGAATACTGTCTGCGAAACTGTAGCGTTGAAATGGGCATGTGAGCTAAGTCTCGGTGTTCCAAAGGAAGTTTTGTTGCTTCATTTTGTGGATCTAATTAAATTCAGTGTATCGATGTTGGTTATTCGTGGTAGCAACATCTTGCCTCCTCGCCAGTATGACAGAAGGCGGTTTTGTATTTATCAATCCTCCACCATTGGAACATACAGGTTAGATCTTACGTAAAGAGAGCTTTCTGAATCTGTTTATCACACTCTATAAGTCTCAAGGGTGCTTTCTTATTATAGACTTCGATTAATTTAGGTTCGAGTGTTTATTTTAGTCTGTCGTTATCCTGAGCAATCTGAGGGCTTACTTCAGACATCTTCAAGACGGCATTTGGCAGTTTGGCGTGCTGTTCGGTTCCTAATATTGACTGACCCTAAAAACATCTTTTGAAGCTTGGTTTACAATAAAGATATTTAAATTCAAATAATTATTTTTCTCTTCACAAACAATTACATAATAATATTATTTAAAACAAAGTGTAGTCTAGTAGTAGTAGTAATCTTAGAAGACCCTCATACAGATCTTATTATTTCCTTGTAACACCCAACTAACGTTACATGTATATTTGTTACAGCAACGGGCCTGTGGAGGGCGCGTACGGTTCGCAACACAGCCCGGTGTCGCGGTCGGACGCCTCCACCGAGGACGCCGAGCTGTCGGCCGCGCTGGCCCACCAGCATCACCTAGCTATGCAGGTCAGTTACATGATACGATCACACAATGGGCCATGCTCTTTAACATGTTGCGGCATCTACATCACCACATACGATATATGCATCACACTGACGTCACGCAAAATCCTGCATCGCGCAAGCAGCATCGAGCTAGCAGTCTACAAGACACGACACCCGTCTGGTCTGAGGATCCTCCCTTTTCTATAGAGGTTGACTGAACTTTACACCCTGTTACTCATACCTTTATTCATAAAACACAAGTTTTTATTCGTAGGCGCCTATGAAAACGAAGAGTTTGGGGCGAACTTATCTTAAAGAGGCATGAATACAAAGGCATTTAAAGCTGCAGCCCGGGACAATACATGGATTTGAAAGCATAAGGTCAAAGTCATGGGCCCGATTCTTAGTTTATTCCATTATTATTTGGGTAAAACCTAGTGAACTGTTGCCAATAAACGCATTTAATTTCTCAGTAGTTTTTGGTTTAGATGACTGGTTAATGGTTCGCCCTCGTTACCACATAACTGGTGAAATTTGGGTAAACTGTTCATACACCTCTGCCAAACCCTTTGAGAATTACAGGCGTGATGGTATGTTATTTATGGAGTGCATGCCAAAACGAAAACAAAATAAAACTGTGCGCGAATTTCTTAGAATCAACCGGCGAATTGACCTTTACACTCAATAGATACAATGAGATCATCATCAAGATAATAGGATAACATCGTAATTGGTTCAATTTTAGCTGGAATATTGCGGTTCGCGATCTTTGGGTCAGTACAGGAAAAAAGCATTTTGTGAGTTTTGGGTGGTCTCATCAAAGCTGATAAATTTTAGGTATAGTACTTAGTCCTTATTGACAAATAAACATAACAATATCATGAAGCTTGTTGTCGATTTTTTGTCAGATTATTCTACAAGCAACATACTAAAGCACTAGTGTTTTAGTTTTTTAGTCCAAACAATAGATTTTTTGTAAATAGATAATTGCTTCATATTTTGAAATAAATTATCAGCGTTGTGTCATCGCGCTTCTCTTTCTTTTCTATGCAGTCCGACAGTGACCGCGCTTTCGGTCATGTAGTTAAGTACCATGTACCTAATATGGGGCGAAAGTATTGCTGTCAATCAGGCATAAATCCAGATTCCGCGCTGTTACTAAGAAATTCCTGATAGAAATATTTCTATGTATTAATTCCTGAGGTTATACTTTATTTTCAATTAAATGGTGAGTCTCACTGTCCCGCTCGAGATTTTTTAAGGGCTGATCATCAGTAAAAAGTATTTTATGAAAATTAAGTAAGTACCTATTATACATTGTTGTTCTGATTTTCGACCACAGAAGCAACAACCAATCAATTATACAAAATCGACAACAGATTAGCTTCAATAACTTGTTATGTGATAGAAAATACTTCGTTAATTTTCTGCCTCACGTCGGCAACGGTAAACTTTCTTGTTTTTATTCTGTAAAATAAATAAAATGATTGTTTTCAACAGGCTGGTGAATACCCAGTAGTTGGTGCGGGCGTGGAGCCTGACTACGGACAGTATGTGTCGTCACCGGCAGCGCACTATAATCACATGGGACATCTCACCATGGCCCCCTCGCAGAAGTACCCGCACGTAAGTCATTATCAACACCACTTGAGAGCGTAGGCATCTCACCGCAGAGTTAAACTGAGGGAAGAACTGGCAATAATCAGAGGCCTAGGGAGACCTGAGACCGTTCACTATGGGAAGACAAGAAAAACACGATTTCTGCTACCATTACGCATTCGATATCAAACACATTCAGAGAATCACACAAGTGAACTCGATACTCACTTAAACTCCCATAGAGTCAATTTGCGCCTGCGCAACAAATGATTTTTTAAAATAATTGATGGGCTCTCGTTGGACATTTATCTCACTTGGTGGTGATGGTGTGGTCGATGATAGTACACGCTTACCTATAAAGTAACCTATTTGGGTCAAGTAATCTGTCTGTGATTTCAACTCTTTATTTCTCTTCTTTTTCTTAAAAACCATGATTATCTTAGGAGATCCTGATCATCCACAATTTTGTTATGAGGTGTGTTCTTGGGGCTTCCCCTTACATTCTGCAAAGAAATACGTGCGGCAATTAATATTTGATCTTTCTGTTGTCCAGGTAATGGACTCAGTCTCAGTGAGCGGGGGAGGCAGCTACGCGGGCGCGGGTGGTGCAGGCCACTACGGTACCTACGGGCACTATGGTACCGCGGCGTACCAACCGCAGACAGCCTACATGGTCGAGACGACGCAAGTGCCACAGTATATGGGACAGGTTTGTACTTTATGTCCTTAACAATAGAGTCCATAATTGACCAGAATATTTAGGCAGTATATGGTGACCAAAACGGTCAGTTAGTGCCTTATTTGTATAAAAGTGAGGATCATTTGTGTGATCACAATGTTACTTTAGGTGTGTTGTGTAGAATTATGAACGGAATACAGTCTCGGCATAAGAACAGTGACATTAGCGACAAGATTGCACCCTATTCGTGTCGCGTTTAGGTTGATATTCGTGTAGCATTTTTATCATCATTAAAATAATCATATAAAAATGCGTTTGTTCTCAGGAATACGTTGAAGGCGGGGGCAGCGCTTCGCCTCGGAGCGCATCCCCAGGTGCTCTGCCACAACACAATCTACACTTACAACAAAGGTTTGTTTATTTCTCACTACTAGTACTAAAGATAATAGTGATTAGGCTGCGCTCGCACACACTTCGAAAGCAGAATCAAAGCAATAGTAAATACGAACTTTTTTTTTAACAAAATTTCTGGAGGGCCTATGCCCTGCATTATTTAGGGTATACCAGGTTGATGGTTAAAATAGTTAACTCCCTTCATCTGGTGACCCTTGTTTGAGGAAGCTTATTTATTTTCAATAATAAGACTACTTAAAATAATTAAGTTATATAATACTTAAGACACATACAAGACAAAATTTATAAAATCATAAATTTAAGGTAAAAACATAAAAAATATTAAGTCGAGCCAAGATGGAAAAATGTATAAAATTGTTAGAAATTATTACTTTTTTTCATTGATTTAGAAGCCGGTCTTCAAACCATCGATTTGTTTACTATGCTTATACTGAACCCGCTTGATTGTAAACGTGTAAGGCCCTTGTTCATTTCGATTTGTTTTGACGAAACTTAATTGAAAAGCCCAAACAATAGATGAGTCAATGATCTGTCAAAGACAGAGTATGATGTAAGATCCTATCACACCATTCATACGTACTTACTACAAATGAATTAACTGCAAATGTTATGCAGTTCATTATAACACCTCAGTTAGTTGGCTCTCGACTTTCAAGTGGTTAGTCTGGTTAACAAATCCAATTTTTTATCATTGCTGTATAATATTACATATCTGAGTTTAAGTATTCAAGTGTGATACTGACCGTGAGTGATTGCCTGATAAATAACAACAAGAATAAAAGTCTGATTTATTAGGAACCAGGTCAGAAAGTTTTACTAACGAATTTTTACTGACTTGGAAGGATATAAATATATATGTGATGCTTCACTACAGAAAAATATTCTACATGTAAAAAATCGCCATCAACAAATTTTGTACGTAAAATACGCGCATTGACCACCATTGACACCAGCCCGTGCAATAGATTGTTCTCAATTTCATCAGCTTTTGATCGTTTAATGCTCGGTTCCTATAAACAAAAACGATGGTTTTGCTTACCAATAGTAGCATTTTCTTGTTGACAAACTGGGAATATAAATAGATCCGTAAGCTAATTGTACCTGTGATAGCTGCTTCCATAGTTATGGGTCTACTATGCAAAGCTCTGAGGTCTTTGCTTCATTATTGGTAAAGATAAAAGAGTCTTAATTTTAACCTTTAACAGTCCGTAAGTTATAGGAATCGGCCATTAGAGATTTTAGATATTATGTAATTGTTTGTTTATGACGCCTATTAACGTCAATATACTTTTGTAAAATCAAGATGATGTAACAAGTAACTCATTCATACTGTCCCTTGTTTGTAGGTACGACTCCGCCTCGCTGGAGCAGCTAGGGCGGCACTACTGCGTGACGTCACCGCGCGGCGAGTACGCGCCCGACGCGTACGGTTACCAACACTACCCCACAGCCTACGAGCAGCCGCACCAACCGCCGCCCTTCAAGGTAACTTATTGATCACGTATATACCAACCTTTCTAAGTATCCAGCCGGTCGATTCTGTAAAAATCTCACTGTGAAAACTTAGGTGAAGTGAGTTTGTTTTTGCTAGGAATTGACACTATTGACAGCTCACTCCACGCTCACTTCACCTAAGTTTTCACGGTGAGATTTTTACAGAATAGCACCGCAGTTAGTGTAATGACCGGTCAGGTTTCTCCCCGTGAAAAATTAGGTGAAGTGACCTGTCATTCCGTTGTGTCGTTCTTTTTATTTTATTGTAAATTATGTATAGTCTAAGTCTTCTCATGCTTTTCCATGTAAGGGAGGGCGTCCACGAGCAACTCTTGTCTCCGCAACTAATTTGTTTCTCACACCAAGTCTACGGGCTTCCATGAAAGTGCGCGCATGTAGCGACGCGACAGCTGGAAGACATTTATGTCCGCAGGTTTGGGTGCAGTTGTCGCCCGTCTATTGTTTGCAATGCAAGCACGCGCACGGCGACAAAAAGTTGTCGGCTACCCAGTTGCCGCTCGACCGAAAATTTAACAAAAAAGTGGCGTTGCTGTCGCTCCCGTGTGCGCATCGTCAAAATCTCTACGACGAGGAGACAGCGACGAGCACAAAAAAGTTGCTGGGCAACTAAGTTACTCGTGGGCGCTCTTCCTTAGGAAAAACCTCGGCCAAGATATCCTAGTTCAGGGGTTGAGACCTCATTGACGTAACATGTACTGAAGTTTGGAAATAAAATTACTATTAGTACTTATTACCACTATTACCACCTAATGAGCTAGGGATTTGTTTTTTAATTCTTTACGAGCTTCTGCCCGCGACATCGTCCGCGTGAAATTTCACCCTCCCCAATTCACCTTCTTAGGGGTGGAATTTCCTAAAATCTTTTGTTAGTGGATACGTACTCGTCACAAAGAACACACCCTCCAAATTTCATGTCTCTAGGACCAGCGGTGCTATACTGTAAAAATCTCACCGTGAAAACTTACGTGAAGTGAGCGTGGGGTGAGCAGTCAATAGTGTCAATTCCTAACAAAAACAAACTCACTTCACCTAAGTTTTCACGGTGAGATTTTTACAGAATCGACCGGCAGGACCTAGGTCTAGGATCAGGACTTAAGACCTTGATATATCAGTCAGTCAGGACTTTGAATTTTATATAAATATAGATTCAATTAGGGACTTTTATGACTGCGATGCGTATGAAAGTCCCATCGTATCGTATCCCGCAATCGATTAATTAGGCCATTGGGCTGCTTGTTTACTCTATGTCTAAATTTAGTAATTATTTTGTCTGCAGGATTCACAAAATGGACTAAGTCTGGGCAGCGCCGGTGGTCAGTCAATGTATGGAGACGAGGAGGAGTTACAAAAACAGATGGCAAATATGGCACTAGGTGAGATAGGTACTTAAATCGACTTCACTAACTTACTGTTTTGCTTATTTTATTACTTTCAAGATAGTGGCACATATTTCTGTTTTTAAAATGGTCTAGTGGCCCCTAAATTGTCATGTATTATTTGGAAATTTATTTTGAAGAATAAATGCCCAATTTGTCTGCTGGTAACATAATAAACTTTATTGCTAGTGTGATAAAGTGCAAAGTTATATGAACATCGAAGCAGTTAGCAAAAGGCCTTGGTTATCCTCGAGTGCACTTTAAGACACTAATAATAAAGTTTACAATGCCTTAAAAGATTCTCTATTCTGCGCAACAGTCTGGTGCGATTGAGATATACCAAAAACAATAATTTAAATCTATGCTCCTTCTTTCTTCCACCAAACCCTACCAATCAAACAGCATTCTCATTTTAAATCCTCCACAGTTCATGGAAGCGTCGGCGGCCGCGAAGAAACCGGAGGCTTACAATGGCGCGACCCGAACTTACCCGAAGTGATAGGATTCCTCAACTCGCCTTCCGATGTCGTGAAAGCCAATGCAGCGGCTTATTTACAGCATCTCACTTACATGGACGATCCTAACAAACAGAAGACTAGGAGTTTAGGTAATTTAGATTTTAACTTGTATGCCGTAAGGTACAATATTGCGTACTCTAATTCAAGAGGACAAAAAAATGCTTAACAAAGTGGTATTTTTGATTAAAATGACTGTACTGCTGCACGGAGTCTTACAATAGGGGTTTCATATTGCCCAGTAACTGGGTTGTGGAGGCCAGATAGGCAGTCGCTCCATGTAAATACTGGTATTCAGCTGCATCCGGTTAGACTGGAAGCCGACCCCAACATAGTTGGGAAAAGGCTAGGCAGATGATGACTGCTATGTTCTTCGGTCGGAAAGTCTTTGAAAGATTCCCTGGAAAATCGCTATTGGCGATGAAATAGCCCGTTGTATGTAACACCCTAATATGTTGTAATAATCTAACTTTTGAAGTTTGTAAATTGTTATCTATGATGTATGTGAAAATTACTTTTAAAATTTTTTACAGCCTGTTTTTTGGCAGTTCATTGCTGCAGATATGCCTCTTGCAATGGCAAATGGCATGTTTCAGAGCTCGATCCTCAGTTGCAATTTCTTCAAAAGAAGTTTACGATATTTACTGATAATTAATTTTGCATTCCAGGCGGCATCCCACCTCTAGTCCGCCTAGTATCCCACGAGAACCCGGAGGTGTGCCGCAACGCGTGCGGCGCGCTCCGCAACCTGTCGTACGGGCGACAGAACGACGAGAACAAGCGCGCCATACGCGACGCGGGCGGCATTCCCGCGCTCATGGCGCTTCTGTGTCGCGCCACCGATATGGAGGTAACACTTATCTACCAGCTGATTGGGTAGACAATCATTATCGTAGTAAAATTTTGAACCATATGCTTGAAGTATGCACATATGTTTTTAATACGCACTTTTAATGTAACGCGCGTCGTCTGCGCGTAGATAGTGTTAAGGTTTTATGCCTAAAAAAGCAGCACTCCGTTTAGTTCCGTTTGCAAGCTGTATACGCGAGTCGGCGGCGCATATAAAAACCGCCGTGTGCGCACTAAAGTCGTATTATGATCTTGCAAGGGCGATTTTAGTTCGAATATTCGGATGCTTTATCCCAGACATTCGATGATTAATTTCGCTGGTAAAACACATGCCAGTAACTTTCAACATTACTGTGCAAGTTGATTATCTGCCATTTTAGTTATCTATCAACGACCAGAAGTTATAGTATACAAGTTGGTTACATGATATTGTGTGCACTACTGACATGAGTATTGCGAGTGCGGTCTCATCGTCGAAAAGCGTCTTTTAGAATACCACCTGAATAATTCTGCTCTTAAATACTTAAAAAAAAAACACTGGTTTATTTCTACAGGTGAAGGAGTTAGTAACAGGTGTTATCTGGAACATGTCATCATGTGAAGACCTGAAACAGTCCATCATTGACGACGCAGCGCAGGTCATCGTCAACAAGGTCATCATACCGCACTCTGGGTGGCATCCCACCAACCCTGGAGACACTTACTGGTCTACTGGTGAGAAATCATTATTGTATTCAGAACTTTATAGACCATTGTTGGGTATTAGACCCACTTAAAATGGATATTAGTAAAAACTGTATTTAATTTAATTAAAAAAAGTAAAGTGATTATTAGCCATTGCTTACCTGGCGAAGTCTCCTGACCGTGATTGTGGATATCACACAGAAACACGAAAACATTCAAACAAAACGTCAAACATTCTCGCGTCCACAGTATTCCGCAACGCATCAGGCGTGCTCCGCAACGCATCGTCGGCGGGTGAATACGCGCGGCGACGCCTGCGCTGTCTGGCCGGACTTACGGAAGCTCTACTGCACGCTGTGAGAGCGGCGCTGCAAGCCAACGCTATCGGCACCAAGATTGTGGAGAACTGTGTTTGTGTGCTCAGGAATTTGTCATATAGGTAATACTCTAAATTTTTTACAGTTTTGTAAGACTTTATGGACTAACCTCAAATAGGTTCGTCCCTGAAAAAGTTACTTGTTGTTACTACGGATATTTCAATAGATCAAGGAAAAATAATTTAGGTAATCGAATTTCTTGTGATAATCCATGTCACCCAGCCCCGATATAAAACTTGAGCGACAAAAAGACGGAATACTTCTAAGCTCTGAGGCCGAGATTAATAAACGTAGCACATATACGAATACCTACATTGAGAGCTTATTTTGTTAAGTTTTATCGAATCCGTTTTATTTTTCTCAGGCTGCATCTTCTTCCAATCACCGAAGTATTAATCTTATAAACATTTATGAGTGTGTCTAAATAAACTATAATACATTTGCAGGTGTCAAGAGATCGAGGACCCGCTATACGACACGAGAGCTCCGCCCACACAGTCATCGGGACAGGCGAGGATAGCAGCCAGCGCTTCAAAAGGTACACATTCATGAAAACTAATTCTACATTATACGTTTACGGAGATAAAATAAGGACATGGCTGCGAATATTTTAGCTCTTCATCGTTTTACATAGCTGATGATGGCTCGAAATAAAGGTCATTATTGCCCCACTAGAGCTACCATAGAGCAGTGCCCAGTACCATAACCCAGTGGTACCGGCCCCGACTTACGCGTTGTAGGTCGTGAGTTCGAACCCACGCAGGCACTTTACTTTGCGTATTTAATTTTATCACCACTGAAGACGGTGTAGGAAAACATCGTAAGGAAACCGGCATGTCTTAGAATCTAAAATTCGAAGACAAGTGACATCCACGAACCCGCACTGGGCCCGCGTGGTGGATTATGGGCCACTCTCTATAATAGAGAGGAGGCCTGTGTCCCAGCAGTGGGAAAATTATAGGTATTGCCCCACTGCAAGGCAATGGCGTTTTCTTTTGCAGAGAAGAGCATTGATCACCACGCTTGATCAATCAATGAGCGATGGTGATCAGACTAGTTGTTTTATCGCATGTAAGTGATGCTGAAACTCACCTAGGCTTTAAAGACAGTGAATGGCAATATCCTTTTGAATAATCTCGGCAATATTTTGTCATTTGTATGACCATAAGTCCTGGTATCTCTGAAAAAAAAAACGCATGGTTTGATACCAATAAAGATACATTATTAGCTCAACAGCTGTCACTAATGAGGCACAATTACTTTTTCTATTTTTACCGATCTCTAGAAGATTTCTTGACAGTTGAAGGGTTATTTTACACTGAGCTGGTTACTTTCAGGCGAAAACCTCGGCTGTTTCGGAGGCAGTAAAAAGAAGAAGGAAGGTTCATCATCATCTAATTCTACCAGTCCGCTAGGCAAGAGTGAGCCGGAGGCGCAGCCTCTAGGTGAAACCGGTACTACGCAGCTCGGCTACTCTGTACCCAAAGGAACTGAGATGCTGTGGTCTCCAGAGGTAAGCATGATTTTGAAAATATTTTTTAATAGACAATAGCCACAGGTTAACCTCACCTTATCCTGATCTGACATGCTTCGATAGGACTTCACAAAGTGTTACAACAGTAACAATGTTCACGCTGACCTAATTACATCTATATGAGGAAATGCGGTCAGAGAGACTTGAAAGAGCCCAATTAAGAAGGTCATAAGGTCGAGGTTTGGCTCTCGCCTATTTCCTCATCTAATATTGGACCAATATAAAAGATATGGAGATACCACCACCCGCGTTTCCTGTTAACAGTCGTATTCCTCGCTAGAAGAGAGAAGTCAGAGTCGGAAGTCCATACAACAATACATCAAATTGTACACACACCACATTAAATATGAACATATTTTAACAAATATCTGATACACGCTGTATAGGGACCTCTTGTGCAAAATTTCATGCTTCTAGACTCGGCGGTTTTGCTGTGATTTTAGGATTAGAGATGTGGTTTTCATTTTTCCTGTCCTTATCACAGGTGGTACCCCTTTACATGGCATTACTGCAAACCTGTTCCAACCCTGAGACCCTGGAAGCCGCAGCCGGAGCCCTACAAAACCTCGCCGCCTGCTACTGGCAGCCCTCAATCGATATACGAGCCGCTGTCAGAAAAGAGAAAGGTTGGTACTCGATATTGTAGCTTAAGTGAAGTGTAGTAGAGTTGAACTTTCATAATTATTGTTGCTGCTCTCAAGGCTAGTTGAAATTGTAGCGTATTTTGGGTGCAGTCAGGTTTAAACTACGGTAGCTAGACAGGGATTAGTGGTAGTGGTGCAAAAGATAATACAGGTATCTCAAGAAATGTATGCGCTTCGGGAATCTTCGGAAATACGAGCGTGCGATGATTAGACCTATTAAGGAGCTGTTACAACCATGGAAGTACTAACCTATTTTATATTACTATGTTCACAAATTATAGATTAACAACTCTATGCAATTCTAAAACTCGTTTCAAATCTTTTGATGTTTATCTGCGATTGGAGTAAGTAATCCGACAAAGTAAAAACTTCATACAAACGCGCAATGCTAGACGCACTACTACAAAGAGCGACATTATAATCTTAGAAGATTCGCTTCTGTGGGAGGTTACTCTGTGGCTTGACGTTCGTGCTAACTCGGACACACGAAGACTACCGAAGCGCATACCTTTTCTGGTTTAACTGTACCTTGTATTGTGTATAAGCTGAAAAAAAGTTTGTTTCATTTGTAAGCTTGCATGTAAATGTATAAAAATGCGCTTTTATAATTGCCTTATTTTCAAGCTAATATTTTTGACTGACTTTGTACTTTACATTGAAATTACAACAGTCTACAAATATTTGGTAAGTTGTATCAGGGCAATGCACAGCAGTCAAAATATGAAATTGAACCTTGTTTTCTACGCAGTAAAACTTACTATTCGCTATCAACGCTTGCTCTTTGCGGTAATGGGCCTTTTTCTTCTTTTACTTCCCGTAGTTGCGCTAGAATAGCCAGGCCCAGAAAACGACAGTGAACAACGCTAACATCCCCAGCATTTTCAGGTCTACCTATACTGGTGGAACTCTTGCGGATGGAGGTGGACCGTGTGGTTTGTGCCGTGGCCACTGCGTTGAGGAACCTGGCTATAGACCAGAGGAATAAGGAGCTGATTGGAAAGTATGCTATGAGGGATTTGGTGCAGAAGCTGCCTAGCGGTAACCATCAGCATGACCAGGTTAGTGCTAAGGTCTGTATGCCGAAAGTAGTGATTGATGACTTGAACCCTAATGCTCTTGATCTGATGATGTTATGAGATCTGGAGTATTGGGTCGAAGAGTCTTGTTGATTGAAAATGTTCCAATGTAAAATCTTGAAGAGTTGATATGGAGTTTCTTGCTTGTTCACTCAACTTTCTGCTTGACTAACCAACTCAATGACAGTTCAAAAATACTTGTCAAAAGTTTATTTGAAGTACCGTACATAAGTAAATAATTTGAGATTTTTTTTAATGTCTGGTCTTCATGCAGGAATCATGAGTTTTCTTCAGCCTGGGCTATAAAATGATGAAAAAAATAGAGCGGAAGTTATTTAAAAAAAAACACTGGAACATTTTCACGATCTTTTATCTTGAAATTGGAACCCTTTAAGAACCGTTAGAACTTAATTTTAAAAAGTAACTATATTCCTCAGGGTACATCAGATGACACGATAGCCGCTGTACTGGCTACCCTCAATGAAGTGATAAAGAAGAGCGGCGAGTTCTCCCGCTCTCTCCTAGAGGCCGGTGGAGTGGAGAGACTGCTTAACTTGACCAAGCAGCGGCACCGACACACGCCCAGGGTGCTCAAGTTTGCAGGTATATCATTATCCATTTGTTGTTATAGCGGCAACAGAAATATATCATCTGTAAAAATTTCAACTCTCTAGCTATGACGGTTCATGAGATACAGCCTGGTGACAGACAGACAGACGAACAGTGGAGCCTTAGCAATAGGGTCCCGTTTTTACCCTTTGGGTACTAAACCCTGAGAAAGTGGTGCAAGAGGGCCTAAAGGTGGCATTCAGGGACAAATGTTTCGAGTAAAATTGACCCAAAAACACAAGAATTACCTATAAATAAGTTAATAATCCCATGTTGTGTACAGGTCAAGTGCTGATGACGATGTGGTCGCACGCGGAGCTGCGCGAGGTGTACCGCAAGCACGGCTGGCGCGAGGCCGACTTCCTCACGCCCGCGCGCGCCGCACAGCCGCGCGCGCCCTCTACCGCCAGCGGTGCGTAACTATGTCCGCTACACATACAAGGGAACCTTCATGAATTAGCCGGGTCTAGACCGACCGGGCTGACCCGTGAGAATAACGTTAGTTAGAACGCGTAAAGGTTTCCTAGAAAAGAGTTTCCGTCACATTCATAGCGGACGTCATGATCTGTAATTTTCACCACTATTTGACATTAAGGTGTTATGCTCTGTATTTGGACATTACTTCCGCATGTGTTGGTCACCGCACTTTATGAAACCATGGCTTAAGCAAGTGGGAACGCTACGCTCGTCAGTCGAGGCGCGTCTGCATTGACAGAGCGGTAGTGCTTTCAGGGCAGTTCGGCCAGTCAGGTCAGAACCAGGCCAATGGAGTGCGTATGTATTAGATGTCTAAAGGAAATGCAGCGGTGCCACGCCATATTATGTGGTTCACTAAATAAAAAGTAAAGGTATTGAAAATCCATTTAATTAAAACTACAGCACATTAGAACCTCATTTTCCTTACTCACTTTCTGTGTTTAAGTCAATGTAAGTCTTAAGCATTCTTGGGTAAAGTGGAAAAAACATAGAAGGCTTTCAGTACTTCCTCCAAATAGAGCAGAAAGATGTGCTGCAAAACAAAACCAGTCATTCATTAACATACAAATAATGTCAATTCTGTTTATTTATAAGTATTCTGATTAAATTGCATCTGTCACATAATCTCTTCAGTAAAGTAAAAGTGCATATGCAATACTTTCTGGCTAAAACAGAATTTCTTTGACATAACAATACATATTACTTTGTAAATACCTACAGTCAGACCATTGGGAGAATGCGTTCCTGACACGTGTCAGTGCGGCAATTTTACTAGCTAATAAAGATCAAATTCGCAAAACACGTATTCGCTTGTATGAAACTGACAGGTGTCAAGCAAGAACGCATTCTCTCGTCGACCGTACAATAAACTGTGTATATTATGTGTATAAATATGTGTACAGTCGTATGTACTGTGTATCATTGTCACTCATAACGCTATGTGAATCTCACGCTAACAATGCTTTGGTTACACTACCGGAATACGTCGATTATATAATTAAAAATAAAAAAAATGTTTTTGATGAATCTTCGACGACCCGACAGTGAATCCTAAGCTTAATAACTAATAGTGAACTAATAGACACGTACTAAATGTTAAATATCGTACTAGTTCCATGTTGTCACGCTTGAATAACTAGCAATTTAGATTTAATTCGCGACGTGGCCTAAATACAGTTTTACCTGGATAACATATATTTCATTAATTAAATTGAAAATGGACCGAACACATAACTTTCCTCTTGGATTAAATTAATTCGTAAAAATATTTGTATGAGATGAGATAAATATACAGGGTTATTGGTAAAACATTAACAACCTCTTAAGAGGTCATTGTACTCATCATTATGAACAAATTTTGCTATGGGACCAAACCTGAAATCGCGAAAAAAGAATTAGCTGTTCCCTACATTTTGATGAGTTGCACGAACATACATGTAGGGAACAGCTGATTTTTTTTCGCGATTTCAGTTTTGGCCACGCCTCTTTGTTTTTGTGTAATGTTTCGAGAAAACACGCGCAGGAGACACGGCTTTATGCATAATAGTAAGAAAGGAATAACCGAAAAAAAGATAAAACAAAATCAATATAATTGCTCACGTGGCCAAGATCACGTGTTTCGGTGACAATAAAAAAATCTTCTGATAAAAAATTTAATCTTTTAAGTACTTATTCGAAGAGTATCGTTCTTTTTTTTAAGTAGGTATTTGGTAAAAAATCTGCAATATTTGTTTTTGTATCGCAACTTCTATAGTCTCAATTCCTGAATGAAATACGGGCAAAAATAAAAATAAAAACTTTATCAAAATTAACAAAAATGTTAGCGTCGAGATTCCATCCGTTACAATACGCTTACGGTGTGGGCTGGTCGCGTAGGTCAGGGCACCCCATCATCAGGCGCCGGGGCCCCGCACTCGCCCAGCAACGCCAACAGCACACTGAGCCGGCCCATGGCCAGCACGGGAGGGACCCGGTATGAAGACAGGACTATTCGCAGGCATCGGGAGGTAATGCACAGCTGAATTTGCAATGCACTTTCAATTCGTTGTTTAATTAATAACGGCCTGTTTCAACACACTCCGCGTAAAATTTCAGGCACATTTAAAAATTGTCTGGTAGATAACTTTGTGCAAATTCTGTTCCATTTCTTAAATTATTTGATTGATTGAGGGTAGGTATTCGGATAACGTGAAACAGGTCTTTACTTAAAGCTTTGGGAAAATGTTAGTTGACTATTGTTTGATTGAACATATGACGATGACAAACTGAAAAATAAATCTCAATGTCATTATGAGCTGAATTTGAACATGGTTTTTCCAATGACCGTTATAAAATGAATGGTCGTACAATTGCCATAATCATTATGTAAATGGATTGATGATCAAATACACATTTCAAATTTATTCTTTTCTAATAGTTAACTAACTTTTCTCACAAGAGAACACAAGTATAATTTTGGGCACGTGAAGTAACAGCCTCTCACAGATTTTGTAACTAATTAATAATTTTGTCGAGCTTGTTGATTGACTTACAATATTTGTGTTCAATGCTCTTCTGTATAATACAATTTGGCTTGTCATAATGTCTTTGTTCACAGCAGCACTAAGTAGAGTTCCATTGAGCCCACAAACACTAATTTTGGCTTTACTTAAAACAGCACCAAAGCTTTATCATTTTGAGTGCCATATTTCAACACAGCTTCGTTACTTTATGTTCGTTGTAGAGACAGTATCAAAAGTATACTGACGTCAGCGTTACACTATTTCCAGCCTTATGATTCTGACTTGTGTGTGCTCTATTAAACATACTGCAATTTATTTTGTGTTTGTTCACTGTACATTTTATTCTGTTTCCTACTGCAAATACTAGCAAGCACTATGCTTTTTTCAAATCATTGACATATTAACCGTCATAAGAAAATATTTCTTTTCACTGCGTTATTTTTACTTCTGTGTTTTTTTACCTGTGACATACTCGTGGTGTTGTCATTAGATACAAAAAAAAAACAAAGGGGAGAGGAGACATTTAGAAAAAGATCAATATAAAGAAAAGTCTTCAACTGGGTCAACTCATCTTTCTACTCCGTTGAAAACAGCGGGGAAATTGCTTAACAGATTATTAATCGGAATCGGTTTCATTTTGACAGTTCAAGAACATTCATTGCGTTATTTGCGTTGTTGAGCAGACACACTTTTCGAACATATGGAGCAATGGAATAGCAATTTGCTTCAAAATGATCCAAATTCCGATTGATAGTGTGTTACGCAATAAGGATGCAGGTATATACAGCTCTTTTCCCCTTATTCACATATCCTCATACTCCCCACAGAACGATGACATACCAGCGATGGAGGTGAACAACTACCACGACGGTCTCGGCATGGGCAACCCCAACGGGAGGCCGATGAACCTGCAAGGTGTGCAGGCGCAGATGCCCATGCCGCCGAGCAGTCGTTAGCGCAGCTGCGAAGACACACTTGACGGTGAATGTTGATGAAATACTGATTTGGGTTCTGTCCTTTTCTTGATGAGGAGTTGGTTGGTTTTTTAGTTTTGATACTTGCTGTTGACAGTTGGTGGGGTTGTTAAGGTGGTTTTCGTTCAAAAAAGTAACCCACTAAAAGCAAAGTTGTTGTGAATCTGGTTCTTGAGTCCAGGAGGTTCTTACAAGTTTAGTGTTAAATGATAATTATCATTTTTAATTTTCTATATCCGCAGTTTGAGATAAAATGTAATAGTTTTTTAGGACATAAACAGCATTTATCTTGCATTCAGAAAGTCTTTTTTAATTTTGATTGGTTATGAATGTGTCTGCAATGTTTGGGTGCTGTTAATTTGATCATCTGATCATGATATTTGACAATTGGTATTGGTAGTGTTAGATGGATGACAATATGTGATAGAAAAGGATAGCAATACTCAATCAGTATTTGTTTAATTTTAATCGGCAAGAGATATTCAGCCAGCTTGATAGAAATGTTTCGATCGATGAAATCAAGGATCAAGATGTATTGTGCTGCGTTCACACTTGTCAATGACGAAAGGCTATTTAGAGAATACCTTTAAAAGTGTACTTGTGTACTAAAATCGAGTGTAAACGGAGCATAATATTTATACATGATGATAGCGTATATCTTATCTATCTACTGTGCTCGAAATATTGGCTTCGTGAGAATTTTAACATGGCAACATTATTTAAACATTTTTTACGCTGGCAACTTTTCGGTTGTGTTACATTTTGTATTTAAGGTATAAGAACAGTATTATCGATGTTGTGACAAGAAAAAAGCATTTTAAAAAGCTTTTAAATCTGATATTTAAAGAATGATGGATTTTTATCAAATGGAAGTTCTCACGAAGTCAGTTAAGTACTGAATGATATTTATTATGGTATGAGAGGTAACATGCACAAGCATTTATGTTAAATAATCATTAAAATGTAGTGGTCGCTCGTTGAATGTGGTATATGCTGTTTCAACGTTCATTTTGTACAGTCATCAACAATATCAACTTGTTATAAATGGAGTTTTGCACTTCTTAAATGAGAGTTTTTTCGTTAATATTCCTCGTCAAGTTAATTAAGTATATGGATTTTCTGCAGTTTTAAGTTTTTATAAAAGACAAGACAGAGGTATAATAGCTTTTTCTTCAAACTTAAATCTTTTATACACACATATTGTAAGTTCATATATACAATAGGCTAGTTAAAGCGGTACCCTAAAGTTATATATTGTTGTAAGTATTTAATTTGTAACCGAAAGTTTGAAGAACGGGAGACATTCCTCAGTTTTGTATAATATATAATATGCTATTAAAACTTTCATCTTTTTACAGATTTACTATATTAACTACCAATAAATAAGCAATTTTCATATTCATTATTCCTTTCTAAACTTGTTGTGATTGACTGTACATTAAAATTAATCAGCCTTGAGGCCTAAAATTTATCCATCGCATTTGGATGTACGTTTTATACAATTATATTATTGCCATTTTGATTTGTAAAGATATCATGTCAATTCCCTTTGTAAATAATCGTGCCATTTCTGTATTTATAATAAATAAATCTTAAAAAGGGTTTCCTGTAGGTGTGTTGTGTATTTTCTATTTAAAAGTTGAGGCTCACCGTATTTGGAGATCTGTTTTGTTGAACAATGAAAATGGGACATTTTGGAGTGGAAATGGCTGTGAGGTCATGTTGAATTGATTAAAAGCATCTGAAGTGAGAATTTAAAATTTCAATTACAGAAACTAAAGGGCTTTGAAGGATCATGGCATACCTACTGTCCGCCATTTTGGATGGATATCACGTGATCAACTTTAAAGGCTAATATCTCGGATACGTGACGCTTTACGGGGTTTGGTCCTATTATGTTCTCTGTTTACATTGATATCAGCAATCGATTTATATAGGTCAAAGCGGGGCCGCCATTTTGAAAAAAAAAATCAAAATGGCGGGCAAGCTTCGTATAAGAATCTTCAATCTCATCTTTCAGATAAAATTTTTGATTATAACTGTTCGTAGAGCCAGGAAAAAGGAGAAGAATATTCTTGAGCTAACGTTGTTCAACGAAACAAATCCATATGATAACCTAATATAACCATTTATACTAAAAACGTCGACTAACGTTTTACATTGATAAAAATACATAACAAATATTCGGGATTTGAACAATTGTTATAATTTATAATGATTAGTTTAGACACACGATCTTTTTACTCGAAATCGGTAATTTTCTAATTAAAGCATGTAATACACATGCTAATAACTTGCACAAAAGCATGGGACGCTTGCATGCCATTGAGACATTGACCAATCACAAACTGGCAACAGCGGCGTGCAAGCTACTTGCAAACTTTCTTGCAAGTTACAGGCATGTGAATTCACGGCTTAATGATTTCGCAGTAAGGTCTTATAGTATTTAACGGTAATCATAGAAGTTTTGTAATATTTTGTATCCATTCCAGACCCTTTACGGTAATGTAATATAGGCGTCTATTGTCCTCTAACGTATGTTAAGTAATATCCGTCTTATATTTAGCGTTAAGATGCATAATCGTGGGACGTTCGCGTTTGTTTGTATTTGTTTTTAAATTATTGGTGGGTGTAAGTGGGGTCCTTATAATTGACTACGAAATTCTTCGCAGCGAAATATTCAAAGGAATAATATGGAAAAGTCACTGATGTTATTAATGTTGCCTTCCATCAATAATAGCACTAGAATAAGGATTAGGAGCAAAAACACATCGCTCAAGTGGCCGCGATTGCATGTAACTTGATTATAAACCTTAACTTCCGAACATCAACTTTATTATCGTTTGCAATATATTTTGACTACTTTGATTGAAAAGTAAACGTATTTATTGAATAAGAACAAAAATAGCTATGGAAAAATAAAATTGCAAAATAAGACCACAACATCACTTGTGGTCTTATTTTCCAGCGGTTTTTGATGCGGTCATTGGAAATCTAGTACTATTGTTGATCGAAGAATACTGCAATGTTTTCTCAGTAGAAAAGGTAATGGCTATTCATGCAAATATTCAGTCATCAGCAACTTTAAAATAGCATTGCTTTGCAATATGGTAGTGATCTATGGTAATCTAGGTCTACAAAGTGTCAATTATGTGGAAACCACTCTTAATTCGCAAGTAGTCGGCATACTGACAGTTTGAAAGATGACGAGTTACAATAAGTTGTAGATAATTCAATATTTCGTTGCATTTTCATTTTTAATAATGTCAGTTATTGGAAAGAGGACTGCTGATTAAATCCTCATTTTTTGCAAACGACCCTACCAACAAAATAATTTATACAATAACAGACTATATAAATGTATATAGTACTAATGGTAGTTATCGCGTTAAAAGTTGCGGTGCAGCGACCGTACCCATGACCACGTAAATTGTGAACGACGGCAGCTTTAAAATATACATTTTTCGGTTAATTTCCCTCCGTTTTTTTTTATTTTAAATGTTAGCGTAACTATTTATTTTACATTATCTCGTAAGATTATGTTTGTAGGTATGATAATAATAAATAAGGGTTTTTGTGAGGAATCAAAATGTTTTTTTTTTTTGGGAATATATTTTATGCACAATAATGCATTTTGATACGTCCGCGGCAGGATAAAGTTGACTGACTAACCTAACCTGGTACAAATCTAACCTCATCCAGTGCATTATATTGATTTAAGTACCCACATAATTATGTAAGTTTTTGTATCATATTTTTTATTATAAAAATGTAAGCAAATGTACAACAATGTTTTCATTACAATATGCTTGCCACGGCGTCGTTGCTTCTATGAAGCGAGCAATTTTAATTATATTTCCGCATAAAGGTGAACGTCCATTGGTTCGCACCGGCTGCAACGCACGCGATTTTGGTGCGCTTTGTATGAAGAAATGAACCTAGCGCTTGGTGAGGGCGGTACCGATAGCGGATACGGTACTGTGCGTGTTGGCGGCTGGTGCGGACCAGTGAACGTTGACCTTAAAATCTTACTTTCATTGTGTTCCGAGTTGTTCTAGATGTAAGTATATAATTTACGCATCATTTTATAATTTTATTTATCGTGTCTTTAGACGGGAATTATTAGTAAATTGTAGGCATTATTAGATATATTGTTTATATTATATATCTATTAATATTAATGTCTATATTAAATTTTATAGGAATGATCCTTAGGCTTTGTATAGTTGTATGAATTTTTACTTTATGGGGCTGTCTTATATCGTTTATATACTTCCACTTCACAGTAAAAGATCTCTAGATGTTTCCAAATTTTATTTTTAAGACGTATAGTTTCACCATGATGTCGAGCGTCTTAGCGCTGTAGTTTACTGTACTATGACGTCACAGATTCATCAGTGCAGCCCTTGATAATAAACGTCACATCAAACACAGATTATATTACAAACAACTGATGCGTTAGTGACGTCACAGGCCAGTAAACAGCGGGACTTAGTGTTAAACCACAAGTAAAATATATTAACGTCTATGGTCAACCATAGGTTATAGTTGTTGGAACAGTAATACTCGATTATTTATATTTTATTTAAAAAAAATTATATTGAGAAAATAATATTGAACGAGATCGTCTGCGTTTGTCGTTGCGACAGTTTAGTAGTTAGTAATTATAATGATAGTTTGTCTTATGTCACGTTGTATGTAGTTTAATAGAGCATTATTCTCTTGCATAAAGATACCTTATCATTAAACAAATTATATTATCAAAGAGAATTAAACGAATGATTTTTTATTTTTGGTTTTTTTATTTTTTGTTTCCTTTTTTTATTTATTTCAGAACAGTGTTATACTAAACTAGATAATTATTCGAATGTTATGGCCTATGGAGTGCGTCAGAATGGGTAGCTCATCATATTGTTACGAGTAGGCTCTGTTTATTAAAATGGACTTTATTGCTAAGTGCGTAGAGTATGGATTTGTGTACCACTGTGCGAGACTTGTAATGGAATTAAAACATTTTGTAAGCATTTACAACAGGATTTACAGCTGTTAGGGAATAGTTTCAGCCATGGCTTCCAACTTTGTTTTGTTATCTTTGTAGTTATCTCACAATTTTATAGTTGAATTAGAATATTTTTTACCGAGTGACGATAACTGGGTACTAGATCATGTAGCAAATATATAGTAGAATTGTTTTATTTTAACTGTTATTTGTACTGATTCTGTCGAAACGTACAATGTTTGAAACGACCGACGAATTGAAAGTTACGAAGTGAATTTAAATTCATGAAAAGTCAAAACTTACCTGGTTGTTCTTGTAAGACTAAAGCGGGCTGTTCACGAATCGTTTTATTTCTGAAGTTCATGAATAGCACATTCCTAAATTGTCTATGGACAACCAGAAGGGAAGTGAAGGCTTTCGATAATCTTAAGTGAAGTATCCTATCTGTATGAATGCTCATGTTTTATATTTATCAGTAGTGACCTTAACGTATTGAAATAAAATAAAAAAAAAACAGTTATTGAATTGAATTTATAGGTGTGATAGACGCATTAAACGAAATTGTAATGAATTATCGTAAATTGCATTTTAGGTGCGAGCACGGTTTATCGGTGATAAATAAAAATGTCTTTTTTTACTTAATGTATTTAATAAACACTAATTGTTAATAATGTGGGTGTTCTGCGGACTCGCGGTATTACAATATTCCACAACAGTATTATTCAGTAATCTCATGTACCAATGTTGCTAATACACTTACATACATTTAAATAATTATGTGAGTTTTATTTCTATACCCGACTCCCGGCCACCGTAGGCGCGGGCCTGCGGACGGAGAATAATGGGTAGCTCACCATCCGATCAGGACCAGGCCCGTGCCGGAGGCGCGTACGTGTTCCACGCGCGCCTCAAAGAGTTGTCAACATCATGTGGCCCGTAAGGGCCGAAGCCTGCCGGGTCAGCGGGATTGTCCGAAAGGGTTACGCTGGCCCGGAACATACTGGCTGAAGGAACACGGGTGGGTTTTAGTCAGTAAAAATCTGATACTCTGAACTCTGTCGACACTCTGTCAGACTCTCCAAATGACCCAAAATGGACTTTAATCCCTCCCGCTCCGCGGGAGTGGTCGCGCGGACGAAGTCGCGGGCAAAGTGCTAGTGAGTATTATAAGAGGAAATCTGAAAGTGGCACCGATGACTGAAAAGTGTGGAAATCGGTTGTCATAGTATGGGCATGTGATACGAAAGTATGAGTAGAATGTCGTCAAGAAAGTTTTGTGCATGAATGTGGATGACTATACGAGGAGGGAAAGACAAAAACTATGGGTGGACTGTGTGAATGATGATATGGTTAGAAAGGGAGTGACTACCGAGATGATGTACATTTCAACCGCGCGGCCAACTCATAATATTTGACGAAACTGCCAGGAATTAGTGCTAATTTGTTACTTTACACACCCCTTTTCGTGAATTTGTTACAAAAAAAACTAAGACGCTATGACAAAGAATAGTTGGCCGCTAGAACCGCCACTTGCCGTAATCATCGCCCGTGATTACACAGAAACTATATAATACAGATAGACGAATGATGCATCAAAAGAAAGGTCTTAATTTGTTCAATTTGTTACAAAATTTAAAAACGTCATAACGTAAATAAACAAAAAGTTACGCAATATTTAGTTCTCAGGTTATGAGTAGGTAGGTATCTCACCATAAATATCAAATTAATAGAGGCTAATGTATATGGACAATTAGTTACTAATTTGTTACAGCTAAAAACAGAAAAAAAAACTAGAAAGTAGGTTCAATAATTTGTTAGAGTCGATTTTAGTTGGCCGCTCGGACGGCAATATGCCTAAAATACAATGGCGTTTATCTCGTTATAAAAAGTAGGTTTAAGCTAAGTTTTAGTACTAATCGCCAGGTAACGTAACATAGTTTGGATAAATATGGCGAACATAACTGCAGCATCCATATTTTAGAATATATTTACAATAAATAGTAGTATGAAACCGTATGAGAGTAGGGTGACCATGATTACATTAGTACCTACGAAAGCATGTTTTTAATTTTGTACTCTGTTCGAACGAATATGCGGTTCGTTTTGCGGCCATATTGATGTCTATTGTTCTTAATTCTTTAAAGTATTTAGGTAGGTACTGATAAAATTATCGTTTCTTTGACTTTGCGCAGGTGTTTTATGATGGGAACGATTCCAGAAAAAGGATCTCTTTTGTTTCCAAACTATTGTTAAAAATATTTGTTGCAAAGGGTTTGCAAAGCGATTATTTTTTGTTGTGAATATTGTCATTACTGTGCAGTATTTTGTGGTGTGTGCTCGTACGTATTTAATTCCCGTGATTTTCATACTACTAAGTTATTGAGACAATTATTACTAAATCCAGAAGTATCTAAAAGTGCTTAGCTATGAGTTGTGCACACTTATATGTTGGATTTGTTAATGTAGAACTCACCACCAAAAAGTGTATTGCAGAGGAATCCAAATCAACTGCGGTAAGTTTAATTTTTACAATTTTATGATGACTTGAATAAAGTAATAAACTGTAGTACGTATTATAATACCTTCGGAAATATTACCTAAGTATCTATAAAAAGACATGAAATTCGTCTCTGCCACATTTTAATGTGATTTCACTTCACTTCACATGTGGTCGTCTCGAAGAAGTCTTAAAAATATTCTTAGCTTAATTACTTGAATTAGCTTTTAATTTACCTGTATAATATTATTGTATCGTAAACATACTCCTTTCATTATTTAAAAAGTAATATTTGGCGCCAATTTCAAATCGGAAATCATGGCGTTTAAGTATTCTTTTTTCTAAACCAAAGGCAGAGCTCCACTTAAAGGGCTCTTACGTTCCATCCAATCGCAAGCCTGCTTTTATAGTATATGCGTTTCCCGCCAATTATCTATAGTAAAAGAGTGACAATTCAGCCCACGCACGTTTCGTGTTTTCAAACTGTAAATACGTAAAATTGAAATTAGCAAACTTATCAACGCGTGTGTATATATTATAAACTGCTATAGTGATTCCCTAGGGAAGAATTAACTGTTATTTCACTTAACTTGTGAACATTCTGTGAGAAAGTGCACAGCGGCAGCGTGCATCTTGCATCTCGAGACCTAGATCCAGGCAACCTCTAGTGACGAGCGTAATATCCAATGTAAGGATTTCTATCTTCAGGACAGATTCTTAAGCGCTTTAACTGTTCTCTACAATCCGGTGGCTGCTCGCAAACGAAAGAAATCTCCTTTTGAAAATCTTATTATTTCATAATAATTATGTATTGTCGCTGATAAATGAACATGGAAATGAAAAAATAATGACATCGTTAATATTTATAAAAATCGGAGAAATCTTTTAAAATAACTCGCTACATCTTTGTCTGTCAAATAAGGACGACTTTTCTTAATTATAGAATAATTTATTACGTTTACGTTTCTTGCCCTTAGTATGTGAGTACTTACATAGCAATAATTTGTAGTATGTATATTTTGTGTGTGATGCAGTCAACGGACATTAGACCTTTGTATTCATATTATCAATTATCTTTTAAAATAACTCGCTACATCTTTGTCTGTCAAATAAGGACGACTTTTCTTAATTATAGAATAATTTATTACGTTTACGAAAACATGCTTTCGTAGGTACTAATGTAATCATGGTCACCCTACTCTCATACGGTTTCATACTACTATTTATTGTAAATATATTCTAAAATATGGATGCTGCAGTTATGTTCGCCATATTTATCCAAACTATGTTACGTTACCTGGCGATTAGTACTAAAACTTAGCTTAAACCTACTTTTTATAACGAGATAAACGCCATTGTATTTTAGGCATATTGCCGTCCGAGCGGCCAACTAAAATCGACTCTAACAAATTATTGAACCTACTTTCTAGTATTTTTTTTCTGTTTTTAGCTGTAACAAATTAGTAACTAATTGTCCATATACATTAGCCTCTATTAATTTGATATTTATGGTGAGATACCTACCTACTCATAACCTGAGAACTAAATATTGCGTAACTTTTTGTTTATTTACGTTATGACGTTTTTAAATTTTGTAACAAATTGAACAAATTAAGACCTTTCTTTTGATGCATCATTCGTCTATCTGTATTATATAGTTTCTGTGTAATCACGGGCGATGATTACGGCAAGTGGCGGTTCTAGCGGCCAACTATTCTTTGTCATAGCGTCTTAGTTTTTTTTGTAACAAATTCACGAAAAGGGATGTGTAAAGTAACAAATTAGCACTAATTCCTGGCAAAGTTTCGTCAAATATTATGAGTTGGCCGCGCGGTTGAAATGTACATCCGAGATGACGACTAAGGCCCGGTATCCACTAAGCGGAGAGGAGAGGAGATGTGCCGCGAAGCTGGCAGGTTATTTCCACCAAAACGGAGAGGAGATGCGTTGCGGAGAGGAGATGTGAGCTGTGTGTAGCGGAGATGTGAGAGATCGAAGATCGAAGAAAGGCGCGGGGAGAAGGCAGCCGGGTGAGGGGGGCGCGAGCGCGTGCGCCGCCCGGCCGCCCGATTAGACACTTCTCCGCTCTGCCGCGCCGCTTGCTCGCTGCATAAAATTCTATAGAAAAATGAGACATCTCCTTCTCCTCTCCGCTTGACCCATTTCCACCAAAGTTAAGCGGAGAAGAGATGTGGAAATAACGAAATCGGATTGGTTTATTCAAACAAATCTCTCCTCTCCGCTTTGGTGGATATTATACCGGGCGTAAGGCTCAGCGCAGACGGAACGGAGCGCAGCGGAGAGGATTTTATTAACACACTTGAAAATAAACTTTAAAATTATTACAATAAAGTGCATAAATGCTTGAACCTGACAAAAATGCTCGCGCGTCCTCGAAGATATGCTCGAGCATACGCGATCCGTAAAGAAAATGCCCGAGACAGCGCGGGGATTATTCCTCTCTGTCTGCGCTGTCCCTAATAGAGAAGTATAGAAAAAAAAGACATGCTGCGCTGACCCTAAAATAAATTGGGATAAGGGCAGAAGAAGGATGAGTACAAAATATTTGGAGGAACAGCCTGTGTAAGACACGGCAGCATTGCAACAGACTTCAATGGATGCTCACAACACACGCAGCTCTGCTAGAAATATTACTCTATTTACAAATCTCAGCTCTCCATCTGTACCCGCCCTAACTCCAAAGCTGGGATGCTGAACATCAAGAATCGTCGCAAGGATTGGTCCCCTACGATGGGATATACCTACCTTCAAAAACAAAAGAAGAGCTAATTATATTCAAGATTTGTATGGGACAGCTGATAAAAAGAGGAAGTTGTTCAGTTTGAAGGTCTGTAGGTAGGTACTGTAGGTACGGGCACACATTTCTGATACAAGTTATACCTTTAGCTTAGAAAACCAATAACCAGAAGTTACTTTATTAGGTACAAAAAATTAAACTGGTCGGGAACCTCCGTTAGCTTCCGACGAGATTTAATTCAATTTTCATTAACTTAAAGGTTAAGAGTTAAAGCATAAAATTAACCACACAACCTGCTCTATCATATCCAAGATTAATGTACATCAATCTTGATAACTACCTACGCTAAGATACAAATCGTTCACTTGACTGGTTTCCGACTTAATATTAGGTAGGTACGGAATACTGGAAGTAAATTTATAATAATATGGCATGTTATTAATGAAAATTTTAAACTGTAATTGAGTGTTAGTGCTAAATTTTATATAGGTAATATTAATATTCTGCTGTAGGTACATACGTATTAATAGAAATAAATGAAATTGAAGATCGATGATCCTTGATTGATGTTCGTAACGAACTACTTCGTTTCTTTCCGGATTACTAACGTAGGTACCTACCTACTCGTAGCTTGCAGAGTACCTAAGCAAGCTGAAGTGACAGTGGACTTGGCATGTTTGTCGCACGGATGACCAGTAGAGCGGACGACCCCTGGAGTGGAGACCGCGTAGGTATATCGGCAAACGTAGTGTGGGACGCGCCCCAGCTAGACGAGCCGATGACCTGAAAAAGGTGGCTAGGACAGACTAGATGCCGAAGATGGAGGACAGGGTATTGTAGCGCAGCCTGGGAGAGGCTTATGTCCAGCAGTGGACTGCGATAGGCTCAGTTGATTGATTGACGTATTAATAATTTTCCCTCAATAACAACGTAGGTACAATGCGTGGCACAAAAGATGAGACTTGACACACCACGTGGTTTGACATGCGCAGTACACGATTTTAGGTATCTTTAGCGGTATGACGTCTGAGTGCGGGACGGGACCGGACGTCATAGGGGCGGCGGAAAGAGCGGGGGAGGCGGGGTCAAGTCTCATCTTTCGTGGCGCGCATTGTATGCTGTTTTACAATATTTGTTCAGAATCAGAATAGGTATTTATTTGTGAAACATATGTAGATATTTACATAAAGGTCTTAGGTTAATAATATGGACGCTATGATTTGCCATGAAGGCGTACAAATATTAAAAAAAATAAGGGCAAACAAAAAAAACACTAACAGAACAACAAAATGGTCTTTAAATGGTTTGCGAACAGTGCTTGTAAAAATACAAAATTAAATAGGTACTTACAAGAAAAAAAGCTAAGTATATAAAATTGATTAAATATCTTAATAAAATCTACTATTAAAGATAACCTAAAAACTGAAACAGATTTCTTAAAAATGTTTAAAAATTTACGTAGGTATGTTTATTGCACATGAAATATTAAAAAATAACATTTATAAAATCTTCTACGTATAATAACATTTTTCAACCTAAAGTTTAAGAAAAGTCTCTAGACTTTTCTTAAACTTTAGGGGTATTTTTTTTTATGCTATCGGGTATTTTATTATAAATTTTCGGAGCCATGCCAAAAAAGCTGTTTTTCATTAAAGTGGTTCTGCATTTTCTGTCGCACAGTTTATTCATATATTGTTAAAGAAGAGGTAAAATGACATAGAACCTTTCAGCGCATAGCATTAGTGTAAAGGTTACACTGTAACCCCTTCCTAAACGAGAGCTGTGGCAAGTAGTGACCATGATCACGAAGCAGATAAATAAAGTGGTGGTCCAGAGTAGTGTCAAACCGACACCGGGCTTTCTGATAGCCGAAAGACTTTCTGATAGATGATGGCATTGACGATCAGTTTTAGTCATAAGCAATTACATACAAATCCAAAGTAAACGTAGCCATTAATATTGAGTAGGTACTTGATTAAAGACTAGACTTTCTCAATATTGTAAAGTAAAATATAAAGTAAAATTAAATAAAATTTAAGTACCTAAGTATATTTTTTCAGTAAAACAAAGTTGTTATTGATAACTGTAAAATAATACGAGCTGTTTTTATTTAAGCTCGCAATTTTCTTCAGCAAACAGACAGCAAAAACATCTTAGAAATTCACAATCGTTGAACTGCGTAGGTTGAAGTAAAGGTCACACTGCGGGTCAAATGTAGGTACTGGCAATAGATTAAAAAAAAATAGGTAGTACGGGTCGATCGAAGGTTAAACTACGCTTGCCGCGGCCGGTGCCTGGATGGGTGACCGACCCCCCGGATACATACCGAGACCCCTCCGTGCTTCATAAAGCACGTTAAGCCGTCGGTCCTGGCTGCCATTCGTAGATCTTTGACAGTCGTTACGGGTAGTCAGATGCTCTAAAAGCCTTTTTTTTTTTTTCATGATGGGAACTCATCAAATGACGCCGTCCGCTCTGGGTGGAGCGGAAGGGAGTGTCAGACTCTTACTGACTAAAACCCACCCGTGTTCCTTCCTTCGCCCTTTATGTTCCGGGCCAGCGGTAACCCTTTCGGACAATCCCGCTGACCCGGCAGGCTTCGGCCCTAACGGGCCCCTTCGGTTGATGCTGACATCTCTTTGAGGCGCGCGTGGAACACGTACGCGCCGTCCGGCACGGGCCTGGTCCTGATCGGACGGTGAGCTACCCATTACTCTCCGCCCGCAGGCCCGCGCCTACGGTGGCCGGGAGTCGTCGCGCGGCTCCCGACGCCCGGAGCGTCTCCCGCGGCGGCTGGGACGGGAGGCTCTCTCCCTCAGCCATCCCGCCGCCTCCTTCGCTAGCATGACTGCTTCGCAGAAGGAGGCGACTGCCTCCGACAACCAGTCTTACCAGTCTTACTGGGTTCTGGTCAGATATGCAGCAGTCGCTCCCTGTACAATACTGGTATTCAGCTGCATCGGGTTAGACTGGAAGTCGACCCCAACGTAGTTGGGAAAAGGCTATACAGATTGATTGATTTGCTTGTAACTCAAGTAGATAAGTAATGAATAAATTAACATAATGTACTCGCTTCTCATTAACCCCTCACGAGTCGCGATGGATAATTTATACTACGTAAACAGTTAAACACATTACTTAGCCCTTAAATCACGCCAGTACATGAGATTACCGTTCTAAATACTAGTTAAATTCATTAAAAGGGATAAACGATCGACGCAGTTTCTAAATGTACTGATTTAACACGAGAAACGTGTTGTTAAGATCGTGGATCGTGTAATTTTATAATCATATGCCTTTGAACAGGGTTGGTGAACATTTTCACAAAACATGCTTTACAAGTAGGTATTAAAAGGGATGTGCGCCCATAAAATATCTACCGGGATTATCAACGAAATGAAAGATGTATTGATGCTCGCGGGTTTCGTCCGCGAGAAATTTCTTGTTATAACATAAAATATGTCCTACGGCCGCCCTCGAGCCCTGGACTCAGTGCATCGCATCGCCCGCGTGTTATTACTTCGTTTTTGCTTAGTGTTCTTTCTGATTTTTTTTCTTCCTTCTTGCTCGTCTTCTAAGGGTCGTAAGGTAATGTAGCCAAAGCCTTTCTCAAGAATTGGGCTATCAATGTAAAAAGATTTTCTGAAATCCGACTGGTAGTTCCAGAGATTAGCGCGTTCAAACAAACAAATTCTTCATATTCTTATTAGTATAACAGATTTAGATTAGAATAGAATAGAATACTCTTTCTCTTTCTTTATTTTTTCTTTTACCTTTCTTTTTCTTTATTTTTTTCTTTTACTTTTTTCTTTCTCTTTTCTTTTTCTCTTGTTTTCTTTTCTTTACTCTTTCTTTTTCTTTTACTCTGTTTTCTCTCTTTTTCTCTCTTTTTTACTCTTTAGTATTATAGATAATCCATAATTATTCCTTAAAGTAGGTATTGGTACTGTAAAGGTTTTGCTAGATAAACACGATATCATATTTATAAGATTTGAAAAGAATATAAATTCCAAATCTTATGAATATAAAATCGTGTGTATCTCATTATATATGCCATCAACGTATACAATATTCGCAGAGATCGGTTGCTAAGGACAACCGGATCAAAACCTTTACATTGCCAGTAGCTACTTAAATGATAGGTATCTTATAAAAGTAGGTAAAATGACCTACACCTTTATTGCGTAATACACTATCAGGGCAATCTCAATCTGAACATAGTTTTGAAGGATATTGCAAATCCATTGCATCATAAGTTTGAAAACTGTGTCTGCCTCAACAGCGTAAATAACGCAATGAATGTTGTTGAAATGTCAAAATTAAACCCATTGCTACTGATACCTAGTGGGTTACGCAATTACCCCGCTGTAGATTAGTAATACAAGGTGAGGAAAACCCCCCCTGTTTATTTATTTATTGGTCTACCAACGATTGTTTACACCAGTTATGGGCAAAAAAAACAAGCAAAAACAGATAAACAATAGTGTACAATCACTTAAAGGTAAACTCAGCATGCGAAACGAAAGTTTTACGTACAATAGAGAAAAAATTAAATGAAAAC
The DNA here is from genome assembly GCA_963855955.1 of Luperina nickerlii. NCBI lineage: Eukaryota > Metazoa > Arthropoda > Insecta > Lepidoptera > Noctuidae > Luperina > Luperina nickerlii. Next base: position 7,652,033 of record OY979687.1, on the reverse strand, counting down.
TACCCTAATTTACATCAAACACTAGTATCTAAATTGTTACATGTAATTTGGATCCTGAAACAGAAAACAAAGAAGAAAAAAAAAAAACAATAACAAAATGGTAAATTAATGTTACATGAGGCATGACTCTATGTGGGTGATAAACCTCTGGTAAAGGGGATTGAATATTTTTGTATGGAGGCTGGCATACCTAAGGGGCCGTCCATTAATCACGTGATGTGTTTTTGGCATTTTTTTAACCCCCCCTCCCCCTTGGTGATATATGGTGAGGTTTAAGACTTACCCCCCCCCCCCCTCATATCACGTGTATCTTTAGTACCTACAAAGAATCGGACCTTTTTTTTATGTTTATAAAATACAGGTATAATCATCTAATTTTATTAGAAAGTTTGCAGGATGTTTTTAAAAAAATAAATACACGTGATATATTACTACACCCCCCTCCCCCCTTGTGATATTTCGTGATTTTTTATGGACCCCCATCCCCCCCTTTCGAGCCTCACGTGATTAATGGACGGCCCCTAATGTCACATGAGTAGACAAACGGCTAATGTCGCTCAATTTTGTTTATTTTCCAAAATGGCTACCACGCATGTAACCTTTAGAAATCGATAGCTGATGTTAATGCAAACATAATGGGACCAAACTCCGTGAACATGCCACGGATCTTCAAAGCCCTTTCCTATTCGGAGAATTTAGACATGATGTTCCATTATGCAAGGAAAAACATACGATCGATCTAAAATCAATGCCGTGCCCAGAATTTCTAGTGATTTCATTATTATTTTTTATTTTTTTTATTTGTCAACCTTGCACCGTGGTACGCGTGCCAAAGGTTCACAATCACTGCTTAGACTAAAGGGCAGACCATACTTGTAGCACCCGACATCAACGCTACCGCAGACCGCACGCGTTATTTTTGGTCGCTTCACGAACTTGTTTGCTACTTCAACATTCGCGTAGAGCTAGTGTGTTACAAGTGTATCCCAAGCTTAAGTTATGGTAGTGTGTAGTCTAGGTATTAGATTTACGTAATCTAGATTGTGAAATGCTGGCTTTACGGAATATTTGGTCGTAATGTTCGTGTGTGATTTATATTACCGTTTCGTGATAGATAGAAATAAGTTATTACTATACGATATAAGAAGGTATTACATATTATTTTGCTACCTGCTACGTATTTGATTTATTTCTTCATCAAATTTTATGTTTATATGCTAAAGGCAGCAGTCTATTAGACTTGCCTAACCTTGTTTTATTTTGTTCTATGGTTACATAAGCACTTAATATTTATAAGTTTGCTTACATATATAAATCACAACATCATAGACGAAGTTTTTTAACATGAATCTTGAATCATTCTTTATGACAGCGTGTTAAAAAAACTTATTAATCCCTCCTTTTTAAACGAATATAGTTTACCTACCAAAATATAAAGAAGATAATACTCGTATAAATACCCATAACGACTTGACCAACTGAACAGCAGTGCGATTCTGTAACCATCTCACCGTGAAAACTTAGGTGAAGTGAGCGTGGAGTGAGCTTTCAATAGTGTCAATCCCTAGCAAAAACAAACTCACATCACCTAAGTTTTTACGGTGAGATTTTTATAGAATCGACCGGCTGAACATCAACATACCCTGGATATATGTACCATTTTTTTTTTTTTTTTTCAGGATGGGAAATCATCAAATGACTCCTCCCGCTCTGGGTGGAGCGGAAGGGAGTGTCAGACTCTTACTGACTAAAACCCACCCGTGTTCCTTCCTTCGCCCTTTATGTTCCGGGCCAGCGGTAACCCTTTCGGACAATCCCGCTGACTCGGCAGGGATATATGTACCATTACAGACACTAATCTACTTACATGTTCCTCACGATCTGACCAAGATTATGTCTGGACTTTAAAAGAGACTGTAACCATTGAGATCGTTTCGGTGTTTCTTCTGAGTAGTTGGAAGGAAACACCGACCTTATCTACTTAGGTTTTAAAATATAATTGATGAATTAAAATATACTTATTAATGCACCTACAAAATCTGCCTAAACTTCTCCCAGCTATGTTGGGATCTCCGAATGACAGCGGGGACCAACGGCTTAACGTATTTTACGGAGTACGGCCCCTCCGTGCTCTCGATATGTAATGGAATGGTCAACCATCCACCAACCAACCCCGGCAAGCGTAGCTTAACCTTTGATCGACCCGTGTGGCTGTTGTCATTTATCCACGAGCTCCTCTACTTTCAGCGGGATTGTCCGAAAGGGTTACCGCTAGCCCGGAACATAAAGGGCTAAGGAACACGGGTGAGTTTTAGTCAGTAAGAGTCTGACACTCCCTTCCGCTCCACCCAGAGCGGGAGGGGTCATTTGGTAATTTCCCATCCTGAAAAAAAAAGCTCCTCTACTTACCTACAAAATAAAGTACCATAAATAATTTAACACATACTTTTGAGCCAGCTTAGAAAACCTATCCTACATTTGTACCTGATATTAATGCTGCCCAGCTATTTCGCCAGACTCGATCAAGATCTGCAGGTCACAGCACAGCCATTATTAGTAATAAAGGCCTTGTCGGCTATTAGACACGTTAAAATTACACCTCTACTGCAATGGCCTGCCTTTTAGCGAGTACGATACGACTGCGATACGGGTTGGCTGATAGACATTTCATTTCCTTTTGTGAGAAGTCGAAATTGTTGTTGGAATATTGTCATCTGAGGGTAGGGTCGGCAACCCTGTTATATAATATAGTATCCTGCTAAAGAGGCGTAAATACTATACTTCTGGAGAAAAATATGGTAGGCGAAACTATTATATTTTCATTTCAATACAAAATGGCGAGATGAGCGCAATATGGCCAATATAATATCATAAGTGCTGAACTAATGGTATTTTGTAACCTTAAAGGCTTCTACAAACAGGCGCGACACGCGATATAATCGCGCGCGAGCGCGACACAAAGGCACCGCTCGTTGCGCGACTTGCGGTGCCTTTGAGTCGCGTGTCGTATCGCGCATGTTTGTAGGAGCCTTAATAAATGGAGTGTTATAATAATGGCTACGAGAAATAAATAAAAAATTGTTAATAAAGGTTCAAAGTAGCAAAAAATATGCATTTAAAAATATCTACATATACCTATAATATTTTTTTACACATATACTTACAATAATTTTTTTGCATTGATTAAAAAGCTTGATTTTTTTAGAACTCCAAGAGACCAAAGTTATTGTTATTAATTTCAACTTGATACCTCCACGCGTTCCTGAGAAAAAGGGACATGACAAACACAACGAAGGGTAAGGGTATAAGGGTTCCGTTTTTTCCTTTTGAGGTGCGGAACTCTACATATAAATGAGTACTTTCTCACGAGGCCAAATCTGAGCACCAATGGGCCAAAAAGTTTTTAAGTTCTTAAAATAATATTACTTAGGTACAGTCTTGAAACTCCTAGCCCCTTGCGTGTTATGTAAAACTCACTAGTTAGAATGGATTTAACTGATTTAACTAGCCTTCTCGTAGGCGTTAGATAATTCTGCCATAACTTTAACACGATTGCGATGATTTAGCTGATATTTAGAACGAGTGACGAAATAAACCTACATTCTACATTATCATTAGGTACGTACACGTACACATAGCTGTAAGTTACGTAACCTAAGGTTACAAAATAAAAAGTAAAACCTAATAAAAAGCAGGTTGCCATCAATAACGAATTTTTATTTTTTTAATTTCTAGCCTACACAGTTCCACTTCTGAGCAAAGGCCTCCCCCGAATCCTTTCAGGCATCCTTTCTAGCGTCACCTCGAGCCAACCCTTGCGGTACGCCTCTAGGTCGTCTCGCCACCTCTTCCTCGGCCGGCCTTGGCGTCGCCGTCCATCCTCAGGCACCCACCGTGTGGAGAATGTTGCCCAGCGGTCACTATGCATGCGGCAGCAACGAATTGTTTTTTAATTTGACGAATACTAGGCTTGTGGCTACTTTGTATTCGATCAAGTCAGCCTATTGGACATAGGATAATCTCCCAGAGTGCGGCACGACACCCTGTTCTCAGCTTTCCGCATCCATTATGTCCCAGCCACTTTCTTTTAAGATCGTCGGTCCATCTGACTGGGAGTTTGTATTAGTGTGTTTTTTATGTATACTTTATAATGTGCGTATTATTTGTGCAGAATAAACAGCACCCAAACACTATCAATCTCAATCAGAATCATTTTGAAGGATATTGCTAATCCATCTTCCATCTATATATTAAATTCAAAGTCCTGACTGACTGATATACCAACGTACAGCCTAAACCGCTGGTCCTTAGAGACATGAAATTTGGGGGGTCTGTTCTTTGTGAAGAGTAGGTATCCAATAAGAAAGGGTTGTTCGAAATTCCACCCCTACAAGAAGGTGAATTGGGTTTCACGCGGATGTAGTCGCGGGCAGAAGCTAGTTGCTTCATACATGTTTTTTTTTATTTTTATTTATTTATATGGAACATCAAACAGCTACAGTATATATAGTATAAAAAGAGGTACACAAAACATAACAATACTGTAGCCCACAACGATGTTCACAGATTAGCTGTGGAATACTTACAAATAATTAAACGCTAGGCTAATGACTATAACTAATTCATAACAAATTTAAAAACTAAACTTACTTAACTATCATGCATACAATCTATAATTTTACACACCAAATCAAATCAAAAGAGCTCCTTGAGTATAAGATCTTTGAACTTACTAGGAGAATTTGCAAAAATATCAATATGTTCAAAGGCCTCATTGTAGGTATCCATCATTCTGCGAACAGGTGAGCGCAAACCAGTGTTAGAATGGCAAGTACGCGTAGAAAATAGTCTGCCAGCGCGCACCTTTCGCTTGTACACTGTTCTAGGGACAACATAGCATAACATATTGGTTAACTCAATACAGTTAAATCTATTACTGACAATATTGTAAAGATTCATGGCTTCCAAGTACTTACGTCTGTTTTCTAGTGTTGTGAGTTTGTATTTATTAAGTAAATCCTGATATGGCAAGTAATATCCGTAACATCTAAAATGCATAGCACGTAAGAATTTTTGTTGAACACTCTCAATCGCCTCAATGTATTTTTTGTAATATGGACTCCAGACGGACACGGCATACTCCAGTTGGGAGCGTACGAGAGACTTATACAGATGAATGTATGAAGAGGGTTTCTTAAAATCTAATGTCGAGCGCATAACAAATCCGTAAAGTTGGTACGCTTTATTGATTATTTTACTAATGTGTAAGTCTAAGCAAAGCTTGGAGTCAAGGATAATGCCGAGATCACGGACAAAGTCCACTTTTGTTAGGGGAACGTCGCACAAAGTGTATGTATATGTTATAATGTTTTTGTTTTTAGTAAAGTTTTGAAAATTACATTTAGGTAAACTAAGCTGCAACTTATTTCTTCGACAGTAGTTTGACAATCTGTCCAAATCTTGTTGTAGCAGAAGGCAGTCATTTACATCGCGAATTGTTCTGTATACCTTAAGGTCATCGGCGTATAAAAGAAATTTGGCATTAAGAAAGCACTGGCTGATATCGTTAATGTACACGACAAACAAAAGGGGACCAAGAATAGAACCTTGTGGTACACCAGAGGTAACCTGTGCGATACAAGATGAATGACCATTCACTACAACTTTTTGACTACGGTTAGTAATGTAGGAAGCAAACCACCTCAGTAAGTTTCCACGAATTCCATTAAACGCTAATTTATTGAGTAATATTTCATGGTCTACCTTGTCGAAAGCCTTACAGAAGTCTGTATACACAGCGTCCACCTGTACGCGGCTGTCAATGTTGTCAAATAAATAACTTGTGAATAGCAAAAGATTAGTGATAGTGGACCGCTGTTTGGCAAATCCGTTTGGCAAATCCGTTTGGCAAATGTTCGATCAAATTGTCTGCTCTACAACGTAAATACCGCAGTAAATATTGTTGAACTGTCAAAATCAAAGCCATTACTACTGATAGTGTGCCTACTGATATCCGTAGCAATAGCTTTCAGATATCCCGCAGTTCATATTGCTTTTACTTTCATGAAAAATCGATTAAAACCGTAAACTAATGACCTATTTTCTTTCCAAATCCCGCAACGTATAAACACAGAGCTACTACACGGGCGATTGAACCATGAAATGATTTATTGACGAATTATGTGACCGTCGACGTCTTAATTAGGTGCACGTTACTTTGTTATAAAAGAAAAATTAAAATCGCCTTTCACTACGTAATTTTATGTAGGAGAACTTTTATGGTTTTTATTTTAACTTTTGCTTTAGTTTATGTATTTTATACATAGAGGGGCGAACATTAAATGAGGGGTGCGTGGCTAAAAAATAATAGCCGTATGGTCGATCGAAGGTTAAGCTACAATTGCCGAGGCCGGTTCGTGGATGGGTGAACATCCATTACATATCGAGACCCCTCAGTGCTTTGGAAAGCACCTTAAGCAATTGGTCCCAGTTGTCATTTGTAGATCTTTGACAGTCGTTACAGGTAATCAGAAGTTCGAAAATCTGACAAATAGTCTTACTGGAGGGCTATCGTATTACCCAGTAACAGGGTTGCGGAGGACAGATAGGTTTCATGTAAAATACTAGTATTCAGCTGCATCTGGCTAGATTGGAGGTCCACCTAGCGTAGTAATGAAAAGGCTAGGCAGATGATGAAGCATGAACATTGAACATTTGATAAGTGTTTTCAAGGGAAAATTGAAAAGAGTATTTAAATATTGACCTTTGTTTTAGGGTTTTTGTGATTTTAGTAGTTTATGGATGTTGTTAAATCTAAAATACTCGAAAACCTACTAAGGGAGCGAAAGTAATGTAATTACTTTTGAAACGCAAAAGAAGGGTGATGGCTATAGTGTGCCTGAGTACGGAATAAAACAACGTATGTGCCAAAAGGAATTTACTCTTTTTTAACAAAATAAATTAATGAAATTTAAAACTACTTTATGTAAACTTTGAAATGATAATTCTCTATGTTTTAAAGTAAATTCCATTGAATAAACTGTTAAGCGTTACGCCATGATGTCGAAAGAAGAAAAAAAAAATAGATATAACTTTGCAATTTTTTGGTATCAAGAAAAATTCATTGAACCGTGTATTCTTTTTACATGATAGTAGACCAAAGAGTCAGAAATCAAATTATACCAAAATGTTAAATCCCTATTCTACATATTTAACAAGTTACACGAAATAGAAAAACCACATTTTTTCAATATAAATCACCTTAAAGGCTTTCGTGAAATAAGAATTGTTTGGATTCAGAAAGAACAAATCAATTAACCTAGCGATATATAGTTTCTGCAAGCGAGTTCTAAGTAATATGGATAAGCGACGTCCAACTGTTGCCCTATTTATGGATATGACAAAAGCTTTTGACCGCGTTGATACTGACATACTATTGGACAAACTTTATGCTATCGGCATTAGAGGTAATGCTCATAATTTAATAAAAACATATCTGACTGGTAGACAGCAACAAACTGTAATATCAAAAATTTGCCTAAAAACAAAAAATATATCTGTATATAAATCTAGCCAGAGACATGTCAAATACGGAGTGCCACAAGGTAGCGTGCTAGGACCATTGCTTTTCTTAGTATACATCAATGACATTCCAGCTGTAACCAAAAATCCTATGACTCTTTTTGCTGACGATAGTACCATTCTTTTTGACTCGTATGACAATCATGACATTATCAATAATATAAATTTGACATTAAAAAATACAATTAATTGGCTAATAAGTAACAATTTAAAAATTAATATCAGTAAAACAAAAGCTATTAACTTTAAACAAAGGCAAGCGACAGAGAATTTAAACATTAATTATAATGACCACACAATAGAAGTAGTGGAGTCAACAAAGTTTTTAGGACTACATATAGATAATAAAATGACATGGAAGAAACAAATAGAGCACATAAGTAACAAATTAAACAGTTATTCCTTTGCTTTACGTGGTCTCAGTAAAGTTGTTGATATTGCAACCACAAAAATTGCATACCATGGATATGTAGCATCTACTCTTCGATACGGTGTCATTTTTTGGGGCAACTCCACTGATTGGGAAAGTGCGTTCAGGGCACAAAAAAGGTGTATAAGAGCTATGTGCAACTTAACCCAAACGGACTCATGTAAGCCTTACTTCACGAGATTAAAAATACTGACACTACCCAGCATCTACATCTATGAAACAGCTCTATTTATACATTCCAATCTGGAACTGTTTGAGTATCGCGCAAGAAAGCGAAATGCAGATAAATTATGCGTTCCGCAAAGTAAAACCGCTCTCCTTTCCAAAAGTTTTGTTTGCATGGGGCCAAAGATTTACAACAAACTACCCTCAGTTATTCGCAGTTCCAATAGTGTAAATCTATTTAAAAAGAGACTCCAATCTCTCCTTACAGATAAGGCTTACTATTCTGTTAAAGAGTTCTTTGAAGAAAAATTGTAATGCAATTTATTTTAATTTAATTTGCTTTAATTCAATTATTTAAATCTTACTCTTGACATTTATTTATTTTTTTTACCATTTGACTTTGACTTTATGTAATGGATTGACTATTGATTATTTCTTTTATTTAATTAACTTTATTGTTTTGAATTTACTATGACAATTGTATTGTTAATATAATTTGCATGCTAACATAGCTGGATATGGTGAAACTGTACCTGTGCAACATCTCTTGTAAACCCATATTATGCAAATAAAATTATTGATTGATTGATTGATTGATTTATTTTTTATTTTTACAGATCCTGATTTTCTTACGAGTAGGTAGTCTTAAAATTAGGTAGGCACCTGAATTTCAGCAATATACGTATATTTTACGTATTCTTGTTGCGACACTTGCGACGCAAGTTTATACCTTGGTTTATAAGCTTTTAAAAGTGCTCGATCGTAAAACATTAACAACTTTATACCTGTCAATACTTGTTTATGATTTAAGCCGCGATTTTTACCTGTGATTTTGCTTGGCAATCAAAACTTGTGATAAAGCCTACCGATTGACTTTTAATGTTACCAGCAAAAAGCTTCTAAAGTAGGTGTATGGAAGTCCTTCTGTTATAGATTGTGTATAGATTTTTAAATGAGAACGCACCCTGATTTTGACATTAGAAAAATTCGGTGTTATCTGTGGAACAGATCCAATAAAAAGTTAAAACGAAGCTGTTATTTTACTTATTAAGAACGAAAATTCTCCATCAAAGACTGCAATCTAACTCTGCATGCATCAGGAGAATCCAAAAAAAATACCAAAACCTTCTATAGCCTTACAAATTTTTCGAACATATAAAGCAATGGATTAACAATATCCTTCAAAATGATTTGTAATTAATTATTGATAGTGTGATACGTGGTGATACGAAATTAGGGTGATGACCTAACCTTCGGAATCAGTAATCGAGTAGGTAAACTCAAGGTAATGAATGTATGACAATATTAATCTTATTTTACGATTCAGGTAAGGTACTTAAATGTTACTGATTAGAAATTGATTGTGATTGAATTGATTGTGGATTTTCTTTTGTTTAATTTAAAATAACGTAAATTTCCCTAAAGAAAACAAAACAGAAAACATTCTACGCATAAAGCAGAAGCTATGTATTGCAGTACTTGCAATCAGCTAACGAGATCAGACAGACATTCGCATTACCAACCTACGCACTGCCATTTCTTTAGTCGACCTCAAGATTAAAACGTCGAACTATATACTTTCCTGTGTAATTAAAATAGAAATCCTCTGAAGAAATATGTGCGTTATTGGGTCGTAGACACTAAGGACATTATAATTTTTTGAAACAACCGATTCTCGTTTGAGCACTTGGTGAGTTGGTGGAATAGTGGTGCTTACGCCGGGAGCAGCAATAACTGCGTTGCCGTGCTTCGGGTGACAGAACTCTGGGTGATAAGCGTAAGTCCAAGGATGTGCGCCTTGGGTTTCATCTCGATGGGTCTCTTGAACGTAAGGAATGTCGCAGTGAGTTTTGCGGTAGACATCAGAAAGAATTTCAGATTCGTCTCGTGAGAACCCTTCAATGTTAGTCGAGACTACGCACAGAGCTGGTTTTATAAGTGGAGTTTGGATTGCCATCGTGGTGTATGGATTAGCCAATTAACCTGGATAACTCGCTGATTGCCCAGGGTGCGCCAGACGTATAGTGGCTCTGGCTCTGTAGATACGTCGCTCGGGGAGGCTCTTTGCGCCAAACACGTAGCCGAATTGTGGGCCAAGTCCATTTAAATTGCCATCGACACGCCAATAAGATTAACAACAACAACAACAATTGATTTTTTACATTACTTCTGTATTTTTCTTTTGTCTCGAGTAGCGCAGTTGTGTCGAGCAGTGGTGACTCAGTAGAAACGGCCGCGACTTACGAGTTAGGTTCGAACCCAGACAAGCACTTTATTTTGTGTAAATTATTTCATTACCACGGCTCTCAAAACGGTGAAATCATCGTGAGGAAAAGGGCATGTCCTTGAACTAGAAATTCGGAGACATTTAACATCCACCTCACAGAGAGGAGGCTTGTGTCCCAGCAGTGGGAAACATTATTACAGGCTGATCATGCTTATGCTTACTTCTGTAAAGTGTAAAGGTCACCAAGGTCAATGTATGGTATGACCAAGGTATGGACAAGGTATGGTAGGTCTCATCAGGATCAGGAATCTAGTTGATCAGGTCTAAATATAATGCGAAAGAAAAGGGAATATTTCACTTATATTAATTTATCCAACATGTGAAAATTACAGGAATACTATAAGGGTAACAGTTATGAAAGTGAGGTTGCCTGCTATAAATCATTTATGTCAGCCGCCCTCTTCATATGAATAATTTTCATAATATCTGAACGGGTTCTTGTCTAGCCTTACACGTAGGTACGTACTGTTCAAGACAAGACTTTAATTATTTACGAAAATTAGCTGCCCAACTGTCAATTAGTCTGAAGGTTTACTTGATGTAGAGTGGTTATAGACACTAGCAATACCAAAGGGTTTGACTAATATTATAAATCCATACTTATCCATACCCATACTTCCCTACGGGATAAACATATCATAAATGAAAAAAAACAGTGGCACTCCGGGAGCGCCGACAGAATTGAAAACTTGAACAATTACGTGTGTATTTTTTTAATCGTCTTATAAACAAAACACAAACAGAATACTTTGCCATGACTCACTGACATATCGGATATACATTAAAACCGAGTACATCCCGAGGACAGCCGAACACATCCGAATGTAGAATGAACGCAATGAATGCTGTACATTACCCGGAGATAAATATTGCACATCTACCTTTACCTTTTTTGTATTTTATACAAAGAATAAAAATAATTATCAAAAGAAGCAAATCATAATTGTTTTAAAAGCTCCTAATAGATACCGGACTGTTTGTATTTCGTGCGACAGAGATAACGCTCTACGAAGCCGAAATTAGCCGATTGTCTCTTTCCAAAGGTCGATGTGAAATATTTATCGCCGAGTACTGTAATAGGAATTTTGGTGGGTTTTGAGTTAAATATATATTTTGAATCCTTATGGGTATTTAACTGTGGGCAGAATTCTACCAGCCTATTATTGACCCATTGCAGGGAAAAAGCCTCTTCTCATTCAGAGAAGGCATTGATCACCACGCTTGCGCAAGACGGGTTGGCGATTTCAGACATATTAACTACTAGCAGCGTCCCGCGGTTTCACCCGCATAAGTGTTGATCCCGGGGAAATATCGGGATAAAAAGCTAGCCTATGTGTTAATGCTGGTTATAAACTATCTGTGTGCCAAATTTCATCTAAATCCGTTCAGTAGTTTTTGCGTGAAGAAGTAACAAACATACTCACAAACTTTCACCTTTATAATATTAGTGTGATGTAATAAGTCCAGGTTTCCCAAAGATGTTTGCCTTTACCGATATTATTCATACCTAGGTACTAATATTATAAATGGGAAATTAACCCTGTCTGAACAACAGACAGACGGAATAGACAGACAGATCATTATCATCATCATTATCGTCATCATTTTAGCCGAAAGACGTTTACTGCTGGACATAGGCCTCCCCCAAGCACCTCCACTTCGACCGGGTCTGTGCTATTCGCATCCCCGTTGGATGCGGCCTTCACAAGGCCGTCGGTACACCTTGTGGGAGGCCTTCCAAAGCTACGTAATCCATTTTTACTTTTGCTGCCGACTGCCATGAAATTTTATGAGCAGCTTATATCAAAAAGATGGGTTAAAACTAACAGTATTTTCTTCTTAAAGCAACTACTAATTTCAATCTCCAATCATAGTGCCAATCGTCTGCATAACCGGCTAAGCCAACATTTCCATACGACTAAACAAAAAATGGCCTACCAATAATTACTCCGCGAATTAACAAAAACATCATCCAACAAATTACAATTATCGTACAAACGAGTACTTATGTAATAAAATACCTGCACACTTAGGGCCTGCGCCCACTGGCAGCACGGCACGGCATCACCATAGTAAAGGTGCGCACCCCCACCCTATTTCAAATTAAACAAATATCAACTTTATTTCAATGTCTCATAAGTTGATTTCAGAGTGACTAGCACTATTGAAAAATTTATAAAATGTTTGAAGTTATAGCGTAAACTGATCTTTATTGTGTAGGAGTTAAAGTTATTTTTCCAATCATTTATATTTGTTTATATTTTTGACAAATAAATCGCGTACGCAGATTACATGCAAGCGCGTACTGACGACAACTGTGACGTGGTATCATTAGGCATGCCGCGACGTCCTGAGATACGTCGAAGCGTACCGGCGCGACATCGTACTCGCGCTTTCTTTCACAACAGTAGCTCTTTATCAGAATAGCCGTAACGCTGCTTCAGCATCTCAATGGCTTCCGAAGCATCCCGAAGGATGACGAGTCATTCCAAAAGCAGCCAACACGGCATGCCTAAGCATACCGCTACTTTGTGTTTGTACAGACGGTAGCACATCAAGCTACTACAATCTGTCAAATTTCTTTAATAGATTTTCAACTTTATAGCTAAAGCAAAAGGTTAAAAGTAAAAAAAAATTATAGTTAGGGAAAATTTTACAGTTTCGGGTAGCTTGATGTGCTGGCGTTTGTACAAACAATGATTATTATCTATGAAATTTGTCATAATTATACTAGCTGTGCCCGCGACTTCATTCACTTGGATGGCGAACAACAATAATGAGTCTTTTAACTAATTCGTTTTCTAAAATAAAAGTAGCCTAAGTTACTGCTTGTTGCCAGTAAAAGTCCCGTCAAAATCGGTCCAGCCGTTTCGAAGATAAGCCGGAACAAGCAGACAGACAGACATACATTTTAAAAATTGATTTTTTGTTGTAAGTACTTTCATAAGCATTTAGTAAAAGTTTTTTTATTTTGACACTTCAAATTTTATTTATTTGTATGTTTGTAGGTAATTGATGTATAGATAGATACAGTATTTCATTCATCGCATAAAAATCCTTTGCCGTACCGTGCCCTCAGTGAGCACCAGGCCCTTACTTTGAACAAGCTGATTGCAATCACAGCTGTGCTAAGAAATAATATTGTTGTTCGCAGCAATCGCCATAACATTCGAGTAAATGGTTCCATTTGCAAAGGTAACGGGTCTGGAATGGTCGTTCGGACGTATAAGGGACCTCTGTGGACCTCCGAAGTACTGTAGGGTGGCAAGGATGGTTGGTTATGTAAGAGAATTGTGCTGTAAAGTGTACTGACTGGTACTCTTACTTGTATATTGCAGAAAAAAAATGAGTGTATTGTCAAATGTTCAAAGAAAAGGCTTATTGATAAATCTATATAAATTAAACAAAGTCGGGTTAGTTACACCATTTATAACTCAAGAACGGCTGGATCGATGTTTATGATCTTTCATTTGTTGGATTTGTATCTGCCCGGAATGGCAGAATAACTATTAAAACATGGGAAAAACGAAAAAAAAAAAATTAAGAAACACAATATTTATTCATTCTGTGGCGATACAAAGTTCGCTGGATTAGCTAGTATTACATAAAAATAGTATCCCGATAGCACAATCATAAAACCGAGCACACAAAAAATTTTTTCGTCGCATAATTTTCAAAATTTTGAGAGTAAATTACCATATTTTATGTCATGATAATGGAAATTCAATCAACTAAAGAAATACCTAAAAATTATTCCAGTGTATTTATTTTTTAATTTAATTAAAATTGCAAAATGAATATTATTTTGGCAGTCATTCAATTCAAATACCATCAAAGGACTATTTTAACCTTATTTGTTGATGTGCTATTGTCGTTTTTTATAAAATTTGCTTCTTACCGCGCCTATGTAGCATAACATGCATTCACGCAAGTGTCTTTTGTGTTACAATCATATACATATATAAAACTTTTCTATGGTTACAATTGAAGATTAACAGCAGATCTTATTGGGTTTCATGTAATAACGACTTATGAATTGCCAATGCCATGATCCACCATGAATTCTATTCCAGTAGGATATTTAGCCATGCTTTTCTTTTCGTAGCTCTACGTTTTCATCCGTTCAAACAAAGAAGTTGTCCCAAGTATGTCCCAAGTGTCCCATATACTTACAATGTTTTATTAATAATTTCAAGAATGTCCCACAAAATTCAACCCTCGAGGTCACACTAGTGGGTCGTAATGTAGGTAACTGTAGGTTTTATTATTAGTAGAATATGGTAAATCTAATTATATGAAGTCCGTCCGTCCCACTGTCGCCTGCGGACCATTTCTAGGCCTTTGCCCGCGAGCGCCGAGCTAAAAGAACTTTGTAAGTTTTGTATAACGCTTTAAATGTTCTGCGCATATTTCTGCGTCATATATTTTAACACAAATCATAATATCTGGGGGCCTAAAATGGCCACTTTGGCAGAATCGTAAAAGAATAACGTTATGAATCAAAATATGGCGAAGACAGTCAGTGTTTTTATTTTTTTCGCTGCACTACATAGGTATAATCAAAGAGATATGAATTGGATTTGGATTGGACTGATTAGTATTTTAGCACAGACAAAAAAAAAACCGAAATTTCCTTCATCAATGGGATTTGATTCGATTAACTTAACAGTTAACTGTCCATTACGATTCATAATGTTATTATCCTTTTATGATTCTGCCAAAATTTTTTAAACCCCCTGAAGGCCAATTCCCGTATTTGAAAACGTTCAAAATCTAGTCGCAATCCCATCTCAGCGACAATCAATGTCAAAAACTTGTCAAAAATGTAGGGAAATTTGAGGTATTTTTGACAGATTGAGACTGAGATCAGAATGTGAACGTTCTTAAAATTACGAGAATCGACCCTCAGGTATGTGATTGCCAATTTGTGATCATATACCAGGTATGTGATTGCCAATTTGTGATCATATACCAGGTATGTGATTGCTAATTTGTGATCATATACCAGGTATGTGATTGCTAATTTGTGATCATATACCAGGTATGTGATTGTTAATTTGTGATTTTAAACCAGGTAATCCTTATTAATACAATCATGGTTTCATTTATTAGTTTTTCGAGACATTGCCAAGCGGTTGGTCGACTCTTCACATGACCGGAGGGCTGGTCTATTTTTTGGCCAAAGAATCAGCATTACCATACAACGTGGCAATGCTGCCAGCCTTTTGGGTACTTTTCCTGTTGACAACGATGCGGACGATTTTTTTGGAACATGTGCGGAAACTTTAAAGCCTTAAGGCTCCTTCAAACAGGCGCGACACGACATGCGATACAAAGGCACCTCAAGTCGCGCAACGAGCGATGCTTTTGTGTCGCGCGCGATTATATCGCGTGTCGCGCCTGTTTGCAGGAGCCTTTATTCAAAACTTACCCAGTTTAAAAAAAAAACTGGTTTTATTCAAAAAGTTTATTGTACACCACATAAAATAAAAAGAACAAACATAAAATTTAAAATGTTAATTTAATATTTATGTAAGTAGATGCTAGGAATGGTAAGCAGGCGCTTTTTTTTGTGTAACATTTCTTCACCAATGCACTCAAAACGGTGAAGGAAAACATCGTGAGGAAACCGGCATATCCTAGAATAAAAAATTCGAAGACGTGTGACATCTACCAACTCGCACTGGGTCCGCGTGATGGATTATAGCTCACTCTCTCTCCAAGAGAGGAGGCCTAGCCGTGGAAACATAATAAGCTGATTATGCTATTAGTATTGCAAGTGTTTTCATTTAGTGTCGTATTGTCTCCACATTGTATATCGAGACTTGCGTCATCTTAAAAATTCCCTGGGTTGACTTTAAATTGAAAATTTCGCAACTCGGTCACTGAACCCTGATATTTAATCAATTAACATATTCATAGGTGTATTAAAAGCAGTTCCATCAATCATCAGACACGTCGTGGGTGTCATTATTATTGTAAAATGTGTAATTTAATGGCGGCTTGAGATGCCAAGATGGCGAATTATGAGAATTATAGGAATTATAAGATGATTTTAATGAGGCAAACGCCATAAGCCGTGTCAGATTTCGCCTTTTAGAGATTAACTAATGTTTTAATTTAGTTTGGTTTGTTTACTTCGCGATTTATTACAAGGTTCTTTGAAATATTTGATGGGTGACGTTTTCAATAAAGAAAAAAAAGTTCAATCCGCACACTGGTTTTAAAAATCATCATCATCATCATCAGCCTATAATGTTCCCACTGCTGGGACACAGGCCTCCTCTCAGCGAGAGGGAGTGGGCCGTAATCCACCACGCGGGCCCAGTGCGGGTTGGTAGATGTCACATGTCTTCGAATTTTTGGTTCTAGGACATGCCGGTTTCCTCACGATGTTTTCCTTCACCGTTTTGTGAGCAGTGGTGATGAAAATAATTTACACAAAGTAAAGCGCCTGTCTGGGTTCGAACCTACGACCTACAACTCGTAAGTCGCGGCCGTTACCATTTGGCCACCACTGCTCTCACTTGGCCACCACTGCTCTTTAAAAAAGCCCTCGCTTAAAATTTTGTTAAATGTTGATATAGATGTGTAAGGTAGGCTAAATGATAACAGCCGTACGGGTCGGTCTAAGGTTAAGCTACATTTGCCGCGGTTGATTCGTGGATGGGTGACCATTCGTTCCTTACAGAGACCCGTCCGTGCCTCGAAAAGCACGTTAAGCCGTTGGTCCCGGCTGTCATTCCTAGATATTGGACAGTCGTTACGGGTAGTCAGAAGCCCGAAAGTCTGACAACTAGTCTTACCAAGGGGTATCGCCCCAACTAGCAAAAAATAATCTTACAAATATCCTAAGACCATATTTTTTTCACTCTTAATTCACACTTATAGACTGTTATAAGTGTGGATTTGGGCGCACTTTATATTGGATATACAAACTTTCTGTATATGTGTTTATGGTGTAAATTTGAATTTAAAAGGTAGTACGTTCTAAGATACGTATGTCAACCGTGATTGTTCTTTGATACCTTTTCGTGTGTGCTTTCTTATAAAATAATCTCCTAATATATTTACAACAAGTTATTCCTTTTTCATTTCTTTTATCCTACATTGGTTATGGGCCCAGACATTCAGTCACCCAAAGTTACGAGATCGAAAAAGGGATAAGAATAACGAAGATCCTGTGAAAAGTCTTAAGAGTTACGTAAGGAGAGTAAATTTTATTTTTCATCTAGTAAAGTAATTATTTGTGTAAAAAGGAGCGACGATGAGTAGTCTATTTAGGATCGAGCCCCTGAACAAAGAAAATTACGACAGCTGGAGAATCCAGGTCCAGGCGATCCTAATTAAAAATGATGGATGGAAATTTACTAGTGGTAAAGTACCGAAACCGTCAGAAATAGGAGAAGCTAAGAATTGGGAAGTAGAGGATGAAAAGGCCAAAGCGGATCTAATTTTGTCGATGTGTGGTTCCGAACTTCGACATATTAGGGGCTGTAACACTTCCAGAGAAGTTTGGCTGAAATTAGAGTCGATTTATGCTTCGAAAGGACCTGCTAAGAAGGCTACACTTCTAAAGCGGCTAATGTTACACAAAATGTCGGAAACAGGTGATGTACGAGATCATTTAAATAGTTTTTTCGACGCTGTTGATAAACTGGCAGAAATGAGTATACATATCAACGACGACTTGCTGTCTATAATGTTGTTATATAGTTTACCTGGAAAATTTGAAAGCTTTAGATGTGCCATTGAGTCAAGGGACGACTTGCCGAAGCCAGAGGCATTGAAGATTAAAATATTAGAAGAGCACGAATCCAGAGAGATAAATAGATCTCAGAATGAAGGCGTAATGCATACATATGTGAAAAAAGGTTTTAAGAAATGGAATAAAAGCGCAAAAGTTGGAAACAAAATTAACCCAACTACCAGAGGAGAAGGATTTAAATATAAATGTTTTAAATGTCACGAACAAGGACATAAGGCATCAGAGTGTCCGAACAAAAAGAAGGTACTAAAAAATGTTGTAATAACACATCATGAGGACGTGGACGAAGCACTAATTACTTTTAATGTTTCAGATTTAGAAGTATGTAATGCTGTTAATGCACAAAAAAATGACTGGATTTTTGACAGTGGGTGCACGTCTCATCTTTGTAATGATGCGAGTATGTTCAGGGACACTTTAACTATTATTACCGGAGAACTAAATTTAGCTACGCATGTAAGTACTGAAATAAAAGGTAAGGGTACTGTATGGTTGTCGGCATGTAACAAACACTCAAAGAACGCTATTGAATTACGTGATACACTTTATGTTCCGAACCTAAGAACAAATTTAATATCAGTAGCCAAGTTAACCAACGATGGTTGTGATGTCACATTTAAACACAATGTAGCAAATGTGATTGACAAAGAGGGTAATATTAAATTGAGTGCTTATCGCAAAGGTAACCTGTATTGTCTAAATAGTTCTGAATATTCATTTAGTTTAAGTAATGCAAATGTCGACATACGTAGTTGGCATGAACGCTTAGGACATTTAAATGGTAAGGATGTCGATAAACTTTTAACTAAATTGGGTTTCAAAATTGACAAAATCAAAGTACAGAGCTTACTCGATTGTGATATATGTGCTAAAGGAAAAATGACTGCGTTACCTTTTTCTAATTCCGGGAGTCCTTGCGCTGAAAAACTTAAAATAATTCATTCTGACATTGTAGGTCCTATGAGATGTGAGTCTGTGGGTGATTCTTTGAAACGCAGTGGTGACAGGATTTTTACTGAAGAACACATCAAAATAATCTCCAATTTAAATATCGATTTCAGGTTTTATGGTAAAGGTAAATGTCTATCGAGGCCTCATGTAGCTAAATGAGATTTATTAAAAGAAACAATAATTAAATTTGCAGAAAACAGTAAAATCTAATTAATTTGGCGTGTCCCAATGACGTTTTTTGTTGAATTATTTAATTTTCTGCGATCAATTTTCGCAATATACTAAAATTAGTAAGTTAAACTGATATTTAAATATATGTTTCTTGATATTTTAATATTTAATGACAAAATAATTGTATATTTTCGTAATTACATTAATTAATAAATTGTCCCCGACTAAACTAATCATTCAGCTGGCGCAATTTGTTCAAGCATGATTTCAACGTAAACACAAAGTATTCGATAGAATAATATCGACTCGTGATTGGCCGCGCCAGTTAGTGCCGATCTGTATTACGGAGTTCTCGTGCGTACAGTATTTTGGAGAAAAATTACGATCATAAAGACTGTGATCTGGCGTTTGTACGGTAAGTAGTATAATTAATCTGTCTTCATTTACGGATTGTGTGTATTTACTTACGTTTTGTAACCGAGTCAAAGTCTCCTATGAGGTGGTTTATTAATATTAATTACACCTTTGATTCTATACGCTTATAAATAAAGGAGCAGCATTTGAATATCTTCAAATTCCTCATTTGTCTGGCTCCCATTAGTCTGGTTTCATCTGGCTCTTAAGACCAGATGAATTTGAACAAGGCATATGAATTAGGTTTTATTCAAATTACGGTGGGTCCCATAAGACCAGATTATTACAAACAACTTACCTACTTATGTTTTTTTATTGTTGAAATACTGCGTAAATAGAAATACTCATATTTTATTAATATCTTAATTAAAAATTATATAAAATTGCTTAACTAACATAAAAGAAAATTAAAGTAAACCTCGGGGGAAAAAATACCTACATACCTGATACAGTTGTTTTTTTAATATGGATAAATCGTTAATTGTAAAGCAGTAAAGCAACATCTCCAACTAAACTACTCATTAAGCCGTCTTGCGATACATTATTTTATTAGATATGTAGGTACTCTAAAAAAGGTAGGTACTAAAGTACTAAGCTATATTTAATCTAGCTAGCCGTTTGAATCCATTATCTTTTTCAGATCTTATATTTTCAAAATGGCAAAACTAAAGAAGCAAATAAGAGAAGAAAGGCTGAGAAAAAAAGACATGCGGAGAAAAGGAGATATGAAAGAATAAGAAATAATGATGACTTATGGAAAGAAAAACAAGAAAAAATCGACAAAAATACATATGTAGAAAAGAGGAAAAGAAACAACTACTGAAGATAGTCTGGAACTTCGATTATCCTGTGGTAGCCATTCGAAAACTGAGCTGTACAGATCCTAACTGTCTGTATCAAGCTGTCAATTGCAACCACATGAAACACCTTGGCTTTTATCATTTGCAAGACGGAGTTCAGCAAAATTTATCAGTCACACCGCTAGCTAATTCAACAAGACAACTAAGAGAAATAGGTGAATCCTTTTGGACAACGAGTAATGAAACAGATGCACGAAAGAGTAATAACTTGACAGGAAAAAAACAAAAAGTAACAAAGAATGTACCTAACATAAATCAAGAAAGTGAAGATGAGGAACTTGTGTTCAATATCCTACCTCATAAACGAGCAAGAGATGGTAAATAAGTACGTAAATGATTAGGAATAAGTAACAATATTGAAAAAAAAAATAACAGAAGAACATGAACATGTGACATAAGAACATGAAGAAAAAGGAAGAAGGAACGATAATGCTGAACAGAGCCTGGAAATGGCACAATATGCTGACATCGATTCTATCTCAGAGATAACTTTTTCTAGAGATGGAAGTAAAAAATTTTGTATCGATTTAGAAAATATAAATCCATACTTACTAGACTCTGTTGATGAAGGGGATTTAAATATTTTTTAGTACCTACGTATGAAGGCTTAGAGCATTAAATGCTCTAAGTATGAAGGACATTAATTAGTTTTCTATGATGTCATGCTATAAGCTTGAATTGAAATTAAGTTCATATTATATTATTAATTCAAAATTAAATCTGAATTTGATTCTCATAAAAAAACATGATTTATTTTATTTTTCTTTTAAAATCTTAGTTTTAAGCCTCATATTAACGAAAAACAATAAAAGTCTTCGTTTTAAATTGTAAAACAAAGGTTTTTATTATTTTTTGTTATTAAAGTGTTTAAAACGATTATTTTTGTGCCATTGCGTGTTATTTCAAGCAAAATATTTTTTTTATAGCATTATAGAAAGTGTGATCTACCTATGTTTAAATTGACCAAAAATTTTACTTTAGTTTTTATGTCTTATTACATACGTACTTAAAAAGATTTAATATTTTATAGTACGTATGTAGTCGCACATTAATTAGTTTTCTACAATCAGCTTATAAGTTCCTAATATAATATTATTATTGCAAAATTAAGTCTGAATTTGATTCTCATAAAAAAATATGTTATTTTATTTTTCATTTAAAATCTTTCTTTTAAACCTCTTAAATAACATTTTTGCGGCATTGCGTGTTATTTCATGGAAAATTTTATAGCATTGAATAAAGTGTGATTTACCTATTTAGTTTACTTAATGTTTAATTCGACCAAAAATGTTACTTTAATTTTTAAATTGCCAACTTGTGCCAAAATAGTACTTAGTTAAGTAATATCGGAATTAATATACCAAAATCTGGGAGTAATTATTTCCTTAGTTGTTAATTATTTTATAATAAAGTTGATTGAAAATAAAATGTAATTATCATTTATCTGCATGGTTCTAATTAATATGGTGCAAAATCTCATTCTTCTGCCTTTGTCATCATTAATCTGGCTTATCAATTAATCAGCACACTCTAAATCCTAAACTACTTGGCGCAAATCAGTGCGTTTGATATATGTTATTACATTTAATGATTGGGACCAACTAATATGTTCATTTAGATCTAATGGTAAAAATAAATTTAAGCCATACGAATGAGTCAAATACCCTCGGTTTCAAAGAATCACCGCTGTAAGAGGTGCGAAATATTTTATTACTTTTATTGATGATTGTACACGTTGGTGTGAGGTATATTTTCTAAGTACGAAATGTAAAGCCTTAGAAGCTTTTAAGGTATACAAAAGTCAAGTTGAGAATCTAACCGGATTAAAGATCAAGTATCTTCAAAGCGACAATGGAGGTGAATATTGTAACGCTGAGTTCGACGATTTTTTAAAACAAACTGGAATAATGCGAAGACTGACAGTTGCTCGGACACCACAACAAAATGGAATATCTGAACGAATGAACCGGACTCTAGTAGAAATGGCTAGGTGTATGTTGCTAAGTTCAGATCTTTCGGCAGGTTTTTGGGCAGATGCAGTCGATACCGCGTGTTATATCAGGAATCGATGTCCTACAAGCAGTCTACATGGTGATATTCCTTATGAAAGATGGCTAGAGAAACCAGTGAAGATTGATTACCTTCGAAAATTTGGAACTAAGGTACATATTTTAAATAAAGATCCAAATAAAGACAAATTCACAGCAAGAGGAATTTCTGGTATTTTTGTTGGATATCCAAAGAATGCGAGAGGATATAGAGTATGGATTCCAGAGCGAAGACAATTTATGGTTGCAAGAGACGTGAGATTTCACGAAAGTGATAATTTATGTCACGAGATCTCGACGCAAGAGCTAAGACTATCGAATGTTAAAGAGAATACGGATAAAGAGTTTATTGAAATCGAATTTTCAAAGTATACTCCACCGGAAGAACATGATAATCAAATAGAACAAGTAGACGATGAGATTTGGAGCGATTGTCAAGAATACTCTGTAGAATCGAGAGGATGTGAACAGAATGCAGAGATAAACTCTTCAAATATTGATCATCATCTAGAAGAATCAAGAACGCTTGGAACGCGTGGACATATTGATCAACGAAGGATCATGAAAAGAGCTCCTGGTAGACCCAAACTATTACGCACAGGTAGTGCAGGCCGTCCAAGGAAAATCTATCGAATGACCGAAGTTGAACAACCAATAAATTTTACTGATTCAAATGATGCTGCAGATTTTGTTGGTTCAGCTGAAATGAGTTTGAAAAATGCTCTCAAATGTGAAGATAAAACAGAGTGGGAGGAGGCTATACTATCTGAAATTAGGAGTCTAGTTCAAAAAGGGACATGGGATATTGTTAGAAGACCGAAAAATAGAAACTTAATTGGTTGCCGTTATGTTTTAACGATTAAACAGAATGTCGACAAGACTTTTAAGAAGAAAGCTAGGCTTGTGGCTCAGGGTTTTAGCCAGCGATATGGGGTTGATTACGAGAAAACCTTTGCGCCTGTAGCTAGACTGGACACCGTCAGATTATTAATGGCTCTCGCTGTTGAATTGGACTTAGAAATTCACCAATTAGATATTAATACTGCTTACTTGAATGGTTCATTGGATGAAGAGATTTACATGGAAGTTCCTGAATTATTAAGAGAGAGTTTAATGAAGCTTATGAATCGTGAGGGAGAAGATCCTATCGTTAGAAAGCACGCGCAAGACATGCTTAGTAAATTGGATAATGGTTGCGATTCATGCTTATTGCGGAAATCATTGTATGGTTTGAAGCAAGCTGGACGTCAATGGAATCTCAGGCTCAACAAGAAGCCCACTGAAATGAACTTGAAGCAGAGTCTGAACGAACCATGCCTTTATTTTAAGCAAAATGGAAATACTTTCTTATTTGTATTAATATATGTCGACGATATTTTAGTTGGAAGCCAAGAAAGAGGTTTGATCATCGATTTCAAAAATGAGTTGTCAAAGGAGTTTGACTTGAAAGATTATGGTCAGGCGAAATATATTTTAGGAATAGACATTATAAGAAATGCCAATGTCATTATATTGTCACAAGAAAATTACATTAAAAGATTATTAAAACAATTTAATATGGAAAAATGTAATAAATGTGCAACTCCTATGGAAATTAATTCAAAAGTGAAATCCAAAGAAAACTGTGATACAGAAAAGGATGGAACATGGCCTTATCGGGAACTAATAGGTTGCCTAAATTATCTGAGCAACGCAACTAGGCCTGATATTGCAAATGCGGTGAGTAAACTAAGCCAAAAGTTAACGAAACCGGAAACATGCGACTGGAAATCAGCGAAACGTATATTACGTTACCTTAAAGGGACAATGCGACACAGTCTCGTATACAAGAGAACTGGTGATTGTGTTCAAGGTTTTTCGGATGCTGATTGGGCTAATTGCTTGTTAGATAGGCGATCATATTCTGGATATGCTTTTATTTTAGGTGGTGCAAGTGTATCATGGCAATCAAGAAAACAACGTAGCGTGGCTACATCGACTTGTGAGGCTGAATATGTAAGTCTATCTGAATGTATGAAAGAAGCAGTTTATTTGAATAGTCTTATGAGGGAGTTAGGAATTGTGAGGTACACTCGAGTAGTTGTTCATGCCGACAATCAGGGAGCAATATGTTTGGCTCAAGACCCAATGTTTCACGCACGCAGTAAACATATTGATATAAGGCATCATTATATTAGGGAAGTGCTCCGAGATAACAACGACATTGAACTGAGACATGTACCCACTGAATCCATGATAGCTGACGTTCTCACTAAACCATTGTGTAGTGTCAAGCACTTTAAGTGCATTACTGGTTTAGGTGTTAAAGATTATTGATTTGGATATGTTTTAATGATTTAAAATTAAAATTTATGAGGGTGTATTGGATATACAAACTTTCTGTATATGTGTTTATGGTGTAAATTTGAATTTAAAAGGTAGTACGTTCTAAGATACGTATGTCAACCGTGATTGTTCTTTGATACCTTTTCGTGTGTGCTTTCTTATAAAATAATCTCCTAATATATTTACAACAAGTTATTCCTTTTTCATTTCTTTTATCCTACACTTTATAAGTATATTCACCCTTGCAATTGACTTGTAAGGGTCTCGCGAAGAGTAATTTCAATCTTACAAAACTCTTGCCTGATACTTTTATAATGACAAACACACTTACAAGTGACTTGCAATGGCATGCTTTAAGGGCAAACAACCTTAAATTCCTCTTACTAATGCTGTTTTAAGTGTAATATCGCTAGTAGTCCTCTTTGCGATGTTCCAGTAAGAGTATAATTTTACAAACTGCCGTGAAGTCGCGAAGTGAATTTAAAACTTTAAAAAATAAAAACACGCATCAAAAACGTTTTATTTCACTTTTCTACAAAATTTCTAGTTTCTTAATCATGTATTTGTCATGAACTCTATGTGAATATTAGGTTGCGAAGTAGCTTTTGTCGATTATTTTGAAATTTGAATAACAATATTTTCACGGGCCTTTTCAAAAATGTAACTTATATTATAAATTATTTCAATTAATTTGTGAATTAATATCAAATTATCGCCATTACGACCAACCATGACTTATAAGTGCTTTATCAGAACAATATAAGTCCACTATTCTTATGTAAGGTTTATATCGCACTCAAAAAGTCACATTATACTTAAAACATATATTCTACACGGCCATTATTACTGATAAAAATTTTAGGGTTCCTTGAAATGTAAAAGAAAGCCAACCGACGAATTCATTATAGGTATCAATTAATTCACGCTTATATTGTTTTAGGACAAATATGGTTGCAATTATGAATGTCGACTGTTTCTTAAGTAAAAAAAAAGATCCGAATGCTTAATAATGAAAAATGGCCATGGGACATAACGCACTTTGTATTGTATGAAAACTGTATCGCCTGTGGATATCCCACTTCAAAGTTCCTGCCCCAACATTTCACAATCACCCAAAATGATATTCTGGTGCACAGGCTGCCGTAAATTTGCAATTTACGACCACTACTCAAATGATGAATGTGAAGTGTGTTAACTAATTAAAACAAAAAACTTCTACTGATTTACCTATACGTAAATAAAATTATAAATATATAGTGATATGCAATTATAGCTCACTTCCAAGCTACTTATAGAAAAATTTTGGGTAGGTACACTTTTTACTACTTACGTACTTGTAGTTTAGGCATTATTAGTATTAAGTATTTATCTATACCTAGATGATGTACAACATTATTAAGCATTCGTACTTATGCGTAAATATAACGAATATTACAGGAAAAATAGTACAGTTCGAACACGCTGGCAACATTCGTGGCTATAATGCTTTTTGGGTATTCCCCCTAATAGACACGCGCCACTGGCGTACATTTAGGTACTTGGGTAATATGTGTTGGATTCTTTTATTCAGAATCACAGCAAGTTCATTATAAGCTAAGTGTGATATATTATTATTAATGGCCCATTTTTTAATATCTTCCCGCAACTGTACATTTTTTTCATAATCCGAAATTTCATTTTCAGTAGGTACTTCAGTAATTGCAATCACTATAACTACTTCGTTCAATAATGTCAACAAAAAAGTTGTCATTATTTTGTACGGAACCATCAAAAATACAACAAGGAAAATAAACAACGCTTAATAGCGAATTGTTTAAGACACTTGTAGGAGTTTTAAATTGCTTCTACTCTATATTATGTCTTAGGCGAGAAAAATCACACGTTTTACAGAAGTCTATTATAACACTTAGTATAGTCACTTCTAAGATCGAATATACTTACAAAATGTATTTATAAGTATTAATTAAGTATCAAAGGCAATTAGACTTGGAAAAGACGCTTATAATGGCACTGCTCCTATTAATATTATATAAATCTATTAAAACACTTAGTATAGTCACTTCTAAGATCGAATATACTCACAAAATGTATTTATAAGTATTAATTAACTATCAAAGGCAATTAGACTTGGAAAAGACGCTTATAATGCTACTGATCTTATTAATATTATATAAAGTTTTCTTATATACGTCTGTAAGAATATGTTACAGGTATGAATACTCTGAAAGCTTATATAGTTCTACAACATTACACTGTTAAGGGTTCTAGTTTAATCAGAACACATATAAATCTTATATGAAGCCATAGCTCTTACAAGTTTTTGTTTGTAAGAGTATCTAGGGTGTCTGGCTTAATCAGAACACATACAAAGTTGATACGACAGAGGGGCTTTCCTTTAAACTGCCTATACTAGGTACCATTTTCAAGCTCTGTACCAAAAATCAATTAAATCGGAGCAGTAGTTTAGTCACAAATGATTTTTTAAGTTTTTACCACGTTTGAACACGATGTATATTCCAAACAGCTGATAATCTCTAAACGCTTAGGTCATGCACCTTAAAACGATAATCTGAGTATAATCTAAGATACAGAGTTGCCGCTCTGACGGAAATCACAAGTACAACCAAATATTTCACGAAGCAATAAATACACACACACTTGCACTTTCATTACGAGAGTGACAGTCATAGCAAAACCCCCGCGCCTTTTTCCCGCGCGTAAAAGGAATAGAAATAGGTCAGTCTGTTGCTATTGCATCCTAGATCCTTGCGAATTTGCTAAAAAAACTTGTTATTTCAGTGCGTACGCGCCATCCTTCCGGAACGTACGTTGCGTAACACGGGACCTCGCGCCGCCGTTTAAGTTTTGTCGAACTCGCTGACAATAATTGTGATTTTGTATTGTTATTGTGATGGACACTAAATAAGTTTAAGACAGTATTTCTTTTTTTATTGTGACAGGACACGTAACTTGGGATTATTATTATTTAGTGGTTTTTTTTGTGATTGACTGTTTTTTATTGTGAGAGGACACGTAATTAAACGTTGGTTGTGTGTGTGTGTGTAATTAAAGTGTTCAACAATGCCTCGTGTAACTTACACGGCGTCAGAATACACTGACATGATTTTAATTTACGGCGAATGCCGTGGAAACGCAGCTTTAGCTCTGCGAACATACCGGGAAAGGTATGGTGACCGACGCAATTGCCCTAGGAACGCCCGCACCATACAATTGGCAGTACAAAGATTACGGGACAATAAAAGTATAGTACCGCAACAGGAGGGAGTGCCACCGAGGCAAATACCCGCTGCTTGGGAAGAACGAATTTTAGATCATTTTAACCGCAACCCAACAACGAGTCTCCACAGGGCCGCCCGGCAGTTTGGAGTTTGCCATAGAACCATTCACAAGGTTCTAAAACGTAACAAACGCAAACCTTATAAATATCGGAAGGTGCAAGCTTTGTTATCGAGAGACTTGCCGGTCAGGAACAGTTACTGCCAATGGCTATTACATAAAACAACCGAAGACCGTCATTTCTTAAATAACATAATATGGACCGATGAGAGTACTTTTACTCGGAACGGCATCTGGAATCGGCAAAACCTCCGGTACTGGAGTTTGGAAAATCCACACGTGTTTCGAGAATCTGAACACCAGTACAGATTTTCTCTCAATGTGTGGGCTGGTATACACAATAATAATATTATCGGCCCTGTTTTTATTGACGGCACCCTTACAGCGGCGAAATTTTTGGACTTATTAACTGGTCCTGTGGCCGAGTATACTGACCAACTGCCTTTAGCTGTTCATCGCAAGTTGTGGTACCAGCTGGACGGTGCGCCTCCACATTCTGTGGTGGCTTCCAGGGAGCGGCTCACAGAAATGTTTGGGCAGCAATGGATCGGTCGATTCGGACCTGTTCGGTGGCCACCACGATCTCCGGACCTCACTCCCATGGATTTCTTTTTGTGGGGGTACATTAAGGGTGAAGTGTATGCCTCAGAGGTAAATACAATTGTTGAACTAAAAAATAGGATTATTTTAGCATTTCACAAATTAAAGTGCTTAGCGACTGACAGTGATTTAATTAGAAAAATAAATAACAATATTCTCCGTCGGTATAATTTGTGCATTGATGTGAATGGAGGACACATCGAGAATTTAAAAATTTAAGTGTTTATGTGTGTGCGCGTACTTTACAACCTTACCTAACATGAAAGCCAGCGCGAGCGGCCTAAACAGCCCCCCCACCCCCCCGCGCCCCCGCCGCCCGCCCGCCATGAGATAACACACGCCGCGCGGCAGGCATCTAAGGTCAGTCAAATTTATTTATAAAGGGTGGTTGCGTTTTACTCTGACTTTTAAGCTATTTAGTTTGTTTGAAAAAAAAAAATACTCATTTTTGGCGCTTTTTATTTTTGTACTGTATCGAATTAATACTATACACGTATAGTATACGTAGTGTAATTTAATGCCCCTCTGTCATATCAACTCTGTATAAGCTTTATATGACACTATAGTTCTTACCATCTTTTGTATATAAGGGTATTTTGCTAGTTGGGGCGTTACCCAGTAAATGGGTTGTGGAGGTCAGATAGGCTGACGCTCCATGTAAAATACTAGTATTCAGCTGCATCCCGGTAGACTGGAAGCCGACCCCAACATAGTTGGGAAAAAAAGGTTATGCAGATTGACTTGACATTTAGAAACAAATTTTACAACACTGGTTTTAAAGATAGCCTCGTTTCAATATTTTTTTGTCCAATGTTAATGAATAGAAAGTAGGTAGGGCCTTATAAGTAAGTAAATAGTATTGTAGACGAATTCTAATTCTTAATCTGTGTAGACTAATTTGTTAGTAAAATAACATACATTGGTCAGATAGGCAGTCGCTCCATGTAAATTATTGGTATTCAGCTGCATCCGGTTAGACTGGAAGCCGACCCCAACATAGTTGGGAAAATGCTAGGCATCTGATGATTATCTGAGAAATTTTGGACGAAAATAAAAGAAAAATAACTCACATCAGAAAAATATAACTCTAAACTAGAATTAACTTACACAATGCACTGCAGTAGTGTTAAAAAAAGTCGGAAGGTACCAAAGTAGAATTTTTTTTAATTAAAAGTATGTACTTCAATCAAAGCTGTGCCCAGAATATTTTGCCCAGTACCAAATGTTCACCATCCCTGCACTAGAACATCTAGAATTCTAGAACATCTAGAACTTTCCACATAACTCTGATTCCCACACTTTACGGCTGACAGTTATATTTTATTCAACTTATAACAAGTTCCCGAGGGAACGAAATCTGTTTTAACGTCATTACTGTAATAAAAACAGGAGAAACAACGGCTATTAGGCCAAACTTTAGAGAGTTTCTCAGGATTGCCTACATTTCATCCTGGACTGCCTACTTGAACAATAATTGGTTTTCGAATACAAAGTATATATTTTCATGAATGAGTTTTGTTGAAGAGGTTTAGAATGTGTTATATACTATTTATGAACTTGTTATTATGTATGCATGATTATGAACTTGGAACACTGGGAGGGGATGCGGGAGAAGGACATATAGAGGTATGAGGAACAGGGTATAAAGTTCATAGAAAAGGGAGGATCCTCCGACCAGACGGGTGTATCTGGTGAGCAACTGCCCGATAATACATGTCGAGCTGTTTTATATATGCTAGTACCGCGGTAAACTCTGCTTGCGCGATGCAGGATTTTGCGTGACGTCAGTATGATGCGTAGTTCGCGTGGCGGTGTAGATGCCGCTACAGACATAAAGCGACCTTATTGGTGAAGTGATGTGCTCATATACGCTAGCGACAGTCACAAATGGTAGAGGTAACTGCAGCCGACGACGAGCCTCAACGCGTGTCATGCCAGCCGCACACATGCCGCTCTCGTGTATTTAAGCAGCGTACAATGCGTGCCACGTAAGAAGAGACTTGACACACCACGTGGTTTGACATGCGCAGTACACGATTTTAGGTATCTTTAGCGGTATGAGGTCTGAGTGCGGGTCGGGACCGGACGTCATAGGGGCGGCGGAAACAGGCGGGGGAGGCGGGGTCAAGTCTCTTCTTACGTGGCACGCATTGTACTCAAATACAAGAGCGGCACGTTGTCGACGGCAGCCGTCGACACCGATGTCTGTCGTTGACGCTTGTCGCTCGTGTGGCCGGCGAGTGCTACATCCAAGTTGGTTGCACTTGACTATAAAGTATTAGTATTGTTAGGACCTCAAAATAGGAATTATTGGAGGTTCAAAAAAAGAGGCGCAATCATTATATATTAGCACCCTGCGGTTCCACCCGCATAAGTTTAGATCTCGTGGGAATATCGTGATAGAAAGTATCGTATGTGTTAATCCTGGTTATAAACTCTCTGTGTGCCAAATTTCGTACAAATTGGTCTAGACGTTTGTGCGTGAAGGAGTAACAAACATACAAACACACCCACCAACTTTCGCCTTTATAATATTATTAGTGTGATTATATATTAAATAAATATTATTATTATAGGATAGGAAGTATGATAGCAGGATATTAGTACAAAGTAGGATAGTAGGATTAGAGTTCAATAATATTTTTACACACAAGTAGGTACTTACCCTACACGATAAGGTTGGAAAACGCATTGGTGCAATATTAGCTCACAAATGGATGCTTCTTCTCAAAACGGGCTCGAGCTGCCTTTAACAACACCCAAGAGAACGCCTCAGGTGGCCTTTTATTTTCCAAGAAAGCACACCTTAATAGCTAATTAACAGATACAATCTAGACTGAAACTGGAATTACTAGAAATTAGAACTTCGCTGTTTTATTAAGTTCCGTCCTAGTTCACATAAGATCCGCTTATGTCTTTAGTGTAACTAGAAGAGTGGTTTCAGAGTTATGTACAGACGCCAGCACATCAAGCTACCCGAAACTGTCAAATTTTCCTAATCAACTTTGAACCTTATGCTTCAGCGATAAAGTTGAAAATCTATTAAAGAAATTTGACAGATTGTAGTAGCTTGATGTGCTGGCGTCTGTACTTAGTTACAAACTTATTAAAGTTTTTAAACTTCGCGGTTTGTTAACAACTTTCAGATGAAACTCATACTACGGAGAAAATCGAAGTTACGTTAAAACTGCATAAAGAGAGTCTATTATTATTGGTTCATTTTGATTACGGTCGTGGATGGGGTCGGTTTCCAGTCGAACCGGAGGCAATGGAACCAGTATTATTTAACATGCAGCGACTGCCTATCTGACCTCCACAACCCAGTTACTGGGTGACAAGATACCCCTTGGTAAGACTGATTGTCAAACTTTCTGGCTACACTACAGACTACTCGTGACTATTGTCAAAGGTCTACAATGCCAATGCGTGCCACGAAAGATGAGACTTGACAAACCACGTGGTTTGACATGCGCAGTACACGAATTTAGGTATCTTTAGCGGTATGAGGTCTGAGTGCGGGACGGGACCGGACATCATAGGGGCGGCGGAAAGAGCGGGGGAGGCGGGGTCAAGTCTCATCTTTCGTGGCACGCATTGTACTTATATTTAAACTGACAACCAGGACCAATGGCTTATCGTGCTTTCCGAGGCATGGCGGGATCTCGATAAGTATGTACCTATTAGATGGTCACCCATCCACAGACCGACCTCGGCAAGCTATGCTTAAACTTCAAGATCGACCCGCATTCGTCAGGTTTCTTTATTCGGTTTCCTGATCATCAAAAATATTTCCATCCGGAAAGTATAAGAACGTATGCGCTTAGAGACGATTTTGTATGAAATGCGTGCATTCAGGGTCTCCGAATCTGAATTCCTGATCAGGAAACCGAATCAGGGTTGCTATTCTGTAAAAAATCTTACCGTGAAAACTTAGGTGAAGTGGGCGTGGAGTGAGCTGTCAATAGTGTCAATTCCTAGCAAAAACAAAGTCACTTCACCGAAGTATACACGGTGAGATTTTTTAGAATCGACCGGCAGGAAACCGGACGAATGCGGCCGGCCTTTTCATCGCCTTTCACCAAACGAGATAGAAGTCAAGAGATAGCCCATCTTACATTAACAAAAATATTTAGCCACAAGCAATTTTCTCCATCATTTACGTCAAAGTCAAATTCGAAATGGAGGATACCTATTAATACTATCTATGTACGTCTATGGTACCTAAATCTGTGACAATCAAGCTTATGCAACTATCGTACCGCGAAAATTCAAATTCCGAACACAAGATGTTCGTGTTCGAGTCGGCGAGTGTCGGTGGAAACTTTAAATTTGAATGTGGAACGCTAAACTTTGAAAATGGCGGCTGACGACTGGGACCTATGCAGTTGAATTAATGTGGATTGTATTACATCGAAGATCTTTCTTCTTGAATGTCAATGTATGACAGACCGGATTGATTTCTAGAGGTTTTCATAAATGTGTAAAATGTTTTTGTTTCTGAATGGTCTAGTGGGCGCAAGCGCTACTGCTGAGCATGAGGTCCTGGGTTCAATTCCCACGTCGGGCAGTGTTATTGAGTTTTTTTCATCAAGAAATTCTTAGTAGGAGCCTGGAGTCTGGATTTGGTCCCTGTTGATGGTAAAAGGCTAGCCCCATATTATACATGGGACCTAAAAGCATAACTGGCGATATATGGGTGTACCTATTTTAGGTTACGTCTGCCGAACACTTCAGGGACTACAGGCATGATGTTATCTTCTGCCCAGCCTTTTCCAAACTATGTTGGGGTCGGCTTCCAGTCTAACCGAATGCAGCTGGATACCAGTCTTTTACATGGATCGACTGCCTATCTGACCTCCACAACCCAGTTACTGGGTGAGACAACTCTTTGGTAAGACTGGTTATCAGACTTTCGGGCGTCTGACGATACATAAAGACTGTCCAAGTCCCACGAATGACAGCCGGGACCAACGGTTTAACGTGCTTTCTGAGGCACGGAGGGTTCTTGGTATGTGAAAATGGTCACCCATCCACGGACCAACTGCGACAAGCGTAGCTTAACCTGATCGATCGACCTGTGCGGCTGTTATTACTTAACCATGCCCCTATATTAATTACATGGGACTTAAATATAACCTTTGAAACGTAGGCGTACCTACAACCTACACCTCTGCTTAACTGTTATGAAAGTACAGGCGTGATGTTATGATGAAAACGTACACACCACGGCCACCAGTTGAAATGCCAAACTGCAAACGGAAGATCTTTCGCGGCTACAATTTAGCAGGAATTAGGTCAACAACGCAGAGGACTGTAGCAGTGGAGTGACTACGTTTGGCTGCGCCTAACTGTGAACACGTAGCGCTGATACCACATACTCGTACACAAAGGCGGATACAGACAGTGCGCTGTGCATGCCTCGCAATGTCTGTATCCGCCTCAAGACACACTGACCAAACATGCCCTTCTCACTATGTCACGATTTCTCGTATTAGTTGCTTCTACGAGAACAAAATTGGCAGAACTCATCCATTCCTATCGATAAAATCATCTGAAGAATTTCTTGGACTGAGAAGAGAAGGTACTAGGTTTACTTCCTTAGCACAATAAGTTTTGAGGCAATAGTAACATAATTGATGGGTTTAGGGACATATAAGCAACCCTAAAAATTACCCAATGTCAGTACTTTTTAGAAGTTTCTCAATCTCATGTGCGATTGAATTGTAAATAAGTTCTCCATCAGCTAGTTAATCTGTGGTCCGTACTCCGAAGGATCAGAGACAAACCCTTCAGTTTTATTGCAACACGAGATGGGCCATAAAAATGTAATGCCCTTATTCATAAAGTATAGAAGTTCTAGAAATAAAAGATATTGTGGTAGAGTTGTCTTGTTTTATTGAAGAGATTTGCTGAAGCATCGCGCTTTTATAAACTTTCTGTTTTAAATACTATCTATGTATTATTTATTTTTTACTGAGTGGTCATTTATATAATGTTTTTCTACTTAAAGCTTGTACATACAATAGTCAGTGCCTGTAACTATACAGCACGCAAATGACGGCAATTTTTTAATTAAAAATTTATCTTGCAAATAATACTTATCCTCAAAACCGAATTTCAGGCACGGTGGCAAATCTTACCGGAGATTAGCCAAGTAGATTAGGTAGTGTTATAGTTCACAAATGTGTGCGCAAACACAGGTGCAAGGTGGTCTCTGTTCCTTTACTCTCTCAGTGCGATGGGACGGCAAGCCGACACATCCAAACCGAGCCATCAGGCGCAGGGTGTCACACCACTAACTTGAATTTACTAAGCACCCAATAACACTTTGCTTTGCCTGACTCGATAATCGAACCCAGGGCCCCCACGCTCAGCAGACCCGCTTGCAACCACGAGACCAAACGATGCAGTCAGCTTACAAGTACCTACATTCTTAGAGAGGCTTCTGTCTGGACGTTCAAGTATTGAGTGACTGAGTCATCTCTTGAAGTCCAGAATTTGCAACAAAATATCCTCTACCACCTGAAAAACAAAACATTTAAAAAATTCAAAACATCCCGTCTTCTTCGTTAAACGAAATCTTTTGTTATTGACAGGCGAGGTTATGCATAAATGGGTCATACTCAGAAAAAGTGTACATTTGTTGTCTTTTCGTGTCCCGCAACTTCATATTTCGTAAATATCTAATATTTTGATACGTTTTCTTTTTTCCCCCCTTGTTAATTATATTACTCTATTAACATGAAGATTTCTCATGTATTTTCTATATAATTTTCATTCTATGGTATATTTTTTTGAATGTCAAAACATTGTAATAAATATCATCATACATTTTTTTAGTGTCCCAATGACGTTGACACATTTTCAAAAATGAATTGTTACGAATATTCATCGCTTTTCTTAACACCGACTGTGGCTATATTATTCTTGATGAATCAAGTAACTAAATAAGACCAATTTTATTCGTAAATCGTATACAGAAAGATTTATTTTAATTAAACAATTGTTGTCCCAAAATCATGAAGTTTCGTTACTCAGGGTTAATAACACGTATTAAAATTTGAAACGCAATGACTTATGGTGGCATAAATATATTTTCCTATTCTGGCAACATTATTACTTACGTTAAAATCACTGTCACGGCAGCCATTATGTTTTCGCCGCAGTCGTCAAGTCAAGACGTTTAACAAGTGAATATTTACAAAAAAATTCCTCAGGGTGATAAACGACTATTATTTTGGAGAGTTTATTATATTTTTTATTTATTTACTATGTTCTTTTCATATTTTTTGTATTATCTTAACGAATACGCTCAGGTGCTTGCGTGGTAAACACGTTGTTTACTTAAAAATATTTTTTGACGTTATAATTTCTCAAATTTTATTCTCATTTTCGTTATATTGCGTTACGTTACGAAACTGACAAATTGTTAAGCTTAGTTTACAACAACCGAAAGTGCATTACTATATATCTGTGTATAATATGACACAGGTATAGTTGCCGACAGGATTTTTGCAAATTTAATTAAATAATTACAAATGTTTATAGTATTTTTATTTTTATTACTATAAATAAGATTGATAAACCAAAAATAATTAGGAGTTTTATTCGCCCAATCTACGTGTACCATACCTTATAACATCAGTTTCGTGACGGAGATTCTCAGTATCGTTACCTATCAGTTTAGTTACAAATTTAAAATGTACACTTTTTCTGAGTATGACCCAAATATGTGTCTGCAAGGCTGCCGTCTGCAGGGTTGCAGGCGAAGTCGGGGGCGCTAAACAGCGAGAGACTTGGCGGCTGCAAATCGACCATTGCACCGCGTAACTGCTTCGACAACCGCCGCGACATGGTGACCATGATACTTGAATATTTAGGATAATGGGAAAACGTGGTTATATGTTATTTTTTTACTAGTTGACCTGACAGACGTTGTCCTGTCTAGCTCCAAATGTCAATAATTCAGAACTGAGCACACTGTGCACACAAATAAAATAAATAAATAAAAACATTTTCAGTTTTTCCCGGATATCCAATTATTCAAGCAACTATTCCAATTTATCTTTCTTTAAAAACCTTATTCGGACTTTAATGAACATTTATAATCCATGGTAAGCACATCACTTGAGAAGTTGAAAACGACAGTTCCCTGTATTTAATTTTTATTTATATAGAATTAAAAGTTTATGTACACATATGTATATAAACAAAAAGAAAGGAACAGAAAAATACTTCTTCTACTTCTCCTTTCTTGGATCTTGTCAGTAGGACCTAAGTCATTATCTGCCTAGCCTTTTCCCTACTATGTTGGGGTCGGCTTCCAGTCTAACCGGATGCAGCTGAATACCAGTATTTTACATGGTGCGACTGCCTATCTGACCTTCACAACCCAGTTACTGGGTAATACGATACCCCTTGGTAAGACTGGTTGTCAGACTTTCGGACTTCTGACTACCCGTAACGACTGTCAAAGATCCGCGAATGACAGCCAGGACCAACGGCTTAACGTGCTTTCCGAGGCACAGAGGAGTCACGGTATATAAAAATGGTCACCCATCCACAGACCAACCGCGGCAAGCGTAGCTTAACCTGATCGATCGACCTGTGGGGCTGTTATTAGTTAGCCACAAGCCCCTCTTCAATTCAGTGGACCTAAGTATACGAGAATATTAACTACCCTAAATAATTACCTATAGTTCATGCCGTGGTAAAAACTAAAAAGGTTAGTCAGCAGACTGGTGTTGTATTTTCTTAATCTCTGTAAATATATTTTGAAGTGAAAACTTCTTTAAGCACGTTGGGGATTTTTTGAGATGGAAAAAAACCGTTGAACTCGCGCCACTGTTACCGTAAGCAACATGGCGCGTGTTTTGTTTTTATGAAGATTAAAAAATACCCGCTTCGGATGTGTTCGGCTGTCCTCGGGATGTTACTCGGTTTTAATGTATATCCGATATGACAGTGAGTGATGGCAAAGTATTCTGTTTGTGTTTTGTTTTCACTTCTGTCCGGCACTCCCAGAGTGCCACTGTTTTTTTTTAGCCGTTTATGTCCCAGTGCTGGGCAAAGACCTCCCCCCTACTGTCCTTCCACCTCTCTCTGTCCAGAGCTGCCAAAAATCAATCTTTACTAAAGGAGTCCGGCTCATCCCGCCATCTCCGTATAGGCCTTTTTCTTTTTTTTTCCGGATGGGAAATCATCAAATGACCCCTTCCGCTCCACCCAGAGCGGGAGGGGTCATTTGATGAGTGTCAGACTCTTACTGACTAAAACCCAACCGTGTTCCTTCCTTAGCCCTTTATGTTCCGGGCCAACGGTAACCCTTTCGGACAATCCCGCTGACCTCCGTCTAGGCCTGCCGCGATGTCTTTTGCCATTAAGTAGGACCCACTGGGTCATAAGTTTGGCCCTTGATTTAAGCCCATTGATCGTCTGATATACGCCAGATGTATCCAGCCCAATTCCATTTAAGTGTGGCAGCTTTCCATTTACAAATTTTAATATCTATCTACAGCTTTTATACAATTAAGGACTTCTTTCCACCTTGTACCAACTTGTATTAATATGTATTCTGTGACCTTGCTTCCATTGCGCGCTCTTATAATTTCTAACTTGACGATATTATCGTGGTCTACGTCACGGCATCACGTTAACAGAGGGAAATAAAATGTATGAATTATAAGGACGCTTTTAAATTTCCGTTCACGATCATGCTATAACGTGCACGTATTGCCATATATTTTATGGACGTGGACGGGGAAGTCCACTATAATATCGAAACGTTAGAAATTATAACAGCGCAAATTAATTTTCAGAACAGTTAACTCTTTCACTCTTAGGGGACTCATAAAACACAAATATTGTAAAACTCCTATATAAACAGTAAGTTTTCAGTATTGAGACCAATTTCCGACAAAAATCCCTCTAAAATCAAAGGAAAGTCCGACATAATCTCGAATTCATAGTCCCCAGTGGCGAGTAGTAACAAAAGCTATTACCTGTCCGGGCGCGAGTCGCGAACTTGTGTGGAACGCCGCCTTACCGGGGATTATCCCGCGCCGCGCTCTAGCATGCTCACACGAGTTTACGAACAGTCGCCATTTTGTTGTACCTACTCACGTCATGGCAGAATTGAGTTTTTTTTTGAAGAAAATTAAATTCTGGTTTTTCAAATTAAACATCCTAATTTCATTAAGTAAGAACATTTAAATAAGTAAGGTAGTTTTATTATTTATAAGCCTTCATTGTGTTCCTCGGCAAAGGCCTCAATAGTCGATTCGCACGAATTTACTCGCCCGAAATGGGCGAATCGTCACTTTTAAAATAATATTTTATTAAAGTATAGAAAAAAGGACACTAGCGCACAGAAGTGATAAGAGAAAAATATTTATTTAAGGGTTATTTAAACGTGTAATTTTTTCCTACTTCATTACATAAAATTCAAATTTCAATGAGTGCGAATCGCCTATAGAAAAATAACATTAAGTACCTATTTAATAGTGACGATTCACCTGTTTCGAGCAAGTAAATTCGTGCGAATTGAATTGTGCGACCTCTGGCCATGTTGGCCCTGCAACCATGATCAAATCGTCACACCACCATCGCCGTGGTCTACCTCGACTGTAGTCACGAGGTTTCAACCTGGTGGTCTTTCTCTTCGCAGGTCGCAGGTTCGAACCCAGACAGGCGTTTTACTTTGTGTAAAATATTTCATCACCACTGCTCTAAAAACGATGAAGTAAAACATCGTGAAGAAACCGGGATGTCCTACAACTAAAAAATTCGAAGACATGTGACATCTACCAACCCGCATTGGGCCCGTGTGGTGAATTATGGCCCACTCCCTCTCATATTGAGGAGGTTTGGGTCCCAGCAGTGGGAACATTATACGGCTGATTATGCGATATTTTATACAACTTTTCCTACGAGTAATTAGGTAATATCTATAAATAAGGTACATAAAGGCTCCTTCAAACAAGCGCGACAGGCGATAAAATCTCGCGCGACACAAAGGCACCGCAAGTTGCGCAACGAGCGGTGCCTTTGTGTCGCGCGATTCACGTCGCGTTTCGCGCCTGTTTGCAGGAGCCTTAACTCGGAATTTATTTGAACTATTGCACCATAAAATGAACTTAGGTATAACATTAAACATGAATTATTTATACCACTAATAAAGATAATTTGTAGGTAATATAATATCGATACCGGAAATTTCAATTGTCGTAAAGGACAAAACACGACTTTTCAGTAGAGACAAAAAACAAAAAAAATAATTGTTTTTAACTAATATCTTTTTCAAACAAAGTACAATATTCATGATGTCAAAAGAAACCCCAACTATTTTTTCGTGTTCTATCGCTTTAAATTAACAAAATAAACCAAACTTAACTATTGACGAAAATGAGAGTCCTTTACAGCCCACAAAAATAGAACTTAAGTACTTTACAGCCACGAAAAATTGGTTATAGTAAAGTCAGATGAGTCGTAAAGGACTAATCTTGATCATTAATGGGTAGTATAAGTCAATTAAATCAGAGACTAAGGGGGTAAAAGGAACAAAAAACTAAAGATCTAGTTAAGAAATACCTACAATAGGTAGTAAAACTAGGTGAAATAAAAGGTTTTTTATTATTTTTTATTTATTAATCAAAATATTTTATAAAAAAAGTAACAAAAATGTTATTCTAATATGAACTCAAAATTTAAACAAAATGTGATGCTGTTTTTTTATTTAAATCGCAAGTAATCGTTGCGATGCTGAAAAACAACTAAATTTTTTGAATAATCAGCTAATAAACTAATCTACTAACTAGTTTTTTTTAATAATTATTAATGAAACTCAAAGAATATTGATCAAAACAGTCTTATACTTAAAACTAGCTCCTGCCCGCGACTTCGTCCGCGTGAAATTTCTTGTTCCCCCGACCCACCCCGTCGCATCGTCTGCCTGCGCTTTTAATTCGTTTACCTTTTTTCTGACTTTTTTGGTTTTTGCTCGGCTCTTAAGGGTCCTAGCGTGATGTTAAGTAGCCTATAGCCTTCCTCGAGAATTGGGCTATTAAATGCAAAAAGAATTTTTCAAATCCGACCGTTCTAGAGATTAGCGCGTTCAACCAAACAAACAAACAAACTCTTCAGCTTTATAATACTAAGTATAGATATAATTAAAATAACCAAAAATAATAACAAATTTAGCCCACCAGAACTGAAAACTCAAACAATTGATATTCTAAAGTATAATTAAATGACAAGTAACTTCAGTCTTTTAAAATTATTAGTAATTAAACATAAACACTAAATATTTTTTTCAAAACATAGTGGTCTTTTATAATAATAAAATAAGAATAACCGTGTCCCACTGGGAACATTATTTAAACATTTTAAATGTAAAATCATAGAGATCAATTGCGACGATATCGTCTTCCTCGTCAGTTTCAGGAAGAATGTCTTTAACAGTTCCTAAAGACGGTAGATCTAAATACTCCTATAAAAACTTTTTCACTTAGGTGTAATTTTGAATTATTTTGGAAATGTTTGAGATAAATCCTAAATAAATTTGTAGCATATTTAAATTCTTGAGGTAAATATGGATTTCACTCTTTTTACGACAATAATGCGAAGGAACGGCTGGAAGGCTTCGGATGAAAGCTTTTGCGTATGCTTTATCTTCATCACTATACTTCTCTGCATGACATGTTCTCTTTTCTATGCTTGCCATATGCGTGCATTTTTCATTTAAATAAAATATAATAAAAATTACAAGTAATAAGTCAAGTAGTTACACAATGTAAATCAATTTAAATAAAAAAAAAGAATAAATTTACAATTAAATTAGCAACCCGTTTGATTTTGTCTAGACTTTAGATCGTCCTATGGAGCAGGACCAGCATGTTTCCAAGCGTTCTTATCTTGGACAATA
Source organism: Luperina nickerlii (assembly GCA_963855955.1). Classification (NCBI taxonomy): domain Eukaryota; kingdom Metazoa; phylum Arthropoda; class Insecta; order Lepidoptera; family Noctuidae; genus Luperina; species Luperina nickerlii. Next base: position 7,610,154 of record OY979687.1, on the reverse strand, counting down.
ATCTTCTAATTTATAGTATGCTTGTTTACAAAGTGTACGTTTAGTGTGAGTTTAAAATTTTCTTTCATTTAATTTCAATATATCACAAGTTATTTTATTGTAACATTTAACACAGTACCCCATAAAAGATGTATGTACAGACGCCAGCACATCAAGCTACCCGAAACGGTCAAATTTTCCCAATCAACTTTGAACCTTATGCTTTAGCGATAAAGTTGAAAATCTATTAAAGAAATTTTACAGATTGTAGTACTTGATGTGCTGGCGTGTGTACCTTGGCTAATCTGAAAAATGTCCTTTACGACAATTGAAATTTCAAAATATCCTTTACGACCATTGAAATTTCTGGTATCGATATTGTTTATAATGTCGTATAACAAGTTCAATGCAAAAATTACATTACGACCTCATAAATAATTAAAACATGACTTTACGCTCCCTATTGAAAATTATTTTTACGATACATCCCAAATAGTATAAAAAATCGAGCTAGAGCTGTTGAAAACCCAGGTCGTAAAGGGCTTTTTTTTAAAGATAGAAATATTTCAAATATACCAATCGATAGAGCTCGCGACGCTGATTCCAAATATGTATATAACTCATTTTCGGCAAAATGTCCTTTACGACAATTGAAATTTCCGGTATCGATATTATAACCTAATCAACATTCGATAAAAGCAATAATGAAGTTAATAAATCAATAGAAACGACTTATTTTGTTTAAACTAACCTTAGATAATTGCTTAAAACGTCTTAATTTGTAAGATTTTAATTTGATTAATACATATATTAATACTTTTATTTATTCATATTTATTAAATTAATAAGCGAAAAACTTCAATATAGCCATTTGTTTATAAAAAAGGTTTATTTTAAGGGTTCCGCAGCCAAAGTGTGCTAACGGGATATTATTACAAAGGCTCCGCTGTCCGTAGTGTCCGTCCGTCCGTCATAGGGCTGTATCTTTTGATCCGTAATAGGAATTTTTTGAAATTTTCTGAGTAAGCCTAGAGGCATACTCTGAAAATTTCAAAAAATTCCCTGTAGCCGCTAAAGCACTAAATAATAAAAATGAAATAAAGTTAAAAATTAAAGGGGGTAAGAATAGTGTTAAGAAAATTGTACATATTTATTAACTAAAACATGTAAGAAAATGTACCTATCTAAGCATTCAATACTAGCTTCTGCCCGCGACTTCGTCCGCGTGAAATTTCACCCTCCTCCCATTCATCCTGTTAGGGGTGGAATTTCGAAAAACCCTTTCTTAGTGGATACCTACTCTTCACAAAGAACACACCCTCCAAATTTCATGTCAGTCAGAACTTAGAATTTTAATTATACTCGTATATATAGATAGATGATACAATAGAAAATCAATTGTCTCATTTGCGGAACTTGAGAGTCCATTATCTACAGATGATGATCTGTGAGAAGTATTACTTATAATGGTTATGCAAATTGCAGTGAAAGCAAGGTGTGAATGGGAAGTGGTATATTGTTCGTCAGTTTTCCAGTCACTCGTTTCACTATCATAATAATGACACAATGAAATGAACGTAAATAAAGACCCCGATAGATGTTGTAAGAATGTAGTAAGTATTTTTATACGGTGGTACGAAAACCCTTCGTCTGCGAGCGTGACTCGCACTTGGCAGCTTTTTTATATTTATTTAAACACGGTAGAGGTAATCATTAAATAAAATTAAATTCAAAAATGATGTTTAGCTTAAAACAATACTTGGCTTTAGCGAAATCCGGAATGATCGATGGATTTGTGGAGGACAACATATGAGTGATATTATCGAAGTCACTCGATATTATTTATGATAATGATATCTATCTATATGAGGGGCTCGTGGCTATGTAGCCACGAGCCCCTCATATAGACCATGTTCATGTTCCACCATGTTACCATTTGGTAACAGCCGCACAGGTCGATCGATCAGGTTAACCTACGCTTACCGAGGCTGGTCTGTGGATGGGTGACCATCTTTACATATCATGACCCCTCCGTGCCTCGGAAAGCACGTTAAGCCGTTGGTCCCGGCTGTCATTCGTGGATCTTTGACAGTCGTTAGGGATAGTCAGAAGCCCGAAAGTCTGAAAACAGTCTTACCAAGGGGTATTGTATTAAGGCTCTTACAAACAGGCGCGACACGACACGCGACACAAAGGCACTGCAAGTCGGGCAACGAGCGGTGCCTTTGTGTCGCACGCGATTACCTATATCGCGTGTCGCGCCTGTTTGTTAGAGCCTTTACCCAGTAACTGGTTTGTGGAGGTCAGATAGGCAGTCGCTCCATGTAAAATACTGGTATTCAGCTGCATCCGGTAAGACTGGACGCCGATTCCAACATAGTTGGGCAAAGGCTAGGCATTTGATTGATATTTATTTATTACTTTAAGTAGATTTAGGTACAAATACTTTTACACTTCAAAAATATTTTGATTTTTAAACTAGATTAAGTCGGTGTTATCAGCCTTTAACTGTCGAAAGACTGAGCAGTGGGGTAATTGTGTAACATGTGTAGGTACTTAAAATGACAATTCATGGCATTTCCTTTCATTTTGAGAGTTCAGTAACGTTCATTGCGTTATTTACGTTGTTGAGCAGACGAACTTTTCAAACCTATGAAGCAATGATTTAAGGCTCCTTCAAACAGGCGCGACACGATAAAATTGATATTTTACATGGAGCGACTGCCTATCTGATCTCCACAATCCAGTTACTGGGTAAAGGCTCCAACAAACAGGCGCGACACGCAATATAATCGCGTGCAACGAGCGGTACCTTTGTGTCGCGCGCGATTATCGCCGCGCGTCGCGTCTGTTTGTAGGAGCCTTTATAAAAATTTACCTTATAATGGTGGCTGGGACAGACTGGGTGCGGAAGGCGGAGAACAGGGTATTGTATCGCAGCCTGGGCGAGGCCTATGTCCAGCAGTGGACTGCGACAGACGGCGTTGATTGAGCTTATGGAATACGTGCGGCGGGTTCACGGATGAGTGCTAACGCGTGCCCGTGTTCCCGCCGAAAGCGGCAGAGAAGGAGACCGTGGAGTTTTAGTGGGTTAGAGTCCCACATAACTGCAGTTCGTTCAGGTTATCTCTCTGTGGAATGCGCTCCCCCAGGAAATCAGGATGGCAACCAACCGATTATCCTTTAAAGTTAAGGTTCGCGAGCACATTCGCAAGAAGCTGGCAGTATATATCATCACAGCGGTAATATTTTCTCATTGTATGTCTTATTTCTTTTTATTAAGTTTATTTACGTGTTTATGTATATTTATTTGTACTTATATGGTATATATTATTATCAGTTTTAATAGGTTTATGCGTATCTTTATATTTAAAATATTTATTCCTCAATGTTCATGATTGCACCTACCACTGTTTGTCTCTGCATCACCCAAAGGTTGACTGGTAGAAAAGTCCGCCTCTGTACATTTATGTGCTTGAAGTATTAAATAAATAAATAAATAAACTGCACTATCTTCCCGTGGTAGTGCAGAATACATTAGCATTTCCCCAAGTTAAAAAAAAAGGTTATGGAATACGTTGTTGGCAATAAGACAACTTATACATTTATGTTTTACTTATTATAAACGAATTGTAATAAATAACCTTTTAGAGGAAAAGAAAGAAAAATGGTTTTAGTATGAGAAATGGGGTGTAGCTTTGAATTCTAGATAAATATATTAGCTTACACATAATACTGCGTTTACAATCAATTCAAATAAATTCAAACAGTGTATGCCTAGTTATTTATCATCTATCTATTAGTTACAGCTGCATTTAAAGGTTAGACACAAATAACTTGCAATTATATTACTAAAAGGGAGACAGTCTTAAAATAATGAGCTTTATTTCAACATGACCTTATGGAAAATGCTAGCATGGCCTAGGCATGTTCTAAACGTAATAACATCAATACACTGCTGTGTTGTTGCCTTGAACTGTTTTAACTAGTTTTCTGCGTAGAGGACCACTTTCATTTTATTTGATGTTTGTTACAGCTGATTCATTTTTCCATGGAGTATACATATCTAAGGAAGGCTAATTAGCCTAGATAATGATTCCACTGCTGTGACAAAGGCCTCCTCTCTTTGGGAGTGGGCTGTACAGGTCCAGTTGAAAACCAGCGTCAGGCACGAGTTGTCTGGCATTTTTGCTGAACTGGGCCTTTTTGGCGCAGCCGTGAGGCACACTTTCCTGCTAATTTCTTACATCGGACTTTGCACTTTTTATTTTTTATCTTATTTTTTATCTGATGTACAACTAATATCTAACTACCTGGTGTATTGTGTGTCTCTTAGTCTGTGCTAAATAAATGTATTTTCTTTCTTTCTTTCTTTCTGTAAGTTACCACGCGGGGCCACTGCGAGTTGGTGGATGTCATTTGTTTTCGAATGTATGGTTCTAGGATATGCCGGTTTAAGGCTCCTGCAAACAGGCGCGACACGCGACGCGATTCGCGCGCGACATAAAGGCACCGCTCGTTGAGCGACTTGCGATGCCTTTGTGTCGCGCGCGATTATATCGCGTGTTGTTTTCCTTCACCATTTTTATAATTAGGTATGTTTACCTACTTGTATGTATTAATAAAATAAACGAGCTTCGTCTACTAAAAGATATTGCAAGACATAATCTAAAATCTTTTGTCTGTGAATAAACACTTTTTTATTTCTTCTTTATTGGTTGTTGCTTGATACCACATACTACTTAGAAATACTTTATACAGCTGATTACCCTGCATTATACTCGAAAAGAAAATTGAATTAATTTCTCAAAACTGGCGCTTAAAAAGCAAAGAAAGAAAGAAAATTGATCATGCACACACAAAACGTACATTACAAAAAGAAAGAGAAATTATACGCAAAAATATTAGCCAAAAATCTCGCACCTATTCAACAAATATGTAAAAATTTTAAGTTTGACAATGTTAAAAACCGTATTCTTTTTTAGCTCGTTAATAATTTCGCTCGCAAACCCGTTCGTAGTTCAGAATAACCACCTCACGCTGGATTAATGTCGCGAAAGATTACAGCGGTCGCACGCATGATTTATACAATTTAACAAACCGGGCGCGGATTACCGAATTTACCAGTGTAGATAATGGACGAGCACTCATTTACTACGGCGGCAATACGCGGATTGGCCGGTTAAAGTTAAAATGGGGAATATTGTTCGTGAATGATAGGTGAATATGTCATTGTGTTTGTTGGGGATGGTAAATGGTGGCTGTAATGCTCGTGATTTGGTGAAGGATGGCTATGTTTAGGGGTTCTGATTTACAGATTTCTAATGGAAACTATCGGAACCTCCAAAAACTTCGACTCTCTAGTGATGACCTTTTTTTTAAATAATTGAGCCTCTTTTTTATTTTCTGGCCTTTTTTCACACTTTGTCTCAGTAACTAAGCAATGTACCCATACCAAACGGGTTGGGTTACTGTGACCTTTGTGTATGTAGGTGACGCCAACCCATAAGATTTTTTCCTACCAAAAATCGCTCAACGCGCCTAAAGTAGTTTTCACTTCAAAAATAAACGGCGTTGCGGCTTTGTAATCTAGGTAGATATCTAGTAGCAACATTGAGAATAGCATAATAGTGATGCACACAATACCGAGATATCTGCCGGTGACACAACGACCTGGGGCTGAGGCATCCACTTGACGTCGACACAATCGGACAATGGGCAACTTACGTTGGGAATCAACTGAGTTTTGCATACCTATGGGATGGGATATGTATCTGTAAGATAGTCTTTGATGATTTAGATACTATAATATTGGGTCAATTAGATTGTAGCTTTAGAAATAAGAACTAAAAATGCAATATTTTGTTACCTTCTAATAAAGACAGAAGAGAAGAAATCAATACGGATTTAAGACTCCTTCAAACAGGCGCGACACGACACGCGACACAAAGGCACCGCGAGTCGCGCAACGAGCGGTGCATTTGTGCCGCGCGCGATTATATCGCGTGTCGCGGCTGTTTGTAGGAGCCTTTATATAGTCAGCCTCTGCTGGGACACAGGCCACCTCTCTGTGAGAGGAAGTGGGTCATAATTCACCACGCTGGCCCAGTGCGCGTTGGCGGATGTCACATGTCTTCGGATTTTTAGTTCTGGGTATGCCGGTTTCGTCACGATGTATGTATGTATGTCTTTCGCCGTATTGAGAGCAATGGTGATGAGATAATTTATACAAAGTAAAGTGCTTGTTTGCGTTCGAACCTAACTCGTTAGTCGCGGCTGTTACCACTTGGTCACCGCCGACAATTATTCTCAATTTTTTTTCTTCAGCTATTTGTGATAGTCGACTTTGCTTCTCTACAGGAAGGCGTTGTCTATAGGAAAGTCACTCTGACCATGTTTAGGTATATTTTTGCGAACGACTTTCCATTTCTTTACGCGATAAATGTAGCGAGTCATGCAGTGATAATTATTTGACGAGCATAATTGAGGGAAATTCCCGTTTGTTCAAGAACGTTTGCATTCTAATCTCAATCGAAATCTGTCAATAAAACGTCTTATTTACCAATGAAAATAAAAAAAAAATGTATTTTGCTGCGATAAAATTACGACTTGAATTTGTACGTTTTTAAGTACTTAAGCGAAATGGCCTGTATTCAGGCTGTTTAAATTGATCCTCGAGGGAACCTGTATATATGTATCTATATATACAGAGCCCAGGGATCAGAGGGTTTACCGATTTCTCACCAGTAAAACAGCAAGCAAGCGTCAGAATTAGGTGAAGGAACCCATTCGAGTCGTGGTGTGTCGGTCGTGTTAGGTTAAAAGATCACGATTGTGCATAAGTAATCTAGGTTTCAACGCGAAAATGTAGTGAAATTTCTGACAACAAGGAAAAGTAGGATACCTACCTAACCTACATACTATCTTTTAAAGACAATATTAAAGAAAATCAATGTCTTTGTAATAGAATATTAAAAAAATAATAATAATATAAATAATAAATACTTAATATAAATTAAATAATAATATAATAATAAGAGACAATCCAGCATATCACAGGCGCCTGTAAATCAATAGCCCAGACAGACTACAAACATCGACACGATCAGGTAGCCAACGTAATACACCAAAAATTAGCTCATAAATACAAATTTATAGACACCATAGCACCATATTATAAATATAACCCTGAAACGGTACTAGAGAACCCCACAACAAAATTGTATTTCGACCGCGCCATACTCACCGACCGCACAATTCACTTTAATAGACCAGACATCACATTAATTAACAAAGTAAATAAAACTGGGTTCCTAATAGACATCGCCGTGCCAAATACACATAACTTACAAACTTCAATAGCCGAAAAATTATCCAAATACACCGAACTAAAAGACGAAATAACCCGACTCTGGCATCTTCAAAAAGTTACAATAGTCCCCATAGTGCTATCTACAACAGGAGTAATACCCAGACAGCTTCATCAGTCCCTTAGTTCTCTCAACCTGCCATCTACCACCTACCACCTGCTGCAGAAGGCAGTGATTCTCAATACATGTAGGCTAGTAAGAAAATTCCTTCAGTGTGAGTCAGATAACTTGCACCATTACTCCCACTCAAATACAGTTTCGGCTAACATACAGCCTACTGCGGATAACCACGCAGTATCTACTATTACTCCAAGAGTTAATCCCACTGATGAACACTTGGCTTAGGCCCGTGCCATCAGCTATCCGGCTAGGCCGAGGAAAAAAAATCTCTAAATAAAAATAATAATAATAATATAAATTAGATTAGGTACCTATATTGCAGCGCCCCGCGGTTTCACCCGCATTAGTGTCGATAACGTGGTTTTTTTTTTTCAGGATGGGTTATCATCAAATGGCCCCTCTCGCTCTGGGTGGAGCGGTAGGGAGTGTCAGACTCTTACTGACTAAAACCCACCCGTGTTCCTTCCTTAGCCCTTTATGTTCCGGGCCAGCGGTAATCCTTTCGGATAATCCCGCTGATTTTTTTTTCACACCTTGGGTTATATTATCGAAGTTTTCATACGGATCGCTATTTTTTTTAATATTCTATCGCCCATGTCCATCAGGGATAATGTAGGATTCTAATGATGAAAAAAATTTTCAAATCGGTCCAGAAGTTTCGGAAGCCTATTCAATTCAAACAAACAAACTTTCCTCTTTATAATATGAATGTAGATGAACTTAACTTTAAATAAAGTTTCTCTATCTAGGTGAGTACGTATGTACCTACCTCTTTAGTTATTTTAAGAGCGGCTTATAAACAAATAGCTCCACAATTCGTGCTTATACGTAAATCAAAGGCTCATTATTATACATAGATTCAAGCTAATAAACTTCAAGACTGAACTAGCCGCAAATATTTTATACGTCTATTAACAATTAATAAACCTAAACGGCAAACGGACACATCAATTTGCAACCATTTCTAAATTATTTCTTGTAGGTAAATGAGTATTTCATGAAAATCAAATAACTTTTCAATATCGTGAATGTGAAAATGGGATGTTTGTCACTCAATCACGTATACAGCACCGCGCACCGCACACCGCACACCGCGCACCGCGCACCGCGTGTCGCTGTACAGATTTAGATGAAAGGGATTTGAAGATTTTTATAAGGAGCCTGGCTGGCATACTTACAATGTCCGCCATTTTGATATTTTTTTCAAAATGGCGGCCACGCATGAGTCCTGTTTAAATCGATAGCTGACATTAATGCAAACAGAAAACATAGGATCAAGTCCCGTAAAGCATCAGGTTTCCGAGATATCAATATTTTTTTTTAATTTGCGTACTTCTTGTTGCATAGATGTTCGAACCTTTAAACATTGAGCGTGATTATTTTAAATATCTTTTGTTGATCACGTAACGTTCAAAGCTCTTTGACACACAGGTAGACTTTGACCGGGCTCGTGGCTAAATGATAACAGTAGCGCCGGTCGTCCTTCAAGGAGCAACCCTAGCTGAGGTCGGTCCGTGGATGGATGACCAACCATGGCATACCGAGACCCCTCTGTGCTTCGGAAAGCACGTTAAGCAGTTGGTCCCGGCGGTCGTTCGTAGATCTTTGACAGCCGTTACGTGTAGATAGAAGAACGAAAGTTTGACAACCAGTCTTAAAAAGGAGTATCGTGTTACCCAGTTACTGGGTTGTGGATATCCAAGTAAAATACTGGTATTCTGGTGCATCCGCTTAGACTGGAAGCTGATTTCAACATAGTTGGGAAAAGGCTAGGCAGATGGATGGAGGTAGACGATGACCTGCGGGATCACCCCAATAGCGTAACACTCTTTCACAATCAGAAGGATTTAATGAAATTCCTAATCCATTGCTTCGTATGTTTTTTTGTTTTTTTCGAATTGTCAAATTGAAAGATATTACAATTTATTTTTTTAGTGTGTTACGCAATTATCCCGCTGGATTAGAATATAGGATATCAGTTTCTTTAGACTTCGAGTGAAACCGCGAGCAACAGCTAGTAACGTTTATATTTGACGGGTAGTTGCCGACAGTCAATAACCAGTATTAACTAGTTAAAACTAATAAGTATAAATCGAGTACCAATTGAGGTTGGGGTCCTATTATGCTGTCAATTCATCCGTAGCGACAATTTCTTAATGAGGAGTTAATTCCGAGGATAGAGGAATCTGGCAACGGTTGCCCTTTTCAAATGATTGCTCGCTACGGTATGGTCGGGAAATTATCGAGTGGATTGCGAAGTAGGGTATATGTTTGTATCTATACCAGTTTAGAATTAATAATGCTGGAATTATTTTATAGTTTGTCATAGGGAGGTAAAATAAACGACTAATAGCGATGTATGGAGAAAGACTATGGAGAAAGACGTGGGGATCGATAAGGGAGTTTAACAAGTGCTTGGCGGGATATTGCTGTTTTTGCTTTTAAGTTTTTTTTATTATTGAATGCGCCCTGACCTTGACCACGCCTGATGGAAAGCGATGGATGAGGTCTATGACGGAACGAGCGTGCCCACAACACTCGTAGAATTTGTTTAGTTACTCCTAATCCTAAATAACCATTACGCTATGTAAAGGAACCTCTAAATTTCGCTGAATTCTATAAAGATCTTATTGAACAGGAGCAATATCGCAATGGGTCACATCTATTTGTACCCGTATTTAACTAATGAGGTAATGGATTGATTGATTGACGATGAATACATTTATGTTCCTAACCGATTACCACGCAAAACTAGTAAATGGAAGGGGGAAAGGCGGGATTATCCGAAAGGGTTACCGCTGGCCCGGAACATAAAGGGCTAAGGAATGAACACGGGTGGGTTTTAGTCAGTAAGAGTTTGACACTCCCTTCCGCTCCACCCAGAGTGGGAGGGGTCATTTGATGATTCCCCATCCTGAAAAAAAAGAGGGAAAATATCGCTTTTACTTTTGACAGCAAAAAAACTATTAACCTGAACTTTCCCATTTTTCCCAACAGTTGGGGCCGCCGGCTTACCGTCTAACAGGATGCAGCTGAATACCGCAGTGTTGAACATGAAGCGGCTGCCTATCTGTCCACAACCTAGTTACTGAGTAACACGATAACCCTTTGTACTGGTTGTCAGACTTTTGGCCTTCTGACAACCCGTAACGACTGTCAAAGATTTACGAATGACAGCCGGGACCAGCGGCTTAACGTGGTTTCCGAGACACGGAGGGATCCTGGAATGTAAAGATGGTCACCCAGCTACGGACCAACCGAGCAAGCGTTGCTTAACCTGATCGATCGACCTGTGCAGCTGTTATTATTTAGCCACACTTAAAAAAGAAAAAATTGTGGTCAACCACTGCTGTTAGTGTTTTTACTTAAAGTATGAGCTGAGATCACGGATATTCTAAGGTTGAGATAATCTATTTTCGTATGTGTTATTTTATCGTGTTTAAATATCCATATCAACCACTTCTGCGGAGTTTCGCTAGCTAATCTAATTTGACCCTGTATAGCTTTTTTAATAGGATGTAGCGGTATCTACAACGCCGCATGCGAACAACGCGTCATACTGACGTCACGCAAAATCCTGCATCGCGCAAGCAGAGTTTACCGCGAAACTAGCATAGATACAACGGCCCGCCAGACAAAACACCTGTCTGGCCCGTCTGGCCCGTCTAGTACCTCTATAAGGTAATATACTTATTATCTATTGAATATTAAACCATAATTAGATAACTAGGTATTATCCACGGCTGATCAACTCATTGAGTGCCTACCTACGTATCTACATAATCATATTGGAATACCAGTTCACGCCTCCGGCTGAGTTAATCACGCAATTTGTAATTTCCACACAATAGTTCCACGTGTGGGATTAGAAGTCACGGTCCATCAACTTACTAAGCTGTAACTACACCTTGTAAGTGCTGTGCCACTGTGTTTTGTTTTCACTATTACAAAATACGATTTCCGTAATTAAAACGTTCAAAATCTATAATCGCAATCTCATCGCAGCGACAATCAATTTCAAAAACTTGACAAAATTTGGGAAAATTAGAGGTATTTTTGACAGATTGAAACTGACATCAGACTGTGAACGTTCAGTCATCTTTTTTTGTACTATTTCGGACTGTAGACCACTGGCTACAGTGCGTAATAACGCGGTAAAATAGTTTCTATGAATTTGATAGGACCTTGAATGGTATGTATGTTGCTTACAGTCTACACTATGCTACAGAGGGTTAAAATTGCGAGGATAGCCCCCTCTGATACAAAAGCCAAAGGGTCTCGATATGAATGGATGGTCACCCATCCATGAACTGACCGTGGCAAGCGTAGCTTAATCTTCTGTCAATTGGCTGTTTTGGTTATAATTTTTATTAAGTTGATAGAAGAAACTTATACAATTTTCCGGATATCCTATTCTGTACTATACCTACTGATTACATTATCTATACAGCATCTGTGGCCCTGTAGCACCTATATTGTGTATACCTCTGCTAATAAACCGCGCTGATGATTGACCGGAGATTAATGCCGCCATGTTGTGACGTCATATGACGTCAGCGCGATTCGATTCGCCCCAGTTTAATACATGTGCAGGTGTAGGCACAATTACTATGCAACGCTCTGGAACGGACCTACGGGTTGGGGGCGTAATAGACCTGGTAATCTAATTTTGGGATAGGATAGTAGGAGATTAAGACCCAGTATGTTGTGCAAACAATTAACAGTTTTCTTATTTTGAGGTGCAGTATACGATGAGATATAAATAGCACTATAACAATAAGAAATAAAAAAACAAAATAAATAAAAAAAATCTCCTCGGACATAATATGTAGCTGTAAGCTGGAGGTCTACTTCCTCACCACGAAATCCGTAGGGTCGGCCGAAGTTACGGGTGATTCCTACCAGTAGCGAAGGGTCGATTTTTGTAAGAGGTAAGCCGTTTGTCTATAGGATATCTGACTGTGCCATTTTTCAAAGGGAAGCCGGTAGGAATTGAGTTGTATGGAAACTTCGCGACTGATTCCTACACCGTATTGGTTTGGAACCCTACCTTAGAATAAAGGACACCACGATTTGACAGCTGTCCCTACTCCTGAGGACGTGTCCTACCTGTCCAAAAAAGTTAATTAATCGGGTGTAGTGTTCACTGCAAAGTTACGAACTAAATTCGGACCGGCCCGTATCTTCGTTGACGGACTTACAGAGCAGGCCTCCTGGACCCAAACGTAAGTTACTTTTTACGTTTTTATTATCGACTAACTTCTGCCGCGTTGATGTCGGAAATTATCCTACGCGGACGTGCTACCGGCAGAAAAAGTAGCCTATGTTACTCCATTACATCAGCTATCTGCCAGTGAAAGTCCCGTCAAAATCGGTCCAGCCGTTTCGGTGACAAAACAAACTGAAAAATAGACAAAAAATAATGTTAAAATTAGCGTATCTACTCATAAGAGTAGATACATTAAGTTTGTATGGAAAGAGAAATTGGAAGAGTTTCCCTGAAAATGTTCTAATTCAGGGAAAAATTAATCGTACGTTTTTCTATGGGATTTTTGTTTGGACAGAACAACACAATATATTCTGTCGGGTCAGCTAAAAGAAACCTCGATTCTTTGTCAAGGTTTGGTTTTGGAGGTTTGGTTTGGTTTGGGGAGGTTTGTCTGCGTAAAACTAAAAAACCGAGCAAAGCATATATGTAATATTAATTAGTAGGTTTAAAGGCGCCTTTAAACAGGCGCGACACGACACGCGGCACAAAGGCACCGCAAGTCGCGTAACGAGCGGTGTCTTTGTGTCGCGCGCGATTATGTCCCGTGTCGCGTCTGTTTGCAGGAGCCTAAGTAGGATAGGATTTACAACAGTACTCCTAGAGTAAGCTGTGTTCTACCTGTTATTAATTATTACAGAAGACAGTATTTATGCCCACAGGTTGTCCAGTATTTGTCTTCGAGCGATACTAATGCTTCATTGTCGGAAATGGTAAATAAATTGGCCATATGATGTAGTAGCTATTGCCTGTCGTATCTGAGCGGAAATTAATTTCTATATTGGTATTTGGAACAGTTATGTTTGTTATTAATACATCCCCTAGAAAGATTAATGTCTGACCATGGCGATAACCGTACAAAGGAATGAGTTATTGCTGAAAAGATTAATAAAAAAAACCGAATATTTATTTTCGCATTATAAAATACCTACACTTAATGAGGTTTTTTTTTAGAATGATTATATTGTATTAGCTCATTGCGTATTTTAAGTAATTGCTTAGTTTTCACGTTTTTTTCTCTTGAGCCTGTATTGGTGGGAAAAGGCCTCCCCAAGGTGCTCTTTACCTGCGCCATCTCGAACCAGCCCTCGCGGTACGCGTCCAGGGGCCCTAAAAAGGCCACTTTAGCAGAATCATAAGAGGATAACATTATGAATTATAATATGGCGAAGGCAGTTCGTGTTTTTCTTTTTTTCGCTGCACTACGTAGGTATAGTCAAAGAGATTGGGATTGGATTTTGATTGGATTGATTGGTATTATAGCACATACAAAAAAAATAACTGATTTATCCTTCACCAATGGGATTTGATACGATTAACTTAACAGTTAACTGTTCATTATGATTCATAATGTTATCCTTTTATGATTCTGCCAAAGTGTCCTTTTTAGGCCGCCAGGTCATTTCGCCACCGCTTTCTGGGCCTACCTCGACGGCGCCATCCATCTTCAACCACCCCTTACTTTATTAATAAAATAAAAATCCTCTGTTTTTACTACACGAAAATCATTGTCCCGTCCAATGATTTTTGCTCGATAAAGATGCTTAATGTTGGAAGTAACCACATAAAGTACTATTCTTTCATCTTTTTAGAAATGCTATAGAGTTTCCTGCCCATATCTAATAGGTAATACGGGCTGGTGTCCGCAACTCCTCGTCAAAGCGCGTACTTTGCGTAGGTACGTCTGCACATACCTAGAGGTATATAGTACTTTCATAACAGTACCTAACAGTACCAGATTCCTCTAGGTACCAATAATAATAATTATAGGCTACTTGATGGACTCACGTAAACTGTCAAGCGAGGGTTTGTTGCACCATCACAAGTTTAATCGTCCGTCTGCGTGGGCCTTAAACCAATAACTTAACGATAATGTTTTGTATCAGGATCCATTCGTAGACATATTTTATGATCAACATATCTTTATGTGTGCAGGTGTGTCTGGAGACTGCTTTAGCATTTATTAATCGGATTTAGAAAGTGTTAGTGGTGTAACTGATGAATCCCTATTGCGTTGTAACGTTTGTGAATTAATTTTAACGTCTGCGATCTCTGGTTGGACAATCATGAGGTACATTGGCGAATTTTAGCAAAATCTATGGCAATATGGAGATAGTTTTCACCAGTGACAGTTATGGGTGTATTCTGAAAGTTGGTAATGTCGTGGTAATTTCGCATATAGCTGGCAAATATTTCGTTGTTTTGGTAAATTTGTGAATATTATTAAATTATACAATATCGCTCTGCTGTGCTCTAAAATATTTATTATGTAAGAATTATGAACTCGTGCAGGAACCCGTTGGATGCGAGAAGCACAGAACCGGTCGAAGTGGAGGTGCTTGGGGGAGGCCTATGTCCAGCAGTGGACGTCGTTCGGCTGAAAGGATGATGATTATGATGAAGAATGATGTAGGTATAGTTGTCATCATTATTGGGGGGCTCGTGGCTAAATAATAACAGTCGCATAGGTCGATCGGTCAGGTTAAGCTACACTTGCCGCTGTTGGCCTGTGGATGGGTCACCATCTTTACATACTGTGACCGCTTTTTTTTATCGCTGGCCCGGAACATAAAGGGCTAAGGAAGGAACACGGGTGGGTTTTAGTCAGTAAGAGTCTGACACTCCCTTCCGCACCACCCAGAGCGGGAGGGGTCATTTGATGATTTCCCATCCTCAAAAAAAGCCCTGCCCATTCCAAATAGTAGGTACGTTCCTATGGAGATGAGCAGCCAAGAAACTTCATGGACACTCTTTAAATCAAAATATATTACGCTTACGTCATTACTGTCATCTTTCACACAGATCATCCATCGTCTCGCTCGTTTTACTACATATATTCTCATATTATATGTTTTATTGTTTTTTGACTGTATGTATTTTTTTCTCTTCAACTCTTACACACGCTGTCTACATCTCTTTATCTACTTTCATAAAGCAGGTATGCTGGAAGAGATTTCTTTAGAAATAAGTATCACTTTTTATCATAAATTTTCTGTTTCTTTCTTCTTGTCTGATTATAATGTGTGTACATAAATGGTTATGTAGTAATAAAAATAACTATAACTATTTGCATAATAAATGTATAAAGGCTCCTACAAACAGGCACGACGCGCGACGCGAATCGTGCGTGACACAAAGGCACTGCTCGTTGCGCGACTTGCGTTGCCTTTGTGTCCCACGCGATTTTATCGCGTGTCGCGCCTGTTTGTAGGAGCCTTAATTTGTATATCACCTATGTGTGTGTATCGATATCACGCCCCTACGGTCTGCAGTCGAACTAATAAGGAGATCTATGACATTTAGATTGACTTTTGCAATTAGATCTAGCAATAATTTGAACACTCGTCGAGCGTGTTAGTATTAACGCATTACATTGTTGAATGAATTTATCTCTTCATTGCAGGTGCGTTTTAATGGCTCCTTTCAAAGATATTCGCTTGTTACATTATTTTAGTGATAATTGTATCTTGTCAAACAATTCCGTTTCGTATTAACCAGTAACTGGGTTGTGGAGGTCAGATAGGCAGTATCTTGTATCTAATATTGTGTGGTTCTTGCCGTTTACAAATAAGTGACTTATGTGGCTAGAACTAGGAACAGTGTAGGTAAGTAGGTAACACACTTATTTTTTTTTTTGAGGATGGGAAATCATTAAATGACCCCTCCCGCTCTGGGTGGAGCGCAAGGGAATGTCAGACTCTAACTGACTAAAACCCACCCGTGTTCCTTCCTTAGCCCTTTATGTTCCGGGCCAGCGGTAACCCTTTTGGACAATCCCGCTGAGTATGTAACACACTGAGACTCTATCATCTTTTCTTTTCAACAGACGTTCTCTGCTGAACATATGCCTTCCAAGCAATTCAACAAAGTCGGGGCCTGCGTTTCTCGCTTCCTAATTTATATAAGTCAATCAATCTGCCTATACTTTTTCCCAATGATGTTGGGGTCGGCTTCCAATCTAACCGGATGCAGCTGGATACCAGTATTTTACATGGGGCGACTACCTATCTGGCCTTCACAACCCAGTTACTGAGTAATACGATAACCCTTGGTAAGGCTGGTTGCGGACTTTCGGGCTTCTGACGACCCATAACGACTGTCAAAGATGCAGGAATGACATCAATTTATGTAGGTATTTCCTCAATATTTGGCAACATTATTTAATGGATTTGCAACGAATGAGGATAAACTGAAAGTTGCGTACATTTTTGTCGTTTAACAACACAATAATGAGAGTTTAAGGTACGCTCAACAGTGCTGCCATCTCTGGAGCAGGCTTTCAGTTTCTAACCCAATTCCGATTCGCTTAATTAGAAACCCTAATGCCTCTATAACTTATAGTTTGCGTAAAGGAAGCGGCACACGCCTGTCCCAGAATGTTTATATAATAAACAGTATAGTAAATGCCAGTCTGCTATTGGCTGGCCTATAACCGTCACAGTACGGAATCGACCTAAAATTTAAGGCTGGAGCCCCACGGCCTACTATTTATACGTTGTGGTCATTTATTGTTAACCTCATTACAATTATGTGGCTGTTTTGTGCCTGTGTAGTCGAGGTTTAAGTAAATTGATGGAGCTAAGGCAACATTTGTTATGTTTTCCATCAAATTGATATTATAACAGAAGTCGTTAGAAATTCATCCACCATAGAAAATTGAGGATCCTCCGACGTGTCGTTTCTTGTGGGCAACTGCCCGACGACTGATGTCTAGACTTTTGGCGCGGTAAACTTTGCATGCGTTATACAGGACTAGCTTCTGGCTACGACTTCGTCCGCGTGAAATTTCACCCTCCCCCTATTCACCCTCTTAGGGGTAGAATTTCGAAAAACCCTTTCTTAGTGGATACCTACTCTTCACAAAGAGCACACCCTCCGAATTTCATGTCTCTAGGAACAGCGGTTTAGGCTGTGCGTTGATATATTGATCAGTCAGTCACGACTTTGAATCCATACTTAATATTATAAATTCGAAAGTAAGTCTGTCTGTGTATCTGTATGTTACCTTTTCACGCCTAAACCACTGAATGGATTTCGATAAAATTTGGCAGAGGGATAGATTGTATCCCGGGGAAGGACATAGGATAGTTTTTATCTCGATATTCCCACGGGATCGACACTTATGCGGGTGAAACCGCGGGGCGCTGCTAGTTTTATAGTTTTTATGCTGTGAGTTTTGTTTTATGTATAGATTTTGCATGACGTCGGTGTGATGCGTAGTTGGAATGTGGCGATGTAGATGCCGCCACAGTCTAGCTTTGATCATAGTGCATTATATTTTAGAAAAGGTGTTAACCTTTGTATCTAGAATACCTATAACTTGACTCCGTTCACAATTCTGCGGGCACATTATTATTGGTTCTAGGCCTATATAATTCTTACTCTATCTATTGTTAAATGTTTTTCTGGGCTATATAAACGTCTTATAAGGAATATTTAGTCATGATAATTATTTATTGAGTTCTAATGCAATTTCTGAAATAGGTTTTAATTGCAAGGCTTTGAAATTAGCGAAACCTTTCAATGAACCGAAAGTCTTTCTTTAAAGGCACAACCACAGAAATAGTAGATTGTTTGCCAAGGGAGCAAACAACTATTTTGAAGGCGAGAGTGTTTCTTTGAATCCAGAGCGGCGCGAAGGTTTCTAGAGGTTCTAAATTAGAATCCTGATTGCAGCGAGGGATTCAAAGTACGTCACTCGAGCTTAAAATAGTGTTGCTCCCGAGGTGGACACTCTATTTTTATCAGCCTCTATGAAAAAATAAGTAAGTGCAAATTGTGAATAAGAATAGTAGGTACGTTTTGTTTATTTACATACAATTAAGACGTGTGCGAGGCCAAAAATACTCTTTCATGAGGAGTCTTTTTCATTTTCTGCAATATTTAAAAAACAAATACCGCAGCGCTGGTATTCTGACAGGGCCCTAAGACTTTATTGGATCTACACAAAAACTAGCTCATTTTAAAACCCAAGTATGGAAAAAGCTATACCTACAGTAATGCCAATCAAGACTATTGAAATCGCGGATATTGATACTTATGTCTCCACGATTTTGTTGACCAACAGGTAAAGTGTTTTTCCTTTCCTCTGCTCAAACACAACAATCGCCCATTCTATGCCCCCAAAGTTAATTCACAAACAGCCTATCGACCTTTGTCTCGTTCCGCCTACTTATGTAAATTATTGCCAAAGTTTTGTCGAACTGTAGGTAAACTAATGAATTAACTAAAAGGTGTTGCGGCCATAGACTAATAAAACCAGATAGAAGCGAAACTCATGCACTACAGCTTTTCACCTGTCCGTTACGACCGATAAGCCTAGTCGATAAATCATCAGTTATTATCATCATTGATGATTTGCCTAGCCTTTTCAGACGTTATAGGTAGCCTGAAGCCCGAAAGTGTGACAACGTCTTACCAAGGGGTATCGTATTACCCAGTAACTGGGTTGTGGAGGTCCGATAGGCAGTCGCTCCATGTAAAATACTGACATTCAGCTGCATCCGACCCCAACATAGCTGGGAAAACGCTAGGCCGATGATGAGGGTTTGTTTTCTTTATCTGTTACTTTTGGAAAAGACCATAGACATTTAGGAAGCGTATAGAGCGAGAGTTTCGCATCTATTCATTCTTTGTCTATGGTAAACGGTCACGGAGTAACTTTGATTTGTTACTGCGTTTGCCGACCTGTGTGATAATTTTGCACATAAATTCGTTATTTGCATTCGAACACTATAATTTTTGGTTGTTACATGTTTAATTTAGATATTTATTGCAGTTTTAAGTAGGCTGTTGCGTAAAAAGGAGAGAGGAATGCTGATAGAACGTGTTTCAGCTTCCGTAAGATTTCTTCATTAATTTTGCCTTAATTTTAAAATAGGGAAGATACAGAGCTAGTTAGAATGATAGGTGGGTGTTAGGGTTCAGGTACTCGTGGCTAAATAATAACAGCCGCGCGTGTCGATCTTCAAGGTTAAGCAACGGTTGCCGAGGTTAGGACACGGCGTGGCATACGCTGGCAGAGTGTGCCGCTTGGGAGGAGCCGCGTCGTGCCCTCATCTCGGAAGTAGGCAGTGACCTCTCGCTGCCGGCCGTGGTAGAGTCGATGGTCGACAGCGAGGAGTCCTGGGACGCGGTGGTTTCCTTCTGCGAAACGGTCGTCTCGCAGAAGGAGGCTGCGGAAAGAGAGAGGGAGATCTCGTCCACTCACCCGGCCCGCAGCAGGCGCACCGGGCGTCGGCGGAGGGCGGACAACGCCCTCTTCCAGCCCCCCTAAATGGGTCCAGTCCGTCCGTCGCCCCCCACACATCAGGACCCGAGGTGGCGGCGCGTAGTGTTCCACGCGCCCCTCTTAGACGTCGCGGGGGGAGTCAAACACCTTACTCCCCCCCCTGACCAGACGAGGCCCGCAGAGGCGGGCCGGCACCAGCCGGGGGTTGCGGAAGGATCATACGTTCCCGCGACCCCCGGCGTAGGTGTGAGATGGAACACCGGGGTGGTTTTTAGTCAGTAAGAGTTTGACAGACCCCACCGCCCGCCCCAGGGCGGCGGACATCCATGAGGATTTTCCACACCGGGAACAAAAAAAAAACGGTTGCAGAGGTTGGTTGGTTGGTGGGTTGGGTTGGTTGATTCCTACCTCGGAAAGCACGCAGTTGGTTCAGGTGTCTGCAGCTGTCATTCATAGATTTTTGACAGTCGTTACTGGTAGCCAGAAGCCCGAAAGTCTGAGGATCAGTCTTGCCAAGGGGTAACATGTTACACAGTAGCTGTGGAGGTCAGATAGGCAGTCGCTCCATGTAAATCACCGGTATCCAGCTGCATCCGGTTAGCCGACCCCAACATAGTTGGGAAATGGCTAGTAAGGTTGATTTAATTGTACCTTTTAGGGGTTCCTTACACAAAGGGTGCCAACGACACCCTATTACTAAGGCTTCGCTGTCCGTCCGTCCGTCCGTCCGTCTGTCACAGGGCTGGAAATTTTGAACCGTAATAGCTAGACACGTAAAATTTTCACAGTGTGCACTACTATGGCTACTATAACAAGAAATAATACAAATGAAATATAGTTAAAAATTAAAGGGGTTCACCTCCATACAAGAAAAGTGTTTTCATATTTGTTTTATTTAAATAAGTATTGTAAAATTTGGCCACTTTTTTATTTTCACGCTTTGCAGGCGAACCATTTAGAACTTAGTTATGTTTCTGGCTACGTTTAGCTTAGGTAGCTTGCAAGATACGGCTTTGTTTGCGCCAAATCTTGTGTTTCTGTCTTACAATTTAATGATTTGGTATTATTCATTAGCCAATTACCTCACGTTTTGAAAGCAGTGGTGATTAAAATAAAAAATGGCCATGTTTGTCGAAGGACCTATGGTTGTCGGAGCAGACGATTCCTAGAGTTGAGTCCGTGGATTGGCAAGGGTAGCGTGGGATGCCCCCCAGCTAGATGGACAGACGACCTTAAAAGGTGGCTGGTTTGATGCGGACGGTGGAAGACAATGTGTTGTGGCGCAGCATGGAAGAAGCCTCTCCAGCAGTGGACTGCGATCACCGCTACGACCTGGAACTCTTAAATCAGGGTCCATACCAAGTGGGCCACAACTGCTCCATTTTTCTAGCGTGTAATTACAACTTCTCACTCCTAAACAACTAACTGTCTACCCACTTAAATTTTTCAAACACACACAATCTTGCGTTATCTTCAGCCATACTTTATGAAAGAAAATAATAATACATATGTATGTAATGTACCATCATTACTCTTAAAAAGATGTAAAGATTAACTTTAATTCGTTCTCACAGAGAGCGAGCCTACCATTACGACCGTACCAACCGGGCGGCAAGCAGACAGATGTCCATCAGGAATATTTTAACCACATTTAGCTAACGACTGGTTTTGCATTACAATTGCACCGGTGTCGTACGTATCGCAAATGCGCATCGACTCCTGCGCAGGTTGCAATGCGGCAATGAGAAAAGTTATCCCCCGTCCCTGTCTAACGCAGGGGCATTCAAAATGCGTGAGTGAGATAGTGATGTTATTATTTTGCAATGTGCGGATAGCCATCAAAATGTCAACACACGATACAGGGCGGGGTACCCGACTCAAACACTTACGGGCAAAATAATATACTGCTCTGAAACTTTTATTTTCCAACTGAGATTGTTCTCTTAAAAATGTATTTGTACATTTACATAATAAGCAAAGATATGCATAGGAAAGGTTCACTTGAATAGTGATATCCTAGAAATTGCATTCTCCGCTCCGATCCAGCGTAAACTCAGGTAACAGAATTTTGTATTATTTTAACTCGCATTGAAATACAATTAGGTTGAAAGCATTTTACTTGAAATTCAGTGTTTTTCTCTCAAGTTTAATTTGAGCTTAATATCCTTTATAGCAAAGTATGTCTTGGAGTATTTCCAGTTGGTCTCGTGGCCTTTATCGCGTTAATTTAGACTTCCGACGATGCCAAACATTCTAACGTTGTTAACAGTGTTATTTGTTAATAAGAGTCTTGTTAGAGTCGGAATAAATTGCATTATAACAGCATCAATTTCATTTCCTTCATTCCTTTTAATTCTTGAGTTACGGTCGCTGGCACAAAGCGGCGATTCTTCGCATTGAATAGAATCGACTGTTCCCTTATTTTAACAGGAAGTGTACACTTTGACGATCAGAATTAGATTGTAGCGGCATTATTTCTGTATTTGGTGTTCGTCGTACCACTGCAATTGTTAGGCAACATTCGCAGATGGAAATGTAATAATTAAGATATTGTTTTACATAATTAAGGGCGACATTCAGATTTAGTGCTACGCGGTTATGGAAAGCGGCGTTGGCTTTCAAGTCGAGTAATTACCTGCTATAGGCAATAAACTTTGCTTTGCCTGTTAACTATTAACTTGACACTGCTATCGACTGTTTTAGCCAACTGTTACAATAGCGGTATGATAAGAAACGGATATTGAGTGCGTTTTGTCATAGTCTAATTCCTGAACAAGATATAAAATAGTTTATTGATGTAACATTTTGCATAACGGGATTTTGTTGCGAGTTGTGTGGTCTGATAGAGCCGCAATCATATCTCTCGTTGCGAGTTCTTATAAGCTTGAAACTGCAATTAAAAGCCGCGTTACCATAAATGAACAAAATATTGGCAATAAAGACTATGTTAGAATAACGGCAGGAATTGAAACCATGAATTTAGCACATGATTACCTACATACAAATCGGCCGAAACTCTCAAAAAAAAAATATTGCTTTTTCATAGGAAAGTGCAATATTTACCTACCTACGCGAACGAAATTAATGGAACAGATATTTTTCGCCCCATCGGCCATCTGTTCTGCGGGCAATGTGCTCTGCCCACTGCCACTTAAGTTTGGCAATTCTTCGGGCTATTACATATGTCGCTGGTGCGTACCTGGGCTAAAAGACCACCGTAAACTGGTTTTATTACCACTTATTTAAATAACATATAATCATATTCTTGATTGTCTTGCAGTAATGAGCTTGTAATATATTTTAAAGATTAATTACTTATCGAGGCTGTAAATCAAGAATTCCTGTCACCCTGTGCTAAAAGGTATGCTAGGCAGGAGTGGCTTGACGTCAATCAACAGTGCTATGGGTGGGGTTCGAAATCACGACCTCTGCCGGCCACGGCTCGGCTGTCCGCACCTTATCCATTGGGCTAATACCGCTCAACAGCACACCTGTCTATAGATCTCTTCATTAAGGAGAAGAACGAGCATTGCTCACCAGTGGTGACCCAGTGGTAATGGCCACGACTTACGAGTTGTAAGGATGTAGGTTCGAACCCAGGTGCTTTACTTTATGTAAATTATTTCATCACCACTGCTCTCAAAACGGTGAAGGAAAACATCGTGAGAAAACCGTTTTAGAGTTCTAGAACCAAAAATTCGAAGGCATGTGACCACAACCCCGCACTGAGTACGGACACTGCGGGGTTGTGGTCACATGCGTTCGAATTTTTGTGGTGGGCCGTTATCCAGCACACGGGTGCTGGATTACGGCCCATTCCATTCTTGGTGAGCGAGAGGAGGCCCTGTATCCCAGCTGTGGGAACATTATACATCGAGAGTGCACTCTTAGATTACCTACTTATAAGGCTTTATCTTATAATTAGTAATAAATAACACCCTTGCAAAACGGACGACGTCGAAAAAGCGCCCATGCGCAAATTATTCCTTATTTTATAGTGTTGTAACTCACAAAAGTAATATCGAAATTCCAATTGATAAAGCAACAACACTGGTTCTCAGGTAATATATTATTAGTTAAATATATTAGAATGGTTTAGTGTTATTAATGAACGCGTTCAGATAAACTTTAATTACCTGTTGGTTCAGCTCCTCGCGGTTAGGTAACGTACAGTCCTGCGGTTAAAGTTAACCGAACTAGTGAAAGTCTGTTACGATGGTAATCAGGTTTTCCTTTTCAATAGACAGTGCAATGTGATGATCATGTTTCTCTGTCTATAAATCTTTAGTTACTCAAACTCAAAGCATTTATTTCAATTAAACCTTATACAGGCACTTTTCAATTGTCAAAATTAAATAGTCTGTCAATTAGTTAGAAAGTTGAAGCTAGTTGCCCATTCCAAAACGTAGATCTCTATGGAGAAGAACGGGCAAGAAACTCCATGGACGCTCTTTTAAATCAAGATATTACAAAATCCTGGGTACATTATTCTTGTTGCTTCGTTACTTGAACGGTTAGGTAGTTGTACTTCTTATTGAAAGATAAAAGGGGAGAAATACCGCAGCATCCAACGCTTCTATTGACACCATGTCTGTATTTTATTATTTAGGTATGTTTAAGTCAGTTGTCAGTTTAACCAAACATATGACTATATAAGGAGTGTCTTACACGGTAGATTTCAGATCTGAATTCCAATATCCAAATTATGGGGTACCTATGAACACAAATCTTTCTATATTAATTTCTTTTTGATAAAAAAAAATCGTTCGACGTCGTTCTTCTTTCTTTCTTTCTTTATCTTTTTTTTTATCTTTAATCTTTACCTTTAGACCTGGAGATTATTTATTTATTTGCTATAACCACTTATGTACAGACGCCAGCACATCAAGCTACCCGAAACTGTCAAGTTTTCACAATCAACTTTGAACCTTATGCATAAGCAATAAAGTTGAACAGAAATTTGACAGATTGTAGTAGCTTGATGTGCTGGCATCTGTACCTACCTACCCCACACAAATTCATATAACACAACTTGCTATGTGAATATCAGTGACAGGAAGCTATTGAACACATCTGCCTACCCCTTTAAAGGGTACAGGCGTGATGTTATGTTGTGTGATTGCGTAAACAATGCATGCAATTATGCGATAGCAGCAATCGCGGTTGATTTGCTGGCATTTATTGAGGAGTTCCGTTGTCTGTCTCCGAAATTCATCATCAGATCTTTACGAAATTTAAATGGGACCATTTCGGAATAAACTTCTTTAGAATAAAAAATAATTTTGCAAATCCGTCTATTATGACAAAGTTATGCCCGAACATACATAAAAAAATGGTAAATAAATATAAACATTCGAATTGAGAACCTCCTCCTTTTTAAAAGTAATTTAAAAAAGTAAAATTACAGTAAATGTCTAAACGTTACGTCTCTCACTGTACCGAACAAGAATGTGCTAACATTTACACCACAGAGGTCAGAATGTCACAACAATATCATTAGACCGCACCAACTCGGCAGATCTACCGCCGATATGTTGGCCAACTTGCAATCGGACCGATGTCGATGTGATGGTGCAACCGATATGGTTAACGTTGGCGATAGCGGGGTTTTGCATGTGTGCTGAAAGGAATGTTGAAAAGTTTATTTTTACTTACTAGCTGTGCCCGCGAATTCCTTTCGCGTGGTATAATAGAATAGAATACTCTTTCTCTTTCTTCTCTTTTTCTTTCTTCTTTATTTTTTTCTTTCTTTCTTTTCTTTTTCTCTTTCTTTCACTTTTTTTTTCTTTTTTTTTTGGTATTCGTAAAATACATTTATACGTAAAATACATTCATATATATTTTTCATTTCTATGGGTACACACCACTGCCTAACCTTTTGGGGAATAGGTACAGGCGTGATATCAAGTTAAATGTACAGAAGACAACAGAAACGCCGAAAAAAACACGTTTGTTGTATGGGAGCCCCCCTTAAATATTTATTTTAGTCTGTTTTTAGTAAGTATTTGAAAGATTTTTTATTTCTATAGGTCCACACCACTTCCCGACCTTTTGGGTTAATACAGGCGTGATGTCAAGTTAAATGTACAGACGCCAGCACATCAAACTACTACAATCTGTCAAATTTCTTTAATAGATTTTCAACTTTATCGCTAAAACATAAGGTTCAAAGTCTGTACCTACCTGGCTATATTCCGCGCCTGTGATGATGAACCCTCTATGTTATGGTTTACACAAGCCATTACCATAATGTTGTAATAATTAGTAAACACAGGATGTTGTTTCTTTCATTTGTTGAAGCGTGACGCGGTAAAAACGTTCTTATTGGAGGTTTATATTTAGTTCTTGTTGTTTATGGTTAACATTAGTTGTGCTCTTATTTGCTCTATGGTACAAGGACTGGTTTACGTATTATGTGAAATCGAAGAATTTGGCATCATAAATGACTCAATGATTATTTTGCACGTGTACAGACGCCAGCACATCAAGCTACTACAATCTGTCAAATTTCTTCATTAGATTTTCAACTTTATCGCTACAAAATATGGTTCAAGGTTGATTGGGAAAATTTGACAGTTTCGGGAAGCTTGATGTGCATTGAATTGTATAGTGTGATTTTTTTTGTGTTGATTTTTTTGAATATTATGTAATACTAGCTGCGCCCTGCGGTTTCACCCGCATAAGTGTCGATCCAGTGGGAATATTGGGATAAAAAGTAGCCTTTATGTTAATCCAGGGTGTAAGCTACCTCCATACAAAATTTTATCAAAATTGGTTCAGCCGTTTGAGCATGAAGAAGTAACAAACATATAAACACACACACACACACATACTCACAAACTTATAATAATATTGCCTTGCCTTGCCTTTATAATATTAGTGTGATAATAATTTTGTTAGATTTTGCATGTGTTTGAGGTACATATTATTATTTATTTATATTTAATAACAAATAACAAAGGAATCAAATACATACCTATGTTAGTACAATATTTCTTAACTACTATGTTAGTAAACTTAACCTACACGTCGTCGTTAGATGGCGTACGCGTCGATTGTGTATATGTGTGCATGCGTTTCTCAAGGACACTTCGCTCTACTAGTCCTCTTAAAACACTGCAATATATTCGTATAAGTTCATGCGAATCCATGCTACAAGCTCAACACCAATGTGGAATGTTTGCAGCAGCGATTCACACGCAAGAAAGAAAGAAAGAAAAAGTATTTATTGCGACTCGTACAGGAAGATCACAAACTAAACTAAATACAGCAAAATAAAAAACCAAGTAACACAACAACAAGCAATCCAGTCATAAACCACTTAAGTAATGATGATATAGCTCACACTTTCACTAAGTAATTTAGACTTGGTTAAAATATTAAACTGTCTTTGAAATGAAATAGCCTCAAGAATAAGATGAGAAGTCATGAGAAGCTGAGTTATATTGTGCCCTTTACCGATTAATACACGGAAGTCTGCACAAGATGGAAGGCGCGTATTAACGGCTTGAGGTCAGAGGGCCGCACTCGAACTCACGACTGAACATCTATCCGTAACGCAGGCTTAGTTTATCGCTAAATTACGAGGATAATACGTATTCATAGTGCTCAATTCTAGTGTTTTTTTACAATTATGGTAAAAATAACTGTACCTCTCTCCTCACACACCTCCTTACATAATATACTTACGCGCGAACTGAAACCATGCACATGATTCTAGACCATAACGTAGACAATTAAAATCGGTTACCAAAAAAAAAAAAGTTGCTGTTTCATAGATAGACCTCCGCGGTCAAAATGTATGGAACAGCATTTTTTTTAAATAACCTTTTACTAGTTTCAACGCTGCGCTGCAGGGTTCAGAATCATGTTCTGTATCTATGGTAGCAGCTTCATGTAAGGTCCTTTGCTCAAGAGCTAATGTCATGATCTTTTTTCTTGAAATAATTCTTATACCTACATAAGTATAAACCGTGGAGTTTCTTGCCGGTTTTTCTCCATAGGAAACGATTAATTGGAACCATGCACCTGGTTTCTGACGTTTCATAAGTGCCCATGTAGGTTTATGTGAAATGAAATATTTTGATTTTGAGTATGTCTCGTATGTATTTATTGTTAATATGTATTATGTTAATTAATGGTAGGTACACCAGAGACTACCATCACCAACCACAGACTGGTATCATCTCTCCTTCTCCCCTTGCCTTGCAAAGGCTTGCCTTCAAAATATCGCTTTTAGCGATAAAACCGCCCATCGTGTCACCCTTTGAAAAATTACTATCTGTAGTTAAATTGTGCACTTATATAAAGAGTATTCTATTCTATCTCATCATCTGCCTGGCCTTTTTTTAACTATGCTGAGGTCAGCTTCCAGTCTAACCGGATGCAACTGAATACTAGTATATTACATGGAGCTACTGCCTATCTGACCTTCAAAACCCAGTTATTGCGTAGTAAATGCTTACCCCTTGGTTAGACTAGTTTTCAGACTTTTGGGTTCCTGAATATTGTCAGAGATCTACAAATGACAACTAGAACCAACAGTTTTTCTAAGTTTATTTAATACTATCTAATTTTTATCTAATGTTGACCAATTTTGTTAAAGTTAATTTATTTTCATCTTTTGTCTAGTTTTTATTATGTGATTTAACCTAATTTTATGATTGTATGACATGTGTAATTACAAATATTGACTAATAACTTGTATGTGTGGTGTGGTGCAAACTGTTAATATAAGTTGGTTATTAATAAATAAATAAATAAAATAAAAGTTTATCGTGCTTTCCAAGGCACGGAGGGGTCTCGAATTCTCGATATGTAATGGGTGGTCACCCATCCACACGCCTCGGCAAGCGTAGCTTAACTTCGATCGACCCGTGCGGCTGTTATTAGTTATCTAATATTATTTATTTAATAAGAAAGAGACAGATTACATCATGCATCATAGGGTAGGTACAGCATGTTTGAAGAGTTATTATGTTTCCATACAGGAAGACGTTAACTATGAGTGCATGATAGAAAGTGGTTACTGCCGCCTGTGGACACCTGCTACATGAGCTTTGCGGATGCGTTGCCGTAATACCTGTGTACGACATAACATCACGCTCGTATGGTTCAAAGGAATAGGCTGGCTTGCCAGCGACTATAGTATATCCACATTTTGCTAGCTAACTTATTTTTAGATAACTACTAGGGATGCCGCGATACGCCTTTTTGCCGATACGATACCGATACCGATACTCTTATAAAAATATCGGCGATACCGATACCGATACCGATACGCTTACTGAATTCAAAAAGGAAGGTAGATTAAATAAAAAATTAATCAATAGTTTTAGTAATCAAAATTAACATTTACCTATAAGATTTTTATGGAATTATCAATTGTCGAAATTTCAAAGTGATTCCATCCATATACCTAGCACTTTTGTGTTTTGAAGTTGATATGACTACTATTTATTTTATTTGACTCAAACGACTAGTTATAAATGACATACAATACACAAACAATTACGATATGTAATTCTTAATCTTATTTGCATGGAAAAATACTACGCGCAACAACATTCAACCTAATGAAATGGGATAGATGTGCGAGTGCGAGGCCAAAGCGGGCGGGCGAAACAAAACACTGAATAAAACGCGGGGTTTCCCCGAGCAAACTTAGTTCGTGCCTCGTTTGCAATGAACTAGACGGGACAACACGCTCGTTTACATTACATTTTTAAAGCGCGAAATTTGAAAAGTATCGTTGAATCGGCCATAAAAATATCGCCGATACCGATATATCGGCAAACCTGAAGTATCGCCGATATATCGGTATCGGTATCGGATGCATCCCTAATAACTACATAGCAGCGCACCGCGGTTTCACTCGCATAAGTTTTGATCTCGTAGGTATATTGGGGTATAAAGTATCCTATGTGTTAATTCTGGTTATAAACTATCAGTGTCCCAAATTTCATCCAAATCCGTTCGGTAGTTTGTGCGTGAAGAAATACGTACAAACACACACACAAACTTTCGCCTTTATAATATTAGTGTGATGTGATTTAGGTTAAATGCTTAACATCAGCTTCGTACAGTACCCGGCGATAAATATTGCACATCGACCGTTACCTTTTTTGTATTTTATACAAAGAATAAAAATAATTATCAAAAGAAGCAAATAATAATTGTTTTACCAGCTCCTAATAGATACCGGACTGTTTGTATTTCGTGCGACAGAGATAACGCTCTACGAAGCCGAAATTAGCCGATTGTCTCTTTCCAAAGGTCGATGTGCAATATTTATCGCCGGGTACTGTATCATCATATTTTATTAGTAGGTACGGTCACCAAAGTAGGTAAGTAACCAGCGGGGTAATTGCGTAACCCACTATCAGTAGCACTGGGTTTTATTTTGACAGTTCAACAATATTCATTGCGTTAGTTACGTTGTTGAGCAGACACATTTTTTGAACTTAAGAAGCAATGGATTAACAATATCCTTCAAAATGATTCAGATTTAGACTGATAGTGTGTTACGTAATCAGGGTGAAGGGTAAGAGAAACCGATGAATGTTTTCGGATAAAATGTTATTTAATGAATAGAAAACAAACAGTTCTTTTTTCAAATTAAATTTTTAATTTCATTCAAAAACTTCCATTGGTTTCTTACTAAACTTCAACTATATCCGACGACACTGGTGAGGTACTTATCTCTTTTGGTGACTGTACATGATTTTCACAGAAATTATAACTACCTCCCTTTTAATAGTTATTATTATTTAATTGTAGAGTCCAACCGAATTTCGTTACAGTTTTTGTTTTTAAAATTTTTCGTTTTGGCCGATAAATAATATTTTCGGCTGTGGCAAAAAAATACCAACAAATTAACACTTTCAATTCATTTATTCACAGAATAATGATAGTCACTACAACTAACACAATAACTATGAAAATGCAGAAAAAACCTTGTTTTGCCAATTCAGATTTCGATTAGAAATATTTACTTGTCTTTGAGAAAAAGTATTGTGTAATTTAACTTTAAACGGTCAAATATAATTATTATGAGACTGACACTGCATTTCATTTATTAAAAAAAAAAAAACTGTCGCACTTACAGTGCTACGAGGGTCTTTTGGAGCTTGAAAGACACTGCGGGCGTAGTTGAAAAACATGATGGCTACCACCGTTTTAAATAAACCATCTCCACAAACACACAAAAAAACAAAAAGCAACATTTTACAACATTGTATTAACCACCATTTATATTTGAATATGGTTCGCCACTGTTATCTAAATAAGGCTCCTGCTAAGCGAATCTAATCTGACGCTAACCATAAGGGTCGTATTATATGGAGAGGTGCGCACACGCAATGCAGATGCAACGTCAGATACTGCTGAGACGATTTTGATGTTGGTCTAAGTGCCTGATAGGGTTGTTTCTTGCTTTGGTAAACAATGAGATGGTTATCTGCACTGCGATTCTGTAACCATCTCACCGTGAAAACTTAGGTGAAGTGAGCGTGGAGTGAGCTGTCAATAGTGTCAATTCCTAGCAAAAACAAACTCACATCACCGAAGTTTTCACGGTGAGATTTTTACAGAATCGACCGGCAGGGGCGAGATTAAATTGGTTAGTTTAATGTTTTGTTTTAGTTATTATACTTGATTTTTGCGGACTGGATCTTGACGGGTTCAAACTGGGAATTGGTAATGTGACTATTTCAATTTTCTCAGTTTGCGTAGAGACTGCAAATTGGCGGTAAAACGTAAGGTAGGCTAAAGTTAGGTCTTTTTCTTAGCGTATCGATGACAAAAAGTTCAAACATCTTTGGCCCAAAATACAGCTGCGCGAACTGCGCTCATTGACGCTAGGCTAGATGGAGTGATGATCTTTGCAGGGTGGCTGGTAGCAGTTGGCTGAGGGTTGCCGAGGATTGAAATTGGAGAGAACTTTGTTCACCAGAGGACTGCTAGAGACTGATGAAGATTATGAAATCCACTTTTCAAGGTCATCTATGATATTACTTGACTTGTTGTGAAGGAAAATAATAATAAAGAACCAGATTGGAAACTGCCAGTGTATTTTAAGCAAGGGTGATGATTCTACATAGTGTGCAACCATATGAGCGCACGCACGCGTCGATGAAAGAGGCAACTTCTGGCGTCAACAACATACCGTTCGTGTATTTTGGCATCGTACTCAAATATACGAGTGGACGTATCGACGACTGCAATGAGGGTTTTCGTGAAAATTTACGACACCAGTTGGCACCACTGTGACAAGAGGTCTTCCAATATAAAATATATGATGACGTTCATCATTCGATTCATTCATTCGTTCATCATTCAGTCATGACTAAAGAAAATATAGGCTCTTTGACAGATGTCTGGACCTGACGTGTCAGTGCTGCCACCTGGCGAACGTCATTTCAGAAAACCCTCATTGCCTTTGACGGTTGCCGCTCATGTGTATGCACACTTAGTTCTTTCTCTGCCCGGCACTAAAACTTGCGTACGAAGTGGGGTGGCTCTGCAGTTCAGTCCACGACCTAGCCGCGGAACCAGCTCATGACTAAGAGCTCCGGTTGAAATTGAACTGGTTGGACCATCCCATTATGTATGTGAGTAAAACTAAAAAACAATATTTATATTTTTATAGAAATAGACATTCTGACCAGCTCCCTAATTGTATAATACACTATCAATCACAATCTGAATATTTTTGAAGAATATTGTTAATCCATTGCTTCATGTGTTCGAAAAATTTGTCTGTTCAACAACGTAAATAACGCAATGTATCTTGTTGAACTGTCAAAATGAAAGCGATTGCGACTGTTAGTGTGTTATGCAGTTATCCAGCTGATATTTTAGGAAAAGCTCAGAAAAATCGGCGTATGGGAAAATATTTCAGAATATGACACATAGATTGTGGCACATGTACAGACGACAGCACATCAAGCTACTACAATCTGTCTAATTTCTTTAATAGTTTTTCAACTTTATTACTCAAGCATAAGGATCAAAGTTGATTGGGAAAATTTGACAGTTTCGGGTAGCTTGATATGCTGGCGTCTGTACTATTATAGAAAATTCTTGAATCTGCAGCATTAAACCATCTCTCAATTCTTCAGTAAACGTTAACACGCCGGTTAGTAACACCTTCTGCACAAAAAAATAACACCATCTTGAACAAACCTCGGCTTCCTCAAAGGCCTACTTTATCTCAAACAAATACAACACCATATTTATAGTTGCAATCGCAAACTGAACCGTAACAGTTAATCTTTATATCGTTAAAGTATTCGGAATGATAGCGGCACAGAATGGTACAGAAGGCAGGCTCCACACAACGAGCCAAAAGAGTCGCATGCGCACATAGACGCGTACGCACGACGATCTCAATGTAATTTCCACTTAAACAACTATTAAACTGTACCTATGTGAAAATTGAGTTGATGTCATTCAGTAAAAGTAAAAAAAAAATAATAAGTTATTGCAATCTGGATTTCATGTGTGATTTTTAAAGTTTTATATTTGTTTGAAATTTATCGTAGCGCGATAGCGTAGTGTGGGACGCCCTCCACATATAAAGGACCGACGACCTTCAGCGGGATTGTCCGAAAGGGTACCCCGCTGGCTCGAAACATAAAGGGCTAAGGAAGGAACACGGGTGGGTTTTAGTCAGTAAGTCTGACACTCCCTTCCGCTCCACCCAGGGCGGGAGGGGTCTTTTGATGATTTCCCATCCTGAAAAAAAAAAGGACCGACGACCTTAAAAAAATTGCTGGGAGAGATTGGATGTGGAAAGCGGAGGACAGGGTGTTGTGGCGCAGCCTGATATCTATCCATTATGTGTTTAAACGCAACCGTCGTAAATCAAGACTTCTTGTTACGCCAATTATGGCGTTCGAAGGCTTTTCATTGGTCCGTTTTCTGACGTCATTGCAGATGCTACAAAGTACGTTTTACAGTTCGTTGTTTGGAGCCGGCCTTCTGTGTTTATCTATTTTGTGATAGCGGTGATCACCGTGCCTATTAAACGCAACGATAAATAACTTGCCCGGGTCAGCGCATGTTCTGCGCAGGCGCAGGCTTCTAGTAAATGTTGAAAGTCGACGGTTACTCATTCTGAAGGGACTAAATTGTTGTACCTATGTTGGTAAATTATCGAGGTGAGCTGGTGTGAATTTAGTTTTATTTCCGGGGTTAAGAATGAGTTTTAGTGGTAAGGTAGGCATTGGCTAAATTAAAAACACTGTGTGTTTATTATGAAAATGTTTTAGTATAAAGGCTAAAAGTTACCTAATCTTAAGACTACTAATAGCAATATTAGGTATACGGTCAAACCAAACGCAGGATTCATTCAGATTGAAAGGCATACATTCAATCTCATCGAGTCGTCATTGATGTAACGGCTACAGTTTTGGAAATACATTACTATTATAATATCACTAGTCTTTTCCCAACTATGTTGGAATCGGCTTCCAGTTTAACCAGATGCATGATGATGATGATAATGATGATGTATTTTACATGGAGTGACTGAATATTTGACCTCTACAAACCAGTTACCCCTTGGTAAGATTGGCTGTCAACGGCTTAACGTGCTTTCCGAGACACGGAGGGTTTACGATATGTAATGGATGAGCATCCATCCACGAAACGACCTCGGCAAGTATAGCTTAAAACTTGATCGACCCGTGCGGCTGTTGTTATTTATCTTCGAGCTCCTTACTTGATTGAATTGAAAGACGTGCCTTTGGCCAAATGGAAGTAAATTTAAAGATTCACCTTCTGCTTACCTACTCGATTCAACACTTGGTTACTTCATCTAAATTGGCAGACATCGTGATTTAAGTGAACCTTGTAATTTAGCTACCTTAAGTGTAAAAAACACATCGAAATACTCGATGAACTTCATCGAAGGACTTCATCGGTCCCAAAACCTCACTAACTGCACAGGCGTCACCCAGATTGGAACAGAAACCCTCGGATTACTCAGATCTTTTGCAGATGTTCTAAACAGACCAGAAGACGTAATCAACTTCTGGAGCGAGGTGGGTGGTTTGAGCAACCACAGCAGCGACGGCCGCCGTGGCCCACGCACAATGGTCCACCTGAAGAACTAAGTGCGGAAACCAAACCTTCTAACATAGAACGTACTAACCCCGTCAACTAATAAAACGTGGCTGTACAGACTAAAACACATTTCTTTACTTATATTAGTACTTGGTAGTTAGTACCCCGCCCAAAAATTTTTCTGACAGACGTAGTTCACGTTTTTTAATAAGTCTCAGGACCGTTTCCTCATCAAAATCATTTATTTTGTCATTTATTCAAAGTAGACTGAGAATCAGCACTTTTCGAACGTCAAAATTACATAAAACAGTCTCCTAAAACGCCCGTCCTTCACCACTTCCTAGTGCTTTTGCTGGGAAGAAGAAGTGGCGTAAAACTCCACAAATATCAATATCATCACGACTTCAGCCACTGCTGGGCATAAGCTTTTCATGTGCCAGAACCCACGCTACAGTGCTAGCCTCATCCAGTTCCTACTCAATAGAGAAGCGTTTAGACACAGTATAAATAAATATAATAAATAAATAAATAAATAAATTTTTATTCAAAAAACATAAGGTATATAAAGGTAAATATTTTATTATACAGTTATACTGTGGCTTAGGTAATATTTGGATACTGTTACATAGGGTATTGGAATCTCACAATGTCGCAAGCTTCAACTGCGGAGAACTTCCCATTATGAAAGTTACCAGGGACGGGCTGTAACCCAGTAGCAACAACCGTTGCCAGTTGCGTAGTTACGATCTTTAGCCTCAGTACGTTGTATCCGTTATCGATAACAGCTGGGCGTTCAGTTTAAAGATCATTGAGGTACCAGAAGTCAGGTTGTCGGGTACCTAATGTAAATGAAAGTTAATAAAATCTCGGTAATATTAATCCAGCGGCTTGGGAATAGATTTTGTTGCCATTTCTGCTTAGGATCGGTCTTTGTAGCGATTCTTGGATGATGCCTTCGCCCAGGAGAAGACGGTTTGTGGTTGATGTGCTGATGATGATTGATGTAATGTTTGAGCAATCAATCTGAGAGGTTACATACTGCTCGTAACAGTTGCAAGCAGGATAGTTCAAGGGTGTTATCCGACCTGATTCGTATGTGTAATTGGACTCCGCCTCATTAACTTTTTTGTGTTGCTATAAGACCCGTGCAGTGCAGTACTTAAATATCACAAAATTTCATAGTTTTTAATTTACTGCATACGAAGCCTGCTTTTTGATAGCACTATACCAAAGTTATCGTACTTCTATAATATCGGATTCTAATAATATCGGATTCTTCATACCATTCTATTAAAACTCCTAAAACGGTAAGTACCTCGTTATCATTATTTCACATACCTTCACCGTCTGCCGTTCCATGTTTCCTAGTTTACAGTACCTACCTACCTTACCTAGGTACGTAGGTACTGTCGATTGAGAGTAGGCGTAGTCTCGCATGATGACCCTTGAGCCCTTGACGTCACACGGTCCCATGTCGTCGATAAGCAACTACATCCGCGTCCTAACTGCGCAGACGCAGGGTTGGGGAAATGTACGAAATTTACGAGTAGTGTTTTGTGTTTGGTGAAATGTGGGTGTGTGTGGTGATTTTATCGGGTTTACAGTTTTATTCAAGAATTTTCTTGACTTTCATCATCACACAGAACAATATAATTTATTATACTTTTTAACCGACGAATAAAAAAGAGGTTCCCAAGTCGACGCGAATATATTATTTTTTAAGGAGTACCCTTAGTAAGTATTCCGATTTTTTATATGAACGTTCGACAATGTCGATTGTTTCCATTATCATCAGGTAAGTTTAGTGGATAGGAAATAGGTAGAAAAATAATCTAACCAAAAGCAAATCTCCCATTAAGTGCGATCTTCACTGGCATGAACTTTAGGTATAGTTTTTTATGTTTACTGAAAACAAGAACTTCCATCAAATAATTACCATATTCTTTTGCACTTATCTCAATGTTTGGGATAGGGGCCACAGGTATTTTTCTTCCATGCATGATCTCTATCCGTCATCTGAACATCTCATTATTTAAACCCTCACTAGTCACATCTTTTACACAATCTAAACTTTCGATGGTCTTCCTCTAATCTTCCAGCCATCTTTAAAATATGACACACAAGTATTTAACAATCCAAAACATTTCATCCTACATTATTTTCCACCGTTCAAGTAACATCCATTACCTTGGACCCCGCAATCTTTCTCCGAACAAGTGACACACTATTGAATGATAGGAACCTGTTGGCGGTGAAGCCTCATTAAAGTTTCTCGTATTGTGTCGCTATCGTCACGCCGTCGTCTCGCTGACGTTGCTGACGTGACACGATAACGTCGCGGCTAACTGTGCGCGCACGCAGGGTAAAGGTATGTTTAGCGCTATTTTATTAAACTTTAAACAGTTTTTTTTTAATATTAAAGCAATGTTTCGTTTGGTGTGTCTGCGTTTGTTTTGGTTTGAAAAACAGTAAGAATTGTAAGAAAATGAAATGGTTGACATCTAATGAAATGAAATTAATGATTTATTCTGTAATTTAAGTATATCGGAATCACCATTACACATCATATTTAAAAAAAAAAAGCTAGATGGAGTCCACAATTTCTATCTGACTACCCCTGAAAAGAAATGGCGAAATAAACTCAGGGGATTAATTCTCTTTTAAACTCCAAACATGTTCTTGTTCGGATCATGTAGATTGATGTCTGAAATGGTCTTTTGAGGAAAGTACCAAACAGATTTGAGTGGGCCATTCCAGTGAGTGCAAGCATTATTTTGTCGGTAATCGTGAAGCTCAACTCAGAGCTTGAGGAGCTCAACGATGCCTTCCTGTTCTGCAGTATTTGAGTGTAGTTGCATTCAGTGCTTGTAATTCAGTCAAGTCTGGGTCCATTGTGAATGCGTATTAAGGCTATGTAATCGCGCCCGACACAAAGGCACCGCTCGTTGCGCGACTTGCGGTGCCTTTGTGTCACGCGCGATTTTATCGCGTGTCGCGCCTGTTTGAATGAGCCTTGACGAGTTCTAGCTTAGATAATCGAGTTAATTTCTGGAATTTCAGATCTGCTGAAAAGAATGGGCACTGGACTTCACGAATCAGGCCGAGACCTGTGATAATTATGTAGTCCTATTACTTTTCCTGTTAAATTCCATGTAAACAAACTGATCTTATGTCTATCGGCGGAAAAATATATGAACGGAGAATCCGTATACTGTATAGTACATAAGAACAGTATGTGTCTCGTTAAACGTTATCGATCGTCACGTGGTCGTCTCACTGACGTTACGCGATAGCGTCTACAGTTAGACGGTGGACCCCTAACTATGCGCACACGCAACTTTGGTATATTTAGTGTTTATTGATGCTGGAGATTGTTGTGTGTGATCTATGTTGTTTTGGTAAAGTGGGGTTAAAAGGATTTAGCCCGCACTTTCTGAAAACTGTGAACATGTGATCTCTTGGTTGGTCGGTCAAAAATATGAAAATCTGCACAAGAGCTAATCCAAGGAGCAACACTATTTTTAGCCCCCAACGTAAATAGACGAGTGTTCTCTATAAGATTAACGTGTGTATCTGTGAGATTTTCTGCGCTATCGTAGCTCCCAAACGACTGAACAAATTATTTTTTCTTTTGTTTTGTTCGAGAGGCGACTTGATTAAGAGTGTTCTTAGCTGCGATTCAAGAAAATCTGTTCATCTTTTGAAGACTATCAGCTCTTTTCTTGTTTTAAATGAGCTTACAACTCCCGTAGGTAATGCACGGTTATCATACATATTATATTCTTAAGGCTCCTTCAAACAGGCGCGACACGACCCGCGACACAAAGGCATCGCAAGCGCCGCAACGAGCGGTGACTTTGTGTCGCGCGCGATTATATCGCGTTTCGCGCCTGTTTGTGCCTTTAAGCAAAAAATGGCAGTTAGCACGAGTAGGTTTTGTTTTTGTTGTAAGTATTTTCATTTAATTATATTTGTGACAATAAACAAAACTATTATCAAATCTCTATATATTACGAGACTCTAAAGTATAACATGTTCAATATTTCCCCCTACTGGAACTCTGCTCACCCCATTAGCAAAGGCGTGAACTTAAAATGAGATGGTGGATGACACCATCAGAACGGTACACAGACCCAAAGTGCAGACATCCGACCTTTCGGTCGTGGGTTGTAATTCCTTTACTGCCTGATCGGTACTTAACCTAAAACGACCATATTTAGCCCATAATGGCGTCTTTTACAATCAAGTTTATGTTAGTAAAGTTATATAACGTTATGAGAATAAAACGAAATCTCTCTCTCTTAATGCCTAAGGCATTAAGTCCGCCTTTGTACCTTTTTGTGCAAAAAGTTTAAATAAATAAATAAATCTTTGCGCATATAAAGGTCGGTTTAGACGAAAAAATGAAAATGCAAAACCAACAACATAGAGTTCCTTTTGGAAGGCGGTGGTCTTTTTTTGTAAAAAAAAGTTTTATTTTTCACTTTTTAGTTGTGCCATACAAATTCGTTTAACACTAATAGAATATAAATAAATATCAGTGACAGGAAATTATTATAACATCACCATTAAACACCAAGTGGAAAAGGAGATATCCTCCTCCCTTTTGAAGTCGCTTAATAAACTAAATCTTCGTGATTTTATAGGTCGGTTTAGATGGCTTCGTTCGGACTTCAGTAGTGTCAGATAAACTTCTTCGTGTTGCTAGCACGGCAGTTATTCAAAGGACATCATTCATTTCGTACCCAAAAATTAAAGTGCCAGAAAAAATAAGTACTGTTTTCTTATGGGAAATTACCTCTTGAGCATTTTTACTATTACAACGAAAGTCTACAATTAACCCCTCGGCTGCTATTTGAGAAAAATCATATAAACAAACAAACTCTTCAGCTTTTTTTTAGTATCGATTTTCTATGCCTTCACTATGATATGTATGTATGATTGTTTGTAAACAAACATTGTCGCGTAGCTTCTTTTTGGAACTGTTAATAACTTAGTTGCACTACCTGTAAAGCTTTCAACGCATTTATTGGAAAACGTTTTCGATGTTGTGAATATTGAAATGTCAATAACATTGTACATTTACGAAACTTTGTATGATTCTATCTTATTGGACGCCCATTGCAAACTGTGGCAGAATACTTTACCCCCTCCTCTTTACTATCTACCACCAAAGGACCATCTCCCTGCTAGGTGTAAATATTCGTCGTCCACTTGGAAGTGTAGCGGTAAGTATCTACAACGCCACATGCTAACAACGCGTCATACTGACGTCACGCAAAAATCCTGCATCTCACTAGCAGAGTTTACCGCGCAACTAGCATAGATAGAACGGCTCGATATGAATCATCGGGCAGTTGCCTGCCAGAGACACCACACCCGGAGGATCCTCCCTTTTCTATAGAGTGTGTTTGAAGTTTACATCCTGTTCCTCACACCTCTAATGAAGTTCCGAACCCTCTTCAGACACAAGATGTAACGCAAACTATGCTCCACCTTCTATCCTGTCCTCTGTTTACAACTTGCAGTCAAACTGCCGTCTTCTCGACGACGCCGTGGAAGTGGCGAAGTTTTGGGCGAACAAGATCTGAGAAAATTCGTGCCAATGACATGAAGAAGAAGATTGGTTAAAAAGCCAAGTTTGATGAGTTTGAGGTCATAGGAACGATTCTCAGATTGACCAAATTACCTAGTAGTGAGTAACATAGACGTTGGAGACTGAATATAAAAAAACAACAGTTTCTAATAAAAGAGACAAAAATTTTACATAAAGTTGCCATACATTAAAGGTCCGTTAAATTCACGTCTAAACCTGGAATAACTAATTGTTTTGTGCAGGGAGCGAAGCTGCGACCCTGTAGAAACAGCAAACAGATACCTGTGCTGCTGGTGAGTTTGTTCGGCCACTTCTTCTCAGTTAAAGCACTAGTGGTGAAGGGCAAACGTTGCGGGGAACTGGTCTAAAATGTTTTTGTTTTTGTTCGGCCAAAAAGTGCTAATTCCAGCTTAATTTCAATAAAAGACTTTTGAATTTGTAGTCTTAGTGAGTTAAGTGAATCACCCATGTCAGTTTAGTTTTATCGGTGCCAATCAGAATTGGGCAACAATTTTAATACTTTTAAAACCTACCTATTTACAAATTCTCTATGCATACCTTCAGGCAATAAAAAATAAGCCGCAACTCTATCTTAAGTCCACAATCCCTATAACGGTTTCACAACCGTTCCGATTCGATCCGATCTATATTAGCATAAAGTATAAAATAATAACGTTATATTATTATTTATTACTCAATCTCGTATTAATGATTAAGCTTTGACATCGGTACGTTATTTGCTCAAAATATTGTAATTAAACAATTTAATCTGGTCGCAATACTTGAACATATTATTTTAATAAAATGAAAATTTTTGCAGAAATGGAGTTAGATGTTTATTTTATATAACTTTAGAGAGAGAAATTATTTTATGGGTGCATGTGTAGTTGACATGTTTTCTTGAATAGAATAGCTTTAATATAATATTGGAGAGAGAAAATTGTAATAGAGGCTAATTACGCAGATAATTATATGGTAAATTACTTTAGATATTAGACAGATGCTATTTATGAAGCTGAGACATCTATGGAGACCTAAATAGTACTAGATAACTCATTAATTAACATAGCATTAACATAATCAGCCTAGTAGTATAATTTTCCCACTGTTGGGGCGCAGGCCTCCTATCGTTGAGAGGGGCCCTAATCTATCTCGCGGGCCCCCGGTGCTGGTGTAGTGGTGTTAGATGTAGTTTGCTGCCCGTGGTAGGTTCTAGAGATGCCGGTTTCCTCACTATGTTTTCCTTCACCATTTTGAGAGCAGTGGTGATGAAATTATTTACACACAGAAAAACGCCTGCCTGGGCTCGTTAAAAAAAAATCACTAATTACAGTTGCTTTTAAATTCTAGCTCAGACAGTTAACAGTACCTAACCGCATATGTAAATGATGTTCTTTAAATCTAATTGCACATATCCGTAGATGGTTGAAACATTCTGAACCGGTTGCGAACACTGCGGGGCGGCATGCGGCACCACAAAGCGTATTAATAATTTATCAATACTCATAAAGAACAATAATATTTGCAGAGTCTTCATTATTTATATTCATTACTCTTATTTTAGCCTCGAGGACGGATGAATAAAGCATGGAGGTGTGTGACAACCACCGGTTTAGATTTGTGACAAGAG
Source organism: Luperina nickerlii (assembly GCA_963855955.1). Lineage (NCBI taxonomy): Eukaryota > Metazoa > Arthropoda > Insecta > Lepidoptera > Noctuidae > Luperina > Luperina nickerlii. The sequence goes on along the minus strand of OY979687.1, from coordinate 7,567,893 downwards.
TTAATGTAGAATAGAAATGCTGTATTTTTGAAGTGAAAACTTCTTTAGCGGCGTTGTACACTTTTTTTGTAATGGGTAAAAAGTGTTAATCTCGCGTCAGGACACGTGACCTGATCGAAAATTCGTAAGACGGATGGCCGTAGCCAGTACCGCGCGTGTTTTGTTTATAAGACGATTCACAAAATACACACGTAATTGTTCAAGTTTTCATTTCTGTCGGCACTCCCGGAGTGCCACTGTTTTTTTTTTAAAGTCGTTGCCCCCACTAGGAATTATTCCTGTATCGTGGGTGCGTTTACAAACTTTCAAGCTCTTATTTTTCGAAATGAATGAACCCATTTTAATGAAACTTCATACGCATAAGCAGGATACAAAGGTCTAAAAAGTTAGTTAAGAACATTTTCGAAATGTCTTATTTAAAAAAAGATACCTAACTGGAAATCTCTGTTTCTATGGAAAATTTAAAATCGGTCTAATTTGCTTGCAACACTATTTTTCGAAAATGTTTACTGTATTAACTTTTTAGACCTTTGTATCCTGCTTATGCGTGTGAAGTTTCATTAAAATCGGTTCATTCATTTCGAAAAATAAGGCTTTGAAAGTTTGTATTAAATGCCGTACAGCGTAAACGCTCTGTCCACAAATGATGGGACACTTAAGGCGACGCATTGTTAAACAATAATTCCAAAACCGGGCACGCGCGCCCCGCAACCCGCTCACACCTCGATAAGTAACGTAAGTATTGCGAGACGCGATGCCGCAAAGTGGGCTGAATTTCGTGTTTCATAGACATTCAAATCCTTTTTTGCAAGAGAGAGAGAGAGATATCTCCGTTATCGCACAAATAGGGAAAATGCATGTTTTTTTTAATTTTAATTCACTTCTTACATTATTATAAAATAGTAATAAAAAATATAAATACTGTTGGAAATGATAAAAACCTTATTTTGTTAGTTTTCAATCCATCTGGATGGATGGATGGATGGATGGATGGATGGATGGATGGATGGATGGATGGATGGATGGATGGATAGATGGATGGATAGATGGATGGATGGATGGATGGATGGATGGATGGATGGATGGTGGGACTCCCGCTATTCTGACTACTCTAATTTTTATTTCTCTTTATTTTGGGTCTTTAAGTAAGTATACAACTTCTTTATTAACATTGGCATGTGTTTACATAATTATTTTCTTAAATCTATTTGTTAATAACTACATATAATTTCTAGATACTAATTTTTATATATTTTTTAAACTTATAATATAGGTACTGGTAATTGATATGCTTAAACAATACATTTTAACATACTATTACTAATTTTTATATATTTTACTAACAAAAGAAAAACTAATAATATAGCACAATATGTATACTTATTTCTGGTTTCCGGACTAAATTTTTAAAATTGCACAATTCTATCTGTCCTAAGGGCTTGTGTGACTTCCTTTTCCAGTTGCTATTTTTTATATACTTGAATTTTTGCGTCAATAATATATATATATACATATGTTATACATATTTATTGTCGTTTCTTATTCTGGGATTTTTCTACCTTCAACTTTACAGGGGGGGTTTGGGTCGTTTGTGTTTGATATATACGTATATATTCATTATATGTTTTATATATCTGTGTTTGTTGGTGTTTTTTGGTTTCCATGTATCTACTTATCTTTGTTATGTACTCCCAATTTGTGTTGCTGTCTTGGTGTGTTCCTGTATGTGTTGCGTGTGTGTCTGTGTGTGTTATGTGTGTAACGTGTGCCGCAAGGAGCAATTTAGGCATATTCAGTTGTCGTCCGAGCCAGGTAGTCCCATTTTTTGCGGACCGGGCACTCCTTGCTGAACGCATTGTGGTCAGTCCTTTGCAACTTTGAGTGCGAGCAGTTGCAGCACTGCGGCTCATCACCCGCGACAAATTCAACACATTTCTCACGGAGATGAGGTCCTCCGCAGTGGCTGCACCTGTCCACACTCTCAGTGCAAAATTTGCGGCCATGTCCGAATGCTAAGCATTTCGTGCATTGGATGAGCGGAGACTGGTCCTCCACCCTGACCCTTTGAAGGTCAAGGTAAAGGGCCCCAGCCTCCGTCATCCTCTGCCATACTTTGGGTCTGACCTGTATAATGACGTGCGCTGTTTTTGGGTTCCTAGTCCTCTTCTTGTATTTTATCACTATTTCTTTTTCTTCTTCTTCCAGGTCCCTGAATATATCTCTATTTTGGGAGTAGAGAGCTTTCACCACTTCGTCGTCCTCACTGTCCAAAAAGACGTCTTTTAGGACGACGAGCGGGTTTTTATTTTTCATGGGCGCTGCTATTAGCCCTTTACCTCGGCTCTCTATCCTTTCTTTCACCCTTTTAAGTTCGGCCTCTGTGTCACATCCCAGTATCACTGTCTGGTTTTTTGCCTTTCGGACTTTATTTATTTTTAGGCCAGTTCCCCTGGCATCGACCGCCTCCTTCACCCTAGCGAGCACCTCGTCAGCAGTCTCCAGGCCGCCCTCAAAGGTGACCGCCATCGAGTGAAGTGCCGGCCGATGCCCGGGTTTGGCTGCCGTAACATCGGCGTATGTCCGTGGGTCGGTGTTTTGCTCGCAGGCCGCTTCCCTTATTGCCTCTTTTAGTCCGTCGGTTCTGGCGGCCACCTCGCCGGCAACGTGATCGATTTTCCCCTCGAGGACAGCGGCAGCGTTAGTAATGACCAACACTCCTTTCGTCGTGTGGTCTATGTCCGCTAACGCTGTATCTACCTTGTCGCTGACCTCGAGGATCTTATTGACGACCTTGTCGACGAGGTCGGCTCCGCTATCGTCGATGCGGTCGGTCACTTCTTGAAAACCTTTTGAGACCTTATCTTCGAGGACGTTAAATCGTGTGCTCATAGTTTCCTCCACCTTTTCGAGCCTTTCTAAGATTTTATTCGGCAGTTCGGGTGATAAGGGCGCGGTGATGGTTCTTTTTGGCGGAGCTGTTTTGGGCGCAGTTTCCAGGGCCTTCATCCGTTTGCTCAGTTCGAAGAGGATCCGCAGGCTTTTATCCGACTGTTTCTCCAGGAAGGCCAAGGCCTTCCTGGAGAAAAAATGATGACATCAAGATGTCTCTCCTCATCTGAGGGTAATCTTTGATTCGGGATGGGATATCCTCGAAGGTCTTCATGACCTCCTGGAGAAGTTGGTCGTTTGTTGAAGCAGCATAGGTGTCCGTCTGCTGCTTATAAGCCTCCATATTGTCGACGGATCTCCTCTTTCGTTCCGGTCTCCGGATGAAGGTCCTGGCGGCGTCCGGCGCCTGTCCAGGCGGGCCCGCGGGGCTGGGAGTGGTGTTTCGGGCGACAGCGCCAGAGGTCCCCGCCGACGTCGGCAGTGGCATTTCGGCTGTTTCCGCTTGGGTTCTCTGAACAGCGTCTTTTCTGCCGAACGTCAGGGATAACCCCTTTGGCGCATCGTGCGCTCCGGAAGGACCCTCATTTCCCGGGTGGGCAGGCGACGTGGACTCTTGTAGTCCGCTGGTGCCAGCTACCGGCTTTCTCTTCTGGACTGGGGTGTGTATTCCGAATACCATTTTTATTTTGGGCTGTGTATGTTAATGTACCTACTACCTTGTGTGGTTTGTGTGTATAGGGCACAATGAACGGGGAAAGTTGTCTAATGTGTATAATAATTGTAAAATGTATAAATTGTAAAGAAGAAGGTAAAGAAGAAGGTAATTAAATAGGATGCAAGTTTCAAGACGAAACCGCAAGAGTCTTAAAAACTATGGTGACTACACGCACCGTACACTCAGGATATACCCCAGCACCAGGCGAATAGGTATATATTATTATATAAATAAATATAATAAATAGATCATGAATAGTTTTTCTGTGATTTCTCCGGAGCCAGAAGAGAGATCTTTTTCTCCTGGTTTCGGAGAGCCCAAGCTCGGTGGGTCTATGACTTCTGGTTCCGAAGTTATGGCTCGGGGGGTGAGGTAACGTGAAGGGTTGGGGGGGGATTAATACAGATGGATATTTAAAGGATTTTGGAAGGCTACAGGAGTCCGCCAGTGGGAACGGAGAATGTTCTAGAGGTTCCAGGAGTCACAGTGTGTCACGGGGTTTCGTTGGAGGCGGGGGGAGGGGGGGGAGGTGTAGGATATAATGTATAATATAATAGCTCTATGGTATATAACGTATAATTTAAAAGTTAGGTGCTAGGAAATTTTTTGGGGTCTATAATGGGGGGGGTCAAAAAGGGGGGTCTAAGGGTCTTATACCAATATATGTTCTAGATGAGAGAGGGGTTATAGGGGGGGGGGGGAAATTTGGTCAGAATTTTGATATTCCCAGCCGTTCCCGAGATATCTGGATTTTAAGTGGGGGAAGGGGAAATTTTCGGTACTCTAATATTTCTGCCTTACGAATAAGTGGCGTATGACGTATGATGTGGAGGATACGGGGAATTTGGAAGTGGTCTCAGAGGGGTAGGGGGGGGGGGATTTGAAGGAAGTCTTAATATATAACGTAGATGATATATAGCTATGGTCATAGATGGCTATCTGGGCTGGGGGGGAGGGGGAGGGGCGGGGGGAGTCAGTCTGATAAGACATATTAAAAGATCATACCATCCATACTAAAAGAAAATCATTTAGTATTCTTCAATCATTGAAAGTACATACAAACACCATGGCAAGTATCGTTACAAACTTGGATTTGTTCGTTATTTTGAAAGGCGCAATTGTGCGATAACGGAGATATCATCATTTATTGTGTCGACTCCATACAATATTTTTCGAAATAAATTCTAAGAGCGCTGTTTGCAATTACAAACCCAAAAGTTTATCATAACAGGTACATAGAAGGTATTCCCGATCGTATCCAAGTATAAAAAAGCGTCGCTTTCAAAAAAGGATTTGAATGTCTATGAAACACGAATTTCAGCCCACTGTGTGCCGTGGCGGCGGGGAAACATAGACGTCTTGCACATTTTTCTAATAAACAAGCTCTTCTTTTCCTTTTGGAACATCTTTCTTTGTTTTTTTACCATTTTTATTTTATAAAACCGCCAAATAAATTCGCGCAATGCTTAATGTCGTCCGGAAGCCGACTAGCACAGACCCGTCGCTGACAATGGTCAAGAGGGGACTGAGAGTCTGAGTGGGGCGAGGATTGTATACGCGCGCTAGCTTATAACTAAAGGACATAAGCGACAAAATGGTTTTTGTTGTTTTATTTAGATAGAAACGATAATTTGAGAAATTCCTTTTGGTATTTTAAAGAGTATGTATAGACTCATCTACATAGAAAATTAAGAGGCTTAAATCGGTCCCGTTTGCCCATAATATGTGAATCTCTTTTTAAAAAGAGGTATGTTTGATATATTTTTCTCTGTTAAAAAAGTTACCTAATCATGTATTGAAAACTGACAAAATAAGGTTTTTATCATGAACTTTCAGGTCACCAACTTATATTTTGATCCGTTTTGTATTTACTGAGAAAAATTGAGATCCTTGGCGCCAATATCTCCAAGGCGTCCTCTTAATATCGTGTCCTGCGTGTCCTGTCAGCTGCACATTACAGGAACTGGTGGACGCTGGCGATGGCGCCAAACAAGTAGCCGAATTCTGGACCGAGTCCATTTAGATTGCTATCACGCTAAGAAGATAAGCATTGTCATCCTAAAATGTTCCCACTGCTGGGACACAGGCCACCTCTCTTCCTCCTCCTCTACGATAGGAAGTGGGCTGTAATCTACCTAGCGGCTCCGGTGCGGGTTGTTAGATGTTACAGTACCCGGCGATAAATATTGCACATCGACCTTTGGAAAGAGACAATCGGCTAATTTCGGCTTCGTAGAGTGTTATCTCTGTCGCATGAAATACAAACAGTCCGGTATCTATTAGGAGCTGTTAAAACAATTATGATTTGCTCGTTGAAATATTCCTCCGCATCACTGTCGAATTAAATACCATGACACCACTCTCTTTCCCCAACATATAAACAAACCGAGACCTATACGATCTTATCAGCCTTGTAATGCGTAGATAAAAGATAACTATCTAGCATCCAGTATATTTAGGTGGATAGCGGTTGTGCCCCATTCGCGCGAATTATATCCCATGTAGCGGGTTCAGTGCCGTGTTGGACATTCTTTACAGTTACTTTATGTCACGCGTTATTTTAATAAGGTCAGATTAGGGTTGGGTGTAGAGGAAATTGTGAGAATTGCATTTTATTTATTTATGCATTTGTTTCAGGCATCAAGGCCCATATTAAACACATACAATACAAGATTAATATAACTTAAAAATACTAATTTCAATTATAATTACACAAAAAAAAACTAACAAACTAACGCACACGAAGTGTCTGCGTCGTGTTTCGCTGACTGGTGTCATGTAGCCAGCCGCGAAACCGGCGGTACACAACACCCTTCGGCCAGAACTCTCGAGACGATGTGTCAGCACACGCATCATGGACGACTTGAAGTTCGAGTTGAGACGCGACTCCAACTTCTCGACCTTCAAAGTCCAGTTGTTCTTCACACGCATGTACTCCTCGATCTCCTCAACCTTCGTGGAGTGGTGCAGTTTTTGTGGTGATAAATTGTGTGGGCATGTGACGCGGAGGAATGTGGAAAATGTCGTCTGGAAAGTTTTGAGTATGAATGTGAATGGCTATAAGAGTAGGGGAAGACCAAAGAAACGATGGATGGACTGTGTGAAGAATGATGTGGCTAGTAAGAGAGTGACTAATTAGATGATGACTCATAGAGAAGTATGGAAGACTAATAAAGACATGTTGCACCGACATCAATTAAATTAGGATAACGGCAACTGGATATCGTCGCCTTAGAGTGAAAACCTCGGGAATGTAAGTAGCATTTTATGCATTTCGGACAATCTCATAGTATCGAACAGTTCTGGATATAAAAGCGGGTTAAACATATTAGTTAATAAGAAAACAGAACCTCCTTTTTTGAAATCGGTAAAAAAAACATAGAAGACGCCATACAAAAATTTTACAGCACGCAGTTCTTTCTTCCTCCTGAAAAGTTACTTCTTTTACACTTACGAGGTTTTCACTCTAAGGCGTCGAACGCGACGACGATGAAATTGGTGTGGGGTATGTGGTTATTTCCTGTGGGCCTTAAAGGCCACTTTGGCAGAATCATAAACGGATAACATTATGAATCGTAATATGGCAAAGACAGTTCGTATTTTTCTTTTTTTCGCTGCACTGCGTAGGTATAATCAAAGAGATTGGGATTGGATTGATTGATATATTAGCACAGACAAAAAAAAATAACTGAAAAATCCTTAACCAATTGGATTTCATACGATTCACTTAACAGTTAACTGTCCATTATGATCCATAATTTGTTATCCTTTTATGATTCTGCCAAAGTGACCTTTTTAGGCCCCCTGATCTATGTGAGTTTAAGACCAGGGAAGCATAAGTTTAATGGAACAAACGGAGGAGACCTATCCTTTTTCTCAGTAGTGTGTGATATAAGGCAATGGTGATGATAATCTTGCTATTGCGTTATTGTGTTGATAAAGAATTGTTTAGCAAAATGAGCCTATAATGCTCCTACAGCTGGGATACAGTCCCCACTCCTGTCTGTGTGAGGGAACGGGCCATAATCCACCAAGCAAGCCCAGTGTGTGTTGGTGGATGTCACATGTCTTCAATTTTTTCGTTGTTCGACATGCCGGTTTCCTCACGATGTTTTCTTTCAGCATTTTCAGAGCAGTGGTGATAAAATAACTTCCACAAAGAAAAGCGCCTGTCAGAGTTCGAAAGCGCCAGTCAAGGTTCAAACCTACGACCTACAACTCGTATGTCGCGGCCGTTACCGCTGTGCCACCATTGATAAAGGGTTGTTTCAGTGGTAATTATGACCTGGGTTATTTGTGTGTGAAAAACTCTGTTTGAGCTGGTTGTAGGTTATTATTGAAGCATATAAATATGTGAATTTAAACGGTTGCACAGTTTTTAGGGTTCCGTACCTTAAAAATAAAAACGGAACCAATATAAGATCACTTCGTTGTCCGTCTGTCTGTTCATCTGTCAAGACCCTTTTTCTCAGGAACGCGTGGAGTTATCAAGTTGAAATTAATATCAAATACTCAGGGCTGCAATCCCTTGAAGTAGTGAAAAAATCAAACTTCTAAGTCAACGCAATCAAAAGATACGGGACTTTATGTTCCGGAATCGAAAACTTATAGGGTATTTCCCGTTGACCTAGAATCATGAAATTCGGCAAGAAGCAATGTAGCACAAGTAAAGGAAAAATCCGAAAACCGTAATTTTTTAGTTACATACCTTATACTTTGTACGAAACCCTCGGCGCGCGAGTCCGGTTCGCACTTGACCGGTTTTTTTTAAATTTGGAATAGCCAAGTAGGTACCTATATTTTTATTTGCAGTCAGTTATATCTAACCTACGTAATAAGATGTATTTATTTGCTGTAGTTTCGATTTTCATAGGCAGTTCTTTACTTCTGAAATCATAACAGTTATTTACTAGTCATATCAGACACTGATATCCACGCACTTAATCCAATTCATCCTTCACAGCAAAAAAACATCGAACTTAATAATGTCACCCACCCACAAGCACTTAGGTAAGTCTTATCTCCAAGACAAAAGTCATGTGCGAAACACAGTAATAACTTCAAGAAACCCTTTTAACGTTAAACTACAACTGTACTAACTAACCTAGACTACATAATATAACTCACGCATTTAGAAAACAGATCTAGCCTAAACGGCTAACGTACTTGCATAAAGCCCTATCTTCCAACAAGCTATATATTTATACATCAGCCTGTTTAAGACTTAGAATGGGTGTAGAATTTTGAACTTTAACTTAGTGTACAAAGGTTGTATTTCTATTGCAGTCCAAAATGGGACATCCGACCTTCTGGAACTGTTGCTGTCATTCTGAAATCGACTTTGTTGGAGTAGAGTTAAAGTTGAAATTACAATGTTTTGTTCAGTATCTATTAAAGTTTTAGCCTTTACTATACAACGTTGAACTGCTATAAAGTGTTGTTTGGTCTTAAACCAGTCTTATCGGCACCATAAGGTTCCGCAATCGGGAGTCAAAGAGCACATTAGTCGGCCTTTGTAGGCCTTTCTTATATTAATGGTATTGGATGTAATTAGAATGAGGTATGGCCTTATTGGTTGAATTGTGGAAGAGGACGGGCATTAGTTGATAAAGAAATAGGACCTTTTTACCGACTTCAAGAAAAAGGAGGATAAATTCGACACGTATGTGTGTTATTATTGGAACTGCATTAAATTCACATATGAAAATACGACAATCCATTGGGCTTCCAAACAAATATACAAAATTTTATAGATGCATTTCTCCGCAACTATTAATCGGATCGTGACAATTTTTTTTATTGGCTTACATTTACTTCAACTCAGGGAACAGTGCAAATTTCATCAAAATCGATTCAGTAATTTTCAAGATAATGGACTAATACGTGTAAGTGTGACGGCCTGGCTTATTGATACGAGCTACTAACAGGTGTAGTGTCAAAGGGAAAACATCTCAAAACCTTGGTCAAATCCTAGTGCAATATTTACAACAAAACTATTACGTACTTATTACAAACAAATATTCCAGGTTTTACTTAACACTAAAATTTACGAAATAAAAAAGTACCTAATTATTAAAAAAAATATTAGATCGACTTCAAAAAGAAATTAACTCAAAGTTATGAAATAACTTTAATTTCGGAAGTCGGTAGCAAAAAACTGAAATACAGATCCAAAGACACCGACCTCCGAAATTAAAGTTATTTCATAATTTCCAGTTAATTTATTTTTGAAGTCGGTTTATTTTTTTTTATTACTTTATTTTTATTATAGGCCGACGGCCTAATTGAGACGTTGCCTGAGGTAGCTGCGCGGTGCGGGAGGGGTGATAGTTGTCACAAGTTGACGAATCACTGAGCTCTCGCATCACGTCACCACACCCCTCCCGCACCGCGCTGCTACCCCAGGCAACGTCTCAGTTAAACGGTCGGCCAGCAGTCTCGTGTTCGCCATGTTTATAAGAGAGAAGGAATAGGGAAGGAAACAACGCAAAGGATTAAAAGGAAGATGGAATGATGTTCAAAAATGCCTCTTTAAAAATTTGAAGAACTGACAGACCTCATACCAATGTCGACCTATATCGATTTATAATAAAATCCAGTATTGCATGAGGTCGTTATAAATAAATTATTGTTCAATCAACTCAGTCTATCGCAGTCCACTGCTGGACATAGGTCTCTCCCAGGCTGTGCCACAGCTCCCTTTCCTCCGCCTTCCGCATATCCAGTCCATCCCAGGCTCCCAGCCACCTTCTTTAGGTCGTCCGAACAAATTATTCTTATTGTGCCGGACGGGCGTGATCGCTGGACGCTATGGTGTGTAGGGAGGTCGTAAACCCATCCAGGTTTATCCAGGTGTGAGGATAGGTCTCTCCCTGTCCAAGCGGCGCTGACGTCCTACACCGACGGTTCAGGATAACTTCAAGGCTTGATTTAGGGATACCAGTTTTTGACAACGTTCTGAATACGTTTTTGACAATTTCTGTATACGTCTTTGACAATGTCTGCTGAAGAACTCGATGATCAGATGACCATGGTGATGAGGAACCTTACCTTCGAAATGATACACAAGTCTTCATGACTGTTCAGGAAGCAATTGACGGGACTCTAAGTATATAAAATAAAAATATCCTTGCCGATGACTACAAATTTGTTCTATTTACTGGTTTGCTTACATTACTCGAAACTTTACCGTAACGAGAGCCGTCAATTACTTCCATTTTAAACCATTTTATTGATCTATTTTTTACTATGTTTACATGTTGTTTTACACTATATACCACTTATATACGAACATACTTGTATATTGTGATATGTCGTTGGATTCCTTATTAAATTTCCTATCTCCTGAAGTACCGTTTTCATCTATATCTGTTTCCGCTGAAAAGTTATTTCAGCGGAAACAGAAAAAATATTAAATTTTCAATAAAAATATTTTTTCTTGTAAGTTTTCTCAAAAACTACTGAACCGATTTCAAAACTGTTTTCAGGTACTTCAGGCTGGTCCAATGACCTAAAACAATGTAATATTTTAAACTGTAAAACTATATTTTTCAGGGCGTGACGCGCCCTGAAACGATGAATAATAAAAACAAATATTAAAAAACATTAGCCTATCGCAGTACGACACTTAAATCTCAATTAAGTAGGTTTATCAAACGACTAGATACACAAAAGTTATGTCCAGGGCTAGGTCTTGACCTAGGCTACCTGGATGTACTAAAATTTCAAACATTGAAGCTATATAGCCCACTTAACTGAGGTAAATAGGTGTCGTACTTACGGTTTTATTCTATCACTATTTACTAGCACTATTTACCCGTTTCACTTTCACTTGTTATCACTTATGTACTTGTGTTTATGTAAAACGCACTATATATTGTGTGGTGACGCATCGTCGCGAACACTTATCTAAGTTAATATATCCATACTAATATTATAATTGCGAAAGTGTGTCTGTTTGTCTGTTACTTCTTCATGCTTTTTTAACCGCTGAACCGATTTATATGAAAGGTATAGAGATAGTTTGAGTCCCGGGAAAGGACATAGGATAGTTTTTATATCGATATTCCCATGGGATCGAAACTTACGCGGGTGGAATCCCGGGGCGTTGCTAGTATATATTATAATAAATAGAAAAAATTAGACTTTTTGTTTGTAACGCTTTCACGCTAAAACGGCTGAACGGATTTGGATGAAATTTGGCGCATGAATATACCATAACCTGGATTACGACATAAAATCTCGATATTCGTACCGGATCGAGACTTATGGGACTAAAACCGCGGGGCACAGCTAGCTTGAAACTTTAAAATCTCGTCCATTTTCCATGGACATAGATAGAAACCACAGAACGCCATGTGCTACGAAATGACTTCATCCAAATCAAGAACCGAACAATTCCATAACAACTTAAGAGGGCGCCGACCAAACGCCGACCGCGCAGTGGCGCCCTCATCGTTTGTTTTGTTATTTCTTTTATTTTAGAATGAAAATGCAGAAAAATAAGCACGTTAAGTTGTGCTTCACAAGATTATACGTTAATATTATTATAAACGGTAGATTTACATTGTTTAGTTTTATTATAATCACTAAAACGGATAAATAACGGCTGCTCGTGCTTATTTTCTGCATTTTCATTCTAAAATAAAAGAAATAACCGAACAAACGATGAGGGCGCCACTAGGCGGTCGGCGTAGCCTTAAGCTTCTAACCAATTGCTAACAAAACCTCAAGCTCCACTACAACATCTAAGTTGTATTCAGTACCACATGTAATTAGAATGTCTGTGCCATAACTTACTCCACAATAAACGGCATTAGATTTAGCGCTAATGTTGCCTACAACAAATCAAACGAGCCGCACTATGTTATCTACCGGACAATATTGCTTTTGGATAAGGATGCCTGTTCATGGGACGGAGGATTGACGATGGTTAATGTAGAAAATACTCCATCTCTTTGGAACTTATTTTCGAGCCGTTTGGGGTTGAAATACTAGGGCCATGGGCCCGAGTGCCCACTTAGTATTTCGAGACATCGCCAAGCGGTTGGTCGACTTTTCAGCTGACCAGAGGGCCTGCCTATTTTTTGGCCTCAGAATCAGCATTGCCGTAAAACGTGGCATGCTCGTGCCAGCCTTTTGGCCATGTTCCCTATTGATATTGTAGCGGACGAATTTTTTGATACCCTTGATTATTTGCCCTCCTTCTTATATACTTGTACATATTATTATTATTTTAAGACTGTTAGCTTTTTAAATTATGTAAACAAAATTATCCAATTTATTAATTTAGTAATTTCTGGAGTTATTATTTTATCTTAATTTATCCTTCTCATTAGTATCGTTCTCTTATGAGTGGATTGTGTTTACCTAGAATTAAAAAAATAAAACGTTACACTTTACAATGCGTGCCACGAAAGATGAGACTTGACACACCACGTGGTTTGACATGCGCAGTACACGATTTTAGGTATCTTTAGCGGTATGAGGTCTGAGTGCGGGACGGGACCGGACGTCATAGGGGCGGCGGAAAGAGGCGGGGGAGGCGGGGTCAAGTCTCATCTTTCGTGGAACGCATTGTACTTACGCTTCTTTAATTATAACAAAGATAACCTATAGAGGGAACGCGAAGTAGGTGTTGCCGTAACACACTGACAGTATCAACGGCTTTCATTTTGACAGTTCAACATTAATCATTGCGTAATTTACGTTGTTAGGCAGACGAATTTTCCGAACATAAGAAGCAATGGATTATCAATTTATATCGTTCAGATTGTGCTCGAAAGTATATCACGCAATTAGGGCATTGACATTGACTGAAATGAAAAATGACTTCATAAATGATAGCAATACACAGAGTAATAGCTTGTTAGTGGAAATGGAAGAAAAAGGGCAAATGAATCGTTTCCATCTTAGCAGCGCGTGTAGCCGTGTTCATCAGGAAAACTATTTTCTTCAGGATCATTTAGGTATAAGTAGGAAAAATTTAGAATTTTGGATAGAAATAAAGTCAGTATTTGACATGAAATGAGGATATCCGCAGGAGAACCAAGGTAACCGACATAGCCCGAAGAATTGCCAAACTTAAGTAGCAGTGGGCAGGGCACATTGCTCGCAGAACAGCTGGCCGATGGGGCCGAAAGGTTCTGGAGTGGCGACCGCGTACCGGAAGACGTAGCGTTGGAAGGCCTCCCACAAGGTGGTCCGACTACCTTGTGAAGGCCGCAGGAACCTGTTGGATGCGAGAAGCACAGAACCGGTCGAAGTGGAGGTGCTTGAGGGAGGCCTATGTCCAGCAGTGGACGTCTTTTGGTTGAAATGATGATTGACATGAAGAGGTATGAGAAGTGAAGTTCACTCAACCTCCAGGAGGATCCTCCGACCAGATGGATGTTTTGTCTTGTGGGCTACTGCCCAACGATTGATGTCGGGACGTTGTAGATATACTTGTCGCACGGTAAACTCTGCTTGCGCGATGCAGGATTTTGCGTGACGTCAGAGTGCGTCAACTACGCATATAGTTCACATGTGGATCGCCACATGTGAACTATATGCGTAGTTGACGCATTAAATAATCTTGTCTGTGGCAGCATCTACATCGGTAGATGCTGCCACAGACAAGATTATTTATTAATAATCATGGAGTCTCTTAAAAAAATTAACTTATAACTAAGAAAGAGACGAAAGTTCGATAAACTTAAAAGTAATAGAAGTTGTATAAAGCATGCACAATAATAAATTACGATAAACCAACTCATAATTTCACACGAAATTGCTACATTACAATGCTCATAGAATATTAAAAAGGTTATCAAAAATCTTATTTAGAGCTAAGTTTGTTCAGACAACAGTCAGATTTGCATGCAAACTGATCACAGGGGCGTGTTTGAGTTGGAAATAGTCGTCGATATGTGTCGCAGTACGCGAAGCAGTCGTACTGTGAATGGGATGCCGAGACCCGCGGGAGAGGTCGCGGTGCATTCCCGTAGATCGGAACAAGATCAATGGAGACTTCCACTTTGAGATTACATTTATAAGTTTCATGTAAAGGAAAATCGTGAATATTGCGGATTGTAGGTACATAACGGGTGTAAAAAGACGCTTAACGGAGCTGAGAGACATGTTCCGTCATTGTGATATTATTTTTTATTGGACCTTGCCAGATAACCTGGTTACGGAGATATTGAAGGTCAAAGTTGCAACTGTTTTTAAATGTTATTTTTACGAAAACAAGTTCTAAATCTTATAATTTAACTTTAAATACTCTCTGTACTTATAAGTAAGTACAATGTTTTGCGTGCGATTTCGCATTACCATTAACAGCGAATTTTCACACCAAAAATAAAAGTATTTTTCCAGAAATAGTCTTTGCACTAGTTTGATGTGCAGAATGCGTAGATGACGGCTTCATAATGGATCTACCTGTAGCTACACCGTTTAATTTAAAGTTCATAATGTTAGAATCGTCATTGGTCAACAGTGTATCGAACTTATAACACATTACAACTTATAAATTATGTAAGAAACTGTGACGCCAGTCATTAGAGAATCTATATTGGTATTGTCCTTGTTTTCTTGTGTAGGGATATAACATTAACAAATTATGTGGGCTAGACCCAGTTATTGATTCTTAAAATCAATAACTGGGTCTAGCCCACATAAAGACCGACTTAATCTTTCTGCAAAAAACCATTATAATATGCCGTTGCTTTTGATGTTTATTTGTTTTCATCATCATATCATCTGTCTGGCCTTTTCCCAACTATGTTGGGGTCGGCTTCCAGTTTAAACGGATGCAGCTGAATACCAGTGTTTTACATGGAGCGACTTATCTGACCTCCACAACACAGTTATTGGGTAATATGATACCCCTTGATAAGACTGGTTCTCAGACTTTCGGGCTGTTTATTTGCTTTATAAGTTAGAAAATTTAGGAACATCGTTTGACACAATTTAAAAAGTATGTGAATCTCTCTAGTGTCCCTTAGTAGTAGCTGTAATTTATGTCTATTGAATTTTATGTAGTTATCTATTTTGTCCGACTTTTGCTTTATCAATATTATATTTGTCTTTTTGGGTATCTGTGGAGAACATTGTCGGTTGCACATTTGAATAACTCCTAATATGTTCTGTCTATTTGTAATGTGTAATTTGTAATTGTTTGTTCATCAACATCTGTGTACCTTTTCCCATGTTAGAGTCGGCTTCCAGTTTAACCTGTTTCAGCTGAATACCAATATTTTACATGGAGCGACTGCCTATCTGACCCCCACAACCCAGTTACTGGATAATAAGAGTGGTTGTCAGATTTTCGAGCTTCTGACCACCGGTAACGATTGTCAAAGATCCAAGAATGGTAGCCGGGACCAACGGTTTAACGTGCTTTGAGTACTGTGCAGTCCCCTGGGGGACTGGTCTAGGGGACTTTATTGGAACGAGCGCTTTCCGAAGCACGGAGGGGTCTCGTTATGTAAAGATGGAATGGAATGTGTAATTGTTTATAAAAAAAAATGTAATATAAAAAAAAATGTTTCCCCATCTCAAGATCCATTATAATTTTCATAAAATTTACGTTATAAATGTGCTGAAGAATTATTACAGTTTCTACGAAACTATAAGTATAAGAAAATGCAAAGAGGAAATTCCTCAAGTTTATCCTCTGTTGAGCTGCTAGCATATTTTCTAGGTCATGAATCTTCTGTCAATCTCACGATACGAGTAAACAGTGAATTTTCCAAGCTATTTCACGATAACTCGCAAGTTTTGCATTTTAGTACAAGTGGGTATTCTGATTTTATTCAGCATAATATATAATAGGAGAATGGATTTAATACATTATATTATAACAAGAGAACTCATTGGCAATTTGGCATAGTACTTGCCAGTGCAACTGTTTAATTCTGATTTGATTTGAGAGAGAATGAAAGCTTGCTAATAAAGAACTTTATCCTGTAAGACTTCAGCCCGTTTCATGGCATAGCTGTTTTAAAACTAAACAGCTATCGTTAGTTCAAGTTTGACAACTCTATTCTTCAGCAAGGAAGGCATTTTCTTTCACCTTTATGCCCGTTTTCACTAACACTAGGCGTCACCTAAACGAACGCCTAAATAAAAGCACGCTGCCTGCTGGATTCTTATCTTTCGGCGCTAAGCCGAGCGTGCTTTTTTATTATGTTTTATTTTTTACGCATTAATGCTTTAGACGATGCCATTGAGCTATTTGCTTGCTCATGTCAAACTACGTAGTCATGGCAGTCCATAGGTGTCTACTAAATGGAGTTCCATGGAGTTTCTTGCCCGTTCTTCTCCATAGGTACCTACGCTTTGGAATGGGCAACTAGCTTCATACTTTCTGACTGACCGACTTATTGACAATTCTAAAGTGCCTGTAAATGGTTTAATTGAAATAAATGCTTTGAGTTTGAGTGGTACTTTAATGTCTTTTAAGTTCCAACTAAAACAAATTGAGTTTTCCGGCAATTTGAAAACACAAAAAGAAAAAATTACCATCGTCCTCTCCATCTTTTATAACAAGTAAAAATTAAGCACCTCCAATCTATCCTGCCAAGAAGAAATATTCACCAATATTTTACACAACAAAAAGCTAAATGTAAGAACAAGGAGAATTAGATAATAATCGTAACGACGATAATTATTCAGTCAGTAAATTTAATAAACGATGTAGGTAATTCTATCTTTACTTATAATGATGTTCGTTCCAACATCTTAGTGTAAATAATGAGCAGATCCTGGCGAAATATATTGTTTTGTGTGGAGCCCATAATTATTATTACCATAGTTATTGTGAGCGCCAGGACACCCGCGAAATTCAAATGAATGACTATTTCATGAAATATCAATCAAATGGATTGGGGGGCTCGTGGCTAAGTAATTAATGACAGCCGCACGGGTCAATCGATCAGGTTAAGCTACGATTGCCACGGTTGGTGCGTGGGTGGGTGACCATCTTTACATACCGAGACCCCTCCGTGCCTCGGAAAGCACGCTAAGCCGTTGCTCCCGGCTGTCATTCCCGGATCTTTGACAGTCGTTACTGGTCGTCAGAAGCTCGAAAGTGTGACAACCAGTACCAAGAGGTATCGTACCTACTACTCAGTCACTGAGTTGTTGAGGTCAGATAGGCAGTCGCTCCATGTAAAATACTGGTATCCAGCTGCATCCGGATAGACTGAAAGCTGACCCTAACATAGTTGGGAAAAGGCGTAGGTTGATTGATTGAACAGTCAATGAACTTAGAGGGTTGTATTGATGATTTTAATGATTATAATTCTGTAAATATGTGATAAATGATAAATGATTTTATTTTTGTAAGTAGCTTTGCACAAACACTTTTCACGTCAATCATAATTATATTTTTTTAAACTAGATGAGGTCGGCGTTTCCTATCTGACTACTCTGAGAAGAAAGGCCGAAATAAACTCAGAGGTCTCTAGTCTCTATTAAAGTCCAGACATAATCTTGGTCAGGTTATATGAAGACCATGTAGGTCGATATCTGAGATGGTCTTTTGAGGAAAGAACCACACAGATTGAGAGGACCTGTCCAGTCAGTGCACGCATTTGTCAGAAATCGTGTAGCTCAACTCAAGACTTAAGGAGCTCAACGATTCGACGAACAATACCAAAGACAGGACATTTGGGTAAGCCACATAAATTACTCAAACTGCCACAGCATGGAGAATTATAAAAAAATATAAAATGAATAAAATAAATGACCCACATCGTCTTCACATTCACACTAATTAAAATAATGTAACATACTTTATACTGTCGCGAATTGTATTTTGTTCAATATAAATCCTGACACCGACCTGCAAATTGCAAAAAACGTAAGAAAATTTTAATGGGCAGCTAGAATCAATATTCTATTTTCTTGTTTGACATTCAAAAGTGCCTTTTATTTATTGGACTAATTGAAAATATATGCCTATTTTTTGCCCGCGACTTCGTTCACGTGGAATTTCTTATTTTAACATAAAAATGTCTATATCTCTTTTATATCTTATATTTGCCAATGCTGTAGATAGTATTGAAAGAATTTTCGTAAACGGTTTCAATCACAATCTGCATCATTTTGAAAGATATTGCTAATCCATTGCTTCATGTGTACGTCAACGTAAATAACGCAATGAATGTTGTCGTACTGTCAAAATGAAAATCATTGGGTACTGTTGGTGTGTTACGCAATGACCCCGCAGTAGTTCCGAAGATTATCCTCTACGTACAGACGCCAGCACATCAAGCTACTACAACCTGTCAAATTCCTTTAATAGATTTTCAACTTTATCGCTAAAGCATAAGGTTCAAAGTTGATTGAGAAAATTTGGCAGTTTCGGGTAGCTTGATGTGCTGGCGTCTGTACAAAGTCACACATTTTACCTGTTAGTATAGGTTTGATTTTGCCAGAAGAACCTTTTAAAATTGAGGGTCGTATTTGGAGATGGAGGATATTTTACACTTCTCCCTCCACGATCCTTTTAGTCGGTTTTAACGAGCTTCGTATAAAGTAAATGCTTCAGCCTGAATTTTAAGACGCGCTTAATTTAAGTTATCTAGATTTTTAACGATATATCTCTCTTGGCGTAATTAAGATACTTTCCTAAGTGACGGTCTTTAAACTTTATTTCCGGTTGATATACATATTACCTTTTTTTCTTTTTGAAGATGAGGGCGTAGGTATTCTGTAATCTATCAGTTTTTGTAAGGACGGCAGAATAATAAATTTAAGTCTGAAATCGCAATTCTTTCAGCAATCGTGATGATCAATGCTCATGCCTGCATGAGCAATAGTGATGATCAAAGCTCATGCCTTCTTGAGCAATCGTGATGATCAATGCTTATGCCATCTTGAGTAATCGTGATGATCAATGCTCATGCCTTCTTGAGCAATCGTGATGATCAATGCTCATGCCTTCGTGAGCAATCGTGATGATCAATGCTCATGCCTTCTTGAGCAATCGTGATGATCAATGCTCATGCCTTATTGAGCAATCGTGATGATCAATGCTCATGCCTTCATGAGCAATCGTGATGATCAATGCTAATGCCTTCTTGAGCAATCGTGATGATCAATGCTCATGCCTTCTTGAGCATTCGTGATGATCAATGCTCATGCCTAAGTGAGCAATCGTGATGATCAATGCTCATGCCTTATTGAGCAATCGTGATGATTAATGCTCATGCCTTCCCTGTATTATATGAGACCTTAGCCCTGTAGTAAGACAATAATAGGCTGGTATTTTAGCAGAAATCAGAAATCCAGTAGACTCAATCCCGCTGAAGAGCATCTCGATCAAGAAGACATGTAAAACATTACCTTAATAAATAAAAATCTCCTCCAGACCGTATTTCGGTCACGGTGGCCAATCTCAACGGAGACTTAGCCTTCGGCGCGGGAGATATTATAGTGCACAAGTGCTTGCGCAGACAGAGGTGCACTCTCTCATCGCTCACTCTCATAAGTCCGTTGGGATGGATGTCCGACGAGACGGCAATCCGATACGACCGGAGAGAGATCAGCCGGTCGATTCTGTAACAATCTCACCGTGAAAACATAGGTGAAGTGAAGTGAGTTTGTTTTTGCTAGGAATTGACACTATTGACAGCTCACTTCACCTAAGTTTTCACGGTGAGATTTTTACAGAATAACACCGCAGGTGCAGGATCAACGGCTCAACGTGCTTTCTGAGGTACGCAGGTATCACACCGCCAGGTTCCTAACTCCGGGCTGTTACTAAGAAATTCCTAATGGAAAAAAGCACAATAACACTTTGCCTGACCTGGGAATTCAATCCAGGACCCTATGCTCAGGAGTCGCGTCTGTAACCACGAGACCAACGGGGCAGTTAAATGATCAAGTAAGTACACAAGTACTACGCGCAACGCGCTACGGGGCGTAAGTAGTACACGCGCCTCAAAGAGATGTCAGCATCATCAGAAGGGGCCCGTCAGGGCCGAAGCTTGCCGGGTCAGCGGGATTGTCCGAAAGGGTTACCGCTGGCTCGGAACATAAAGGGCTAACGAAGGAACACGGGTGGGTTTAAATCAGTAAGAGTCTGACACTCCCTTCCGCTCCACCCAGAGCGGAAGGGGTCATTTGATGATTTCCCATACTGAAGTAAAAAAAGTACACAAGTATATTATATGTACTACTAGCAGCGCCCGATCGTCGATCCCGTGGGAATATCGCCTATGTCCTTTCCCGGGACTCAAACTATCTCTATACCAAATTTCATCTAAATCGGTTCAGCGGTTTAAGCGTGAAGAGGTAACAGACAGATAGACAGACACCCTTCGCATTTATAATATTAGTATGGATTAGCGGTAGTTCTGCATGACCCTTTGCAAAAGTTTTTCGGAAGCACGTTGAAATCTTAGTTTGCAACGCCTTTTTTTGGTTTGACCATTGAATGTAGAATGTCGCCTAAGAAGGATGACCGTAAAATGAACAATGTCGCGTTTCATAAACGTTAATTGCTGTATTACTTCAGTTGCAAGTGCAAGTTGCACTTATAACGATTGTGTCGTGTCTTGTTTTTAATGAGTTTTTTTATAATATGCGCCGAAGCGCTATTGGTGGACGAAAACAATGCAGGCGGGGGTAGCCACTGGCCCGTGCATACGAAAAGCTCCCTAATGGGGGTTATGCACAAAAGAAAATAATGAAGATATCACAACGAGAATTCATAAGAGTTTCTTCATTAGCCTAATGAATGACGTTTTCAAACTTCAATAATCTGCCCACACGACTCCTCACATTCCCTGTGTGCAGTTTGCAAAACTTCTTTATATTATATTCATTACTATAACTTTAAATCGACGCGCGGTAAACCGTGGAACGTGACTCGGTCCTCTCGCTCGCACACCGCTGGCATCTCACTCATGCATTCTGATCGTGTGATAGATGCGATTGCGCATATTTCGGTGCAGTTCTCCGTAAGAAATTTGATATTTTCCCCGGATTTCGATTTCGAGTTCACGATTTATTTGATGGGTGTGCCTCTAAAACCATTTTCTGTCATTTACCAAAGAAAAATATTGTATTCATAATAGGGATTATTTTAGCCATCCGCTTTATTCTAATTGAAAAGTAAAACAACCACTTATTGCTGTTTCTAGAGACAAGAATATGTAACATTTGTGATTGGAGTCAATCACACGACACGCGGCACAAAGGCACCGCAAGTCGCGCAACGAGCGGTGCCTTTGTGTCGCGCGCGATTATATCGCGTGTCGCGCCTGTTTGAAATAAAAACAAGTGAGAAAATACGTAAAAATAAATAAATGGATGTAATCGATTTAATGGATGGAAGGATGGATCTAATGGTTTTTAAATACAAATTGTAGGTACAGAATGCAGGTGAAATCACGCATTCTGTGTTCCCAATACAGTGTTATAGATTCTCAAACCCTTTCTTCATCAAATCATGTAGGTAATCTAACCAATGAAACCTATTTGACATGACCTGAACCGCATCCACCTTCCTGTCATCCCAGTCTTCTAACAACCATCTTACATAATATATAATTTACCAACACCTTTACTCATCACCGCAGCACCGCCCATGGCATGTTACTTCCCAACCTTGGACCCGTCCATCGTATGGGACCCATGAGATGGGCGGACCGCTAACTGAACTCTTTATATTACTTCCTGTTCGTGTATTAATCTTGGAGATGCCAAGATTTTTGTCTGATTGTTGGTTGTTGATTTATCGGAATTTTTGGATGTTGATCTGTTTACTGATTTGAGCATAAGTGTTGTGAGTTTATTTTTCTTTTTAACCGACTTCAAAATAGGAGGAGGTTCTCAATTTGGATATTTATATACATATATATATATTTTTTATGTATGTTCGGGCATAACTCGGTTAGACTGGAAGCGGACTCCAACGTAGTTGACAAAAAGGCTAGGCAGATGATGTTGTTGATAATGTTCGGGCATAACTCCGTAATATACAGGGTTATTGGTAAAACATTAACAACCTCTTAAGAGGTCATTGTACTCGACATTATTAACAACTTTTACTATGGAACCAAGCCTGAAATCGCGAAAAAGAATAATCAGCTGTTCCCTACATTTTGACGAGTTATACGAACATAAATGTAGGGAACAGCTGTTTTTTTTTTCGCGATTTCATTTTTGGTTTGGTGGCCAACTCGAAGTAGGTATACAAAAAAAATTGTCCACCATTTTCATTTGGCGCCAAATTTTACAGTTCACCATTTATAAGACCGACTACCGCATTAAATTCAGTTATTTTATCAATAATTTCTTGTACGGATTGAAAAACAACCCAATTTTTAACTAATCCCATTTAGGAAAAAAAATTGTAAATAAATAACATTTTCACTATTGTGGAGAAGAGATCAAGAGTACCTAACCTTTGTTGACCCAGACAGGATCCGTAAATTCTTTATGTCTTACATTTTTCCTTGAAGAGGTCACAGGACAGGTGCGCTGTTACTGCGACTAGTAATCGCAATGGTGTTGTTATTTATTTATTTTAATTCATCAAATCAATCAGTTAGACACAGAAAACAAAAGGTTCCAATATGATGCAGCCAGAAATCATGTAGAACCATATACATATATCCGAAACATAATTGAAACTGAAAGGAATGTTTTGAAATAATAAGTTCCAAGCAATGTTGACATTAATTGTTTTCAAATTCACCAGATTCGTTAGGTCCTGACTTTTTTATGGGTTATGTAAAGGGACGTGATGATATGGATAGCTTAGAAGAATACTTGTGACACTGATAGTGGAATACGAGTACCTAATAAAATATTAAAATAATGCAAAAAAACAAGATGAAAAGCAATCGCATTTTAAACTAGCAAAAATGTGGAGATTTGGCAGATGTAATTTTTCATACGAAATTGCCAAGACTAATCTGGTAATTTACATTTGTAGTTAACATTTTCTTTATTTAAAGTTGTATTCTTTCAAATTAGCCACCCTGTAGAATAGCGAAATTAGGGCTCCTTCAAATAGGCGCGACACGCGATAAAATAGCGCGCGACACAAAGGCACCGCAAGTTGCGCAAAGAGCGGTGCCTTTGAGTCGCGCGCGATTCGCGTCGCGCGTCGCGCCTTAGGCACAGACCACAAAAATACGCTTTTGGATCAGTAAAGGCTTCTTTAAATAAGTTATTCTAGCATTTGTTTCTAACTGTACCTATTGTATACATACTTCAAATCTGATTTGATGATGTTTGATACGTAATAATAAAACAGATTAAACCCTCCTATCACTAAACGCATATTGTGACCCGACGAGAAACTGTACACGTTAAAGAGTCTATTGTCAATGTTAAACGGATGTTCCTATCCGAAGAACTCATAACTTACCATTCAAAACTAAAACCATAACTAAATACTGTCGGAAGCCTCCAAACATTACGAACAACAACAATAAAACTTTATTATAAATAAACACGCCTACACCATATTTTATCCACTGTCACCGATTCAAAATAACTGTAAACCGTACTCTATAACGTATGCGATGACGTCATACAAAAAGCGACCAATAAAAAGTGTTCGAGCGCCATAAATTGGCGTATCAAGAAGTCTTGAAAAGCGAACGTTGCGTTTAAATACAAAAAGGTATTATACAGAAGGTCCGAACCATACAACGAGCGAAAACAGACGCACACATAGACCCGCTTCACATACAGTATGCACTCGCTACTGGCATTTGTTTCAAGAACTCCGTACGTACGCGTCTATGTGTGCATGCGCCAGTTTTATTTCCTTGTATGGAACCGACCTTCTGTTCTTCTCTATTCTGTGGTTTAAAACCGAGACGCGGAGATAAAAGATATATGAAATTAATATCAGAATCCACGAGATCTGAGATATATATCTTTTTATGTGTTGAGAGGAGGATTTATCGCAGTTTATTTAAATACAACTTTGTGGCCGTAAACGTTGGGTATTCGGCACTGAATGAATTATGAGAGGTGTATTGAATGTCGTAAGTAACAGTGCTCTATCGTTTGTTGGATCGTTTCGCAATTTTAGGGACGTTTCTTTGATGGTTTTTGGGTGAATCATATCCGTATATTTATGCTGTATTTTTTAGTGATCTGCTTGTATGATTACAGTTTCCTTTAACAATTTGAGTTTTTTTTCCTGCTATGCACAGAAACATAAGACAGATATTAAAACAGAAGAAGAATTAGCAGAGGATCTTTCAGGTTCAGGGGATCAGACCGGAATAACTCACAAAAACCATTGCCAATTTGTTAAAGTTTTTAATTTCAACAGCGTTGTCGTCTTCAAAACCAAGGCTAAAAGTGCTGATGATAAAAAGATGATAAGTAACAACACAACAAAACGATGAAAGTGACCATTCGTTCAGACAGAGCATTTATTTTAACTCTTCTATGAGTTATTGAGTACCTAGTAAACAAAAATTCGAAAACTTGTGACTTCTACCAACCCGCACTGGGCCTGCGTGGTGGATTACGGCCCACTTCCTCTCACGGAGAGGAGGCCTGTCTGCTGGTGCACTGGGAACATTACAGGCTTACTATGCATGGTATGCATTGAGTAGTAAGCAGCTACTGACTTCTAGTCATATCCGTATTAGTTTATGCTCTAGATTTTATTGACCCGTTTCTAAGATGGCTGTTTCTTTTGCCTTTTTGGCAACGGTTATTGTTTCGATTTATTTTTGAGTTTTAAGTGTTATCATCTTCAAAATCAATATTACAATTCCCAGTCCAAAAAGACGATGAGGCAAAACCAATAAGTGTACATGAGACGTGAAGACTTCGAAAAGATCTTATTGATTATTTCACTTTATGTCACGTTAAATCTTGTGACAAAAGTAATGAGCATTCAAAGAGTAATACACAAGATAAAGAAAGTAATCACTAAGTTACTTAAGCTAAGTAACATAGTTACAAAGAGGCATTAATTCTGAGTTCTTCGGAACAATTTATGGTTGACCAGTCAAGGTTCAAGGGAATCAGGAAATTGTTACGTCTTTTGTTAGCAAAGCAAAGTGAGCTGATAAATAATGGGCACATTACCACAATAACCATTGTTTTAGTACTTATTTACTTGGCGGCAAGTTAGCCTTGTAAGTCTCATTGGAGGAATTTCGTTTATCTTTCTCTTGGCTTAGCGTAAAACATTTCATTTCATTTCAAAATATCTACTAAATGTTTATTTCTGTAACTACATCTTATAAAACTTTTTTAAAAGTCCGAACAGTATATTATTAGGATTTTATGTGAGTCTAACAGTACAGGGCCATGTCTGGAAGGGCATTTTGAAGAAAAAATTATATTCGATTCTGTCATTTTTATAATTTTACTATTTTTTGTTTTATTTTTGACAAATTTAATTACTTATTATTTAATTGATCACAATTTTATTCTGGGTTTTTAAATGTTTTTTATTTAATATTATATTTTATAAGTAATTTTAATGTATGTTTGAATCTATGGACTAGAATTATGTCTGAAATAAATAAATTATTATATTATTATTATTGTTTTATCTTCAGATCCGTCTGATGTACGATCTGAATGGCCATTGATCCGATGAAATCGATCTCTTACAAAGTGTCGACGCTTAGTTTTAAAAGCAAATCGTTAAAACTGAACAGTCCGACCGGTTCATGTACAGTCAACAAAAGAGATAAGTATGCAGGATCGTCGGATATAGTTGAAGTTTAGTAAGAAACCGATGGATGTTCTCGAATAAAATTTAATTTTATTAATAGAAAACAAACAACTCATTTATCAAATTAAATTTCAGTCGACAACATCCATCGGTTTCTTACTAAACTTCAACTATATCTGACGATCCATACTCATTACTCATATCTTTTGTTGACTGTACATATTTTGCAAGGCTGATGATATTATATTTGTTTGTTGTGTCTCTCCGTATTTTATAACTAGTATATCTCACCCGAGCAAATCTGCATGTTTTTTTTAACAAGATTTTTTCTCATGTTTCCACCTTATTTCGCCTGTTTTGTGTTAACCATGATTACGTTTTCAAAATTATCCCATGATTAGAGATAACGCAAAAATCAATTTCAAAATTTAATTCCATATCACGCCTGAATTCCTCGAAGGGTTAGACACACGTCAGCGGGATTTGTCCGAAAGGGTTACCGCTGGCCTGGAACATAAAGGGCTAAGGAAGGAACACGGGTGGGTTTTAGTCAGTAAGAGTCTGACACTCCCTTCCGCTCCACCCAGAGCGGGAGGGGTCATTTGATGATTTCCCATCCTGAAAAAAAAAGGGTTAGACACAGGTCTGACTATAGTACACCCATATTTCGCCAGTTATGTTCAAGTCCCATGTAATAGAGGGCATGCCTATTGCCCTCAACTGTGCACAAATCCTGACTCCAGGTTGCTACTGAGAAATTCCAATAACTCTGCCCTTCACAGGAATAGAACCCAGGACCTCATGCTCAGCCGTACCGCTTGCGAGTTGCAACCACAACATTTCATCATCATTCATCATCTTTCTTTTTCATTTCATCATTTGTTTTAAATACTTTTTCTTTCTTTCCTTCAATTCAGTTCAATTCGTACCAATAGATTGATAAAAGCTTTCGAAAAATTAAATTCATTCTCAACAAAAAAACTGGCACTCCGGTAGTGCCGACAGAAGTGAAAACTTGAACAATTACGAGTGTATTTTGTGAATCGTCTTATAAACAAAACACGCGTGTTAAGGTGTGTTCCTTATTTTATAGGGTTTTTTGCAAATCAGGTATGATGACCAAAGTGACTGGTTTATTCTTCTCGTGAAAGGAATTTATTCAGATTTACAAATAAGCACACAGGATAGACTTCAGTTCGTGGTGTTGGTCGCGGCAGTGGTAAGAGAAGCAAACCGCTCGCATAGAGCTCGTCGTCAGTTATATATCTGTGGTTCAGCGCCATCTCGTCGTTGTTGGATGAACTACGTAGTTAGTACGCGAGGCCCTCGTAGTTCTTCCCGATGTGCATAGATGGCGCTGTCTTACGTTTTACGTCTTACGAATTTTCGATCAGGGTCACGTGACCTGACGCGAATTTAGAAGTTTTTACCCATTCCAAAAAAGTACACAGCGCCGCTAAAGAAGTTTTCACTTCAAAAATTCTTAAACTTTCTAGCTAGATAATCGTTTCTTTAAACACCGAATAAAGCTTCGAAATCGAACATTAGTAGTATTTTACGATGACATTCAACCAAGAAGTCATTACGATCAATTTTACATTTGATACGCTCGGCTGATGATTAACTACATTTGAGAGTGATTACAGATAAAGCCGAAGTACTTATATCTTCCGCTAAGGATTCTTTGAGAATTTATGTGAAATACTTAAATTTATTGAGGCTCGTTTACGAAGCTTTGTCTCGTACGATGATGGGAATCGGAAAAAATATCTTTGGGGTTTGAGCGTTGTGTTAAATTGCTATTGTAGTGTAGGATGTATTTTTGTCGCAGTAAGATTGTCTAGTCATACATATTTATGCTCTTATAACACATGTACAAAGTTTTATCATTATATCAGACACGCAGAACACACAATCAGACTGACAGAAGTGGAATCGGCTTGTGCAAAGTACAATCAACACTTTTCCAAGGTTTGAAATAGATAACACGTAAAAAATTAAGTAAGATTTATAATTGCTTATTAGTCATAGAGGCTAGATTGTAACTAACTACTTAGAACCTAGTTCTTTTGAATGAAAGATAACAAAAATACATATGAAGATACATACATAAACTCATGCTATTTTCCCAAGGGAGCCGGTAGAAACTTAAGAACGTCATCTGCTACAATCTTAACATAAACCTTTGCTACCTAATCAAAAAATGAAATTTTGTAATTAGGAACCTCTCTCGATGAATGGTTGAGTAGGTAGAATAGAGTAACTGCAAACATCTTCATCTTAAAGTGCCGAATGATTTCATTTACAGTACCCGGCGATAAATATTGCACATCGACCTTTGGAAAGAGACAATCGGCTAATTTCGGCTTCGTAGAGCGTTATCTCTGTCGCACAAAATACAAACAGTCCGGTATCTATTATGATTTGCTTCTTTTGATAATTATTTTTATTCTTTGTATGAAATACAAAAAAGGTAAAGGTCGATGTACAATATTTATCGCCGGGTACTGTATGTACATCGTCATTATCTTTTTAGCCGAAAGACGTCCACTGCTGGACATAAGCCTTTCTGTGCTTCCCGCATCCAACGGATTGCTGCGGCCTTTACCTTCAGTCCATCTTGTGGGAGGCCTTCCAACGCTACGTCTTCGGGTACACGGCCGCCACTTCAGAACCTTTCGGCCCCATCGGCCATCTGTTCTGCGAGCAATGTGGCCTGACCACTGCCGCTTAAAAGTTTGGCAATTCTTCGGGTATATGTCGGTTACCTTGGTTCTTCTACGGATCTCTTCATTCCGGAATCGATCTATGTTATGTAACAATTCAGAAAATTTAGAGCATTTTAAGTTTTAAAAATATACATAAACTCACGTTATCAGCTCATGGGGGTGGGTAAAAACTACAGAACGCCATCTGCTAGGATCCTTACATACTCCTTTTGCCTAATGTAAGTTCATCATATCTGGCCATTTCAAATTTTGTTGATTGACAACCACTCATCCGAATAGCTGTATGAATGAAACTTCTTTCTTAGAAAAATATAATTTTGCATTCTAAATAAAATAACTTAAGCCAGGTAGACTGAAAAATGAGTCACATTTTGATGAAAATTGTTTCGTCTCCTGAAGAGTTCAGACACCTCAGTTTAGTGTAAGATATTGATATAGTTGCGCAGATTTGTTAGATACCAACTAAGTAACATTTATTTATTTAACTACTAAGTTATTACAGCTCAAAACACATAACAAAAATAAATCAAACCCTACAAAATATACAATGGGCGGCCCATTATTATATTATATCCAAATAATTTATCTATATCTCTATACTAATTATATTTTAAAGACGCTTTTCTTGTCTGTCTAAGTCCTTGTGTGGTTATTCTAATCTTCGCGACGGATTTTCACCATTATTTAGAGAATTTATTCCAGAAAGTTTACATGTTTTATTTAGGTGTCGCCTATGTATATATATAGATATAACTGTTGTTCTACCCACAATCATATTATATGCCAGGTTCTAGGCAGGTACTGCGGTAAGTCCCATTAGTGATATGTTTATTTATACCTGAGCTACGAGAATCAATTATATCAACAATGCATGCTTAGTTAGAGGTAGACGAAGATTATTGCCAAAATCAGAGGAATATTGGAGTAAGATATGTACCCTTATGTACAAACAACTAAAAGACCCTTCACGAAGCTGTCATCTACGCATTCTGTACATCAAAGTAAGTAACTTTGTACGACTTTTATTTTTGATGTGAAAATTCGCCGTTTATAGTAGTGCGCAATGTGTGCACGCAAAACATGGTGTTTATAGGTGCATACAACGGTACAGGGATCGTGGGAGTATTTGAAGTTAGGTTATAACATTTAAAAATGGTTTATGTACAGACGCCAGCACATCAAACTACAAAATTTTCCCAATCAAGATTTTAGTAGCTTGATGTGCTGGCGTCTGTACATACAAAAATAAACAGACAAGAAGAAAAAAACAGAAAAATACGTAAATACTTAGGTGATGATTATTTCTCAAGAAATACTAACCTGCGATAGGAAAGGGTATTGAAAGAGGCAGTCAGCCAGAGAAGAGACAAGCTAGTCGCCGCGATTTCGAGAAGAGAACCGCCAGACTCTTATCGTTTCTCCATTTCCGGAACCAAGCACCTAAGACGCTTGCGGAGGTCTGGAGAGTGCGAGCGATAGAGTCCTGACAGCGACCTGTATAGTCTTTTTACTATTGAGAATGTCGCTGGTGAACAGTGTGAACAAAAGGGGAGATAACACGGATGTGGGGACATCGGCACGAATGGGATGATAGGAGGAGTGTGCACCCTCGATGTGGTAGCGGAAAGTGCGATCCGACAGAAAGTCTCGTAAGATGAGCACGAGACGGTCTGGCATTCCTAGTAGGTAGAGCTTAGATAATAAGCCATTGTACCAAACTTTGTCGAATGCTTTGTAGTTCTACAAAGCATTCGACAAAGTTTGGTACAATGGCTTATTGGCGCATTCGCGAATATAAAATATATAATATTATAAACGCGAAAGTTTGTGAGGATTGATGGACGGATGGATGTTTGTTATTCTTTCACGCAAAAACTACTGAACCGATTTTGATGAAACTTTACAGTAATATAGCTTACACATCAGAATAACACATAGGATACTTTTTATTCAGATATTCCCGCGGGGTCGACACTTATGCGGGTGAAACCGCGGGGCGCTGCTAGCAAAATGCATTAGAATCAAAAATAATTCTAAAGAGGTTCTCCAAGAAAAATATATAGGTACCTACTTACAAGAAAATAATAGAAAGAATTGTATGATTACCTAGCAACGA
This sequence comes from Luperina nickerlii, assembly GCA_963855955.1. Lineage (NCBI taxonomy): Eukaryota > Metazoa > Arthropoda > Insecta > Lepidoptera > Noctuidae > Luperina > Luperina nickerlii. The sequence continues at coordinate 7,536,781 of OY979687.1, read as the reverse complement.
AATAATTGGGTACAATGATACCTTAGTCATTTAAAATCTAAAATTAGATTTATAAAAACCTTCTTTTTTCCATTACAATGTTAACACGGTTTACTTTCGCAGAGCATCGAAAAAAATAAAATGCTTATCGAGTACATCACTAAAGTCTGCAATTCAACTATCTATGTTTCACATCGCTCGATGCGCCCCCCGCGAGGCACCTCTAAATAATTAATTTCAATCGTCTTTTTTATCTGTTGCGGTAACCGTAATTAGTAATTACTTTTTATTAAAGAAAGATGCAATGTTTGTTCAAGTTAAAGTATTATTAATTGAGACATTTTAAACGATTATTATGTTTTGAGAAAATGTCATAAATTTCTTTAAATAGAGATGCCCCATAGTTGTATACTGATGTTGGTACCTAATCATGATTATTTCGTTAGTAAGTAATTAAAAGACGTGTGCAGGTATCCAGTGTGTGGCTATAAAATGTAATGAATATTACAATAACTATTTTAATTACTATTAAAACGAAAGCTTATGTTAATAATACGACGACGACGTAATTTCTCAGTAGCAGCCCGGAGTAGATTTGTGCCTGGTTTGGTGGTATAGAGGTATGAGGAACAGGGTGTAAAGTTCACTCATACTCTATAGAAAAGGGAGAATCCTCCGACCAGACGGGTGTTGTGTCTGGCGGGCAACTGCCCGTTGATTCATGTCGGGCCGTTGTATCTATGCTAGTTGCGCGGTAAACTCTGCGCGATGCAGGATTTGCGTGACGTCAGTATGACGCGTTGGTTGCATGTGGCATTGTAGATACCGCTACATCACTCCCCCCCGGAGACCGGAGGTCGATAGTGGGCTGAGTCTTGTATCTTGCGATACTTGCCAGGCCAGCTGAGGTTCCAGTGAGTCGGAACCGGTTGCCGCATAGTTCACGGTGAGTCGGAACTGTCTGCGAAGATGTCCCCAGTGAGTCGGGGTGGCGCTGCGTTATGCTCCAGTGCGTCGGATGTAGTACAGCGCCGAGTTGAGGCTGGCTGCTGCGTCGACAAGGAGAGGAATTGAGCTCTTCTTATTGACCGACCGAAAGTGCAGTTGTGCTGTGCCGAGGTTGCTGATGAGGCTGAGGGTGATGACCAGGTATGCGCGGTCGCTGCATGCTGGTGGTCAGGATACCCGTTGAAGCCGTGGGTGCTAGCTGGGTGACTCGCCGCTAACGCTTGCGGGAGTGATGATGATGACGTCACGCTGAAGTATTTGCACGAAGGCTGCGCTAACGTTCATGTTCGGGGTCACCAGTATAGAGGTACGAGGAACAGGGTGTAAAGTTCACTCAACCTCCATAGAAAAGGTTGGATCCTCCGACTAGACGGGTGTTGTGTCTGGTGGGCAACTGCCCGTTGATTCATGTCGGGCCGTTGTATCTATGCTAGTTGCGCGGTAAACTCTGCTTGCGCGATACAGGATTTGCGTGACGTCAGTATGACGCGTTGGTTGCATGTGGCATTGTAGATACCGCTACAGTGGCAATAGGTTCCCCCCCCCCATGTCGAAATGTGGATTTACGAACAAAAAATAACAGGCGCAGTGCTACGTTATGTTATTTTGTCACTTATCTACTCATTAATAGAAAAAGGAAAACCTGTTCAGGTGGAGATTCATAGACGACTCCGCCTTGGAGTGTAAATGTGGTGCTGTTCCACAAACGATGGAACACTTAATATCGTTTCCTGCGTGTCCTGTCAGCTGCACGTTACATGAACTGGTGGACGCTGGTGATGGCGCCAAACAAGTAGCCGAATTTCGGGCTGAGTCCATTTAGATTGGTATCGACACGCTAAATAATTAAACTAGCTTCCGCCCGTGGTTTCACCCGCATAGTATGTCGATAAAAAGTAGCCTGTCCTCTCGCAGGTTTCAAAGTATCCCCATGCCAAATTTCATCGGTGCAGCCGTCTCGGAGATTAGCCGGCTCAAACAGACAGTCAGACAAAATAAAAAAAAAATGTTTTTTTATTTTATTTACAGTAGGTAACCTACCCCTACATGTATTTAGTAAAAACGCTGTTATTTTGAAATTACAAACGGTCACTTCAATTTTATTTATTTGTATACATAAAAATAAAACCAATAAGACCTAAACAGAAAAAGTGGACTATATACAATAATAACTAGTACTTAAAACAGTCTTTAAATTCCAATATACGTGAGAAGTTAATTAGCTAGACTTAAAAGGAAACTGGTAGACATAGTCAGGAAACTAGTCCCCAGTGGACGAGTGGGACGAGCTAGTTTATATGACAGCATGACATGTGACGTCACTTATAATCGTAATTGCCATCAGACTGGTATACAGGGTGGCCACAAACTTGTAGTATTTTTTTAAAATCAGAATAAAATTTTTGTATAGTTCCATATTTGGCAGTCTGGTAAAGGACACTGGTCAGTTTGATTTACTTACTCCTCAATTACATATTATATTAGCTTTCTTCTTAAAGGAGATGTCCGCTTTTTGTATGGACGTTGGTTTTTTATTCCAAGAAAAATCTAACCAGCATCAAACTCGGTTCAAATAAATACGACAAAAATGTGGAACTCAGAACTACTGAAATAATATTTTTAAACCCCTCCATTTAAGCGAAAAATCATAAAATAATAATTGATGTTATTTGTAGTTGGCAACCCTAATAAATACTTCTGTGACAATGTCATATTTGACAGATGATTATTCAGCTGTCACTGGTGTTAGAGATGTGCCAACTCAGGATAAGACACGCCTTAAGGTTACTCGGATTAACATTCATGTGACTCGAGTTGAACTCGAGTTACGGAACTCTGGTAACTGGATGAAATTGAACAAATTATTGTTTTTTCACTTCTGTTTCGCGACGATTTTTTTTATAGATTCGCTAGGAAACGTATATTCAGACTATTCTAATTAAAATACAATTTCAGTAGAATTTAAATATAAAATAAGGTTCAAATACATGCCAAACAAGAGACGTCAATCACGTACCCGCTTCTTCAATTACCGTGGCAATCTAATTCAACTCGATTGCGGCAACTCAATCTGAGCGCAACTCAAATAATCGAGTTAGCCATACATACTCGTAGCTGGCGTCACCAGCTCAAAGGGTTATCGATTCTTGCCGAAAAAGATCCTTAGAAGATTAGATGTAAATATGTATAATCCTGAATCCATTTTATGAAAATCAAGAAAGATACCTTAATAAACGATTTCTCATCAGTAAAATCAGGGATCTTTTTAGTTCAGGGAATTCGTTAATAAGAAATTACCATATAAAAAGTATTCGGTATAAAACAAGACATTTATTTTCTTAATGATTTTACATTAAAAAGTTTAGAAAATAAATAATATAGCTTATAGTCCCAATAGAAAACACAAATGTTGATTTTCTATGCTCAAAATTAATTTAAAAAATCGATTGTTTTCGCCCGATAAAACGATTAATTGAGTCAGATCGCCATCCCTACCGGCTCCATGCGTCATTCGTCCGACTGAACTGTCATCCGTCACAGATTGTGACGGATGACAGTTCAGTGAACGCTACTGTGACTCACAGTTGTGCTCACAGTAGCGTTCGTTCGCTCGTACTATATTATTGTTATTCTTTGTTTTGCTTATTTTTCCGATTTTACTGACTTGGCCTTTTCATCACGGATTCTTCTACTTTGCACATGATTTGGAATAATGTATTCACGATTTTAATATCGTTGTTTATTTTTAGTAGTACTCTGTGATTGTCATGCTCCTAAATCATAAATTGATTGCCGTTGACGCTCACTGCCAGTAATGACAGTTCTCCCGTGTCAATTATGACAAGTTTACTTTTTTTTTGGGTGTGTTCATTTTATTATTCTAGATAATTAGAAAGGTTTGTTCGTTATAGAAGTAAATTCTCACGAAAACAAAAAACAATTTTTCTCAAAATTGGAGGTCTTTAAAAATGTATGATATTATTAGAACGACTAGTTTTAGGGATGTCTATCCAAATATATTTAACTTACTCTGGTTGGAATTATTAAATAATAAAAAACCATTTCTGGACATGTCCTTTCTTTTTTCCCCGACCCAACCCGTCGCATCTCCTCTGCCCGCGCTATTGCTTCGTTTTCGCTATGCATTGTTTCTGACTATTTTTCTTTTTGCTCTGCTCTGCTCCTAAAGAGTCCTAGCGACACGTTAAATAGCCTATAGCCTTCCTCAAGAATTGGGCTATCATACGCAAAAAGATTTGATCAAATCCGACTGGTAGTTCCAGAGATTATCGCGTTCAAACAAACAAACTCTTCAGCCTTATTATACCTGTAGATTGGAAGGTGTGTTTACTATTATTACGTGAGACGTGTGTATACTGTGTATCCCTCCTACATACTGGGTAAAGGCTCCTACAAACAGGCGCGACACGCGATATATTCGCGCGCGTCACAAAGGCACCGCTCGTTGCGCGACTTGCGGTGCCTTTGTTTCGCGCGCGATTTTATCGCGTGCCACGCCTGTTTGAAGGAGCCTTAAGGCAGGAGCCTTAAGGCAAACAGGCGCGACGCGTGATGCGAATAGCGCGCGACACAAAGGCACCGCTCGTTGCGCGACTTGCGGTGCCTTTGTGTCACGTGTCGTGTCGCGCCTGTTTGAAGGAGCCTTTAATCCAATCATGACATTTTCATTCATTGCCTTTTTTCCGTAATTTACGATGCGATATTATGATTTCGTTTTCACTCAAAGAGATTTCTATGAGCCAAGAGGCTATACAATTCAATAAATCAGGCTCAGACCATTTTTTGTGGACATAAATCAAATGGGACGCTGATCGGCGTACATTTTAATCAAATTTTAATATTTATACGATTAGTAGCGAGCACCCGCATGTCCTATGTGGATTTATTATTTTTAAATCTGCGGTAAATCTGCGTTTTATACTTTTAATCTGCTGTCGTTTTTGGAAAAATGTATTATGTAACCATTCAAGAAGAAAACTTTGGAACAAAAAAAAATGCTCCAAAGGGCTTTCGGCTAAGTAAGAACAGCCTGATCAATGGGTCGATTGATCAGGTTAAGCTACGCTTACCGCGTTTGGTCCGTGGATGGGTGACCATGTTTACATATCAAGTGGTTACGGGTCGCCAGAAGCCAACCAACGAGTTATAGTGTTACCCAGTGACTGGGTTGTGCATAGGAAGTCGCTACACTTAAAATACTGTTATTCAACTGCATACAGATGATGTTTGCGACTTACTTCGAGATATTATCGTTTGCTGCAATTTAGTCTAATGCATGTTATTTTATGTAGGTCCCTAAATGAGATCTTTAAAGGCTCGTACACACAGGCGCGACGCGACAGTGCGACGCGATTCTGCGATATAATTATATCCGTAGAACACTTTCTATGGAAACGCGCGCGACACTTCACACAGGAGGCGCATGTGTGAAAGGTGTTGCGGCGCGATAATATCGCAGAATCGCCACGCGACACGTCGCGCGAAAAGTTGCGCCTGTGTGTACGAGCCTTAAAGCTTTAAATCTGTAATCGACATAATAGTGTTAAGTTTGTAGTTATAGGTACTAAATAATATATACTGTAGGATAATTCCGTAACACACAAAAATAGTAACTATTGATCACAACGGGTTTAATTTTGACGTTTCAGCCATGTTAATTGCGTTGTTTACGTTGTCAACAATGAGCACACGAATGTTTCAAACCTATGAAGTAATGGATTAGGAATTTCCTTCAAAAACCTTGGAATGTGATAGAAAAATGTGTGTTACGCAATTAAGGTGCTAGAATAGCAACCTTTCTTTTACCAAACAGACTAGAAATTGGTCAATGGAGTGGCTTATTGAAGTAAAAACTTGTTTATACGCGCGTTGGGCATTTTGTTAGGTTGAAAAAAAAACCATTGAACTCCCGCCACTGTTACCGTAAGCGACACCACGCGTGTTTTGTTTATAAGACGATAAAAAAAATTCCCGCTTCGGATGTGTTAGGCTGTCGTCGGGATGTACTCGGTTTTAATGTATATCCGATATGTCAGTGAGTGATGGCAAAGTATTCTGTTTGTGTTTTGTTTTCACTTCTGTCGGCACTCCCGGAGTGCCACTGTTTTTTTGTTCTATGACAGATTTACATGGTACAGAAAAGAACAAAAAAAAAAAGAATAGCCAGCGACAGAAAGACAGCACAACATTAGTAGCCAGATAAAATGAATTGTTTACAAAAACTGTCTTCCGTCTTACACCGTTACTTTACTACCTTTCCGTAATAAATTAAAATAACAAGGTAAACGTTTCAACAACAAACAAACAAATAACAATTTACTAAAACACGGCTTAGTTCAGACTGATATACGAACGACAGGCCCACTCAATCACTCAAGCACAACTAAACAATACAACCTTAGTTTTCTCGGACTAAAACAGACTAATAAATATACTAAAAACACTCGATAAACATCACTAATACATTTTATTGTCTCAGACCAGATGTCGCCAATTATGTCGATTGATACAATTAATATAATAAATCGATTTAGGGCCTGGTCACACGAACCACGACCGCACCACATCGCAGCGACAAAATGTGGGCAAGCGGTGGCATAATAGGCTTATAATTTTCCCACTACTGGGACACAGGGCTCCTTTCTGTGAGAGGGAGTGGGACCTAATCCACCAGACAGTCCAGTGCGGGTTGGTAGGTGACACATGTCTTCGAATTTTTGCTTCTACGAGTTGTAGGTCGCGAGCACGAACTCAGGCAGGTGCTTTACTAATTTCGTCATCACTTTTCTCAAAACGGTGAACGAAACCATCGCGAGGTAACCGCCATGTTGTACAACCAATAATTCGAAGACATGTGACATCTACCAACCCGCACTGGGCCCGCGTGGTAGATTACAGCCCACTCCCTCACACAGAGAGGAGGCCTAAGTCCCAGAAGTGGGAAGACTATAGGCTGATTATGCATGCAGTGGTTGCGCGTGAATAGTGTCGCCAGCTTCATGCAGTTGTGCTGTGTATGACCACACAATTTTGGTGTGGTTGCGTTGACGCTAGTAGTTGCGTTGTGGTTACGTTGTGGCTAGTGTTCTGCAGACAGTCAGATCAACTCAACTTTGGGTTACCGGCTGCTAGTGCGTTGTGGTTGCGGCTTTAATGTGGTCGGTATCGCTTACGGTTAATTTTTCCGACCAAATGTGGTTCGCGTGAAGAAACTATTCACTCTCTTACAATATGGCGCCCGTCCACGCGTTGTCGTTGTGGTACGTGGGATCGGGCCTTAATACAATACATCGATTTAACAACGTTTTTGCTAGTGCAGTCCAATTAGGCGATTTCTCAGTCGCTACTGATATGAATATGAATAAAAGATGGCGGCTGATGAGACAATAAATCTTTGACGAGTGACAGTCAAGTAGTTGGGCTTGTTATTAATGCATGTGATGGGACATCAAGTATCGATGTCGATGGTTTTGACATTGATTTTAACAAATCATTTCTTTCTATGACCGGTACCTATAATTTACGGAACGTTATTGGCTAAAATTAAGGCTCTTGTCACTTCATCATTATCATTATTTCAGCCGAAAGACGTTCACTGCTGGACATAGGCCTCCCCAAGCACCTCCGTCCTTCACTTCGACCGGTTATGTGCTTCCCGCATCCAGCGGATTACTACGATTCTTCTGAGAGACTCTTCTATCTTTACCAATAATGAAGCCAAGACCACTTAGCTTTGCATAGTAGACGCTCCCGTAATATGGAAGTAGGTATCGCAGTTAAAATTAGTTACGAGTCTATTTATATCCCCAGTTTGACAATAAAAAATGCTACCATTACATTGGTAAGCATAACGATTCGTTTTTGTTGTTTATAGGAACCGAGCATTAGCGTAGTCGGATAGAAAAAGCGAACCTCACTTCTTAGTTTAAACAAAAAGCACGATTGATGTGTAAAAGTGTGTGTACAAAACTACTTACTAAAATCAGTTATCGTTAATCATCAAAATATATTTTAATTGGAGGGAAAAAGTATTAGGTATTCTTCCTAAAGTATCAAGAAATATTTAGTAACAACGTTTGGCACCATTCTAGCTAAATACTGGTTTTTAAAGACTATTCTATTTTAATCTGTATTCTGTTATCAAAGTCTATTAAAATCGGTTCTGTGATTTCAGTCTAAAAACCTAACAGGAGAAGTTACAGCAGATTTATTCATCAGAATCTCGATATAGGTATATATGTTTTATGTTTCCAAAACCGTAAGTCTGTTAAAATCTATACTAATATTATAAAGCTGAAGAGTTTGTTTGTTTGTTTGGTTGAACGCGCTAATCTCTGGAACTACCAGTCGGATTTGAAAAATTCTTTTTGCATTTGATAGGTCAGTTCTTGAGGAAGGCTATAGGCTATTTAACATCACGCTATGACCTTTAGGAGCCGAGCAAAAAGAAAAAGTCAGAAAGAACACTAAGCAAAAACGAAGTAATAGCGCGGGCAGGCGATGCGATGCGACGGGGTTGGTCGGAGTAACAAGAAATTTCACGCGGACGAAGTCGCGGGCAGAAGCTAGTCATACTTAACCTTAATATGAGTACCAGCATCCTAATTGCGTAACACACTATTAATCACAATCTCAATTATTTTGAAGGATACTGCTAATCCATTGTTTCATTTGTTCGAAAAATTTGTCTACTCAACAACGTAAATAACGCAATGAATGTTGTTGAGCTGTCAAAATGACAGCCATTCCTAGTGTTAGTGTGTTACGCAATTACCCCGCTGGATTGAGTTTTATAAAAGTCCATAAGAAGTATTTTAACCTCTAAATTCCTAGATCTAAGTATCAAAATTTTAAGTAATTTTTTCAAATTAGGCTGAGAATCAGCACTGTTTGAATGTCATAATTACATAAGACCGTCCCCCAAAACTGTTATATATTTTAATAAAACACTTATATTTCGTTTTGGTTTATTTTCCCTTCAATACATATTAAAAAAAAAACATTTTCTCAGAGCACTATAAAATACATACTGAACATTTTGAAGAACGTTCTTTTTCAAATCGTTTGTTTTAGAGACCACAGATAAAAAACTTCATTTATTTTTTTTCTTAGAAAAAACCATAGGTTGTGTGAACATTGAACCTCAACAAAAACACCCACGCTTCGGCACTTGCTAGTCTCCCCAATGACACTGCTGTCTGTTGAACTTGATTCTATACTAGTAATTAAAAGTAATGATGTAACTGTACCTGTGCCTAATGATGTCTGTAACTGTACCTCTATATAACTAATATTTTTGTAAAATGGAATTTAAAAAGAGTGTCCATGAAGTTTCTCTCGCCCGTTCTTCTCCATAGGTACTACGCTTTGGAATATTCAAGTAGCTTCATATTTTCGGACTGACCGTCTTCTTGACAATTCAAAAGTCCCTTTTAGTGGTTAAATTGCAATAAAGGCTTTTTTTTTTCAGGATGGGAAATCATCAAATGACTCCTCCCGCTCTGGGTGGAGTGGAAGGGAGTGTCAGACTCTTACTGACTAAAACCCACCCGTGTTCTTTCCTTCGCCCTTTTATGTTCCGGGCCAGCGGTAACCCTTTCGGACAATCCCGCTGACCCGGACAATCCCGCTGACCCGGTGAAATAAATGCTTTGAGTTTGAATTATCATTACAAAACAAAGAAATACAAAACTTTAAACTAAATAATTTTCCAGTCAGTATCATCATTCTCGAGCTCTTATCCCAATTTATTTGGGATTTACAATTATCACAGAATAACTAATAGTACTATAGTACTTATTATGTCATATCGATATTTCATGAACGTTTCCCATCACTACTCGCTACTACTCCTGTCTAGTGTTCATATTATGTAAATGTATCTGTACAGACGAGGGAAGAGGATTAATACCCAACTACCTACCCGTTTTATTGTCCCACAATACAAGTTAATTACCACATCAATATTAAACTTTTACTACCTACTAGTTTTTCTTACAAATATGACTGGTAGAATGTCTTCTTATTAAAAATGCGATATTGTTGTTCATTAAATTCTTTTACCATCCTTAAGCCTTGCAGTTGTCTTTATTAATTTTCTCAAGGTCATTACTATCTTTTTTTTCTTTGAAGGATCAACATCTGTCTAGCCTTTTTCCAACTATGTTGGGGTCGGCTTTCAGTATAACCGGATGCAGCTGAAAAGTACCAGTATTTTACATGGAGCGACTGCCTATCTGACCTCCACAACCCAGTTACTGGGTAATACGATACCACTTGGTACCTAAGTAAGACTGGTTGTCAGACTTTCGGGCTTCTGACTACCCGTAACGACTGTCAAAGATCCTCGAATGACAGCCGGGACCAACGGCTTAACGTGCTTTCCGAGGCACGTAGGGGTCTCGGTATGTAAAGATGGTCACCCATCCACAGACCAACCGCGGCAAGCGTAACTTAACCTGATCGATCCACCTGTGCTGATGTTATATTATTTGGATAATGTCCGAAATGAATTTATCCGGAAAAGAACCGGGGTTACGCCATAGCTTTCAGAGAAAGCAAGCTGAAGTGGCAGTGGCCTACCATGTTTGTCGAGGGACCGATTGTCGGTGGAACAGACGAGTCCTACTACCTAATTGCGTAACACACTTTTCAATTCACCTCTAAAACAATGATATGGCTTTAAAACTTCACTTCACAGCTTCTCCATGTCGAAGAACCCACATTTTAAGAGATGTGACATGATCTATCAACCCACTCTGGCCATGGTGGATTACCCCACCCTCTCTCACAGAGAGCAGGAGGCCTGTGCAGGCCTGATAGCCTGGTTTTGGTACACAACCCCAGGAATTAGATATACAGATGCCAGCTCATCAAGCAAAAAGCAAGTCAAATTTCTTTAATAGATTTTCAACTTTATTGCAAAAGGATAAGGTTTAAATTTGATTGGGAAAATTTGACAGTTTCGGGTAGCTTGATGTGCTGGCGCCTGTACCGAATATAGATGTCTCCTATTAATTATATAACACTAGCTTCTGCCGCGGCTTCGCCCGCGTGGATATCGGAAATTATCCCGGAACATGCTACCGGGACAAAAAGTATATAGCCTTTATGTTACTCCATCACATCAGCTACCTGCCAGTAGAGTCCCGTCAAAATCGGTCGAGCCGTTTCGGAGATTAGCCGGAACAAACGGACAGACGGTCAGACAGACATAAAAATGTTAAAAAAAAATGTTGTTATACGTATATATTTTCATATGAATTAAGTGTAAAGCTGTTATTTTGGGGTATTCCTCGAAACGCACCAAAAGTATTCCTCGAAAAAAAATATTAATAAGGTGCATTCGGGTAATATCGAATGGTTTTCAGACAAATTGATGGAATGTGTGTATTTTGATGAACCAGGCAGAAGCAGTGGATTATATGTCTTCTGAAGAAGTCATTTCGTCTTCTTGAATGTATAGCCTAGAGCTCTATTCGGAGATCTTTCATAAATATCGTAGTAGTTTTAAAAAAAAAGTGTTTAAAAACTTACTTTTTTTTTTCTTTGCACTAGAGTAATTTCGAATTATGTACGGGCAATTCCGAATGACGGTTAAAAGTGGACTTTATTCACTTTTGACAAAAAGTACATATTTCTTTTTATATCGTTATTATCCTCCAAAAATAATATTCACGATATTTGTCATAGAATAACCTAAACACGTTTGTGTGACACTTATATTTCGGAATTACCCGTCGCATGGGTAAATGGTTCTCAATCTTTTAGCAGGTACAGAGCGCATATGATTCTTTTACTCACGCGATTATTCTCATAGTTTAAAAGATATTATTATATCGTAATCAAAATGATCGCATATCCTACTAAAAGTAACATTCAGATCTTTGTATGGATTTGTATACTACCCCTTCCGATGTAGGTCGTGTAGCCCGACCCGGCAGCGCGGGGACGGGCAGCTTGCATCGAAGAGCTTTGCATAAAAATCCATACAAAGAGGTGGGCAGTTTCGGCAGTTGCGACTCGGCAGCGCTGCCGGGTCGCGACTGCTGAGATCCGATCAAAATGTTTAAGATTTTCTGTAATAAGAATTGAAATAATCATGGGTCTTGGGTTTGAAAATAAGACTTAATATAATAAAAAATAAAGATTTATTTGAAAATTAAGTAATTAAACTACTACTTATGTAGCAAAATCACAAATAAATAGTCAAATTGAATTATAAAATTAACCCACTTCTACTTGTAAGTGGGTTAATTTTATAATTCAATTTTTTGACATATAAATTAAACAAAAATGTTAACTTGATATCTCAGTTATGCACACTAAAATAGTTGAGCCTCTCTCTGACACCTGAATAACATAAACAAATTATAAAGCTTTATTCGAGGTTTTAGATTTAAAAAAAAAACTAAACAAAGAAGTTCTCAAAACTTATAAAATAAATTTTGACAAGTTATAACAATCAGTGTTTATAATTATTTTTGTGTATGCTTTGTTGGTTGTCCTTAAATAAATAAATTACGAAAACTATCAATAATAATTTGCAATGACGTACCTATATTTTACTGTCAAATTTGAGTAGCACAACAAGAACTCCGTGTCTTGATTGTCAAAAGAACAAAAATAACTCCGTCTGTATAGCGATTGTATTAAAAAACTCATGTAGATTAGTGCTTATATCACAGTATTAGTAATAGAACTAGCGTACAAAAGGATCACTCCTGAACAAAATACAAGTTTAGGTATAACAAATCACTGTCGATAAGATATTCAAATACGCGCGAGACATGTCGAGCATGCTAGCCGAGTGGCAACCGACTGCCATTTGCTTACCAATAGGCGGGCCGGCCGATCAGACCTAAACTGTGAAATGACACCCCCCTGCTTAGGTATATCACGTTTAGACAGAACTAACCTACCATCGAAATTACCCAAATAAATTATAGATTGAGAATATTGAGAACCACTGACAATCTCCATAGAAAAGCAACATCGGCTAAATCCGAATCATTTTTGATTCGGATTTACCCATCTTCGGGTAATTTCAATAAAAACAGAAAAAGATACCTAGGATGCGCGAACCCATTAAAAACTAAATTAAAAACGAAAATCTATTAAACAAAAAAACAATCAGTTAAATAATTTACCAAATTTCTGAGATAACAATGTTCGTGTAATTTCCGATAACTAGAAAACGCGCGAAAAATGACACACTGCGAGAAATGCGGCGTTGTGACTCGTACATTTACAATAAGCGACTTGAGTCAACAGAAGCGGGGGGAGTATTAAACTGGCGTCTAGGTAAATGTTGCCACATTATAAGATGTCGTCGCGTTTGGTAGGAAATTGAAATTTTCGGAATATGCCGATTTTCGACATTACCCGAATGCACCTTACTCAAAATAAAAATATTATAAATTTATTCCTCGAAATGCATCAACGATGAAACATAGAGAAGAGCGTGAAGGATTCGTTATAATGATATTGTTGCGCGCCACAAATAATGCTTGATACATGGCGACATTAGTTACCACTAGCGCCATCTAGTATCGGGTAGCGGAACTAGTACCTTGGTACTAGGCCTTGACCCTACTTGACCTTTTTCTAAGTACTAGTAATTCCGAGAACTATCGACGTCGAGTCAGTCGGGACCGGTATGTACTCGAACGTTCTAGATGTTTATGTACTAGCTCTGCGGCACTATATAAGGCCGGGTGGGCCGCGAGACAGATATAGTTTCGATTAAGCGATCCGAGCGATAACATCGAAGGCGATATTCGAGTGCGACTTAAGAGTGATCAGTAAGTGCAATTGTGTTTCTTAATTAGTGTGTTTGAATTGTAATTAGTGTTGTGATTAAAGTGTCAATTTTTGGTGATTAAATCGGCAGTTTTTATTGTCACGAACCCCAAGCTCGTAACAATTGGTGTCAGAAGCGAGGTTTAAAATGCCGATTTTACCCAAGGACGACATGGAGGGTATCCGTACCCGGAGTCAACGCCAGCAAGAGACGGACCAGAGGCGATTTGGTGGAGCAAAGCCACAGGCGTCGGAAGGCCAGCTACCGACCACGGAGGCCGGCCTGTCCACAGCTGCTCCAGCATCATCAGCACCAGATTTTGCTGCTCTGATGATGATGCTGCAGGAACAGGCTCGCCGACAGGAGGAACAGGCTCGTCGGTTGGAGGAACAGCTCCAGCGGGACAAGGAGGAACAGGCCCGTCGGTTGGAAGAACAGCTGCTGCGTGACAGGGAGGAACAGGCTCGTCGACAGGAGGAACAGGCTCGTCGACAGGAGGAACAGGCTCGTCGGTTGGAGGAACAGCTCCAGCGGGACAAGGAGGAGCAGGTCCGCCGACAGGAGGAGCAGGCCCGCCGACAGGAGGAACAGGCTCGTCGGTTGGAGGAACAGCTCCAGCGGGATAAGGAGGAGCAGGCGCGCCGCCAGGAAGAGCAGATGCACCTTATAAAGGACCTTCACGCTAGCTTCGGGAAAGACATGAAGGAGGTGAAGGAAAAGGTTGCTCAACATGACAACCGTCTGTCGGAAGCCGAAACCCGAATCGACCAAGTGAATAATCGGGTTGACAACGTGATGGCTGACGTGAAGGAAACCGTGATGGCTGACCTGAAGGAAACCGTGATGGCTGACGTGAAGAAAACGCTGGATTACCTTAAACTGGGTGACGGAATCGCAGCTCCCGTAGCTACAACACCTTCGCTACGTGGATTCAAAGTGCCACCGTTCGACGGAACTTCTTCCTGGTCGGCCTACAAAATCCAATTCGAGGCTGTCATGAAGGCGAACGGGTGGAATAAAAGTCAGGCCATGACTGCCCTCACCCTGGGCCTGCGCGACCAGGCCTTAACTGTTCTGGAAGCTCTCGGTAAGGAAGTGACTTACGAGCAGCTCCTTGAGGCATTGGAGGCTCGGTATGGCGACGCTCACCTGGAACACGTGTTCCGTGCGCAGCTCAAGGATCGCGTGCAACGCAGCAACGAAAACCTGCAGCAGTGGGCCCTTGAAGTGGAGAAGCTGGTTCGCAAAGCTTACCAGTCCGTACCTGCGCTTATTGATGGGAACCTGGTGCAGGCATTCATCGACGGCATCCGCGACCTTGAAGTTAGAGCTGCTGTGAGGCTCGGTCACCACGGGACGCTGAAGGACGCCTTGGCCCATGCACTGGAGGTGGAAGCTGTGCGGCAGGATCATCGTTCCCATCGCGTCAGGGAAGTTGCAGCGGCTACAGTTCGCGAGCGCAGTAAAGGATACAGCCCTAGGTGCTATGGCTGTGGGGAAAGGGGCCACCTTCGATCCAGTTGCCCTAAGCGAACTGCAGAAAGAGACGACGGTCGATCTCCAGAGGGCAGTGCGGCTAGCAGCACCGCCCAACACCAGCAGCAGGGAAACGAGTAACAGCCAGGACTGCGGGGCGGGTGCTGGCTGATGTTCAAGGAGCCCCAAGGATTTCGATCACACAAACCCATGACGGGAACAGCCTAATCATCAAGGGCGAGGTCAACGGAATACCTTGTAAGCTGACCATAGATACAGGAGCCTCTCGTACGGTCGTCAGTTCCCAACTTACAAGTCGGTTCCTTGGGGACTCCGCATACAACCGAGAACGCATTAATTTGGTAACAGCCACCGGTCAGCGCATACCCGTCCATGGAGAGAAGAAGATGGAGCTGAAGCTAGGCAACAGAATCTACCTGCATAATGTCATTGTGGCTGATATAATGGACGATTGCATCCTGGGCCTTGACTTTATGAGGAAGAATTGTTGCGAGATTGACGTCAAGCAAGGTGTTTTGAAATGTGGACAAGAGGAACTTTTCGTGGAAGGGGCGTTACCAGGAAATGTGTACAGCCTTAAGAAGATTGTTCTTCTTCCGAGATCGGAAACGATTGTGCCGGTTAGTCTTCCTCGGAATCTTGGTCGAACTCCTCGTTGTGTACTCGTGGAAAGGGTAGACAATGACCTTCCATGGAAAGTGGCACGAACTCTGGTCAGAGCCACCGACATCTCAGGGGTACGTGTGCTGAACCTTTGTGATCAGGAACACATTATAGAAAAAGGCACACTACTTGGTACTTGCGAGGAAGTGGATTGGTTGCGTCGATGCCAATATCTATCGACTGGGACCCTCAGCAAGGATGCTCAAACGAGAGTGACCACACTTTTAGAAGACTGCCGCAGCGCTCTGTCCCAAAATGAAATGGTCAAGGCAAAGAAGATGTTATTCAAGTACGCCGATGTTTTCTCGTCAAACGATGCTGACATCGGGAGGACTGGCTTAGTTCAACACAAGATAAACACAGGAGAAGAATTGCCTATCCGTCAGCGGCCAAGGAGATTGCCGGTAGCACGTGAAAAGGAAGTGGAAACCATGATTGAGGGAATGGTGAAGGATGGTGTTATTGAACCTTCATCTAGTCCATGGTGTTCACCTGTAGTGCTGGTGAGAAAGAAGGATGGCAGCATGCGGTTTTGTGTTGACTATCGTCGTCTGAACGACGTTACAAAGAAGGACAGCTACCCTTTGCCAAGAATTGATGACACGCTGGACATGCTTACTGGCGTAAAGTGGTTTAGCACGCTGGACCTGAAAAGTGGCTACTGGCAAGTTGAAATTGATCCTAAGGACAAGGAGAAAACTGCATTCTCGACAGGAAAGGGTCTGTGGCAATTTAAAGTTATGCCGTTTGGATTGTGCAATGCTCCGGCAACGTTTGAAAGGTTGATGGAACTGGTACTTATCGGGCTAATTGGCGATGCATGCCTGGTCTACTTGGATGACATCATCATCGTAGGCCGTACGTTTGAAGAACATCTACAAAACCTGGAACGCGTGCTCATGAAGATCCAGAGTGCCAACCTCAAGTTAAGTCCGAAGAAGTGTTCACTATTCAAACGACAAGTTAGCTTTTTGGGATATGTCGTGTCCGAAGAAGGTATCCGCACGGACCCAGAGAAAATCGCCGCTGTCAAGGATTGGCCAGTTCCAAAAGACAAGACGCAGGTCAGAGCATTTTTAGGTTTGTGCTCTTATTATCGGCGATTTGTCAAGAACTTTGCAGATATAGCCAAACCCCTGCATAAGCTAACCGAGGAGAAGCGACATTTCTGCTGGGATGATAGTTGTGACATCGCATTCCAGGAGCTAAAGGACCGTCTGTGCAAAACACCTATTTTGGGGTACCCTGATGCGGGCAAGGAATTTATAGTTGACACAGACGCAAGTGACATAGGACTTGGCGGTGTGTTGTCCCAACGGAATGGTGATCAAGAGGTTGTGATAGCGTACTTCAGCAAGTCGTTGTCAAAGCCGGAAAGGAACTATTGTGTTACGAGACGGGAACTGCTTGCTGTGGTAAAGTCATTGCAGTATTTTAGCAAATATCTTCTGGGGCGGAAATTCCACTTACGAACTGACCATGCTGCACTGAAATGGCTATTGCAGTTCAAAAACCCAGAAGGACAAGTTGCGAGATGGATTGAACTACTACAGGAATACGACTTCGTGGTCGAACATCGCAGCGGAAACTCTCATGGCAACGCAGATGCATTGTCAAGAAGACCTTGTCCTGAAGACTGCAAGCAT
Organism: Luperina nickerlii; assembly: GCA_963855955.1. NCBI lineage: Eukaryota > Metazoa > Arthropoda > Insecta > Lepidoptera > Noctuidae > Luperina > Luperina nickerlii. The sequence continues at coordinate 7,519,165 of OY979687.1, read as the reverse complement.
TGTACTAGGCAGGAGAGTAAGGAAGTGGTACCTGTGAGGATGCTTAAGACAGACCTCAACAACGAGTGGAAGGAAAGCCTACAACGTGCACAGCAGGAAGATTCGGACATCAAGCCAATTCTGGAGTGGATGAAGGCCAGAGCTCCTAAGCCCAGGTGGAGTGACGTCTCAGCGATGAGTTCGGTCACAAAAAGCTATTGGGCCCAATGGGACAGCTTGGTAGTTCAGGATGGAGTCCTGTGCCGTAAATGGGAAAATGCTCGGGGAGACAGCTGTCATTTGCAAATGGTTGTCCCTAAAGCTCAAGTACCGGATGTTCTACAGCTGTACCATAATGGTTGTTCAGGAGGTCACCTGGGTGTAAAACGGACTCTGCTGAAGATACGAGAACGGTTTTACTGGGTCCACTGTCGGGACGATGTCGAGGATTGGTGTCGCAAATGTACAAGTTGTGCAGCTGTAAAGGGACCTCAGACTCGAAGTAGAGGTGCATTAAAATTGTATAATGTTGGTGCACCATGGGAGAGGATAGCCCTTGACGTTGCAGGGCCGTTTCCGGAAAGTGAAAGTGGTAACAAGTATTTCATGGTTGTGATGGATTACTTCACTAAGTGGCCGGAAGTCTTCGCCATTCCAAATCAAGAAGCTTCGACAATTGCAGATAGATTAGTTCATGAAGTCTTCTGTCGTTTTGGAGTACCTTTGGAGATTCACAGTGATCAAGGAAGGAATTTTGAGTCCCAAATATTCCAGGAAACTTGTCGAGTAATGGGTACTCATAAAACAAGAACGACTTCTTACCACCCACAATCGGACGGAATGGTGGAACGATTTAATCAGACACTGGAGAGGTACCTAGCCAAAGTTGTAGAAAATCGGCAACGAGATTGGGACAAGCACATACAACCGTTTTTGTTGTCATATCGAAGCGCTGTTCACGAAAGTACATCGGTGACACCAGCTCTCGCGAACTTTGGAAGAGAATTACGGCTGCCTGCTGACCTGATCACCGGAATACCACCTGATGCCCCACGGAGTGTAACCGATTATGCGAATGACTTGCGGAGCAAGATGAATGACATTTACGAGCACGTCAGACAATCGGGCCAGCAAATGTCCGAGAAGATGAAAACCCGTTATGACCGCAAAATGAATAACAAAGGGTTCGACGAAGGTTCACTCGTGTGGTTGCACAATCCAGTCCGCAGCAAAGGGAAATCTCCTAAGCTTCAAGCTAAATGGGACGGACCGTACCGGATTGTGACGAAGATCAATGACGTAACCTATCGGATACAGAAAGTTGCAAGAGGTACTCCTAAGATCGTCCATGTGGATCGACTGGCGCGTTATTACGGGGCCGATAATGCTCGGGACGAGCATGTCTTAGGAGGGGGCAGTGTTGCGCGCCACAAATAATGCTTGATACATGGCGACATTAGTTACCACTAGCGCCATCTAGTATCGGGTAGCGGAACTAGTACCTTGGTACTAGGCCTTGACCCTACTTGACCTTTTTCTAAGTACTAGTAATTCCGAGAACTATCTACGTCGAGTCAGTCGGGACCGGTATGTACTCGAACGTTCTAGATGTTTATGTACTAGCTCTGCGGCACTATATAAGGCCGGGTGGGCCGCGAGACAGATATAGTTTCGATTAAGCGATCCGAGCGATAACATCGAAGGCGATATTCGAGTGCGACTTAAGAGTGATCAGTAAGTGCAATTGTGTTTCTTAATTAGTGTGTTTGAATTGTAATTAGTGTTGTGATTAAAGTGTCAATTTTTGGTGATTAAATCGGCAGTTTTTATTGTCACGAACCCCAAGCTCGTAACAATATCGATAGACGTTTCATTTGGTGTGTTTCAAAGTTGCTGCGTTTCGAGGAATACCCCGTTATTTGGATATTACAAACAGACACTTCAATTTTATTTATTTGTTTAGATAAAAACTTTGTCCTCCGTCCAAGGGTGGACGTAGATATTTATAATAAAATTAACAATGTGTAAAAATTTAATTATGAACGTTCTTTCCATTAATTTTTAGGGTTCTCCTGCACAGTTGCTTGCGTTAAACTAATTATCGTTGAAAAGTTTGTTCACGCTTGTCCCTTGGGGGATGAGTAGAAGTGGTATAAAGTGTCAATTATCTTGATCTTTATGTAAAACGTGTTAATTCATATTCAATTTCGTCGCAGACTGAATAATTTGGAGAGCAATGTCGTTTATTAATGTCAATGTTATATGAATGGGGTTCGTGCGGATAGACCTTGCGTCAACGTTTCGATTCGACATCAAAATTATTAATTTTTTTGCGTTAGTGGATGATTCAATTTGTCATGGGTTTTCCGACATACATAATATATTTTCCGCAGATTGCGTAACTTCCACACATAATATAAATAAAATGAAAATAAAAAAAATAAGATTTTTAAAAACAAGCTTTTATTTAAATAAAAACGTAACCTAAAAAAAGAAAGAACAACGCGAACTAAAAAAAACAAACAATTTAACGGACATTTTAAAATATACATTTATACATTTTAAAAGCTTGAGTCAGCTTTTTATTGTGTAGTAGGTGCACCTGTATAACGGATACCGTACATCAGTACTACACAAGGTATACCAACTGAAGCATAATTAGCCCATGTTCCAACTGCTGATAGGCCTTCTCTCGGTGAGAGGGAGTGAGCCGTAATCCACCACGCTGGCCCAGAGCGGGTTGGTAGATGTCACATGTCTTAAAATTTTTGGTTCTAGGACATTTTTACACAGTTTTCTCACGATGTGTTCCTTCACTGTTTTGAGAACTTTTCCCATACAAGACATTAAATTCATTTTGGGAAAATATGCACCTAATGATTGAACTTTAAATCTGCGTACTTCCACGAGTTTCCTCAAAACATAACACCTATTGTTCCATAACCAAACATTTCATTTAATACACATTCATTTTTTACAAAATGGCGTCGTCGCTATCTTGCCAGTGTTTTCATAAGTATTCGTGGGTGGACAAATTTATTGCGCAAGGATAAGCATCGCGTACAAAATGCTTGTAATTTTAGCAATTTTTCTTTTTAAGTGGACCCCGCTTGTTTCGAGAATTGGTACCCTTATATTGTTGAATAAATAAACACTTATTGTACTATGTCGTGGATTTGAAGCGTTTACGTTATGGAAATAGGCGTGTTAATGGACAATTTGGGGAGTGGGAGTGAGTATGTGCATGTTTGGGGTGTAAAGATCTAAAATAGACGGCTTTCTTCAACACAACTTGGTCTCGAAACTTCTAGTTACCAATAGAAGGAATGAAACTGGCAACTATAGCCGGTATCTACAGACGCCAGCATATCAAGCTACTACACTCTGTCAAATTTCTGTAATAGAGTTTTCAACTTTATCGCTAAAGCATAAGGTTCAAAGATGATTGGGAAAATTTTACAGTTTCTGGTAGATTGATGTGCTGGCGTCTGTACATGTAAGAAAGAAAATACGTTTATTTGCAGAGAAAGAACACAAACAAAAAAGAACAAGTTGGGGAAAAGCATAAATGCTCCTACAAACAGGCGCGACACGCGATATAATTTCGCGCGACACAAAGGCACCGCTCGTTGCGCGACTTGCGGTGCCTTTGTGCCGCGTGTCGTGTCGCGCCTGTTTGAAGGAGCCTTAATGCTACAACTATATGTGAGACAGAGCCCCAGTGCTGGTTTTTAGCTACAGACGGCATTGACGTGATGACGTCAAGCGCTGCAGTATAAAGTTAGATATACATAAAAACATATTAAGAGACACACAACAACACGTACAAAACAATAACATAATATAAAGGGGGTTAAATGAGAAATGACAAATGATTTTATTTCTGTAAGTAAGCTTGTACAAACACTGTTACACGTCAATCATATTTTTTTTAAACTAGATGAGGTTGGCGTTTCCTGTCCGACTACTCTGAGAAGAAAGGCCGAAACAAACAAGCCCAGACATAATCTTGGTCAGATCATGTGAATAATATGTTTGTGGACGGAAGGTGAGAGGTGGAGAGGACCCTTGAAACTTCAAAGTTCTCGTGGGAATTGTTATATTGATTATACACACGACGAAATATCAAGATATACAATTCCAGTATAAGCTGACTTCTCATTGTACGGACGCGACGCCAGCACATCAACCTACCACAATCTGTCAGATTTCTTTAATAGATTTTCAACTTTATCGCTAAAGCATAAGGTTCAAAGTTGATTGGGAAAATCTGACAGATTGTGGTAGGTTGATGTGCTGGCGTCTGTACATAAACCCTGTATAATGCGAGGTTAGTTATAACTGGAATTGTATATAGCTTTAAATGTCGTCGTGTGTACCAGTCAACTGTATTGAGAAACGGAAACAGATTTTACTTTTGTCAATCAATAGACATCATTCCAATTCGTTTTTGCCATCATTACTTCCTTAACTAACCAACTTGATAGTATTTTTCCTTTTTTAGCCTATCATAGTTTGTAACAAAAAAACGTTATTAAACACTTCTCCAACGACTGCCTCATCGGTCTAGTGGTCGCGAGCTGAACTGCTAAACATGCTATACTGCTGAACATGAGGTCCACCAACCTCTGCCCGACCCTTCTGGGAAAAGGCTCCTTCAAACAGGCGCGACACGCGATAAAATCACGCGCGACACAAAGGCACCGCTAGTCGCGCAACGAGCGGTACCTTTGTCGCGCGCGATTCGCGTCACGCGTCGCGCCTGTTTGTAGGAGCCTAAACAAGGCGTGATATCATGTGCTACTTGCCTCAATAATGTACAGACGCCAACACATCAAGCTACTACATCTGTCAAATTTCTTTAATAGATTTTCAACTTTATCGCTAAAGCATAAGGCTGATTGGGAAAACATGACAGTTTCGGGTAGCTTGATGTGCTGGCGTCTGTACATAAGACATTCTATTTAGATCTCATGCTGATGTGCACACGGCTACACATCAAGCTATACATTTCCAGTTTAAGCTGACCTCGCATTGTAAGGTTTTTCGTAAAATCAGAGGTCAGCTTATACTGGTTATGTACTTATAGCTTAATGTGTAGACGGTCTACCATATAAAGCCTAAGTTTACCAATCCAACGCACACCACTAATTGGCACAAATGAGACGTTGCGCGTTGCCGCCATTTTGATAACCTCCTTACGGCTACACTTGAGGATTAGCAACGGACTCGCATTCCTGCATCTAACTATGATTGCGATTGCTATCAATGACTAACGGCTCCTTTGTTCTTATATAATGTGCTGTGAAGTACTTGTTACGGAGTTTCCCTTCGCTGGGTTAAATGCTACTGGTGAGAATGTTTTGGATATGAGCAATAATCTTTCAAGCCATAAGATCTCCAGATGAAAAATTGGAACGGTATGTGTTCAAGTGATCACAAATGGGGGAGCAGTGGTGGCCCAGTGGTAACGGCCGCGACTTACGAGTTGTAGGTCGTAGGTTCGATTCCAGACAGGCGTCTTTACTTTGTGTAAATTATTTCATCACCAATGCTCCCAAAACGGTGAAGGATAACATCGTGAGGAAACCGGCATGTCTCAGAACATTGCCAACCCGCAATGGGCCCGCGTGGTGGATTACGGCCCACTCCCTCTCACTGAGAGGACGCCTGTGTCCCAGCAGTGGGGATTTTATAGGCTGATTATGCTATGTGATCACAAATGAAAGAAAGAAAGAAAAAAGTTTATTTGGACACAGTTCGTCAAACACAAAATACTAAATAAACAAAATAAAAAAAAAAATGAGTACAGACTAGATCTTCCATGAGGCTTGCAACATCTGACGACCCTCTTTTTATACATGGTGTACATGAATACAGGTCCTAAGAAGTTATTTTGAAGCTATCCGAATTTGGCAGTGTACTCTCTAAGCCCGTCAACGAAAGTAGTTGATCCGTCAAAACAAGTGTCAAAATAAGTGTCAAAATAAATTTTTCGAACGGGCAGAAACACACCAGTCCCGCCCCAATTCTGTAATGCAAACTACGTCAATATTCGTGTCTTGTTTGCGGCTACGAATTGAAATGTCATCCGTACGGACAACATGTATTTTGACAGTTCAAAACACGCCATTGTGTCATAGAGAACACGTTAATAAAATTCAAAGTCCTGACGTATATTAACGCACAGCCCAAACCGCTGGTCCTAGAGACATGACATTTGGAGGGTGTGTTCTTTATGAAGAGTATGCATCCACTAAGAAAGGGTTTTTCGAAATTCTACCCTTAAGAGGGTGAATAGGGGAGGGTGAAATTTCACGCGGACGAAGTCGCGGGCAGAAGCTAGTAGAGAATATCAATATCAATTGATTTATTAAGAGTGAACTTTCCAGCCTGCCCGGTTGAATTTCAATTGAAACATATTAACCCCATAGTAGTAATAAAAGCTTTTAAGCAAATAAAAATCAAATTGACCGAAGATCTTTGGGGAATGTCCATTAAAGTCTGTACCTCTATAATTGAGACTATTTCACCTTACTTAGCCTTAGTATTTAATTCGTGTGTTGATCAAGGAGTCTTTCCCGATTTAATGAAATACAGTAAGGTAATACCACTTTACAAATCCGGGGACAGTAAGGACACCAATAATTATAGACCCGTATCCGTTTTGCCGGTTTTCAGCAAGGTGTTTGAAAAGATAATGCTTAATCAGATGCTCAATCATTTTAACACGAATAAAATCTTACACGATCAACAGTATGGTTTCACCAAAGGACGTTGTACGACCGACGCTGGTGTAACTTTATTAAAACACATTTTTAACGCGTGGGAAGAGGCCCAAGACGCCATAGGAATCTTTTGTGACCTCTCCAAGGCATTTGATTGCGTCGATCACGAAACCTTGCTTTTGAAACTTGAGCATTACGGACTTGGAAAACTTGCGCTCAGTTTAGTTAGTTCTTATTTAAATGATAGACAACAGCAAGTTCAAATAAATGGTGTCAATTCGAATGGTTTAACAGTAAAAATGGGTGTGCCACAAGGCTCGATATTGGGTCCTTTCCTCTTTTTAGTGTATGTTGATGATCTACTCCATTTATTAAAAAATCAACCACAAATGGTGTTATTTGCTGATGACACTTCCTTAATTTTTAAGGTAAATAGACGTGCTACAAATTTTGACGACGTAAATAACGCCCTACTGCAGGTCCAAAATTGGTTCACTGCTAATAATTTAGTATTAAATGGGAAAAAAACTAAGTGCATAAGATTTTCTTTACCAAATGTCAAGAGTAGTGATTGTGAGATAATATTGAATCAAGAGAAACTAGAATTCGTCGATGAAACTGTTTTCCTAGGGATCACGCTCGACTCAAGGCTACAATGGGGTCCTCATTTAACATCTCTTGCAGGACGGCTAAGTTCAGCAGCTTATGCTGTCAGAAAAATCCGTCAATTTACTGATGTAGATACCGCGAGACTAGTCTACTTTAGTTACTTTCATAGTATCATGTCTTACGGTATTTTACTTTGGGGACGGGCTGCAGACATCGATTCTATTTTTATTCTGCAGAAAAGAGCTATCAGAGCCATTTATATTCTCCGCAGGCGCGATTCTCTAAGGGAACTGTTTAAGGAAATTAACATCATGACGGTGCCTTGTCAATATATCTACGAAAATATCATGTATGTAAGAAAAAACTTACATCTTTTTAGTAAAAGAGGTGAAAGACATAATTATAGTACTAGAAATAGGGACCTATTAGTTCAACCAGGTTTCAGACTGGCTAAAGTAGACTCATCTTTTATGGGGTACTGTTTAAAATGTTATAATAAAATACCTCCCCACATTCTTGAAATGAATGAGACAAAATTCAAGTCTTGTATAAAACGCACACTATGCAGTCAGGCATATTATAAGTTAGGGGATTACATCGCTGATAAAAATGCCTGGCTCAAGGCTGGTCCTGCTCCACAACCACAACTAATTGATTAACACTTGAAGATTCTGTTGGAGCTGCTGAAGATTGTAAGACTATCTTTGCATTGTATAAACTCAATTTCCTTTGTATTGTATAATTGCACAGCACAGATGTGAGTTCTATGTATATACTATACACTATGTACCATTTACCGGGTAATGTGTCTTTCATTGACTTGAATGTGCCCTGGCGGCTGATAGTATGTCATGCTCACACAAATGTCTCGCTGACGGTGGCGTGTGTGTTGGATCATTTAGCTCCCTTCAAAATGGTTGAGCTGAATGGTGCCGATCTATGCGTCATGTTCGTGAACGGGCGCCGTCAGTTGGGGCTGGTCATAATATCACTTAGCTGCCTCGGCTTATTTTTAATTATTATAATATTGAACTGTTGTTTTCTTACCATTTGCTGCACTCTGGACACTTTTAACGCGTACGTCTTTTGTACATCGTTCTCACATATAATTATAAATTCACATTATTGATGTAACTAATATTTTTGTACAACTATAATTTAAAAGAGTGTCCATGGAGTTTCTTGCCCGTTCTTCTCCATAGGTACCTACGCTTTGGAATGGGCAACTAGCTTCATATTTTCTGACTGACCGACTTTTTGACAATTCAAAAGTGCCTGTAAATGGTTTAATTGAAATAAATGTTTTGAGTTTGAGTTTGAGTTTGAATACGTTAATAGCAGATGTCATGAATAACAAAGGAAGTGACGTACTCTCGAAGTAAGGAATCGTTAGGTGGTCATAGTGAATCAGGGCCCAGAAGTAGAGACAACTGTCAAATCGTGTTGTCAAAGGAAGAAACACGGGTGGGTTTTAGTCAGTAAGAGTCTGACACTCCCTTCCACTCCACCCAGAGCGGGAGGGGTCATTTGATGATGTCCCATCCTGAAAAAAAAATGCTTTCTAGTTCGGGCCCGAAAGTGTTCGTATGTCCGTAGATGATACGGAGTAGAAATGGCTCGTAAACTCGGTCGAAACTACGGATTACATGCTTAGAGAGCAGGCTTGTTCATATACTAGTTTGGCTACAAACAGAACGAAAACTAATCGATCCTGAAAGTTTCAACTCGGCATGTAACTCGCTTTGCAATCTTCAAAGTCCCGTGTGATACGACAAGCATTCGACATTTTGTAAGTGATAACTTCGCACGAGCAATTCAAAAACAGAACTCCCGAATGCTGGAGATCCGAAAACGAATGCAAATAAAAATTCTGAAGTCCTAACAAATGTCGTCCAATCAAAATTTCACGACGCACATCGTTGGAAACCATAATTAAATTATACATTCATGCATAAAATAGCCGTTACTGTGTTATGGCGGGCCGTGCGTGCGATTAACAGATTACACGATCCCATCCCGACCAAATCTGTGTAGTATTTCTTCACATTTAAATGTATTCTTTGCATTAAAACGACGGCAAGTTTACATCTGTTAAAATCTCTGCAATCATTTATTATTTTAAATGGTGGCGATGTTACATTTGTTATTAAGGAAGATGGCTACTAATGGCTGTTATTATTTTAGTTGATTTTGGGTGCTTACAGTTTATTTTATGGTAGACGGGAGTCTTTTTATTAATAATTTAAACGTTTTTAGTAAGATCTGGTTTTCAAGGAAAGGGAAGGCGCTATTTTGATGCAGCTTGATATAAGATGCACTGTAATTAACTATAAAAACAAGATTTTTAGGGTTCGGTACCCAAAGGGTAAAAACGGGACCCTGTTACTAAGACCACTGTCCGTCTGTCTGTCTGTCACCAGGCTGTATGTCATGAACCGTGATAGCCAGACAGTTGAAATGTTTCACAGATGATGTATTTCTGTGGCCGCTATAACAAGAAATACTAAAAACAGAATACAATAAATATTTAAGGGGGCTCCCATATAGGGCTTTCAAATACCGGATTTTTTCAATACCGGTATCAATACCGGTATTGGAAAAGTCAATACCGTGATCCCGGTATCAATACCGGTTGTCCGGTATTGAACGCAAGTTCAATTAGGACATTAATAAAACCAATAAAATACGCCTTTTTGTATTTTCAAATCAGTATTGTTCTTACTATTTTATTGAAAATACTAAAATAAATACGTTATACATAGCTTTCTTAATTCTTTTATAATAATTTGGTACTGGTTGATTATTTAGGTAGAACTAGGAATTAGGAACATAATGAAAACTTAAACTGAATCTACTCTTTTTGCAGGAAGGCATTTCACATAGACTTTGTTAGCACAATATAAAAAAAAAATATTTCTTATTATTACCTAAATGTCATCATGTCTCATGTAAAAATCAATATAGGTATCATTATTTGTAGAAATGTAAGTAAAGTATACCTTAACTGGCTAGTAACAATCATTTGGTAATCATTTTAGTAACATTCTTAATAATTAAGTTATAAAAAAACAATCAAAAAATCGAAAACTAAACAAGTGAGAAAATAAATCAAGAATCAACATAGGTATCATTATTTGTAAAAATGCAAGTAAGTTAAGTATAGCTTAAGTAGCTAGCAATCATTTTAGTAACATTATTAATAATTATGTAATAAAAAAACAATCAAAATCTAAAACTAAACAAGTAACAAAATAAATCAAGCGTTTATAACAATTTCTGAAAAACAGTAAAAAAAATTTAAAAGTAATTATAGACGCGTTATCCCCTCGCCTTTGCGAAACTAACTGACAATAGTGACAATAACAAAAACGACACATAAATATAGCTCGTTTTCGGGCATTGTCTCAGGCGGGGTGCGGGAGGGTAAGCTTAAGATAACAGCGGGACGCTTGCGCTGAAGAAAACAAGTGTGAGAATAAGATCACATAATTTTCAGATCTAATGTTTGTAATACCGTAATCACGGTATTGGGGCGTCAATACCGGTATTGTAAAAGGCCAAAATAAAATCCGTGATCACGGTATTACGGGATCCCGGAATACCGGTATTGAAAGCCCTACTCCCATACAACAAAAGTGTTTTCTTTCGGCGTTTTTGCCATGTGGTACGGAACCCTTCGTGTGCGAGTCCTTTTCGCAGTTGGCCAGTTTTTTTCTTATAGAGTGATGAGATGAATGAATACTAAAATAATAGGTAAACAAATGTGTCGAAACTGCCGATCGATTCTGTTAGAATCTCACCGTGAGAAGTTCGGTGAAGTGAGCGTGGAGTGAGCTGTCAATAGTGTCAATTCCTAGCAAAAACAAACTCACTTCACCTAAGTATTCACGGTGAGATTTTTACAGAATCGACCGACAGGAGTAAGATTTTAGTTACATATGTGAACTTTTAGTTCATTTTTTTTTGAATGAACTGAGCTAGTGGCTAAATAATAACAGCCGCACAGGTCGATCGATCAGGTTAAGCTACGCTTGCCGCGGTAGGTCCGTCTATGGGTGACCAGTTTTAACCGACTTCAAAAAAAGAAGGAGGTTCTCAGTTCGTCGGAATCTTTTTAGGGTTCGGTACCAAAATGGTAAATCGGAACCCTTATGGTGAGACTCAGTCTGTCTGTCTGTCAGTCACAGCTGGATACCTCAAGAACATCTCTTTGAGGCGCGCATGGAACATGTACCTACGCGCCGTCCGGCACGGGCCTGGGGGCTTACTCTCCAAACTAATTTTAATTCCAATGAGATGCCAATATGATTCCAATGTTAATTTTACAGTCACGTGATTCGGTACTCTTGAAAACAATATTGTCAACAATTACCCCACGCCAAGCCCGAACCCAATTCCACTTAGTTCTCCAAAATGGACACCCAATCTAAAAATCATTTGGCGCTAGCATCGAACTCAAGAGTACGAAACGTCACAATTCCAATGTCGATCTATCGGAATTAAATTGAAGAGAAGCACCCAGGGTGCTTACTCTTCAATTTAATTCCGATAGATATTGGCATCTCATTGGAATTAAAATTAGTTGGAGAGTAAGCCCCCTGGTCCTGATCGGACGGTGAGCTACCCATTACTCTCCGCCCGCAGGCCCGCGCCTACGGTGGCCGGGAGTCGTCGCGCGGTTTTTTTAAGTACTTATTTATCTTAATTTTTTGTTTATAAACATAAATATAAGTATGTAAACGATATGTTTTATAAATGAAATAGTAATACCAGCCTATTAATTTGTCCCACTGTTGGCCAAAGGACTCTTCTCATACAGAGAAGGTACGAGCATTGATCACCACGCTTGCTCAACACGGATTGGCGATTTCAGACTTATATGTATTAATTACAAGTTCCTCGCGATGTTTTTCCTTCATCTATGCCAGTAGGTAATATCCAAGAAAAACTTGTACAGAAGCCAGCACATCAAGTTACCCGAAACTGTCAAATTTTCCCAATCAACTTTGAACCTTATGCTTTAGCTATAAAGTTGAAAATCTATTAAAGAAATTTGACAGATTGTAGTAGCTTGATGTGCTGACGTCTGATATGAATTGAAAAAGTCACAATATTGATACTTGCCCGGATTTTAATAAATAAAATGAAAATGCAAACGATAAAACTCACGAGTTTCATTACAAAATTCTTGTAACCTTTGCAAAAATACAATTCTGCAATAAAAAAATGATCCCTGCTCACTAAAGTCTAAAGTAGTCGCGATCGCGATCATTAAGTAGTATTTTTTTGTCTTTTTACGTGTACTGTAGAACTTTATTAGGGTTTCTTACACTCTCGGAGAATTAATATTCAATGTAAAACAAGCAATATCGAAAGCACTCTTCACTGTTGAGATAATCTTTAACAAACCAATAACTTTGAGAAAGGGACGAAGAATACCGTCTCTCTCACGCTCGCGCGCTGTGATATTGCAAAAAATATAAATAACAATGTTTAGTGACAGTTTAATGCAGCCCCAAGTTTATTCGAACTTTTTCCTCCAAGTACGGGAGATATAAAGATGTCTCAAGACCTTTATTTACAAGAATCAATCACGGATGACCGTATCCCAAAAAAAAAACCCAGAAATCTTTAGTAATTAGTATGATCTGAAAAACATACATATCGATCAGAACCCATCGATGCGTTAAATCGCCAACGACAAGATATCAAAACAAAAAATCTGGGAATTCTCGAGTCATGAGCTAGCAACACTAAAGGTGAACGGTAAAACTGGTGTTATATCTCGGGGCGTCGTATTTAATAATTTGAAGTGTTATTTATGCAGTTTGTAAATCATGTTAATTGTAATTTTGTTACACGCCCCGCCCGAGAAAGGAAATGCAATAAAGTTTTGTTCTTATAAAACATTCGTTCATGTGTCGGTCATTAATCTTGCGTTATCTGTGGCAAATTTGGTCATAGGTCATGTTCCGTCTTTTTTAACATCGAACTGATTATTAATAGATTTAAATCGAGACATAAAATATTCGACATACTAATTCATTCAAAAGCAGTTTCGTTTATCAAGATTTTTTATAGTTCTAAGGCATTAAGCATTCCAAAAATTGATTACTAATAATACTATAACTAATAAAAGTAGAAACAGCTCGTTTCTCGGTATTCATTCACAAAATCATCTGCTAAGCCTTTTCTAAACTAAGTTGGGAGCGGCTTCCAGTCTAACCGGATGCAGCTGATCTGTATTTTACATGTAGCGACTGCCTATCTGACCTCCACAACCCAATTACTAGGTACAAACGAAACCCCTTTGTAAGGCTGGTAGTCAGACTTCGAGCTTCTGACAACCCGTAACGACAGCCAAAGATCAGACCCGTCAGGGCCGAAGCTTGCCGGGTCAGCGGGATTGTCCGAAAGGGTTACCACTGGCCCGAAACATAAAGGGTGAATAAAGGGAACACGGGTGGGTGACACTCCTGCTTCAGAGCGGGAAGGGTCATATGATGATATCCCATCCTGAAAAAAAAAAGCCCTTGAGTCACCTGCGTAATGAGAGCCACTTTGTTAGTCGAGGGTCTCCGCTATTACGTCTATCAAGTCCCCACATGGCGACAACCTCGTATGCTAAGTGAAGATATTGGTATTTATTTAATATGATTAAAAACTCATTTACGCGAGGTACCACAAACATTTAGGTAAGTACCTATTATAAAAAAGATTTTCGTCTTTTATTTTTTTTTAATTGTCTCGAGAACAAACTGTACTAACAGCTTAACAATGACATTGGCTGCATGCTTATACTAATCTGTACACCTTCCCGATTAATATTGGCATTTTAAAACATAACTGAATTTATTTGAGCTATATGAATTATAACATTTAGCGTGTTTATACGGAACTTTCGATGTATGAATATCACATAGGTACATTCCTTAACTCTTTAAATATTGCACTTATCACATAGCTGTTTATGCAGTATGTGTGTATTGAAATAACGACTAAAACTGCATAAAGAACCGAAAATAACTAAATAACACATAGCGGCTTTTGCACGCGCAACGACGATAATCGATATCGCATACGGTGTTTCATTAATCGCCTACACTTTATCGAACGGCGCGAAAATGTACACAAATCACACCTCTCGAACCGCCATATTTTTTTTTACTTTTTTATTTGTACCCGACGCACTGAGAACGCGTTCTTCCACTTCTTCCAGCCACGGTTTTTTACTTTTTCGCGCCTTTTAGTGTTTTTTTTTCGTGTAGACGAAGTTATGCCGTTTAGGATGCAGGGTAAAGGTAAAATGTCTTAAGTGCAGTGTAAAATGGTAATTTTGTGTAGATGCTTGTGTTGCCGCACGTATTTCTTTTCTATGAAGCGCAATCGTTGTCCACTTTGCGTTTTGTATGCAAGATATATTTAACGGTGCAGGATAGCCTTTACTAGAAGTGGTCATCGTATTAGTGGTTCAGCAGCTTGAATATCATCAGAGTTGTGCCGTCGTGACATCATCTGTCATCAGAAGACCGCCGCCACGAAACCATCGATGCGACGCGGACGCTGTGCTAGAGTGACTATCACAAGCCAGTGTCACTCATAACCGACCTTTTTGGTGATGCCAGTAACTTCGTAACAAAACTAGATGGCGCCACTTGCTGCACTGTCATATTTATTAACTTTGATATGTGATGACTGTGATGGTGAGTAGACATACATACACCTACCAAATGAATTCAGTGCAAGTGTAAAGTTATTTTCAAGGTGCATTTTAGGCATTTTAGTCACACATCATAATTACAGCACCCTAACAGTAACACACTTTTAATTAGGTACAATCCGAGAGTTTGGAAGGATACTGCTAATCCATTGCTTCATAGGTTTGAAAAATTCGTCTGCACAACAACGTAAACAACGCACTGAACGTGGGTGAAATGTCAAAATTTAACCTATTGCGATCAATTTGTCATTTTATGTGTGTTACGCAATTACCCCGTAGACAAAGATCTTTACCAAAGATCTATCTAAGGACCTATGTTGCCTACGTACTATCCTGCGGGGGTAACACACTAACAATAGCAATGCAATAATCTTTCATTGCGTTATTTTGCAATGGAAGGCAATATAGCAATGTCCTTCAAAATGACTCAAATTGTGATTAAAACTGTTTGACGTAATTAAGGGGCTTTTTTATCAGCATTTTGCTTCTTCATTAAAGTTTGATCAAAATGGCATTTAAGTCTTTCTTCTTTCCCGCCGCATATATTATAAACGTGATAATCTGGCCATTTGGTGTAGTAGAACTGGTTGAAATGTTGCAAATCAAGAAATTTTTAGCAATTAGCAAAATTGTGAAATCTAAATTGATATAAATTTAATTTACACCTTGGGCAGTTAGCTTTTGTGCATTGACAAGTGGAACGAAACGATGAATTTATGTCTATGGCAACTTTTAAAATTCGAACATAAAAAGAGGCCGTAGGCTAATAAATGAAATAAAAAAGTCGTCAACACAATAGACAATTTAAATTTATTGGTTTCTATTGCTATTCTGTCTGACAGATTAAATATATTTTATTAAAGTAAATCTTCAGGAAGTCCGTGCCTTTACACCGATAATATTTATGTGCAGTTTAATTACAAACAGTTTGTTAATAAAATACTCATCTGTGTTCAATTTTGATTTTACTAACATTCCAGAAAATTTAAATAATAACAAATATTGCGGAATGCGCGGTTCTAATATAATTAAAATCATGGTTTTCAAAGTACTAGATACCTTAAGTCGTTTAAAAAGCGGCAAAGCGCGAGTCGGGCTTGCGCACGGAGGGTTCCGCACCTACCACCGTATAATATTTAACACTACATATAAAAATTAAACTTTAGTAAAAAAACACGTTTCTTGTAGGTATAGAGATCCCCTTTAATTTTTATCTTCATTTTATTTTAATTATTTAGTGCTACAGCGGCTATAGTAGTACATACTCTGTAAAAATTTCAAGTGTTTACCTATTACGGTTCAAAAGATTCAGCCCTGTGACAGACAGACCGACGGACAGCGGAGCCTTAGAGTAATAGGGTCCCGTTGGCGCCACATGGGTACGGAACCCTAAAAAGGGCATTTAAATGGACCACTTTCATATTTGTAACGTGTAATTGAAAGCTCTAAACTCTATACCTAATGACTCATAAAGGGAGATGAAGATTTAAATTGTTTAGTTAAACTGAGGAATATTATAGTCTGGCAACAAATCGATATTTTAAATTAACATGCATCTTCACGAGTTTTCCAGTCTTGCAGCACTTAAGTTAATTGAAAAGCATGTTTAGATAATTGTCTTTTATTTCGTTAAAGATAGGCTTCTGAAGCCGAAGTGCCAATGGGCCGGCCCTATTAGCCGTAGAACTGAAGACCAATTCCCGTAATTGAAAACGATGATAAATAAACGATTTTATTTCTGTAGGTAAGTTTGTATGTTCAAGCATTTTTACACGTCAATTATATTTTTAAAAGGCGTTTCCTATCTGACTACTCTAAGAAGAAAGGCCGGAACAAACTCAGAGGTCTTTGAAGTCCATACATAATCTTTGTCAGATCATGCATGTGAAGACCATGTAGATTGGTGTCTGAATGGTCTTTTTTATTTGAGGAAAGAACGACACAGATTGAGTGGACCTTTCCCGTCAGTACACGCATTTGTCAGTAATCATGCAGCTCAACGGAGCTCAACGATTCTACAAAGGAAATTTGGGTAGGCCGCATAAATTAATCAAACTGCCAGAAAAAAAAAAAAACAAAAAAGAAGACCCGCATAGTCTTCAATGTCTTAATTTCCGAACTCAAAAATTTATAGTTATGTGTATTTAAATTCTAATTAGAACACCATTTCAGACTCATCTAAGACGAGACAATGATACTTTCTTTTAAAAACTTTTTCTCTTAAGATGCCACTAGTAGATATTTTTGGCATACAAATTCCGGGAGAGTATTACTCCACTGTTTGACATTGTGCATCCAAAGTTAAACATGATATCGTTTTGTCTTATTATTAATTTGTCTGTACGGAAACAGAATAGTAAAATTAAAAGCCATTAAAAAGTTATATGAAGCAACAAAGATTAGTTTTCTTGCTATTTTTACGTAACTTTGGGTGTAAATAAGTAATAAAAGAACTGTAAAATCTTCAAAACAAAGTCGGTACCGACAAAGCTCAGTTATCGAAGAGCATAATAAACTTTATTTGTGATTGATTTATGCAGTGCTTTTTTCATAAAACTCGATTTGCCAAAGCAGTTTTCGAATTTTTTTACCCGCCTTTTATTTCGGAACGGTGTTTCTGTGCTTGAGAATTAGACGTTGTGCGTATAGACTATCGTCTCACTGCTCATTACTGATACTATCTCTGTCGGACACGAAGCCAGGTGAGACAGCATGCTTTTTGGCCATGATCACCAGTGAGTTCGAGCTCGCGACTAGTTCCACCTTAAAGCCAATACTCACAGTTTTCTATTTCCACCATGAATACATTCACAACTTT
The DNA here is from genome assembly GCA_963855955.1 of Luperina nickerlii. Taxonomy (NCBI): domain Eukaryota; kingdom Metazoa; phylum Arthropoda; class Insecta; order Lepidoptera; family Noctuidae; genus Luperina; species Luperina nickerlii. The sequence goes on along the minus strand of OY979687.1, from coordinate 7,501,311 downwards.
GGAACGAAACACAAAAATTACAAGTGTCCCCAACGAGCGTTTAAAAGAAACAAAAGGTATAACGTTCGGGAGTTGAAAGTCGCAAACTAGTTTGCATTTTCAATTTTAAGACGATTTAAGTTTTAAGTTCAGTTTAAGTCGTTGGAGATTTCATTCGGAAGGGATTTATCGTTAAATGATTCTATTGCGGACATTTTGGAGAAAAATGTGTTTTTTGGTTTGATAGTGTAAATAATGCAGGAACAGTAACCGTCCTAAGTTAGTTGGCAGTATTCGACTTCAGCTCCAGCTGAAAAAAAAAACATTTTCATTTTAAATTATAATGTCGCATTACAATGCCATATTATGATTTCAAATTCTGGCTTTAAATGTTTGAACTGAAAAAACGAAAAAACCGGTCTAATAGTGAACTTTTACGACGTTTTTTTATTGATTAACTCAACTACTTAGACTATGGAATTAGATAACCAATTATTTTTTTATTTCTTTTGATAACTGGCTTTTTGTTGTCAAACACTTGAATTTTGAACCGCCAAAAGTTAGTTGACGTTCATAATTTCTGTTGATTACAGGTTGTATGTTATTTGAATAACATACATATTTAGTAAAATACCAATGTTTCAAATTAAGGCTCCTGCAAACAGGCGCGACGCGCGACGCGAATCGCGCGCGACACAAAGGCACCGCTCGTTGCGCGACTTGCGGTGCCTTTGTGTCGCGTGTCGGGTCGCGCCTGTTTGGAGGAGCCTTTAGTTAGTACCTAACCACACAGTATCTAAATAAGCTAGGTTAATCTGACCAAAGGGGTTAGGTTACGTTGAAACTGTGACCATTCACGTGCATGCCGAATTGGTCGCAGTACTAAGCTGGGGCGCCCCAACCAAATGCGTTAAGTTAGTTGAAAACTGTAACAAACCATGCATGAGCAGAGCGAGCGCAGCGAGTGGTACTGCGGAAGCAGCGAGCGCTAAATCCAAATTGGTCGCAGTTACATGGGCTATTTAGTCGTTTTAGGTCCCCCAAAAGAGGAATTATTTTTGGTTCACAAAGAGAGGTGCAATCGCAAAATGGGAAATAATAAAGTTCGATTAAATACATTCGACCTGAACCTGACCTCCGCATTGTTGAAGGTTTTTGTATACTTAAATAAAGACTTTTATTATTATACCAAAACTAACCTCCGCCACAGTAAATTCAGCCACAGCCCCTTTGATACCAAGCGATTTCATTCGTGTCATGAACACAATGACATAGATTCCGTCTCACCGTCCCATTTACACCATCAGTGTAGGAGTAATCGTCCATCTTTAATACCTGTCGCGTAGCAACCCTAGTCTTCAGGGTTGTTAAACACAAACTGCCGTGTAACATGCGAGTGAATGTCGCAGAGGTGTCAGGAATGCGGCATGCCCGCCAATTAGCGTGCTGCGAATGAGACCGGTCCCATTGGCGGGTTTAATGTGCCATCCGTGCCGATCTGAGTGGGGTTATGTGATGGAGTGGAGATTATTTTTTAAGGAAAGCTGCCGGTCGATTCTGTAAAAATCTCACCGTGAAAACTTAGGAGAAGTGAGTTTGTTTTTGCTAGGAAATGACACTATTGATAGCTTACTCCACGCTCACTTCACCTAAGTTTCACGGTGTGATTTTTGGAATAGCACCGCTGTTATTGTGGTGTTTGGTGATTTGGAGGTAGTCTGTCGGGATAGCGTTGTTTGGTACGAGAAATTAGCGTAGTTCCGAGGCACTTACGGTCAATCAGTCCATTTGGTCTTAAACCTATTAAGGGCATAATAGATATGATACATTTTATTTCATACCTGTAAGATAATTAAACATAACTGGTGAAAAATGGGTATACAATATGTACGTGATGTTATGATATGTTTTTAAGGTACTTGATTGATAAAAGCTGGAATCAATGTAAATGTCGTATCGAGGTATTATTGAAGGGGTTAAAAGTGACAGAAAACGATTATTTAGGTTGATGGATTAAAAAATTACTATAAAAAACTAAACGCAATGAAGAAAAATGTTTAGTAATCTTCTTTGATCAGCAGATGCACTATCTATATATCAGACTTTAATGTCAAACTAGACATCATCTGGCTAGCCTTATCGGAACTATGTTGGGGTCAGCTTCCAGTCTAGCCGGACGCAGCTGAATAGTATTTTAAATGAAGTGACTGCCTATTTGACCTCCACAATCCAGTTACTGGGTAATACGATTTCCCTTGGTAAGACTGGTTGTCTGATTTTCGGGCTTCTGACGACCCGTAACGACTGCCAAAGATCTACTAATGACAGCCAGGACATAACGCCAGGCTCAACGTGCTTTCCGAGGCATGGAGGGTCTTGATATTGACAGAAACATGCTACGATACTGGCATGAAATTAAAGAGCAGCTCTGAACAATGCATGACGGATCAAACAGGGTTCGGAACTGTCCTTTAATTTTATGCTTAGAGAATGAGATCCTTTTTAGTGTGTAATTACTAATTACATCAATTAACTTCAGGTTAATCTGAAATCATTAATTAAGTGTAAAGACGTTTCTGAACTTCATAGATTGAAAAAAAAAGGATGAGAGGGTTTACGTAATTTAGAATTCTCGTAACTTTAAGAATGTTCACGACTGATCTCAGTCTTAATCTGTCAAAATACCTCTGATTCCCCTACATTTTGATTTGATTGATTGTCGATGAGATTGGACTGCGACTAGATTTTCAACGTTTTTAATTAAATAATTGGTCTTCAGATTTTAATGCCACAATAAGCTATTGTAGTCGTACTTTTCACTGAAATGCCACACAAATCAAGGAAATAATCTAAAAACCATAAGCGAACTAAAAAAAAACATTTACTTTGTATATTGAAGAGAGTTGACTCCTTGTAAAAATTATTATACCGTACAAAAAAAGATTTTTGTCATCCTCTAGACCAAACTTAGGACGTCTGAAATGTGCTTTCACTACTAAAATAACACAAAAGTCATTAAAGGAGGTTCTGCTTTTATTTAAACGATCCAAAATTCTGCCTATCATTCGTCAAACAAAGACGACGTTTTAATTTCCCGCGGAATTTGACAGCTGTCATTTAGTGATTGACATTTAAGAGAGAAATTTCACAGGTAAAGGAAAATAATTATGAATCCTATTGCTAGAGTATCAATCTGTTTTTTTAATAGGATGAATTATATGATATAAGAACAATGTCACAATGGAATCATCTTTTGAATGAGTAATCATTCGATGATGTAGTACTTTCTATTTCGTTTGTCTAACATTTTATTGTTGCCAATATATTTATGCTTCCTCTAAATGCTAGCATGACCTTTATAGCTGTGGTGTTAAGGATCAAAATTGACAGTTTATTTTTATGGCAGTGCTTTGTAAAAACATTACATGACATCAAGTACTCTAATGTCAAAATTGTTCTTTCCGTTTTAACAAGTGCTATTACGAAATGTGCTTTATTAAAAATGGTTGTAGCGTCGCCCTATGATTTAATTTGTTTTCTCCATTAAGTATTATGTGCGTACATTTTTTATGCTGGCAACATTGTAAAATAATTGCTGGTAATGTTTTCGTTTCACTTTTTAAAACAATTTAAATTAGACGCTTGTTATTATTAGAGTTACACATCTGTTTGGAGATTATATCTTTTATCTCTGTTTAGTAAACGGTCTACAAATTACTTAATTTGTTTTAGAAAGTTTGTAGGTATGCCTACTTGTTTTCTCCCTTCATTTATATTATATTTGCTTATATATATATGTATATATATATATACTAGCTGACCCAGCAAACGTTGTTTTGCCATATAGATTATTTCTAGGATTTTTTTTAGTTCGATAAAAAAAAAGATAGTAGCCGATTCTCAGACCTACCTGATATGCACACAAAATTTCATAAGAATCGGTCAAGCCGTTTCGGAGGAGTATGGTAACTAACATTGTGACACGAGAATTTTATATATAAAATATATATGACTGCTTCGTTGGTCTAGTGGTTGGCAGCGCATTGCTGAGCAGGAGGTCCTAGGTTCGATTCCCAGGGTCGGGCACTTAGGTTTTTCCATCAGGAATTTTACAGTACCAGCCCGGCGTCTGGTTTAGTTCCTGGTTGATGGTAATAGGCTTTTATGTACGGATTTATTTTAATGACAGAACTACATATATTATGTAGTAATTGTTTTATTTAATTAATTGTGTTATTATCTGCGCATAATGTAGTGCATGCTGTGCTTTTCTGTAAGTGATGAGGCGCTTTAACTTAAGTTTGCAATGTACAAATTATAAAATAACAGTGTACTCATTGTTGAAAAGCCTAATAAATAAGTAAACTAGAAGTTGTCCTGAGCAAAATACAATATAAAAAAGACATTAAGTTTTTCGGGATCCTTTTAATTTTTTTTTCTTAGAAACCTATTTCGTGCTATTACAAAGATTTTAAAACAAAAAATAGCCAAATCGGTCCAGTCATTCTCAAGTGACGTGCTTACCAACGTAAAGCATTTCATGTTTTTTTAAATGTTATATGAAGATATTTAAAAAGATCTGAATTTGAAATGAATTATGAATGCCAATATGGCCACCCATCCCGATACCGATACCTGAATGGCAATTCTACTAATTTTAACAACGTTCACAGTCTGATCTCAGTCTCAATCTGTCAAAAAATACTTCAAATTTCCCTACATTTTGACAAGTTTTTGACATTTCTTTGTCGCTGAGATGAGACTGCGACTAGATTTTTAACATTTTAAATTACGAGAATTGGCCTTCTGGACTGCCACTTTTGTCAGACACATTTAAAAGTAATAAATATCACAATGTATTTGATTACAGCACGGGGTGTCATCAATTTTAAATTTCGAACGCAAAAAAACCAAATTTAAATTTCGATTCGTCCAATACAAGCGCTGGATTGGATAAAAGGTGTTGCCAACGGCCGAAAGTTTTCCTTTATTTATGGAAACAACACACACACATAATAGCGAAATGTGGGTCTAATTCAACGAGTTATAAAATAAATTTAGAGTATTTCATCAAGGAAAGGGATACTTACACAACGTGCGCGTAGTCGAACGATTTGGCAACGTCGTCACGCGCCCTTTTTTAACCGACTTCAAAAAAGGAGGAGGTTCTCAATTCGACGGTATGTTTTTTTTTTTTGTGTGTTTGTTACGCGATTACTCCGCCAAATGTGGACCGATTTTCAAAATTCTTTTTTTGTTCGAAAGGAGATACTTCTGAAGTGGTCCCATAGTCACCAAGTCAGGATCTGATGATTGGATCATGGAGAAATCGAGGGCAACCCTCAAATTTTATGGGCCCAAACATCGTTTTTCGCAAATCTTATGAAGTAATTTAAGTAGGGTAGGGAGGGGCTAGTTGAGCAATTTTTTACTTGATCGTTCATTGCTCCTTAAAGATAGGTCCAAATTGCTGGTAATTTGTACTTATAGGTAAGTAATTTATTCCTTCTTAAAGTCTTCATAGTAATTTATTATCAAGATATAGCATTTAAAAGTTACTCCCGTTTAAGTGCAAAAAGTCAGATATGCTCAACGTGCCCCATGGGTGGGGTAAGTAGAGCAAGGGTATGGGGTACATTGAGCAGTTAGAAATTCCAGTCTAACCAAGGTTTCTAAAAAAGAAATAACAATTGTATTTGATAATCAACTGTTTATTTATTAATCTCTAAACTAAATCTCTTAGTGAAACAAAACTTAAAATTCTTTTGAAGGTATTTTTAACATAAAAATAGAATCAACAAAACCGCAACATATAATTAGATTAATTTTTGGATTAGATTCAGCCTTTCCACTTAAATACTTTTTTTAGGAACTTTTGACAGGAATTATTATTAATAGTGACTAAAACTAATCATCATCGTCATCGGAATTGCAATTGATGCAAATGAAATGAAGGCCAGTAACTTGGACACATTTATTATGTTGCCATTCTTTACATTCTTCGCATTGGATCCACTTCTCTCCTGGAATGCTGTCAGACTAAATTTCGCCACAAACCAAGCAAATACATTCTTTTTTGTCACTTTCATCACTTGACTGAAGTATTTGTTTGCGAACACTCTTTTTTCTTTTTTTTTCAATGTTATTCTTTGGCTTCTTAACTTTTTTATTACATTTATTTTGTTGTTCTTGCAACGCGTTTTTCTCAGGGGTATCTGTGATTAACTGTTGAGTAGAGTAAGAACCTCTTGCAGTTTTCCTTTTATAAGTTCGCATTCTAAAACAAAAAAAAAACTTACGTCATTATCATATTAAATCGCGGGGTAAGTTGAGCAACAGTTGCTCAACATTCCCCAACCCGAATATTTGAATTAAAAGTGAGGTTATAAAAAAAACTGTATTAGATCAAACAAAATCCTCATTAGATATCAAAAATACATCAAATTAATGAACTTTTAACACTTACCTGATTTAAAATGGATAACATTTGAGTCGTACAGACGAAATATACACAGCAACGATTTTTTTACTTTTTGGTCGCAAAATAAACAAAACGCGCGTGTACTTTACTCGTTCGTCAATTCGCCACTAGCGGTGGCGTGATCATTTCCCCTCCCGCGCCCCCTCGTTTCCCTCATTTGACGTGCTAGCGTTTGATGTATAGTTTCGGAGATATTTTAATTGCCCAACTTACCCCTATGCTCAACTAGCCCCGCTCTACCCTACTTGCGTATGGTGATCATCATCTCATGTAGCTGAGCTGATGATGGAAGGTACCACTCCTTAACAGTAAGAAGTAGGCATCGACTGATTAAGTAAATTATTTTTTTTTTGATGTTTGGAAGGGCGTTTGCCATTTTGGTCTCGTGATCATCAGGTCAGGAGGTGATGGACTAACCATAGACGATAGAAATCTTTAAAAATCGACAGCACATGTCTCGCGATTGCTGCGATTGTTTGTGTATGCATAGTTTAAGCCATACCATAACATAACATTACGCCAGTTTGCTTTTAAGGGCGATTACGACTAGCTTGTCGCATAATATCTAATCGAGTCGCTCTGGATTCGGCAGATTCATTGGATAGACGCTCGTATTGCACGTGTAGACGACGGGAACTTTGATTCTCGGTTTCGTTTGATAAGCGCTCCTGAATCAAACCGAGACGATGAGAACGTTGCTCCTCGGTCTCGTGAGACAAACGTTCATGAATGATATCAAGACGATGAGAACGTTGCTCTTGAGTCTCGTTTGATAATCGTTCACGAATCAAATTGAGCCGCTGAGCATGACTTTCTGGACTCTCATTAAGCCTTGATAATCTCGTGTTTGCTCTCTTCTGAGAAAGTCTATACGCTCGCTGCTCATCACTCTCATTTAAAATGTTTCTAGTATTTCTTTCCCTACTTTTCTTTAAACGTTCTTCCTTTTCGTCGTTACTTTCTTCCAAACGGCGCTGTCTCATTTGAGCAGCGCGTTTAGTAGGCCTACCCATATTATACAAAATTAATTTTCTTTCTATTAAAAATTGAAAAAAGAAACTTCAAACTATGGATTATGTACAAACATAAGCAAAAAACTAGAAAATAAAATTATTTTAAAAAAAAAAACAAAAACCGACTTCAAAAACCTAATAAACACTAAAAACTTAAAAATAATATTAAATTGAAACTATAATTAAGAATAATTTAACCTAAATAACCTTACCTAACTTTAATCTACACTATATTTTACAATTTAACAGTTTTTGGAGTCGGTGCCAAGCCAAGTGTAGGTAGGTATCTATCTAATTGGGCCATAAAATATTCTCCCTTAATTTTTATTACAATAGTTTACGAGAGTAAATTAATATCATATTATTAGGTACTGATATTTTTTTTAAATAATTTTTTTCGTAGGAACGATCAAAATTAGGTAATTCAACGCGTTGCAAACTTGCTTCATGTTGTGAACTCAGCGATGAATGGATTGCAAATCGGGCGCGTGCTAAAATTGATACTTACTATAATTTTCTTATTAGTTTTCATAATTTTGAATAAAAAACCTGGAACGTCTATAATTTGTGTCACTATCTAAGGTAATAATTACACGATTATTTTCAAGAAGTTTTGATTTGGGAAATGACAATTTATAATGATTATGTAACAGTTACTGCACCTCGATTTGTCGCAAGTTTTCAATTTCATCCTGTACACGTACGTCGTACACCTCGCCCAACCTTCGGAGAAATAAGGCGTGATATTATGTTATGTATTAATTAAAGAAACTCGAACTCGAAGAAGATCAATAATGTACAGATGCCAGCACATTAAGCTACTACAATCTGTCAAATTTCTTTAATAGATTTTCAACTTTATCGCTAAAGTATATGGTTCAAAGTTGATTGGGAAAATGTTTGCAGTTTCGGGTAGGTTAACGTGCTGGCGTCTGTACAATGTCGGAGGGAGGATAGACAATAATAAATTCTAACAGAGATAGAAAGTTTAAATATACACACTTAGATAAACAGACAAGAAGAGAAGATCAGAAAAAAACGGACAAAGGTAATGCTTATTCCTAAACAAATCTCTTCCAGCATACCTGCGATAGGAAAGTAGATAAAGAGACTTGGACAACGTGTGAAAGAGTTAAAGTAAAAATAAATTAAATAACATTAAATAAATGAATAAAAAAAAAACAATAAATAAAGTAATAACAATAAATAACAATAATTATAAGAAATAATATGAGATGAAAAATTACATCTAATTTTATTAAAAGTTTTTTCCGAAACTACAGGGACTCAATAACGGACAGCCGCAATAACGACGTAAATATGTAGTTTTAATGGTATAATGGAAACGGTTGATGGCAATAGGCTTGCCCCTATCACATGGGACCTTAAAATAAAGTCCTCCAGACCGTATTTCGGCCACGGAGGCCAATCTCAACGAGACCTAGCCTTCGGCGCGGGAAATATTAGAGTGCACAAGTGTGCGCGCAGACACAGGTGCACTCCCTCTTCCCTCACTCTCATAGTTCGATGGGACGGCAATCCGACACGACCGGAGAGAGATCTGCAGGCGCAGGACCAACGGCTTAAGGCTCCTACAAACAGGCGCCACACGCAATATAATCACGCGTGACACAAAGGCACCGCTCGTTGCGCGACTTGTGGTGCCTTTGTGTCGCGCACGATTTTATCGCGTGACGCGCCTGTTTGAAGGAGTCTTTACGTACTTTCCGCGGCACAGGGGAATCACACCGCCAACTTCCAAACTCCAGGCTATTACTAAGAAATGCCTAATGGAAAAACTCCTCCTCCTTCCTCCTTTCTCTCCTCCTTCTTGGAAACTTTCTTTTCTTTTTCTTCTTTCTTTCTTTCGTTTTTTCTTTCTCAATAACACTTTGCCAGAATCGGGAATCGAACCCAGGACTTAACATAATTGGCGAACTAAATGCTAAGGTAAGTACAGCTCTTCCTAACCCAGGAGGCGTGATGTTAGAATACTTTACTGGTGTCACTAATTATGCAACGTCCGGGACTATTAAAAACATTACTGATTGTTAAATTACCCAAATATTGGTCTCACTAAAATATTTTACTTAAAAAGTGTACTTTAAAATTTTGCTCAGGCAACCCCAAAACAAAATGGATGGCCAAGATGACAGCGAATAAAGTGTCGCCAGAGTCGTTTGTTTAGTATTTGCATATTTTGTACGACCTCCTGTTATCCGATACCCAAAATATTCTGTGTGGGAGATTTTTTTTACGGTTCTATATCGATAAATTTTGTTTTTGCGAAAGTCATTTTGATTTGTGGTTATTTTGTAGGAAAGTGGTGTTGTAAAAAGGTATTATTGATGGTATTTTATTAGTGTCTTAATTTTTTTTAGGGTACCGTACCCAAGGGGAGCCCACGGGACCCTATTAATAAGGAATTTTGTACTCGGCACGGTTTCTTTATGGTACGGCGCGCGGCGTGTAAACCGCGCCGTAGAAAGAGCGTGTTTGTCAACGAGCTTCCATAGTGATCCATGGATACAACACTGACGACCGTGTCTACACGTACACACTGCGAATAAATCTGTATCTTTTGAAGCGTAATAGGCAGACTCCCGGGTCCCGGTAGGGGCCCGTGGCTAAATAATAAAAGCCGCACAGGTCGATCGTTCAGGTTTATCTACGCTTGCCTCGGTTAATCTGTGGGTAGGTGACCATCTTTACATACCGGGACCCCTCCGTGCCTCGGTGTCTTGGAAAGCACGTTAAGGCGTTGGTCCCGGCTGTCATATGATTGGATCTTTAACATTTGTCAGAAGCCCGAAAGTCTGGCAACCAGCCTTACCAAGGGGTATCGTATTACCCAGTAACTGGGTTGTGGAGGTCAGAAAGGCAGTCGCTTCATGTAAAATACTGGTATTCAGCTGCATCCGGTTAGACTGGAAGTCGACCCCAACATAGTTGGGAAAACGCTAAGGAGGTGATACTAATGAGGCAGACACATGTAATTTTACTGAGTGTGTGTTAGGCCACTATAACAACAAACGAAAACAAAAAGTTAAAATATGTTAAAGGGGATATCCATACTACAAACGTGTTTTTTTCGGCGTAATAAATATGTAGGGTTACATATTATTCTATACTACAGAACCCTTCGTGTGAGAGACAGACTCGCACTTGGCCGCTTTTATTAGCGGGGCAACATTTTTGAAGCTTAATTCTTTCGGCTACCTTGCTTGAGCGTTGAATTGATTCGGAGAAAAAAGGTTGTTGTACTGTAATCCGTGTTTATGTTTTCTTATCCTATTAGCTCCTGTTTTTTTTTTTTATGTTCATTGCTTTATTCTCGGGTAGGATGTTGAACAAAGTTGTTTGTGAGGCGTCAATGGACTTTGATTAATTTTTTTAATGTTTTCGCGAATAATAAGGAATATTTAATTTAGGGCTGATTTTTCCATCGCCAGATGACTATTTTTCGAGGAATAAAATTGACGTTTGACAGTTTTGTATGAAATAACTGTCAAAATTTAAAAATTATTCCTGGAATAAAGTTATCAGAGGGACAATAACGTTCACAGTCTGATCTCAGTTTCAATCTGTCAAAAATACCTCTAATTTCCCTACATTTTTAAAAAGTTTTTGACATTGATTGTTATTGAGATGAGTTTGTGACTAGATTTTGAACTTTTTTAATTACAGGAATTGGACTACAGATGATTGAAAAATCAGCCCATAAACAAATACCTAAATAAAATTTAAGTGTCTGTTTGTAATGTCAGAATAACAGCTTTTTACTATATGCACATACATGAAAGTATATACGGTATACGAAAAATCGATTTTTAAAATTTTTTGTCTGTCTGTCTCTTTGTTCCGGCTAATGTCCGGAACTGCTGGACTGATTTTGATGAAATTTGGTACGGGATACTTTGAACCCTGGGGATGGGACATAGGCTACTTTTTATCGACATACCACGCGCACGAAGCCGCGGGGGGAAGCTAGTTGGTCAATAAATTTTAAGATAACACAAAATAGTGATGAATCAATGTGATAAACTCTGTTCCCGTAAAAGAAAAAGTTGGTGGATTAGGCCTATCGGACCCGGGAACCGAACCCAGGAAAATAGCAGTAGTGCTTGCGACCTCTAGACCTACAAGGCAACGATTAATATCGTTAAATATAAAGAAATATCCACTTCTAAAGAATATAGTTATTATGCCATATTATCGTATTAACCAAGACATGCAATTTAGTCGTATGAATTACTTAAAGCATTTTAATAATGGTAATTCTTAAAAGAACAAGATGTTTTCTTAAATTATTGCACTTTAATTTACATACAGATGTGGTTTGGTTTATTATAATTGCATATTTAAATAGCAGATTAAAGTAAGGACATGATTATCTTAACTGAATTGAGGAATATGTTAAGTTGAGATAAAATATCCAGGCCGAAAATAAACTTAAAAGTGTGCCGATAATAAATATGAATTTTGTATGATTTTGAAATGGCGATTTGATAAATAAAATGGGATGGGCTACTGCGGTGCTATTCTGTAAAATCTCACTGTGAAAACTTAGGTGAAGTGAGCGTGGAGTGAGCTGTCAATAGTGTCAATTCCTAGCATAAACAAACTCACTTCAGCTAAGTTTTCACGGTGAGATTTTTACAGAATCGACCGGCTGATATTTGGCTGCATCAGGACTGAAATTCGACCTCAACATGCTTGGGAGAAGGGTAGACTTATATCAATATTATATTATTTCGAGGTAGAAATGAATTTATCGGGTATAGAGAAAAGCATTGTTAGGGAAAGTTATTTATTTTGGGACCAAAAGTGTAAAGTTTACTGTCAGAAGTCAGAATTAGGGTCTACCACGGGAGGTGACCAGTGTATTTACATCCTAAATGATAAAGTAAGGGTCATCTTCCACGCCGGGTCAGCGGGATTGTCCGAAAGGGTTACCACTGGCTCGGAACATAAAGGGCTAAGGAAAGAACACGGGTGGGTTTTAGTCAGTAAGAGTCTGACACTCCCTTCCGCTCCACCCAGAGCGGGAGGGGTCATTTGCTGATTTCCCAACCGCAAAAAAAAGGGTCATCTTCCAAGTAGCTCGCCGTCCGGTAAGGACCAGGCCCGGGTCGACGGCGCGTTGTGTTCCACGCGCGCCTCAAAAAGATGTCAGCACTAACTGATGGGGTCCGGTAGGGCCGATGCCTGCTAGGGTCGCGGGTTGTTCGAAAGAGATACCCTGGCCCCTGGCACAGGCAACTGAAGGAACGCGGGTGGGTTTTAGCCAGTAAAAGTCTGACACGCCCTCCCGCTTCGCTCAGAGCGGGAGAAGGAATTTGATAATATCCCACCCAAAAAAGGGTCATCTTCCAATATAAGTGGATGTAGTTGAATATCGGTAAGTATTTTACAAGGAGCGATTGTCTATCTTACTTCTAGAACCCACGCACTGCTGGATAACACTTAACCCATTGGTAATGTTGGTTGCCATACTTTCGGGCTTCTGACTACCCGTAACGACTCAAATATCTACAAAAGATAACCGGGACCAACGGCTTAACGTGCTTTCCGAGGCACGGAGGGGTCTTGATATCTACCTACTTAATGTATGGTCACGCATTCAAGGACAGACCTCGGAAAGTCTTGCTTAACCTGGAAGAACGACCAGTGCAGCTGTTATAATTTAGCCACGACCCCCTCAAGGCAAGATCTATCAAACTCAAACTCAAAGCTTTTATTTCAATTAAACCATTTACAGGCACTTTTGAATTGTCAAAAAGTCGGTCAGTCAGAAAATATGAAGCTAGTTGCCCATTCCAAAGCGTAGGTAGGTACCTATGGAGAAGAACGGGCAATAAACTCCATGGACACTCTTTTAAATTATATTTTTACAAAAATATTAGTTACATCATAACACAAAGTGGAAAGTGGCTTGCCCGGACACGGATCGGCCCGAGAATCCGTTTTCCCAGAGACAGTGGGATGAGCCGCTCTGCAGGTTGGTACGGAATAAACTTATTAATACGTCTACCAATACTGCTGAGCGTGCCCGCCTGCTTGCTGTGGGTGAGTGGGAGTCGGGCCTTTGGCTTCAGGCTCTACCGTCACCTAATATAGGAACTATGTTAGGTGATACAACCTTCCGGCTCGCTACATGTTTGCGTTTGGGCGCTCCTTGTGCTGCTCCACATCGGTGTCAATGTGGTGAAGCAGTCGACTGCCTCGGACACCATGGCCTTTCTTGTAGTAAGAGTGCAGGTCGGATAGCGCGGCACGCTAGCATTAATGATCTCATCCGTCGTGCTCTTGCCACCGCCGGGGTGCCAGCTGTATTGGAACCCTCTGGCTTGGCACGCGTCGATGGCAAGAGACCAGATGGTATGACCATAATGCCTTGGAAGTTGGGTAGGCCTTTGGTGTGGGACGCAACTTGCGTCGACACCCTTGCACCTTCCCATCTTCCTAGCACAGTGTGCTGCGCTGGGGCGGCTGCTGCAGGTGCTGAAAACCTCAAACGGCGCAAATACAATAATTTAATTGGCGATTATGTATTTGAACCGTTTGGGGTTGAAACTCTAGGGCCATGGGGCCCGAGTGCCCACCTAGTATTTCGGGAAATCGCCAAACGGTTGGTCGACTCTTCACGTGACCAGAGGGCGGGCCTATTTTTTGGCCAAAGAATCAGCATTGCTATCCAACGTGGCAATGCTGCCAGCCTTCTGGGCACTTTTCCTGTTGACAGCGATGTGGACGAATTTTTCGACGCCCTGTAACTCTTTTTGATACTTGTAAATATTTTTATTTCTATTATAGAGTTAGTATGTAAATTCTTTTAGCTTTAATTAAATACTTGTTACATCATTAATGTGAATTTATAATTATATGTGAGAACGATGTAAAGAAGACGTACGCGTTAAAAGCGTCCAGAGTACAGCAAATAGTAACAAAACAACAATTCAAAATTAAAGTAATTAAAAATAAGCCGAGGCAGCTAAGAGATGACCAGCCCCAACTGACGGCGCCCGTTCACGAACTATGTAAACAAATAAAAAATACCACGTGTATAAACCTATGTATTGGAAATTCCTATGGAAATACCACATTATAATATGATGTCCGACACCACTGCATCCCATTTAGTAGATCCAAAGATACGCGATATTTTTCATACTTTACTAAGCGTCACGAAAATACGAATGTTATACAATTTGTATGTATGTAATTGCCGTCGCATTCTCGAAAACATAGTAGGTATAAGAGCGAAGTATAAGTTTCATTTTAATGTATTCAACCAGCCTAGATAGTGTAAATCAATTATAAATCGTTCTTGAATACAAACGACCGAATGGACGACAAAACTTATCTTGGGACACGTTAAAAATCTTGTATTTGGGTTCCTTGGGTAACGGTGGTTTAAAGTTATTTATTTTTCGTCACCATCTGCCTAGTCCGTTCCCAACTATGTTAAGGTCGGCTTCCAGTCTAACCGGATGCAGTTAAATACCAGTATTTTACATGGAGCGACTGCCTTTCTGACCTCCACAACACAGTTACTGGCTAACATGATACCCGGTTGTAAGACCTTTAGTCTTCTGACTACCCGTAACGACTGTCAAAGATCTACGAATGACGACCGGGACCAGCGGCTCTGCGTGCTTTCCGAGGCACGGAGAGGTCTCTTATATGTAAGATGGCCACCCATCTACTAACCGACCGCAGCAAATGTAGCCTAACCTTCAATCACACCGTATAGCTGTTATTATTTAGTCGCGACTGGTATAATACAAATAATAATAATATTTATTTATCCCACAAAGTACAATTACAATACCGGGTGTTTTTGACAGCCCTCCACAAAAACACAGGATTGATTCAGCTCCTTATTCTGAATCATATCCCACTGGAAATTTCCTCGGGAAAAAAAAAATTATGCCGTTTTTTCTGCTGATATTCCTTTATTTCAATGTAAAATTACATTCTCTGTATGCAACACTCCATTTATGTAAATAAAACAGCTGATTTAAAAAAAAAACAGCAATGGATGTTGCGCCGGGGAGCGTGCGGGGGGCGGGGGCAGCCTCGCTCAAGCTCCCTGCGCTGCTGCCGTCCGCTTCGTACATTTGCCACGGTAACGATACATTGCGTGCACGGTAATAAAACAAATCTAGTTTTTTGGATTCCCTTAATGTTCCTGAAAGAATTTCATGTACCGGTTATCTTAATATGATGTACTGAAGCCACCCTATCAGTTTGCGGAGGGCTGCCAATAACACCCTGTATAATAGAGGTGTTACAAAAATATTGTAGGTACTAGGATTTGTGGGAGTCAGGAATCCAAACTAGGATACCCTGTGCTATGGACTCCTGGCCCCCCTCGCCGAGGTTGGAATTTTCACAAATAATTGTAGCATGTAAGACATGTAGGACTATTGAAGAAAAAAAAAAAGACAACAATAATGACAACTGACAAGAAAAGGTACTAATAACCCAAAAGAATAAATAAACTAAAAATGCGTATGTGTGTTGTGTTTGTTAGCGTGTGAAGTGGAAGGTGTCGTGTGTTTGGTGTGGTGTTGTGTGTGTGCGTGTGTGTGTGTGTGTGTGTGTGTGTGTGTGTGTGTGTGTGTGAGAAAGAGTAAGATGGTGTAGGTGTGTGTGTATAAAGGCAGATATACATACGAATGTGTGCGTAAAAGGATGGCGGTATGTGTTTATGAAAACAAACTAGGATAAGATTGTGAGCAGTTTTTCGGTTTTTTCATAATCAAGTTCTAAAAGCCACTGTGTAAAAATTGTACGGAGCCCAGTCTGAACCTCCCAAGCCGTAGCAACCCACGGCTCATAATTTAACATATTTGGTGCCGAATTCTTATCCAAGTCGCTTTACTGGGTATCTGCTATCGACTGTTTTAGACGTTCTATGTCAGACGCATGTCGGTATCAAATAGTGATTATTTTGGTACTTTATTGACGTCATTGTACATACATAATTTGTTGGTAATGGGGTCGGTTACCTTTAAAAGCGAGAGTGATTGCGAGGTATCTGATGATCTTCTTTCGTATAATATAGTTATTGGTTATTTATGTTCGCTTTTTATATCAGGGATTTTTAATCTTGCGTTAAAAGGCGTCTAATTATAATATTACCTTCGCAAACAAACTGAGTCTGACATGTGAATATCGAGGCAATTCCGTCGTTAGACCACACAAACTTAGTGTGAAGACTAAGGGCTAATTTTTCCCACGCCAGATAATTATATCCGAGAAATAATTTTGTATTTTTGACAGTTCTTCCATACAAAAACCGTGAGACGTAAATTTTATTCCACGAATTAAAATGATTCTGTCGATTGAAAAATCAGCCCTAAAACGAATAAAACAATTGGTTAGTGTAGTTTAAAAAGTGTAAAAATTATAGTAACAATGACACATATATATAACACGCAAGCAAAGTGCTTATACACGTACATATTGTTATATATCAGACTCTAAGAAAGTGAAACGGCCTTGTGTAAAGTACCTACAATCAACACTATTCTAAGTTTTAAAATAATTATCGCGTAAAAAAATCAGTAAGATTAAAATTGCTCAGGTATATATATGTATATATGTGCTATAGGCTAGAATGTAAGGCTCCTGCAAACAGGCGCGACACGCGACGCGTATCGCGCGCGATATAAAGGCACCGCTCGTTGCGCGACTTGCGGTGCCTTTGTGTCGCGTGTCGTGTCGCGCCTGTTTGAAGGAGCCAAGCACCTGGTTTATTTTTAATAAAGGATAAAACAAACAGAACTCTATCGAAATACATTATTATGGAGTTCTTTTTATCATCATAACATTTTTAACCACCAAACAAAACAATAAAAGTATCTCTATAATATGTCACGTTTATATCTAGCCAAATATTTTGTAAAACACACTCAAATTTACAAAGCATTATCAAACTCAAAGCATTTATTTCAATTAAATCATTTACAGGCGCTTTGAATTGTCAAGCAGTCGGTCAGAAAATATGAAGCTAGTTGCCCATTCCAAAGCGTAGGTATGTACATGAAGAAGAACGGGCAAGAAACTCCATGGAATGTAATTCAAAAGATAAGATAGACCATTTGAGGTTCGCAGAAAAACTAGATGGATAGGCTGTATAAATATTTAAATACAAGTTGAGCCCTGCCGTTGAATTTAATAAAAGAAATCGGAATATTCTTAATTACTTCGTTTTTGCTTAGCATTCTTTTTGACCTTTTGCCCGGCTCCCAAGGCTCGCAGTGTGATGTTAAATCCATACCAATATAATAAATTACACCACAACAACAACGGTAATCATCACAACGGTAATATTTTCTCATTGTATGTCTTATTTCTTTTTATTAAGTTTACAAAGTTTTACAAATAAATATACCTACATAAATACATAAATTATGTATTTATGTATATTTATTTGTAATATATTTATATGTAATTAGGTATATATTATATTCAGTTTTAATAGGTTTATGCGTATCTTTATATTTCAAATATTTAATCCTCAATGTTCATGATTGCACCTACCACTGTTTGTCTCTACATCACCCAAAGGTTGACTGGTAGAAAATGCCTATGGCATTAAGTCCGCCTCTGTACATTTATGTGCTTGAAGTATTAAATAAATAAATAAATTCGAAAGTAACTCTGTCTGTCTGTTTGTCTGTCTGTATGTTACCTTTTCACGCCTAAACCACTGAACGGATTTCGATAAAATTTGGCAGAGAGATAGATTGCATCCCGGGGAAGGACATAGGATAGTTTTTATCGGGATAAAAACTACTAAAACCCGTGTAATTGTTGATCCCGTGGGAACATCGGAATTTTCCCACGTGATAGGCAATTATGCGGGTGAAACCGCGGGGCGCTGCTAGGAGCTTATAAAACTTCCTCAAGAATTGAGCTATCAAGTACATAAATATTTTTTTATCACACCTGCTCTGAAAATACATATTAATTATACCAATTAGAGGGAAGAAACGCCTTTATCCCGCCCTTCAAATCCTTTCATCCCAAGGTATGGAAGTTTGTATGAAAATCCTTCCGACCCAAGGGTGGGAAGTATGTATGAAATTCCATTACATACCCGGTTTTTCTTTTTTTTTAATTTGTCAGCAGTCATACTGCCAAGAGACTTTAACTGTCTACTAATTAAATTTCAAGTAAATTGTTACTGGCCACATACAGTTTTTTTTTTTTTACCAGTTACCAACCTCCTTGGTGCATACAGAAAATTAAAAACGAAATTATTTTTGTATATAAAACGCGGACTTCTTAACAATTCAAAAGTGCCTGTAAATGGTTTAATTGAAAATAAATGGTTTGAGTTTGAGAACAGAAAGGAGGCCTGTGTCTCACCAGTGGGAACATTATAGACTGATTATGTATGATTTTGATACACTTCAACGTGTACCTAAATATTTTTTGTTACTAAGGCGTCGTGTAAAAAATAGCTGCACTTTTAATAATTGTACTTTTAACTAAATATAAACATTTCTATGCATTTATGTCCATAATTTTCCTCGTAGGTGTAATAAAAAGCACTATACATCCCTCAGGATAAAGTACAGTTCCATACCTCAAATGGTTTGCGCCCCTCGCAAGCTCGTGGCGCAAATGCCATAATCTCGGTATGGAACTGTCACTTTCTTCCCTCTGAAGTAATGTAGGTACTATTTCAAATCTGACTGAAAGTTTCAGAGATTAGCGTATTCAAACATACAATCTCTTCAGCTTTAAGGCTCCTGCAAACAGGCGCGACGCGCGACGTGAATCGCGCGCGACTCAAAGGCACCGCTCGTTGCGCGACTTGCGGTGCCTTTGTGTCGCATGTCGCGTCGCGCCTGTGTAACTACGAGCCTTTATTATATTAGTTTTAAATGTCACCACCTAATCTACCAAGACCCCTCCGTGTCTCGGAAAGCACGTTTAGCCGTTGGTCCCGGCTGTCGACGTGGATCTTTGCCTCTGTAGCTCGAAAGTCTGACAACCAGTCTTACCCAGGGGTGTAGTATTAAGGCTCCTACAAACAGGCGCGACACGTGATATAATCGCGCGCGACACAAAGGCACCGCTCGTTGCGCGACTTGCGGTGCCTTTGTGTCGCGTGTCGTGTCGCGCCTATTTGAAGGAGCCTTTACCCAGTAACTGGGTTGTGGAGGTTAGGTAGGTAGTCGCTCCATGTAAAATACTGGTACTTAGCTGCATTCGATCAGACTGTAAGCCGACCCCAACATATAAGTTGAGAAAAGGCAAGGCAGGTGATGATGTCACAACCTAATCTTAGATACATTTTTTATTGTTAAAATTTATGTAAGTAGGTAATGTAATAAAACTGATAACTTTTATGTTTTATTTTCCATTTCGAATCTAATATTTCCTTGTTTTATGACACTATAGTAATCGTTAAGTGGAACTAAGTGATTTTTTTTACATAATATACTTAATCCTTACTAAAATTTAGGCAATAAAATTTTATGTCTGCTAGATGTCAATAAAAGTCGTAAAACATTTGTTCCTATTAGTAAGCTTGTGTTCAGAACTACATAATAACATAATTTAGGCGATTGGCTCCATATATATGGCAATTTAATTGATTCATTCACACAAACCCGTCTTAAGAAACTGCTATTTTTATGTTAAATATCAAATGGGTGGCAAATAAACGGGCGGATGCTAAAAGATAACAGTCGATCGAAGGTTAAGCTACGCTTGTCGCGGTCGGCTTCAACCATCCATTATGTCATATCGAGATCCCTCGGTGCCTCGAAACCCGGCAGTCATTCGTGGATCTTTTGACAGTCGCTACGACTAGTCAGAAGCCCAAAAGTCTGACAACCAGTCTTATCAAGGGGTATCGTGTTACCCAGTAACTGGGTAGGTTACTGGGTAACACGTCACACGTGTTAAAATGAAAATGTTCTTAAGTAACTTTTTAGACCTTTGTATCCTGCTTATGCGTATGAGGTTTCATTAAAATCGGTTCATTCATTTCGAAAAACAAGGGCTTGAAAGTTTGTATGAAATGCCGTACGTCGTAAACGCTCTTAAAGTTGATGTTGTGGCGCGATTCCAACCTTTGGACCCTCAGAGTTCCGGGGGTCAATAAAAGTAATAATAAGTAGTAGTAAATAGTTGGTAATGAAAGGAAGTTGGTGTGTTTTCATAGAGAACGTTATTTATCACCGTAAAGTCAAACCCCGCTGCCTTCATTTTCATGGCGGTCGGTGCGGCCGTAATGTGGCGGACACCGCTCTCTAGGACACCGTAGCTTTAGGGTGCAGAGTTTTATAGCATAATATAACATACATCATTATCTGCCTAGTAGTGTTTCCCAACTATGTTGGGAAAAGTTTTCTGCAATTTGTGACTTTTTGAGTGCTCCAACGATGGTTGGTCCCATAGAAGTTTTTAATCAGTATTAAAAACAGGATCGATTGGCATCAAAAAATGTTTTTGTGTAAAATGGCTATTTTCTTGCTAACTGTATTTTTTTTTAAATCTGTAAATGGGGATCAAAATTCCATAAAAAATTATGGATAGTCTCCTAAGACCATTTTCGCGTAGCTGCAACGGATAAGGTACTTCCCCTTACTGCCCCGCTGAAAGTTTCCACCCTGTATACATAGAGCGACTGCCTATCTAACCTCCAAAACTCAGTTACTGGTTTATACTATACCCTTGGTAAGACTGGTTGTCAGACTTTCGGCCTTCTGACGACCCGCAACGACTGCCATAGATCCACCATCCGGGATTGACAGCCGGCACTAACGGCTTAACGTGCTTTCCGAGGCACGGATGGGTCTTGGTATGTAAAGATGGTCACCCATCCACGGACCAACCGCAGCAACATACATAATCAGTCTATAATGTTCCCACTGTTGGGACACAGGCCTCCTCTCTGTGAGAGGGAGGAGGCTGTCATCAACCACGCGGGCCCAGTGCGGGTTGGTAGATGTCACATGTCTTCGAATTTTCGGTCCTAGGACATGCCGGTTTCCTCACGATGTTTTCCTTCACCGTTTTGAGAACAGTAGTGATGAAATAATTTACACAAAGTAAATGCCTGTCTGGGTTCGAACCTTCGACCTACAACTCGTCAGTCGCGGCCGTTACCACTGCTCTCTTGACTGATTTTTTTAGACACGTACAATGCGTGCCACGAAAGATGAGACTTGACCCCGCCTCCCCCGCTCTTTCCGCCGCCCCTATGACGTCCGGTCCCGTCCCGCACTCAGACCTCATACCACTAAGATACCTAAAATCGTGTACTGCGCATGTCAAACCACGTGGTGTCTCAAGTCTCATCTTTCGTGGCACGACGTGTACATACACCAGAAAAGGTGTTACAAACAACTATAGTTTGTCTTGAAATTGGTTTCTTCATTAAAGATATAAACTAAAAAAAAAAACCTATTAATTAAATACGAGTTAATTATTAAAACGACGGGTTTTACATATGACCCTTTACAGGTAAAAACAAAATGATAACCACTGAACACGTTTCAGTGTGACATTTTATTACACTGTCGGACAAATTTAATGGCACCTGTTGATAGGGTTACCATGTTTCTTGTTTATGTGGGAAGACATAGCTGTTTTTTGTTTTGTTTTTTTTTTGTTTATGCAGAGATGAACATCTTTATTATTTTGGAACGAATTTCTGCTTGATGTTTAATCGCTCGTTGTACTCTGCACACTTGGCGAATGAGAACCGAAAAAAGGGTAACATTTTAACTGTCACGACACTTTTGCTATAGTGTGTGTTTGTGTTTACAAGCGTATGTCTATGCATAGGTACGTATATTGTGCGGGATGCGCGTCAGCTATATTAGACTTATATTAGTATGTTTGTCTGTCACAGATATAATAAAACAGGGAAAAATTCTTACGGCAACCCTCGTTTTTTTATTGGATTTTATAAAATTTTAAAGTGTATCTTTCTTATTTGCAAAATAGTTGGGTAAACGTCATCTAAAACTATTCCAAATTTCAAGTTGATACCATTAGCAGTTCTTGAGATATCCAGCTGTGACAGACAGACAGACTGAGTCTCACCATAAGGGTTCCGTTTTACCATTTTGGCACGGAACCCTAAAAACGGAAAAGGACGAAGAGACATTGTTACATGTAATTATTATTGCACTATTATACGTAGTAGGTTTGTAGTAGATACCTAATTTTACAAAAAAAAAAAACCTATTAAGTTTGGTGTTTAGTTGAAAAATTTCTACATAACTAAATATTTCAAACGTCATATTGCTTTAGAATCACTGTATCCTAATCCCGCGAAAGTGGAGCGCTCTGGTGGCCCAACGCGTAACTAATTTTCACTGACAGCTAAATGGCGGATGGCCGGATCGGTAGGCCGGTTGCAGATTATTGAAATACCATTATTGCTACACAGCATTGACCGTGCGAGGACGTGTAAAGATTTATATCTTGCAATTCAGGGGGAAAATAATTGAAAACATCGTCTCACATGGTAGAAATGATTAATATTGATTAAAAGTGTTGCCGGATG
The DNA here is from genome assembly GCA_963855955.1 of Luperina nickerlii. Taxonomy (NCBI): domain Eukaryota; kingdom Metazoa; phylum Arthropoda; class Insecta; order Lepidoptera; family Noctuidae; genus Luperina; species Luperina nickerlii. The sequence continues at coordinate 7,478,288 of OY979687.1, read as the reverse complement.
TCAAAATTGTGCATTAAATCAAACAATAGACCGAATATATCAACTTTATTTTAATAGTAATATAAGTTAATTTCAGAGTGACTAGCACTATTGAAAAAGTTATAAAAATGTTTGAAGTTGTAGCGTAAACTGTTTATTGTGTAGGATTTAAAGTTATTTTTCCATAAACTCATATTTGTTTGCATTTTTGGCAAATATTTCGCGAATGCAGATTACTAAAGTTCATGCCTTTTTCTCATGGGGATTGACAGAAGCTACAGTGTGTACTCTCTCTCTCTCTCTCTCTTAAATATTCCATAACTTCAGTCCCACATAGTATAAACTTACCTGCGATCAGGACTGCGAAGTTATATGGCCGGTAGTGAGTTTTTCTT